>CM055963.1:70835000-72035000 GCA_029531755.1 Holothuria leucospilota | reverse complement strand
TCTGTGCACAAGCAGTTTGAACAAAACTGTCAAAAACATAGAGGGCTTGTGTTGTAAGTGCACCAGAATTTGGTTATGTAGATAGGTCCTAGCCAAACAGGGAATAAATTCACTTGATGTTTATTGGTGTTGCACGATCTTAAAGTATAGACCTAGGTGTATTATATGGAGAGGAAGAAGGTTCTTTCTTTTGGTGGAGGACAAAGGTTATGTGAGGTCAACATGGAGATCAATCCTTGAAAACTAAGGTGAAGGCAGGAAGCTTTCATTGTATATATAGATGTATTATATTGAGAGGAAAAATCCTATAGTATTTGGTGGAGGTCAAAGGTCATCTGAGGTCAACAGAGTTCAGACTCTTAAAAACTTGTTCATAAACATGATATGTCCATGCAGATACAAAACATGCATGGTTATTTTTGATATTTTTACATGTAGGCTCCTTCCACAGGAAGTGGTCCAACAGCCAAAAACTGATACAAGTGACACATATTTAAGATGTTGTGTTTTTTAAAAACAGTCCAGAAGTTATGTTACAACCATTTTTATTCTTGATTTACAAGTAAAAATGTGAATTTTGAGGATATGTGAAAGTACCACGGTACTGGGTACCCAAATGATGCTAAAAGGTCAAAATTACTGAATTATTAATAATGAGCCAGCACCTCCTGGCCAATCCCATGTTATGTGTGTTACATGTACTTGATAGGCACTTTATGGGCTGTTGTATCAGATAACATATACTTTGTAGTAATTACAGTTAATTTTTCATACACTGCCTTACCACAGTAGCAGCATCATGGAACTGTACCCCGTTGTCTTGCTAGAGACAATTGCAGGCTGTATGGTTGTGATCAAACCTCCTAAATCTGTGTGACTTAATAAGTTTTATTCAAAAGAAATTCAGAGACTGAAACAAAATTACGAAACACACGTATGTAACACATTATTATTGAATTATTAAGGGAAATAAAAATGTGCAGCTTTTTTACCAATACATATTTTTGTAAACAAACAGTTTTCTCTTTAATAACATGTCTTTGTATTTGAAGTTCCCATTCAATTCAGAGAACTTTTGGTAAGAAAATGAAATTGAAAATTTTCAGGTTGTCTGATGTAACACAAATGCAACATTTTAGCCCAGCCTTGACTAAATTAAGTGTACTGCTGTCATAATTTGTTCAATTTTTCTAAAGAATATGCCTTTAGAGCAAACGTTTCCATGTGAAATATAAATGGTAATACTGTAAGAAAATGCCATGGTGAAATGTACAGTAAATGCACATAACATGGAATGGACCTGTAGTATGTTTATCTTGAGTGGAAGAACCCTGTTGTAGTTGGTGGGGTCAAAGGTCATCTGAGTTCAATGGAGGTCAAACTCGGAAAACTTTGTTAGTTAACATGATGTTTCATGTTAGGAAGCTTGGATACGTTTCATATCTTTGCATGTAGATGTGTATCTTGTATGTACAGTAAGTGCCCTGTAATAAGTAGAAGGGTGCTGTCATTTTGGTAGAGGTTAAAGGTCACATGAGGTCACCAGAGTTTAAACCCTGAAAACTTTGTATCTCAAGATCGGAAGCATGGTTGCTTAATTTTCATACTGTACATGTAGATCTGTGTTATATGTATTGAGAGAAAATGCCTCATTGCTATTGATAGAGGCCAAAGGTCATCTGAGGTTAATGATTCAAATTCTGAAAACCTTTTTAGCATGATATATCAAGGTGGGAAAAACATGGATACTTTCTTGTAAATTTTAAATGCCAGATCTATGTATTATATTAAGAGAAAGGTACAAATTGCTTTTGGTGCAGGTCAAAGGTCACACTCACTTGAGGTCACTGGGGGTCAAACACTTAAAACCTGGTTAACGCATATCTCAGTATAGGAAGAGATTTTCATACTTTTGATATTTTGCATGTAGATATCTTTTAGTAAAAAAGGGTGAAAGGGAGGTAAGTGAGTACTTTAAAAGGCAATATTTTCAATTTAACTGTCTTCTGAGCAGTTTTTCCAAAATGGTATTTCTACAGAGCAAGCTATCAGCAAGAATGTTGGCTTACATATTATTACAGCCCTATGATTCTTGAGTGAGTGCATATGGTCAACTGGTGTACTGTACCATGAAGTGTTGATTTTTCAGTGCTTGTTGACCTTAAAATAACCAATCTTCCAATTCTGAGTGCAAGGCCATCAGCTCCTTTCAGTGTCTTGAAGGAATCCATTCTTTTGCATTGTATTTGTAAGGTCAAACCCAAACAACCTTTAGATCTTTTCAAGGTTTGAGGTAACACAAGGAATGAAAGAAAGACATTCCTTGGAGGCAGTTCAGGCTTTGTCAAGTAGCATATAGCTGTAAGTTGTTATTTTGAACTATTAAGGACTAACTATTGCCTAACAAAAGTTTAGTGTAGAACAACACTGGCAAGTTCTTAGAGGTTATGTAAGGTTCATTGTCAGGGATAAGGTTTAAAAGCAGAAGCCATGTGTGTAAATCTTCATATCACGTACAAGTCCGTTAGGGAAATGTTACATGCTTCCCTGGGCTTTGATACGAAAGCCCTGGTGATCCAACTTGCTTCCTTTCAAGCATGGTAATTGATTTGCTTGCTTGGCAGGCCACTTGGCTGCTCAGGTTTCTTTGGGTAACCCTATTAATAACATGCAATGCCATTTTAACAGTGCTGTCAGTCAGAGCTGGTGCTAGTGGTTGTCATGTCCTTCTTGACTGAAAAAGTGTATGCGAATAATCGGCTAATTAGCCATGCCCAAGATTGTTGATCACAGAGATTATGTTCAGTGATTGACATGGAGAGGTTGGTCTTCAGACTCTAACCCAGTTGTTCACCCTATGGGTGAGATTAAAACAAAATTCTTAATCCCTCACTCTACATACTTAGTCGAGGCCATGTGTCTGCATAAACATATAATGTTAAATGTTGGAACATAGAGATGTTGGAACCTGTGTAACCATCATTAAAAGTTTAGTTGGCTTCTGCATGGTTTTGACTCAAAAATGAAAGGTTTAGCTTTACTGGATCTCCATGCACAATATTTTAGGTTATAACTTTCTTATCATCACTCTTCCAACCACAGCATGTTTACAAACACCTTGCCAGAATGAAGGAACTTGCCTTATCAACAGCCAGGATTCAGCAGAATTCTTGTGTTTATGTCCACCATTTTTCAACGGAACAAACTGTGAAAATTACATTGGTAAGTTTTAAGGAATACGGGTTGCGGTTGATAGGATAAGGGCTAGTTCTTCCTGCATTGACAAATGGAAAGAGTGTTCCAACTTGAAAGTCATTCTGTCTCCCAGTGAACCTGTGAATGGCACCAATTTTAACAGAAGTCAAATATTGTCTGACAAGTTCAAAAATATTACCTGTAAGTTTTTGTCTTCTTAAACATTGACAGTGTCAATAAGGTGGCCAAAATGTTAAATTTAGTAAAGCCACGAAGAAAATGTTGTTAAAGTCAGGTTTCTGCCCAGGATTGCCTGAAGTGACAGCAGCGCCTTTCCTGATTCCCTAATAAGTCCTATTGTAAAGATGTGGCCTAGGTTGTCCTATACACCTAATACTGTAGGTTGGAGAGGAGGTCATAAATAGTACTCTATGTTGCTTATTGGCTTTGAGCATTTCTGTGTCTTGAGCCCCATTTCATAAACAATTTGATCAATCTTAAAGGGAAATACTGCGTTTGAAAAGATACCACAAACTGACACCAATGTAATCCCAGTGTGGTCTTTTTCCCACTCCACTGAAATATGAATCACAAATAACTTGCAGCAGATCAACACTAATCTCACGAAATATGGACAAAAAGAAGCAACAATTTTCAGATTGAACCAGCTCATTATCCAACAATAAACCTCTTCCACATTGAAACATTTTGTGTTGTTGCATATTCAGAGCAGTTATGTGGGGTCATGTTTATACTCATTACACAATACATATTGACCTTGCTAACCCTGTGCTTCATGCTCACAACAAACTATCACCCTAGTTTCCAGAAAGCCTGTGCAATACTGTGGGATGTTGCAGCCCATACAGGGAGATACAGTGTCATCTCCCTGGTTCACCATACAGTTCACCTCACACACAGTGAGCACTATTCAGAGGATGTTACAAAAATTGTATTTTATCCATGGAAGTGCTACCTCGGAGCAGCAGCTCAATGATCTGTTGAAGGCTATTTCGTAATGTTTTTTGAGTGGCACCACAGGTTCGTAGTTTTCGATTTCTACTAGGGCCTAAACCGATAGTACCAGTTAAGCACCAAAAATGTCATTCACATCCTGTTTTTTGAGAGCGAAGCAACCTTCTAAGGACCATGAACTTCAGTTCGAATTGCAGTAGCCTACTTTGTGAAATTGTGAATAGTATACCAGGGAGGTGGTAAAACCCCGTAGTATACTTACTGTAGTTTAATACAGACAATGTAGCAATAATTCTCAGCAGTTCATAATTTAGGCCTACGAACATTTTGCACATGCTGTAGAAGGCATCTGTTATTATCTGACGTACGTGAAAAAGAGGATTTGATTGGTGGATTTCAAATCAGGGGTGAAGAAGGTGTGGTTTTGCATGCATAATTGTTTGGGTGAACAAATTTATCAGTTTTCACAAAAAGGTTAATTACTTGTTAATCAGTGCTCACTGGGTAGAATTTTTTCCCAGTTACCTCTCTTTCATCGAACAGGACCTGACCATATGTTAGAGAGGATAGGTTAAAGTCTTACAAATGCAATATTTCCCTTTAAGTTTGATTTCAATAGCAGTTGCATGATAGATGAAATAAAGATCCATCATAACTCTTAAGTCTGACTGGTGCTGACCAGCAGCAGATTATTGAAAAGCACATGCTTATCTCGATAAGTAGCATCAAATCTGAAAAGAAATCTCCACAATATTTATTGCAATACTCATGTATAATGGAACATCCATCGTGCATTGTGATAGGTATTTCATGTTAGAAAGGTTTCTTTTAAGTGATCAGTTTTGACCTAAGATGTGCACCTGTGTGTTAGAGCTGTAGGACACACAGCTGTGTTATCTTTTGTGTAGAGTTGCAGCGGAAATTGGAAGCGGAAATAATCAGTATAAATATAGCTGGTTGGTGATGACTGGTTTACTCATGGCGAAGACAGTTTATACATGTCCATTTGTAATCTGTCACTTTCATGGTCACTTACAGTTTATGTTCATAAACAGGTATTAACATTTTTTCAGTGTCTAAGCTTAGACAGGGCTGGCAAAAAGGTTTATTTCCCAGAAAGCAAGTCATATTTTCCACAACTTTTGACATGTTTGCATGTAGAGAAAGCCAAAATTCCATCCAAATAGCCAAATTTTCTTCCACATAGCAACTTTTTCTGGCAACTTAAGGACCTTTCAAGATTTCTGATGTTTTTATTTCCATGATGGCCATGAAACTATGCTTGAGATCGTCTTATATAATATGTTGAGGTATAACATTTCAAGGCATGAGCATTTTCCAGTCTGCATACAAATGTGTGAGTAATCCAGTTACTAGTTAAACATCCATCAAGAATGATGAGCTGGACCCTCAGAAGCTGGCCTCAAAGGGATGCTAAACTTGCTGACAGGATAAAAGGCAGGAATTAATCATTGTTCCTACCTTTTAGAAGCAGATGAAAGAATTCTCCCATGAAATTCCTTCATTATTATATATTGTAAAAACATTAACATTATTTAATTGCAGTGTGTGGGAGCTTAGAACCCCTAACCTTCCAATAGCCTAAGTCACATGACCTCATGTCTTTCACATTACATCACTGATGAGTCCCCCACCAAGCTTAATAGCAGAAACCCTGCTATCATATTGCTTTATACTGTATGGCATCTCTGTGAGTGCACATTGAGAAAGGCAGCACTATTACAAAGGCCTATCTGTGGTTCTTTTTGTTATTTTAGTTGACAATAGCATGTTGTTGAGTCATTGTGGCTTTCATGATAAGATAGGTTATGTTTGCACAATGACAGTGTACTACTTTCTTTTCACTTTGGATTTTGTGGCTTTTGTGTGTACAGTACTTGTTTTCAGTTCTTTTATGTTGTGTGCCAATTATGACCTGGAAACCTGCAGATGGTCTTGTTTTTGAGGAAGGTTCTGTCTTGCTTGTGTTAAAACCAAACCACAAAATTTTCAGTAATAAAAGATTAGTTTGAGTAAAAGGTTGGATTTCAGGGACCTGAAAAAACAGCTGTTTGTGTTCTAGTTAAACTTTAGCAGCTAAGAAAAGCCCTATACTGTTGAAATCAGGGCAAATGGTTTATGCTGATTGTTAGCCCATGCCAAACTTTTCGTGATAATTAAGTGTTTCTCAGAAGTTTTTCTCAAGTAAAACACTGCAGTTCCTTGAGGGACTTGTGTTCCTAGTTGGTTTGACATCGCGAGATCAGGAAGACATTCAGGGATCCTATACCAGACTAACCATGGATGATTACTGGCAAGATTCACATTCTCTCTTCTCAGAGGGTAACTATGCAGGGATGTACTCTTCAGGGATGCAGGGATGTATTCAAAAGAGTACATGATGACATCATGAGTACATGATGACATCATGAGTACATGATGACATCATGAGTACATGATGACATCATGTCCAGTTACTTTTAGTTAATATTACACTGTGAGGCTAGTACTAGTGAAAGCTGATGTTAGATAGTGAAATGAATTCATTGAAACAATGCAGTTTAACATTCTGGTTTCCCTCAACTATCATATAACTCCTGGTGCAAATGATTTTGAGTGTGTCTCACCAAAAACCTGTTAATTTGATTCATGGATCAAATATTTCTTTGAGCTGAAATACCTGTTACTGAACTAATGTGTTAGATAAACATTAAAGGGGCAGTTGTATCACCTCAAACATAAAGTAAAACCCCGTTTATTTGAACCCTGTTTATCCGAAATAGCTGTCAGATTTAACAATGTCAATATTCAACACAATTATGTGGACATAGAAAACAATCTGTTACCTCTTTGTCAAATTTGGAGCCATGAGTCGGTATAGGCTCAATATCCTCTTAAACAAAAATATGTGAGGGTAGCGTAATTCCTAGTTTCACTAAATCTGAAAAGTTAAGATCCTAGTGAGCTTCATACCTAAAAATAACGAAAATAGACCCTACAATAACATTGCAAATTGCTGTTTGAGAGTCTCCTACACATGTGTCTCTAACATTTTTGGA
The DNA here is from genome assembly GCA_029531755.1 of Holothuria leucospilota. Taxonomy (NCBI): domain Eukaryota; kingdom Metazoa; phylum Echinodermata; class Holothuroidea; order Aspidochirotida; family Holothuriidae; genus Holothuria; species Holothuria leucospilota. Next base: position 72,027,771 of record CM055963.1, on the reverse strand, counting down.
AGTTAATGCAGAATTTTTACTCTAGATATACCTCTCCAGATCATTACAGCTTTTTCACCAGCCCACACACTCATATAGTGTGTAGAAAGCATTGGTCATTCAGAAGAGCAAAGGCTCAAATTTTAGAAATAAAATCTCTGTGTTTTAGTCTCTAGTGTTTTAGAAGTCTTAAAATTTATTTGTGATACCATTGGTCACAAAAAATAGTAACGAATATTTTGAGAGATTTTAACTACAATTTTTAGCCTTTTCTTGTCAGAATTGTTTTGGAAATGTGTTGATACACTGTCTTACTGTATGGACCCAGTGTACTGTACTTGTGGCAAAAACTTGGAACCTCGTTTATCCAAATTTTTTTCGTTATCTGAATTACCTTTGGTCCCAATTTGTGAGGATAAACAGGGTTTTACTGTATTTAGGAAAACGATCATATCTCTGAAAACAATTGGTGACTGCACTTTGACATTAATTCAAACAGCTTACTTACACTCTGGTCAGACAATGATGACTTGTGCAGTCAGTTGTGTTCCCTATTATGCTCACAGGTATGGATATGCCTGGAGCATTGTAAACTCAGTGCAGGCTACTGTAGCACTGACAGGGAAGTGCGCAGGCTTCAACAAATCCCCCGCCCGACAGTCCGGGACAAGTAAAAACTTACTCGGGCAAGTGCATTGTTCAATATCATAGCCTGCCGGGCAAGTACCCTTGCGAAGTCTCCTCCACAAAGGAGTTTAAAGGCCTATTAAAAGTGGACAAGTAGATATTCATGCGGACAAGTAGACTAAGAGATCAGCTAGCCCGATGGACAAGTAATGAAAAAAGAATTTGTCGAAGCCTGGAAGGACGCTTGACAGGTGTTCTTTGTTTGAATTGGAGGAGGGGCTTGAAGTAAACTGAGTGGAGGACTGGGAAATTTACTGTCTGGGATGAGATTTATTGTCCTTAAATGGGAATGTTAAGCTTATTATAAGATACCAGTGTGAAATACACAGTGATCAAATTTTTATTTTGTGTCTGGTACCTGAAGTGAGTTTGTGTTTTTCATTCGTATGATGACAATAGCATATCATGTGATTACCTCATCATACTGTAAAACTCTGGTTTTATTCTGTACAGGTCCTGTTAACTGCCATGATAAACCCTGTCTGAATGGAGGTACATGCTTTCAAGGTGCTAACAACATAACTTGGTGTCATTGTCCTGAACGTTACTCTGGGGCATTCTGCCAGGAACTTACAGGTTGCAAAATACTTGTTTTAATTTAGTTATGTTCAGATTCTGTGTGTATAAACTAATTTTAGTGTGTTGATACATTGAAAGGTTCATTGTATGCTAATTTAGGAAGGGTTTTAATCACTCATAGAACATATGTTTTCACAGGGAATTATTAAAGGTGTAAGCTTGGGTGCAATGTTAACAGATGTCTCTTTGATAAGGCTGTGGTAGGCTATGAAATATCTGTATTTTGAAACATTTTGAAAGTTAGGGAAGCTGAAATGAATTATTTCAAAGTTTTAAGTTTGGAGACAATACATGACATTTACAAAGCATACCAATTGTCCACCCAAGCAGACTCAGGTGACTTAATTGAGTACTGCATTAAGTAAAAACCAGGGAAGTACAATTAAATACAGATTTCTTTTCACTGCAGTTAGTGGAACAACAAGAACATCTGAACACCTTGATATCATTCCAGTAGAATTTAACCAGTCTTCACTTTTTTTTCTGCTGTATCTCATTGTTTGTACAGAACAAGTTTTTGGTTACTAGTCATGGACGTATTATCTGTATTCGACATAAACATCAGGCACTGATATTGCCCGGCCATTTTAGTCCTGTATCGGTAGTGATAAAATGTACCTTAAGTGCAGATATAACCCAACTGATATTAACAGCTGTCCTATATGCTATGAAAATGCAAATTCAAAATTTCACCTTACCAAAATGAAATAACCATTGTGGTGCCTGTAGCCTATGGTTAGTATACAGAATGCTTATTTCCCAAAATTGGTACCATGGATAGGTAGGCTGATATTGAGAATTGAATTATTAGTATCAGTAATATTGGCTACTTGTAGTATCAGTACAACACTATTAGTGACATTACACCTTGCACTGTCTTCTTGTTACCATGGCACATTTTCTTTAATTTGACTTAAAATGAAATTCTCATTAGTCATTACCCCATACAATAAACTTAATACAATACTACATACAATAAACCGTAAAGTACTGTTTGGTGGAACTGATTTTACATGCTGATTGTGAGAAGTTTCATACCATAATTTGAAAGAATTCTACAACCTTTATTATTGGGAAAAACTGTGAAAGAATTGAATTGTGTCCTTTCAGCTGTGAACATATTATGTGAGAGGCTTTCTTTTGTTAAATTTATTTACTTTTTTGACTACAAAGCCATTACCACTGTAGGTAATAACACTGAATGACTTTGCCATACTTAAAGATCACTGTGAGTCATAAATTACTTGTGACTTGAGTAAAATGTATTGGCAGGCTTTTATTCAGTTCAGAAGGTTTCAAAAAATCTGAAAAAGTGAAGCTATTTGACACTGCTGACATTTCACCTTGTCCAAATCAATTTTTGCCAAATATCTTGTTAGAAGCTTTGGAAAGAAAGACTTATTGAGAGTTTTGACATTTGGAAGCAATAAGTTTTTTTAAATTCATAATTTTATTTCTTTCTATTTTACTCATTGGATTTTTCTTTGCCCACAGTTTCAAGGTGTGAAAGCAACCCCTGTGAAAATAATGGTATCTGCACACCTCATGAAAACTCGTTTTCCTGTAGCTGTGCCCCAGGATATGCTGGAGCTACTTGTGGTCTCCTTATAAGAAGTAAGGAATAACTAGGTGTATCTAGGATATAAAGGAGAATGTACAAGACAGTAGTACTCTATAGTGGCAGTGTTTGCATAGAGAAAGCAAGAGATGAGATTGACTTTACTACATGGGGTAGGGGGGGGGTAGGTAATTAAATGCTGGGATTAAACGGTAAATGTAATGATAAAAAATATGACAGTATGACATATAGACAGATAACCTTAGAATACTGCTATGTTAAATTGAGTGATTCATTCATGTCAGTTGTTTTTTCATAAAATACTTAAAAAGTAGGTGTGGATTTCATTTATGTTAAGAAATGGAAGTGCTCCTGAAAGCCTTTGTAAGGTTGTAAGCTAGAATATTCCCTTGGTTAGGTCATGTCCGTACTCTTAGCTTTGCTTCCATAAGTCGATCTCAGATACTTGTGTTAGTATTTATATTATCACATGGGTAGACTTCTCTATCAAAAGAGAGGCATTAAATGTTAACAACTGGAAATCATATCTGTTTAAAGGAAAGTTGCATTCAGCCTTTTGATTGGTCGTTTGTGTCATGTGGGTTTAGTTGTATGTCTTATGTTTAATGACAAGATAATTGAATTTTTACTCATAAAATGGTTTACAGTATATGATTCTTAAATGCATATGCAGATATGGCTTGACAAGACATTTTATGACTAACAAAGCTAGTTTGTAGATGAACAGTCAGTTGACATTATAAACATTTGTTCAATCTTTCGCACAGCTGGTTGTGCCAGTGAACCTTGTGAAAATGGAGGCACTTGTTTTGTGTCTGGTATTGATGTCCAGCAGTTTTATTGTGTGTGTGCAGCAGGCTATACTGGTGAACAGTGTCAGGAACCTGTAACAGGTCAGTGTATAGCCTAAGTTTTTAAGTGGTGGCCCACAGGTTGTTTATGGCCTGCCGTGTACACTTAAATGGCCCGAAGAATATTCCAAGGAGCCCTAAATATTTTAGGGAAACAAGCTGCTTAATGATGTCCTGGCTACTGCACAAGTATCAAAAGTTAAACTCAAGTGAAAGTGGCTCTGGGTCTGAAACACTTAAGGACCCCTGGTATCTAGCTTTATTGATGACTTTGTCAGGTGACTCATGTAGTTATCAAGGGAGGGGAGGAGGTAAATGGGGCTAATGATGTTACAATGAAACATAGTTCATCCTCCACTTATGTCTTCAATGATCTTATTCCTCAGGGCTGAAGGTGAAACAAGTAAAATACTTAAGGCCCAATGACTGGGTGCATTTGTACATTGAATCTTGTATTTCTAAGTGATTCCAGTTAGGGAACATACCCCCCCACAACTGGCCTCCAAGAGCTCTACACATTGTATGTAATGGATATTCTTCACTGCCCGCTAACCATAAGCAGACTCTTCAGACTAATGAGGCAGCAGTGTGTAGAGGCTACAAACATGTCAATGAACTTTCCTTGTAAAAAAAAAAAAAAGAGCAAAAGAACTTTATGAATGGCAGCTTACTTGCATACATGGCTGACACTTATCTATGGCCTAATGGCTGCATTGATGACCATTATACCATGCATAGCACTGAGCTCCTCCTGCATATATAGCTCAAGCAGGCTTCAAGCTGGCCTGTGGATGTCATTTCACTTGGTGTACACAGAGTGAAAAGGGGCTATGTCTGCCAGCTGCCTTGGACCTGGTTAAGATGTGCTCTCTAATGTATTTATTATTTTTTCATCCATTTCATTATGGTATCTTATATGAAGGGAAGTAATGTCTTGTGACCATGAAGGGGGCTTAGGGCTGGTTTGTTGTATGATACTATTTAGCAACCACAAATATGGAGAAAAATGCTGGTTTAACAACCTAATACCAGTTGGCTGTTGAATGTATCGTAGAAAGTTGAAAATTTAATTCTGTTTCATCGAAAAACTTGTGCTGTAATATACCCAGAGCTTCCAGTCAAAACCAAAAATATGAGAAATTCAAGATTGTTCCTAATTGTTCCTCAATTTATTAGCATCTTCCAGAATCACATAAAGAATTATATATTACCAATGATACTCACACAGTGGTTTAATAGAATGCTGTTATCACCTTCAAGCTGAATAACAATGTACACCTGGCTCCCAGACTGTGTGTTTCAAGCTGACAAATTAATATGGGATGGCCATCTCACATTGGTCACCGTGGGTCACGAATTAGTGAGGTGCCTGAAAGTAAAGAAAAGGCAGACCTATTATTTTTGATGGACATTGATCTGGACTTGCAGTGCACATGAGTGATTGGATGTGCATTGTGTAATGGCTGATGGTATTGTGTGACATTTACCGTCATCCAAGGGGTGTTTGTAAACAAAGAATGCTGAAGGTTGCTTAAAGGGAAAGTTAGCTTCAGTAATTAGCTTATATTGTAATGAATAACTTGTTATAGGCTATTGCTGTATTGATAGTCACAAACAAGATCATTAGTTCCTTTAAAGCTTTATAGCTCAGTTAAGAAAAGGAGAGAAGGCTTTTGTTCTCTCTTTGGCCCCTTAAGACTATAGTAAACTTCGCTTGTTCTTATTGCAGAGTGTTCTTGTGACAATGGAGGCCATTGTGAGCAGGTAAGCCTACCTACGGGGGGCATTGGCCTGCAGTGTGTCTGTCCATCCGGCTACTCAGGGGCTTACTGTGATATTGCACCAGGTAAATATGTGTACATAAATATGTGAGGTGTATATAGTGTACTGGAAACCTCTTGTGTCAGGAAAATGTATTGTATGGCTTACAAGTGAATCGTTTTAATTTTTATTGCATACTCCGGAACAAGTACATGGATGTTCCTGTTTTAAACCCTGTTTCATATTGTTTGAAAATTATATTAACTCGGAACATTTGTTTTTGTCTCATTTTTGTTTACAGGTATTGTCTTCATTTCTTATATTTCCTGCAAAAGTTTTTTGTAGTACTTTTGAGAATTTACAGGACTTTGTAGCAGTCTTAATTTCTTGGTCCATTAACTTTTCATTTAAGTAGTATAAAATGAAGAAAGATAAGTTCACAGTAAGAAGCAAACAGTCATATATTGTAAGGCTCATAGATCTTATTTTGACTGGTTTCCAGGATAGGACTTTCCCCAGCTTGGTAAGACTGAGCTAAAGATTTAATAATGGAAATCATACATGCCTTTATCGCTATAAACAGTTAAAAACATAATGACATTTCTTCAGCAAGGAGCCTACTGGTAGTGCTTGTTACTCTTAATCATAAGGTTGTGAGTCTGAGTCCTTCCTGGGTAATTGCCATGATGTGTTCTTGGAACACAGCTCTTCAATCTGCCAACCTTAGTCCACTTAGCTGAAACTGAGTGCTGATACTAATTTCAGTCGGGTAGTAATCTAGCAATGAAGTGATGCCCTGTCCTTTGGGACTGTCACACTCTTTATGTCTCTCATGTCATGGAAACCAGATTTAAGCGCCACCCTTGTTGAGCCCTGAGAGCTTGGGAGAGGGATTTCTTCTCTCAAGGATACCGTTTTATAACCTAAGTCATGTTTCAGTTAAGAGGGACAAGACCAAAAGAGGATGCATGGTTCAAGGAAATATTAGTCCATTGTAAATTACTTTGAGGATTATGTTACCATATGAAGTACAACTCAGTGTTGGAAGTATGTATTGAAATAATGTTACATCTAGTTCAATCACACAAAGTAGGATTGCCAATCAATTAAACACTTCTCAAGTTGAGGTGTTTTTCAATAAACTTTTTAGGTATGACTCTGATTGATTATCCCTACAGCAAATGTGTGTGATGAAAATCCATGTGTAAATGGGACTTGTTTTTTGCATGGTGCCAACCAGGCAGAATACTACTGTGATTGTTTTGAAGGATTCATTGGTGATGACTGTAGTATTCCAGTCCAGCAAGGTATGTACATTACAAACCTTGTTCATAAACATCCTTGACAACACCAAGTAACATTTTTAGGAAACAGATGTAATTTGTCAAAGAAATGTATGCGTATATATTTGTTTCCATGTTAAGCCTACATCATGATTAAAGTAACCATACAATTAAAATTTGCAACCTGTAAAATATTGTTGAAGTATAACATAGAAACAGGATATGAGACATTTTATCTTTTTTTAGGATCTTGCTCCAGTGACCCTTGTCTCAACTCTGGTTCCTGTTCGCCTGTCATCACATCATCAGGCACAGAGTATACACATTGCGAATGCCCTCCTGGCTATATTGGCATTTATTGTGAAACATCTTCAGGTCAGTCTGACAGGTTTGGTTATCATGCTGAAGGCAACATTGTAACTATTTAAGTCAAGTTGATATGTGAGCGTGTATGTGTGTGCACAAACTGAGGTGGTGGCATGTGTGTGTGTGTGTGTGTGTGTGTGACTCAAAACTTGTGTAGAAGTAAACTCATTAGGAAAGGCCTGCTGTGCACAATACTTGGTAAGTATGTTAACCCAGGTGTGAAGTTGAGCCCTATTGCTTTTGAGACCAATCCTTACGTTTTGTTTTGTAAGGTGTCACATTTGTGGCCTGAGATATGCATATTATGCCGAATATCATGTCTCCAGGTTAGGTTAGGGTTAGAAACATGAGGGAGGGTTAGGGTTATAAGTCTGTAGACTTGTTATCATGCATGATATCATGGTATGGATTGGATGGCTTTTGGCACCAATATAATGAATACTGATGAGTGGGTGGGGCTAAACATATAAGCATTAAATTGGCAATATCTCCCATTTCAGGATGGCTGAATAGTGTTATATTTGTATAAGGGTATGCAAATAGGTAGAAGTATTAGTTTTTTGGGAACAGTTCATATCTTCACCAATAATCATAAATGGGTGGGGGAAATTTTTGAAAATGGCTGGAAATGCTTGTGAGCAAGGAAACTCATAATAGGAAAGGTCTACTGTGTACCATACTTGGTGGGTATCTTGACCTGAGTATGAACTTGTGCCCAATTGCTTTTGGCACCATTACCATGCTTAGTGATGAGTGGGTGGGACTAAATGTAAAAATCTTTAATGGTAATCTCTCCCAATCAGGATGACTGGTTAGCTTCATTTTGGGCATGGGTGTGCTACTTTTCCCACAAATATTTATAGACTTTTTTGCAACTTGATTTTTACTGTTACATAGGTCTTCAGCTGTGTCTCTGGCACATGTTGTGCCAAAGGTCATGTAAGGGTAACTTGGGTTTATAGTTTGAAAGTAAGCAGAAGCCACCTCTGTTCACATGGTAATGGAACTTTGTGGAAATTGGCTAGTGTAAATTTTTTAATAGTTTTTCAAGTGTGATGCCAAGGAAGTTTTATCTGGCCATACCAACATTGTCTATACTATGTTGAACATTCTTAAAAAACATGAAAACAACATCAGGTCATTGAGTAGGACTTCTATTTGGCAAACAGCTGACTTTGTTTGTCATTGTCTTGGATCAAAATATACCTATGAGCATCCATAAATTGTAATTGCTTTATTGATATTAACTCTTATTGTTAACAAATTGTAACTGACTTTTGTCTGTGGGAAGATTCTGATGGAGAACGAACCTGTTCAGTAGATTTTAATGTTTATGATATGTGTTAAAACTGATAGGGACTTTACACTGAAACCTTCAAATGGCTCTTTGGATTGAAATACTATTTGGTGACCTGGCTTGAGGTCGGATTTAACAAATAATAAAATAACATCAGCTTCCAGGATTGTAATCAGTTGTAGAGTTGTCTTTTGTGTTTCATAATTGACCTTGAATCAGTCTTATGATCAGATTAGTTTCAATTGGTTTTCCTACCACAGCTAGGTGCCAGTGTGCAACACTCTAGAATCTTATCAAAATATCAGTGTTTAATAGATCATGGCTGTAATTACTTTATTTAGTAGGTACCCCCTCCTTGTCAATGTCATGAAGTACATGGAAGCTAAGATGTTTTAAGATAAACACTTATATCAATGCCATTCCTGATAGCTCCAATACCAGAAACACTCTACATAGCAACGGTGTTATTCTTTGGTTTGGAGTTTAAAGGGGCACATTGAGTTGGTTCACAAAATTCATGATATTTTTTTTCACACCAGTTGAGTTTTACTCACAAATTGATGCTAAATGGTCAAACTAAGAGATTCTGAACATCTGACACGCAACTGAAATGGCATTGACAGGGTAATTAATGATTAATATCATTCATTTCAAATTTGTGACCAGACACTTTTTACCATTATGTAGTAATCATATGCAATACCTGTCCACAAAAACTAAAATTTCTCACATTTTTGGAAACTGTAGGAAGTGAAACATCAGTAATGAGGCTAATTAGAAGCATTGCCATGCAATGATTTCCTTCAAACTCATCTCAAAAATAATAGATGTCAACTCAATGAGCCCCTTTAAATTCTCAGGTAGTCATCTGTGAGTTGGTCCACAACATGCATTAAAATGGCCCTCTGAAGTTTGGAGGAGCCCAAACTTTAGATCTAGAAAGTGTCCCCAGTGAAGGTCTGGCTACTCTGATTATTATAAAGCAAAAACTCAACTAAAAAAGTGGCTCTTGATTAAATACATAACCTGATTTGAGAAGGATCATCTTTATCTTTTCTTTCACATAGAGGGTTGCGCCCCTAATCCCTGTCTCAATGGTGGGCTTTGTCTGGCCTCTTCACCAACCTCTGTCACCTGTCAGTGTGCTGTTGGATTTGTAGGATCACATTGTCAGTATGAGGGTAAGTAAGTCACTTCGATTATTTTTGACTTGCTCTAATGTTTAAGGTCATTTTTATCACTGAACTTACTTCAAGGTACCTTTGCTTCCATTTGAAAAGTTTTCCATAAATGCATCAATTTATTGTCATATGTCCTTGTTATGCAGTCCCCTTTGATGGGATGACCGGATGACGGCGGAATCAACTTTGTACTCCCAGCGAGTTAACATACAGCTTTGTTTTGATCTTCATGCAATTGTATATTTACATACCTAGCTGGGTGAATTACCCCCATTTCTTTCCCCTCCTCCCCACCTCACCCCTCCACCATTTCCCACTACCAATTGTCTGTCTTCATTTTGAATGCATGCTTTAGTTTTCTTAAGTCTTCTTTTTATGGATGTGTCAATTGTTTCAGTTTAGAATGATAGATATAGAGTAGCAAACCATAATCTAAATGACTGGTCTTGTGTATGAGTAAAAAATGTTCTCTCTCACATCAGTCAGCCAGACTTAGTGCACAACCTGGATCAGCAGTGAAATCAAACTCTAGGGGATTATTTAGTTTCATTCTGTGTCAATATAACCAAGATTTGCACCCTTTAGAATTGTTTGTAGAATGGTTTGCATACATGCAAACTTCAATCAAGCAGCAAAAGATGAAGATATGCTGAGCCTTATTCTCCTTTTATCTCAAAGAATGAAACATAAATGGAGAGGTGTATGAATAAAATGAAGGCAAACATCCAGCAAGTCATCAGTAGGGATGTTTTCATACCATCTAGTTGACAGGTATAGATTAAACTAACCAGTGTCAATGATATAGCACACTAAGTTTCAGCAAGGTCATCTGGGTCATCCACAGGTACCCTTCCTTTTCATCTTTTTCAGTGGGTGCTATAGACCTTTTTCCAAATAGCAATTACAAAGGATTGTGGGATTGAATTTTGGTGTGCGTCGTTTTTGGCCACAGTAGAATGCCATTGAGAAAAACGCCCCACTTCAAAAGTGTATCCCACAATCCTTTGTGACTGCTATATGGAAAAGGGTCTATACCATGTACGGATGTGGAAGCTTAGTGTATGTTCCATCTTTAAGTGGTAATATATCTGCACCCCTGTTGCTATTTATGTATCCATTACACTTTTCATTACCTCTGCCCCTCTAACAACATTCATATAGGTGCTTGTCATTCCAACCCTTGCCAAAACAATGGAACATGTTACAATGCATACCAGCCTCAGGATGACCTAGGCTTGCCATCATATGCATGTGAGTGCCCGGGGATCTACAGAGGTGCAAACTGTAACGAAACAGGAGGTAAGATTCAGCAGATAAAAACTTGTATTATATCAGGTATTGTATAAAAAGACCAGGGTATGTTCTGTGTACTATGCTTGTATTGTACCATGTATGGCATGAAAAGACCAGGGTATGCTCTGTGTACTTTGTAAGTACTTGGTTGCTTGGGAATGGACACCAAGGGTGCACTAAGTGACATAGTAGGGTGTATTTATATAGTATAATGTATTTTCCATCATTTTTTTTTTTCCCTGTTCAGTATAGTTTTGTGATGCAAAATGTTTTAGTTAGAAGCCTCACACTCCACTATATGGGACTAACCTTACATGAGGATAATAACTACAGACCAAATTGAGTTTTAGTTTGTTGTATCACCAAAGGTATTAAATCAGCCCACAATTCAGCTCTGTACCTCGTGCACAGCTAAGGCACATATGTTTTACCAGTTGAAAACTTTTGTACCAAATAGTTGTGTCATCCCTGCACATGTCAGTCTTAAAGCTAACAGACAGCATTGAGGAGGGTGCAAAGTTTAAGACACGGTTCCCTGAGACCAGGCAACTTTGATACCATTACAGTTACCATTCTCCCTCTGGAACCCCAACATCCAAAACCTGAGGACAAAAAACAAAGGATCTCATCCCAAAACTTTGACACCATAAAGATCAAATTGCCATGTCTAATGAAGAGTGTAAAATAGACAAGCTTTAACAAAATAGTGAACACAATAGTGAAACCATCTTGTGTTAAAAAAAAAAAAAATTGTGTATTGAGTTCAAAGTGTTTCAGTGTTTGGTATTGTTTAATATAAAATTTGATAAATATGTCAAATCAGATCGTTTTTAGTCTCTTGCTTTAGCAAAGGATTAACCTATGGAGTCAGGTTGGTGTGTGTGTCTATGACACTTGTTTGGATACACTGTAACTCAACAAGGGAAAGTTGGACTAAACTTGAACTTGTTATATAGATCTGCCATAGTGAGAAGGTGTGCTCTATTATTTTTGGTGCCTTTGAAGGTCACCAAAGGTCAGTTAGAAGCCAAAAACTGAATTATTTAAAAAAATCATTAAATCCCATTGACATGCAGGGTCCAACATGGCTGAGCTTTTGGGGCTAGTTGTGAATGGGATGAGGGATCTTTTTCAAACAGAATGGTCATGTGATCCAAGGTCAACAAAGAGCAATTAAGGATCAAAAACTAGTATTTTGGCAATAACATGAGAGCAAAATGTCTGTCAAGGTTGGGAGTTATGTTGTCGTAATCCAATAGTTGACCTGCATCTGGGTGACCTTTGACCTCAGGTTGACCTCCAGTGACCTGTATTAGTTTCTATAGTGATTTGAATTTTACCATATCTGGATCAGAAAGGTACTTTCAAATCAAAATTATCCAGGGGTTGACCCTGTGCGACCTTTGTGTGCGAAGTTATAAGGGGTCAAAGCTTTTTTGTTTTAATAAGTACAGTCAGGATATAGTTGTAGAGGTATGTCATGTTGCTTAATGAATCAGTGTGTCAAACTACATCTGACCATGAGGTCAAAAGGTCAAATATCAAATCTTTGCAAAATATGCTCATTTTGTATTCAACATTCACTGACAACAACTTTGAAGGTCATGTAGCTGTCACCAGAGTCACAGGCAAACTTCACATTAGCTAATATTTGTTTTTTATGCTCATGGCTCAGTTTCATTACATTCAGCACGGAACCATAGTGCCCATTGGGCACTTGTTAAACTTATTGTTAATTGTTCTAGTTAGACACTTGTGCACCCCAAATTAAGGCTGGGACATATAGTCCAAAACCAGGAACTGGTCTTTGCATCCTCAGAAACCAGTTTTCTACTCAAACCCAGCTTTTCAAAAATGTACAGTGGCCATGCATTCATACTGTGCACAAGGTCTAGCCAAGTACTGTACATTGTATAAAGTTAACATTGACCGTACATGTATGTACGTACCGTCACTAAATGATACGTGGTTGTGATGGCGCAAGCCATTTTCTTTTGTTGAAGATACAAATAAGCAAGAGAAAATAAAACCAAATTTGCTTGATTTCTCTTTACAAATATGTTTACAGTATTAAGCATCTGATTCCATAACCCTAAATAAAGTCACTCTGTGAGTTTTTAATAATTATCTTTTAAAGATACAGTAGTTTAAGATCCCGTCAAACAGACTACTGATATCATATGCGAATGCTCAACCCAGATACTTTCATTTCAGTAGCGTAAGACACCCCATTCCGAACAATAGATAAGAAAGTCACATTTGTCCAGCTAAGTGTGAGGTAAAATGAAATTATAACATATTGTTCATTCATGATCATATGAAGTAAAAAAATCTCATGGAAAGAAAGTAATACATAACTTGCCATCATTTCACTGACATAAAGTAGCGGATGGTCTTCACTAAGTCCAGCCAAATGTCATACTGTACCTGCTCAAGGGTGTATGTATGCCTTCTGTACTGGTGCAAGTCATACTGTAGAAACATTTGAGCATAACCAGTGGCAAAACGGTTTGATGTGCACTACAATCAAAGTTCTTTTTTGTCTTGTAATTTCTCTTTCCAAAATATTCATCCCCAAATAATTGCCACCAAATACACTAAAACCTGAGAAGGTGTTTGGGCACCAGAAAGACCTGTGACTTATATCCCCATCAGTGCTCTTACTAAACCCAGTGTTTGTATCATAAGCTTAATGCGGGGCTATGAACAGTTGAAATCGAATTCATCAGGTAATGGTATAATCAGGAACTTGGACATAAAAGTAAAAGCTGGAAAGGACCATTGGTATATGACAGAACATGTACAAAAGAGATATTCAAAACACCCAAGTTGTTTTGTCAAATTTTTTGAGATCGCAGACGTACATCAGAATACAGAGCATAAGAAGGTAGTGTAGGGGCTCTTGCTGCTGAAGTCAGCTAGTTTAAGTCTACAGCCTATCATTCAAGTTGCATACAAAATTTCACAATGTTTTATGGAAGTTTCGATCGACAAATTCCAATACATTTGATGGATACTTTTCATTCTTGGTATAAGAATTTGTGATATTGAGCGGCAGCACCCTATTTGGTTTGCTGGAGATCATAGGTCATATCAGGTCACCAGAGGTTAAAAACCTTGTAAACAGGAGATCTCAAGGTAGTAAGCATGGATACTTTTCAAACTTGGCATGTGGATGGGTTATAGTCAGGAAATGAACCCTACCGTTTTTGGTAGAGGTCAAAGGTTACTGGCAGTAAAACTTCAAAAACCTTGAACTTGCTAGTAAACATGATATCTCAAGATATGAATGATGGATACTTACCACACTTGATATATGAATTTATCACATTGAAAGAAAGAACCCTGTTGTTTTGGTGGAAATTAGAGGTCATGTCAGGTCACCAGAGGTAAATAATCAACCTTGTAACAGGATATCTCAAGGTAGGAAGCATGGATACCCTTCCTTCCTGGGATGTGAATGCTTTAAAGTTAAAATATAACACCTATTGTTCTTGGTAGAGGTCAAGATTCTGTGAGGTTACCAGATGACAAAAACTGAAACCATTGTAAAAATGATATCTAAAGTTAGGAATGGTGGGTTTTTTTTCACACTTGGTGTGTAAATCTGTTATATTAAGAGGAAGAATACTATAGTTTTTGGTGGAGCTTGGAGGTCATGTGAAGTCAGCACAGGTAAAAAACCGAATCCTTTGTAATAACAGTATCCCAATGTAGGAAGTGTGTATACTTTTCATGCTTGGCTTGTGGATGTTTTATAGTCAGAATGTGTACTCTATTCTTTTTAATAGAGGTCAAAGATTACACGATGTCTCTGGAGTTGAAGCAGCAAAGACCTTTGAAAATTGCTAGTAAATGCAATAGCTCAAGATGCAGGGATTAATACCCTTTATTTCCTTTTTGCAAGGAATGACTTAAGCCTTTGGTCTTTCTGGTTTTACTCTCAATTGGAGCTCGGTGCTTTTGCCCGAAATTTTAGTGCTTGTTTACACAAGAGGAGCATAAATTTTGCCTGAAACCAACAAATAATCTGCCTGAATGTGGGAAGGGGGAAGGACAGGGATACAACCCCCTACCTTGAATGCCTATACCCAGTGCATGCCTGTTCCAACTTAAGCAATCAGGAGTGGTGTTATCTTTGCCATTCAAACTTTTTTTTTATTGCTGCAAGTTATTGGTGACAAGCAGTAGCTTCAATCATATGTTATTTTTGAAAACACATATGCTTCCTGCTACAGTTGTATCAGGGGCTTGTAGCTGAGCAGAATATACTCAGGGCTATACGGCTGATACTTCTAAGCTGAGCCAGCATTAGATTATCAAATCATGAAATACATGTTATTTAAATACCACAGTCCTTGAGGTCAAAGGTCATCTGAGGTCACCAGAGGTCAAATTCTGAAAGTGTTGTTAACACTATCTCCAGGGAGGAAGCATGTGTACTCCGTTTACGAAACATCTAGATAGATTATGTAGACAGGAAGAATCCTGTCATTTTGGTAGAGATCAAAGGTCATCTGGGGTTATTGGAGGTCAAAGTCTGGAAACCTTGTTAACATGATATCTCCAGGTAGGAAGTAGTGATACTCTTCATACTTGTAGATGGATTACATAGAGAAGATCCCTGTTGTTTCTGGCAGAGGCTGAAGTGCATCTTAGGTCATCAAAGGTCAAAGTCTGGAAATCTTATTACAATGATATCTCCAGATAGGAAGTGAGAATACTATTCGTACATTGCATGTAGATGCATTATATAGGGAGGGGGTCTGTGTTTATTTTGGTGGAGGTCACGTGTCATCTTAGGTCATCTGAGGTTAAACTCTGAACACCTTGTTAATACTTAATCTGCTGATAGGAAGCATGGATACTCTTCATTTATAGCATTCATTATTATTATTATTATTATTATTATTATTACTACTACTACTACTACTACTACTACTACTACTACTACTACTACTACTTCTACTACTACTACTACTACTACTACTACTACTACTACTACTACTACTACTACTACTATAACACAGAGTACTCAGTGGCGCTTTACAATCATTACAACACAGTAAGAAACAAATAAAGTATATACTGGTGGAAGTACCCTACTAATTTCAGTGGAGGTGGAAGGTCATCTGGAGTCATAGGAAGTCAAACTCTGTAAACCTTGCTAACGTTTCTCCAGATAGGAAGCATGAGTACTCTTCATACTTAGCATGTATATGCATTATATAGCAAGGAAGCTCCCTCTTGTTTTTGGTGGAGGTCAAAGGTAATTTTAGGTCACGGAGGTCATACTCTGAAAACCTTGTAAGCACTTTCTCCACATAGGAAGCACGAATACTCTTCATACTTAGCATGTATATACATTATACAGGGAGAAAAGACTGTTGTTTTAGTGGATGCCAGAGGACATCTGGGGTCATCAAATTGCAGACTGTGAAAACATTGTGAACAGGATATCTCAAGGTGAACATATTTCATACATAACATGCAGATGCATTATATGAAGAGAAAGAACCATATCTGTTTGGTGGGGTAAAAGGTTACTTGTGGTCACCAGAGGCAAACTCTGAAAGGCTTGTAAACATAAATATCTCAAGACAGGAAGCATGTGTACTTTCCATTCTTAGCTGTAGATGCATTGTATTGAATGGAAGTGCTCTGCTGTATTTGGTAGGTGTCAAAGGTCATGTAAGATAATCAGCATCTGGAAAACTTGTATAATGGTACATTTCTATTTTTGGAAGCTTTAAAAACTTTAACACAAAAGGTAAATATTTACCATACCATTTTTTATACAAGAGTCCTGTTGTTGTTTCTGTGTTAAGTAAAAGCTCATTTCGGTCACAAGAGGTTTAACTCTGAAAACCTCTTTAGCTTTTTTTCTCAAAGTAGGAATCATAGATATTTCTTATTCATGGTCTGTTGATACATCACATGTAATTGTCCAGTGCATTTGCATTGTAGATTTTCTGTAGATCTGGTTACACTTAAAAGTCTAACTTAAATGAATTCATTGAAACATCAGTGCCTGTTTTGAATTCTGGTTTACGGCTCATTTCAGATCCATGTTCATCTAACCCTTGTCTAAATGGAGGAATATGTAAGAAGAGTGAAGATCACGTGTTTGACTGCATCTGTACTGTACACTTTACAGGAAACATCTGTGAGAGACCAGTTGGTAAGTCAGGAGTGTCATGTCATTTTCAGGTTTTGATTGGGCCATCTGTAAATGTGATGATTTACTTAATGGTGCGGTACAGTTTACAAAGTTAGGAGGGCTATGACAGAACACATTATTAATATACTTAAAACTGGTAGGGTAGTATGTTACTTGTGCTATTTTCTTATGTAAAATATTGTTTTTAATCAGTACACCATTTTCCAAAATTTTTGTGGGGACCATAATACGGTCAGGTACTGATGTCATCATCCAAAAAATCTGAGCTTTATACACAGTAAATTACCTTGAGGATATTTATATTACAGCAGGCCCCTTACATACTTGCCAATCGTTCCGTTTTAAGCAGAACTGTTCTGTTTTATGAGCTTTAACACAAAAAACAGAACGTTCATTTTTCTAACTTTTGGTATTAAAATGTAAATGATCAGAAAAATCGTAAAGCAACAGCTTGGCAAAAATAAAGTCAATCTTTGCATACACATAAGCAATTTCAACATATATTGTGAACATTTAGAGAGGAAAAGAGGAGTTTTGCCCCCGTGGACCCCACCCATTGAGGTTAACGCTTGTGTGCTCGCCATGCACAGTGGATCATATGCTACATATGTTCTGTTTTCTGAGATGACAATGTTGGCAAGTATGCCCTTAGGGTAGGAGCAACAGTGATGCATTAAAATGCATCATAGCAAATACTGACTGTAAACATGAAACATTTTTTAATGGCTCATTTCAGACATCTGTGAGAGACCAATTGGTAGGTCAGGTGTGATGTGTTAGGTACAGGTTTTTAAATGGTCCATCTTCCCTTTCAGTATGATAAAGTAGGATTATGTCACTCAAATGGAATTTTCATTATAGCTCAGATTTTTGGTTTCGATGAAAGAAAAACCTATGCATTCCCGATGGCGTGTGTATGTGTGTGTCTGTGTCACGCTTAGCTCATTAGCACAAAATCCCAGAAAGGGAAACTCTGACAGATCTCATACTTGGTATGTGGATGCACCATATTGAAAGCAAGATTTTATTTTGTTTGGTGGAGATCAAAGGTCATCTGAGATCACCAAGGGTCAAACCTTGAAAACATTGTTAACACAATATCTCAAGTTACAAAGCTTGGATATTTCTTTAACATAGTATGTAAGTGTCCTGTGTTGAGAGGAAGGACCCTATCATTTTTGGTCAAGGTCAGAGGTCATCAGCAGTCTCTAGAGGCCAAACACTGAAAACCCTGTTAATATTATTATCTCTAGGTAGGAAGCTTAGATATTCTTTATACTTACTATGAAGATGCATTACATGAAGAGGAAGGATGCTATTGTTTTTGGTGGAAGGTCAAAGGTCTGTTAGGGTCCTTGGAGGTCTAACTCTAAAAATCTTGTTTTGACACTATCTCAGTCCTGGAAGCATGGATACTCTTCATATGTACAATATAGATGCATTACATCAAGAGGAAAGACAGCATTGCTGTTGGTTGAGGTCAGAGGTCTTTAAATGTCACCATAGGTCAAGCACTGAAAACCTTGTTAACACAATATCTGTAGGTAGGAAGCATGGATACTCTTTATCTAAGCATGTTCATATTAAATGAAGAGAAAGGCCCTATTGCTTATGGCTAAGGCCAAAGGTCTTCTAGGGTCATTGGAGGTCAAACTCTGAAAACCTTGTTAACACTGTATCTCAAGGCAGGAAGTATGGATACTTTCTGTACTTACCATGTAGATGCATTAAATCAAGAGGAAGGACTGTATAGCTTTTGGAAGTGATCAGAGGTCATCTTGGGTCATCAGAGGTCCAACTCAGAAAACCAATAGTTAATATGACATCTCAAGGTAGGAATCAGTGGTACTCTTTTTAAGACTTAGCATGTAGATGCAGTTTATACTGTACAAAGAAAGCATGCTATTATTTTTGGTGGGAGTCATAGGTCATGTGAGGTCATCAGAGGCCAAACTCTGAAAACCTACTAAGCACTATTATCACATTATCCCAGAATGAAAACATTTTAGAGCCTTTGTAGTTCTGGATGTTTTAAGTCTACTGGAATGAATACATCGAGACCTCAATGCATTTTTGCATTCTGATTATTTACTTGTTGGGGGGGGGGGGGAGGGTGCTATTTTGGAGGTCTGGGGTGATTGCTTTTTGGCAAGTGAGAAAGTCACTTTGACTAATGTAAATAATGTAAATAGTGTAAATCCATAACTTGTGGAGAAACAAATCTGGCTATATTGTATGTAGTGTTTGAATGAGTAATCCGTGTACCTGCCCCAATATTCTGTTACTCATTTCCAGATTTACTACCCAACTCCTAAAAAATGTTGCATGAGAAAAAAACCATTCCCTTTTTATCATTTCCCCAGATAATTGAACCATTCATTTGCTTTTTTGTACATGCCAGCTGAGAAAGAGAATAAGATCGCAAAATTTATCGTTTTGGAGTTGTTCTAACTTCTTTGTCATGCCATGGAATTACACCCCAAGGTTGCTTTGTGATCCCTGTTTGTGATTCTCTTTGCATTGTTACCATACTAATACTCAGTTTGTAAGCTAGGCTTAGGGCCTGTTCTCTAAGCAAAACAATCGTCGTCTGTGAAAAACATCACAAGATCATCATAAAGTAGTAAGTGAGTGTCACATTTGTGACATTAGTAACAGCTACCTCTTGATGTAGGCCTACCATGTATGCAAACAGTTGACATATGGCCTAATAAGATTTGCATAGCCTTACGTAGCCCTAGGTCGTACTGCACATTCTGCTATGCACCTTGAGTATTAAAAGACACCTCGATTGACATTTAAATTTGTCACTATAGTAAGAACCAGCCCTGTGCTATGTGGCAGTACTAAGAAAAGACTATTGATAATGTAAATATTCATGAAATATAAGGGCCAAGCCAAACTGTTAAAATTAGTGAGCACAAAAATGGTGCTTTTGTGAAGTTTTTGATATAATGAAGAGTGTCAAAATTTCAACGGCCGGGCCAGGCCAGCTAGATGTGTAAATGCCTAGGGACAGAGAAAGTGGGCTTGCTGCGATGCATATAGTGACTCTTGCAGAAGGCAGTAGAATGCATCAGCAGTATCACTGGATGATGTAAAGGTTTACATTTTACAAGCAGGTAGAGTCACATATTCCTGGCTCTGCATGCATGGGAGGTGCTGCACCAGCTATGCAGCATGTTTGCTGTTAACAAATGCCACTACCAGTACATAATACATCAGAGGTCACATATTCCTGGCTCTGCATGCATGGGAGGTGCTGCACTAGCCACACTGCATGCTTGCTGTTAACAAATGCCACGACCAGTACATAATACAGTAAATACACCAGAGGTCACATATTTTTGGCTCTGCATGCATGGGAGGTGCTGCACTAGCTACACTGCATGCTTGCTGTTAACAAATGCCACTACCAGTATATAATACAGTAAATACACCAGAGGTCACATATTCGTGGCTCTGCATGCATGGGAGGAGCTACACTGCATGCTTGCTGTTAACAAATGCCACTACCAGTACATAATACACCAGAGGTCACATATTTTTGGCTCTGCATACATGGGAGGTGCTGCACTAGCTACACTGCATGCTTGCTGTTAACACATGCAAGTACCAGTATGTAATATGCCAGAGAGGTGTTAATTAAAGCTCCCTGAATACAAGATGCTGTTCAAGGAAAGTTCCCCAACATGTATTATATATATGTACTAAGGGTGATGCTTATTAGCTCAACCCACGAAGTGTGGGTAGAGCTTATGTTATACTGTGGGCTGAAAATGTCTGTCTCATTTTTTGTGTCTGTCTCATTTTTTGAAAGTTTTCAGCTTCTTCAAATTGCCTCAGATTTGTTTGTAATTTTGGGTGAAGGATCCACACCATGGTGGCAACAGATTTTGTTCTTTTCCGGGGGCTCAGTGAAGTGTGTTCGAAAATATTGACAATTTTCTGTCATTTTACTGACTTGACATTCCTTTTAAAATTCTAACTCTTTTGGACAAAGAGGTTATTTGTGTAAGTGGCTGTGTGGAGAGGTGAACATCTAGAGGGAGTTTGTTCATTTAGTGTAACGGACATAAATCTTCCGTGTATTCTGTCTGTTTTCATTTTCGGCACACATATGAAAGCATGCATTATCACATCTTGGTCCATCCGGTGTACTCCCTGTTTGTTGGAACATGCATGAATCACGAGGTTTGATGGCTGATTTGGGAAGGTGTGTACATATTGTTTCGGGCTGTTGGAAGACATGCACGCTAATGCTCTGATTAGCCCAATCCTCGAGCACAGGCAGTTCTAACGTTATATAATGCATACATATATATATAAAGTCTGTTTATATAAATGTACGTACTATATAACGTTAGAACTGCCTGTGATCCTCGAGTAGACAATACAGGGAAGAAAAAATTACTCACGTGAGATCTAAACAAGTGTAAACGTGGTAGGCTTAGGACTAGTTTACCTGCAAGATGACGCAGTTTGATAGAAAAAGGAAAATACAGGGACAAAGAAAAAAAAAAATCATGCAAGTGAGACCGAAACGAAGTGCATAGCCTATAGGCCTCTAGGCCTTACATTAGGCCTACAGTAGCCTACGCTAGACGTAGCTTAGGCTAGAACTTATTGTAGGCCTAACTTGGAAGTAGCTTAACTGACTTAGTGTGTCTCGCACAGTGACCACTGATTAGTGATGTACATGTACATTAACAGCCTACCCAGAATAAAAAGTGGCACATTACTGATTTTATTTATGCCTAACAGGACAAGGTCTACATGGCTTGAGTCTTTTTCTTTTACATGTAGCCTATCAAAGACTGCTTAAAACACCACAAAGTTTAGGTGAGATGCATAGGCCTAGGCCTAGGCAATGAAATGGGGGATGCGAAGCCTGACGTTGGAGGAACTGTAAGCTACACAACGTAACGTCAGGTTTAATGCAATTGAAGTATGAAGTGTTCAATAGGCCTAGCCTACAGCATGTATACCAATAGCGTAAAACACATTTATTGATTATATTTTTCAGAACTTATCAAATTGTACATCAAGTAGCCTATCACCCATATCCAGTACAAAGACAAGCTTTTATACAGCATTAAAATAATCTTGCAAATTTTATTCAGATATCGGTAATTACAGTTTTGTAGGTTTCACGCTATTGGTAGCCTACACATACTGTAGGTGGAGCTTGGCCAAGACCCTTATTTGGTCCTTTGTCGGTACATTTTTACTGGATGTGAAGGGTTAGGCACCACAACTAATGTCACGTTTAACCTGGCCAGTCTCCTTGCATGGAATTATTGAGTAGGGAATTCAAATTTTGGATAGCGGTTTCAGGGATTTTTTACTTGTTTGTTAGCTCAACCCACGAAGTGTGGGTAGAGCTTATGTTACACTGTAGGGAGAGAAAATGTCTGTCTCACTTTTCAAAAGGATTCTACTCCCAAATGCTTTCATGGATTCTCTTGAAACTTGAACACAGTGTTCCTTGGGTGGTGGGCAATTTGAGGTGTGCAGCAATTTGTGGTCCAAGGTCCCGTATGGGCCCAGCTATGGCCCATTTTATGAAATTCTTCAAAATGTTTCTTCTCCTACAGATATTCTTGTACAGTGATGATGGTTTGTCATAGTGATACTCTGTTAGTGGTGCCTTCAGGGTTTTCAGGAATTTTAGGTCCATGACCCAAGATGGGCCGAAGGGTCCATTTTGTGAAATTTGCAAAACGTTTAACCCCTCCTCCGTATAATGTTAAACAGAGTTGAAGGCCTGTCATAATGATGCTTGGTTAGTAATCTGTGTATGGTTTTCTGTCAGTTTTGGTCCAAGGTCCCATGTGGGCCCTTTGTCGCACTTTGTTTTTTGCTTACCAATTTCATGGCTGAGGGGAGAGAGGGAAGAGGGGAGGGGGGAGCAGGGCTCGAAATAACGGGGGCCCGTGGGCCCGATGCTCCTAGAAATTCGCTCGGGCCCGCAGCTTCCATAGGGAAAGGGGCCCGGTTGTCCCCTAAATATTTTAAGTCTAATTGTACAGTCTGCGCATGAACCTCTCCACCCACAAGTCAACGATCTTACATCTCGCAAGGCCTGTGTATTTCGTATACTGACAGTAACTTAAAACCTGCGAAACACACACTTCTGAAATCAGTTCACATCACTCATAAACAGTTTGCTTTGTCACAACACGGAAGATCACACACGCAGACATACAGTACACCGATGTCAGTCATAAGTAATGTAGGCGGTAGTTTTGGGCCCCTTGATTTCTCATTTGGCTCCTAGATTCCATGAGCTAGGGGCCCGGTTGGCCCCCAAAGTTTGAAGGCTTATTTCGACCCCTGGGGAGGGGAGGGAAGACATTTGATAGCTTCCTCTCCACTGGTTATGCAACTGCCCTACACAAACTGGTTGCATTTATGCATTATGACAGTCTAGTTTCTGATCCCTGCCCTTACATAAGGGGATGAACTACATGAAGCTATAAAGATTTATCCCTGACACAGTCCAAGTGCTAATTGAACAGTGTATACCATGGTTGTTCATACCGAAGATGGAAAGTTGATTACATTTTTGGGGGAGAGATATTTGTGTGAAATATTTTTATTGTGACAGTGCTGCATATCGTGACCTAAAAGAAGTGGTACAGTTATTTTCGTTTGGAACAAAAGAAAAGTACTGGTAGTTTTATCAGGAACCGGTTAAAATAACCACACAAATATCTTCGGTACTTTCATTACTGGTACTGCTACCAGTACTGGTATTTATGTGAAAACCGGTATACTCACTAACACTAGGGTTGAGCGACAGCAGCATTGCTGCTCTAGTTCTGTTGGAATTGATATCCAGTTGTGCAAGAACCAAGAGTTTGTTTACATGTTCAAAATAAATTTTCTCAAAATGCCCTAATAGCCTTGAGTTTGGCTTTCTCTTTGTGACAGAAAATGGTCCTAAAATCAATCAGAGCAATTATAAGACCTTTTAAAGCCATCATTTTCTTCAATGGGTTATTCTATGTATTGTTTCCTTTATCAGTAATATTTTTATCAGAAATGAAACAAAATGAACTGTTGGTGACAATTTTAAGTCTCCTTGCAATGATGGGTGCCTCTCCAATACTGGTTAACATATCAAGCCTGTGATATGAAGTCTCTGTGTCTTTGATCTGTTGTATGGCTGGAATTTTTTTTATATATTTCTTTGATATTTTTTGAAAGGTGAGATGTGCACATTTAACCCAACAGCCTGTAGTGGATTTGGTGAAATATGTGTTGATGATGCCGATGGCAATGGCTTCCACTGTGAATGTCAGGAGTATTGGCTGAGAAATGCAGACAACACTACCTGTTATGGTAATTATAACTAGGCTAGGATTACCCTACTGGCATAGATGGCACTGTTCCCAGGGCCTGCAAAGAAATTGGGGGTCTGTGAAGAAAATAAGGGCTTTATGAGGTGTGCTCAGATACTGTAGGTGTCTGTTTAACCCCTCCCTTGCTTATGTGCTTTTTTATCTAATGCTGTAAAGTGAGCATTATTCTCATTTTTCTCATTGTTTTCACAATTATCATAAAAAGAAGTTTTTTTGAAAGTTGATAGTAACATTAAATATTGAAACATGTAGAACTAAGTTTGCATACCAAAAGTTAAAGTTTGTTTCAAGTACACTGAGGATTAAAAACTTGTTTGTCAAAATTTCTTTTACCCAGTATATGATAAAAGCCCATTCCTGCTATGATTATTTAACCTGACACTATGATACTTGACTGATAAACCAGGGAGATGTCCCTTGTCCATGTGACAACTTTTGTCGCAACGAGTATCCTAAGGGGAGTGAAGAAAATTTTAAGTCATTTTGTCAGTGATGAATAGATATTCTTTTATGATTGGCCTTGAATAGTGTAACTTAAATATAACTTTAAAAATTTCATTAAAGTAAGTGAAATCCCTTTAGTAAAATATTTGCATACCTTAAGAATCATTGCTCTTGACAAACCCTATGCTTTGGCCAAGAATTTGAATGGTTTGGCATTTGAAGCAATGAAGCTTAGGAGTCGAGAGGTTCTGGGTTCTATACCCGACTGGGTCAAAGTAAGGTGGGTTTTTCATCCAGTACTTTGCCCAGCTGAACTGACAAGTAAAAAAAAAAAAGTTTGATCTGAATTGTTGAGTTGGTTAGCCTCCTGAAGTGAAGTTGTAATTTGGGAGTCATAGGCTTCTGCCACATTCATGGTCACTCAGCACTGTAAAACAAGTGCCCTTCAAGACCTGAATTGTAAAACCTCATTTCAGTTTATTTACATATTTCTTTCCCAGTTTCTGTCAAGTACATTACTTACCTTTGGTCGTATTTTTTGGTCATTTTTGTGAACAAGAGATGGTTCCCTATGTTGTGTTCAATCAATCAATTTTTGCAATTCAGAAAGCACCAAAACCAAAAACAAAGTTGCATTAAGGTGCTTTGGCAAAAAACAATGTATGGATTTAAACAACACGTAGAAAAAGTTGAGATTACTGCTTATATGGTGTTCAAAAAGATATCGTTTAAGCAGATTATTGGTGGTAACAGATCCCGCATTTCGGATGGGTTCAGGTAGTTTGTTCCAAATACGAGGGGCATATGAGAAGGACTGCTGGGTTCTGTGGTACTGCTGTAAGAATGTACTTGAAGCATTTAAACCATGTAGCCCGGAGATTGCCAGTCACAAGACTTGTAAATGAGACATAGGATTTTAAAGTCAGTGAGTTGTATTTCATGCCTGCTTCTAATTGACTCTTTTTTTTCTTTTCTTTTCTTCTCAAGCTCCTTGTACTATGAACTCTTGCTTTAACAGTGGTCGGTGCTTTCTACAGGGAGAAAACTTCTTCTGTGTTTGTCCTGAGGGATTTACTGGATTTGTTTGTGAAAGTATAAGCCTGTTGTTATTCCTACAATGCATCAACAAAACATATCATTCATACATGTCATTTTCATGGCTCTCTTGTGACATATTGGGATCTCGTTCTTGACACATGGATACCCAAAAATGAGTAGATGATCCCTGCTGTTTTTGGTGAAGGTCTAAGGTCATTTGAGGTCATTGGTGATCAAACTGAAAAAATGATAACCCATGAAATAAAACTTGCATGAATCTCATACATCATATGGGGTTCCCCACATTGAGTGATTGATCTCTATTTTGGTGGAGTTCAATGATGATTTGAGGTCATCAAAGGTAAAACTGTGAAAACCTTATAAAGCTGATATCCAAAGAAGTCGTTATGTATGAATCCCATAAACATGGGTACCGAGTATGGAGTACAAAAAATGATCTCTATATTATTTGGTAGTGGCCAAAGGCCATTTGATGTCATTGAATGTCCAACTCTGAAATCCTTGTAAACCTGGTATCTGAAGAAAGAAACTTGTATGATGCCAGTACTTGGCATGTGGGTGCCCTTTTGAAAGTGCATAATCTTTGTTGGTTGTGGTGGAGGTCAAAGGTCATTGAGTTAATTCACCTGAGTTTAAGCTGTGAAAACCTTGTAGTTTGTGAATGTAAAAATGAGAGTTGATTTTTGACCAATGTTAGAATGATCAGTTTGATATATGACATCATTCATGGATCTTTATCATTCTGTAGGTACATGTAAACACAGTAATTTTAGCTTCACCGTGGAATGATGTAAATTCCAAACCACAGTTTTTAAATCATTATCCAGTGGCAAGGAATCAGATAGTCTTTTGGCTTTCTGGTTGTATTCTGGCTGTTTAAGATAATGTAGCTTTGTTTTTATGAATTAATTCATTTGTTATGTTGGGTCACATAGATAACATTGTGGTACCTGCAATGGTCATAAACTTTATATAAAACTGATTATTAATTGTCATACAGTGACATCATCTCATCCCCTGTTGTTCCTGCAGTTGTAAAATATTTTTGTATGTATTTGTTCCCATTGCAGAGCCAATTGTAGAGCCAGTTGCACCATGTGACAGCTGCAAGAATGGCGGCATATGTGTCAAGTTTTCTAATGGTTTCTACTGTGAATGTGTTGATGGATTTACTGGTATTGATTGTTCTGTGCCACCTCAGATAGATACAACAACACTGGAACCAGGTAGGTCTCTAATTCTTTCATAATCTGTCACTGTTAAGTTGTAGTTGGGAGATATTTCATTATCCAGTTTTATTGTCCTTTAAATGACAAGATGAGATTACTGTTTGTTGCATGTTGCCAAGATTAGGATGCATACACTTCACTATGGGAGTAAGTTATTATATGAGGAAGTAAAGGAGAAGGGTCTCCTAAGAAAAGAAAACAACTTACCAGTAATGAATGTTTCTCGTTTTTAGAGCAACTATGTCCAGCCGGTGCATGCCAGAATGGAGGTACCTGTCAACCATTTGATGAAGGTGGTTTTCATTGTATATGCCCTGAAGGCTATACAGGATTAAACTGTTCAATATTGATAACAACGACTACAACCACTACTCCAACAACAAGAATGGTGATATCAAACAAAGGTATATTCAACTCTGGATCACATGTTGGCATGTCAATAGTATTAAAAAAACTTATCGCTTTTGCTAATAAAATTAAAGTTTTTATTTCTGTGAGTTGTGGTAATGTAAATGTTATCAATAAATTAAATTTGGATTTTTTTCTCTTTCTCTAAGTTGAACTAATTTTTGTATTTCTCCCTCAAGATATTTGCACTGTTTTGGATCCTTGTGAGAATAATGCAATCTGTTTGCCCAACACTAACCATGAAGGGGAGCTTTATCCCATGTGTCTGTGTCAGCCAGGGTATGCCGGTGCCACGTGTTCAGTTAAACTACCAAGTAAGTTGACTAGTTCCAGATTTACTAGTGTACACAGTTTTGGTGTTTTACTTATGTGCAAGATATATAGCTATAAACTGGTCCATAGGAGCTCTATATAAGATAAAGAAATGCATTCAGAAAGTTAGATGTCCAAAGACTGTCTTAATTTAAAGGATGAAAAAACTCTGTGGTAGTTAGTTTCAGGAGCAGTTTTAATGATATATGGAATTAATACTTCTTTCAGAATTGGTAGCAAGATGATAAACTCTATTTGCCTTGTCTGCAGTCTTGCTGTGTGGATGGATCACTACCTTGCCATGGATCATCAAGAGATATATATATATATTTCTATAATTTGGGATTTAGGCGAAAAACCGTATGGAAAAACGAGACTGTTGGGAGAACTCGACCCTTAGATGAAAAAATTGTTTCGCCTTAACGTTTTACACACTGTTTTATATAGGAATGCGTAACTCTATACGCAAGTCTGATTTACCACATAATGTTTATGCAACTACTTAGCTGCACACCAACTTATGTGTATGTATCTGTTAACACTAAGGACTTACGGGCCATTGAAATAACGTGCATATATATCTCAGAACCAACGGGGAAATATGACCTTATGTATTTTATTGTTTTTTCCTTCGCCGGTTGTATTGGCGGTATACTGATTTCGCCTAACAGGTCGTTCTTTTTATCTTTGTGTGTTCAGTTGCTGTTCTAGTTTTATCATTTTATATATATATATATATATATATATATATATATATATATATATATATATATATATATATATATATATATATATATATATATATATATATATATATATATATTCAGCCTTCATCAGCTCGAATCTGATGAAGGCTGAATATATATATATATATATATATATATATATATATATATATTTATATATATATATATATAGAAACTGAAGAATGGTGGGAAGCGGACACAGTCGCATAATTTTTAAACCTGTGGAATATACGTCAGGTTTAAAAATTATGCGACTGTGTCCGCTTCCCACCATTCTTCAGTTTCTACATTTAGGAGTCGCAACGTCACATCTACACTTCCGTATATATATATATATAAAATGATAAAACTAGAACAGCAACTGAACACACAAAGATAAAAAGACACCCTGCATCGAGAAGCTTTCGGCTGTTTTATTCAGCCTTCATCAGCTCGAATCTGATGAAGGCTGAATATATATATATATATATACTATATATATATATATATATATATATAATATATATATATATATATATATATATATATATATATATATATATATATATATATATATACATATATACATATATACATATATACATATATTAATATATATATATATATATATATATATATATATATATATATATATATATATACATATATATATATATATATATATATATATATTATATATATATATATATATATATATATATATATATATATATATATATATATTATATATATTATATATATATATTATATACATATATATATATAAGTCAACTATGTTTCATATTTAGCAGGTGGGGCAACTCAAATCATAGGCCTGCAACTGAAAAACCAATTCATGCTGTAACATTAATTTGGACTTGATTATTACAATCCTCTTCTGTTTGGTGTAGCTACATCCTTGTTATCAAAATTGCAAAGGATTCAAAACACAGCTGCCCAAATCGTCTGTAGGATAAACAGGTTTACCCTTCCTATAACCCCCCCCCCCCCCCCCCCCCCGCCCACCTTTATGCTCCATTACATCAGTAAGCTAAAGGTAGACAAGTTGACTACCAATTTCAAGTTCAGATTCCAACATCATACATAAGATCTGTCACTTATTGTAGCTTTCTTAGTTCCAATAATGGAACTTTTGGTTCAACTTGGGTCCTTGGATTCCATCATTTAATTCAAGTCCTGTCTTTAAATTTAGTTTCCTTGTTGTCCTTGTTGCTTTCAGCACTCATTGAGCACATTGAACAACTTTTTTTGGACCCAAAGCTATGTAAGACTAGCTTTTAATGTTACTAAAAACAAGAACTATGGGTACCAAACAAGGTAAATTAAGTGATGGTAGGATTTAAACTAGCTGTCTGCAGCAAATTTTACTATTTTCCCAAATTCTATTGTGTATTCACTTGTAATCTAAGGCATTGTAATCAAAGTCACAGTTTCAAACCAGTAATAATGTCTTTTGTTGGTTTCTGCAGCTCCTTCAGTCTGTCTTGGACATCCCTGTGGCCCAGATGCACTGTGCTACTCTAATGCTACAGCTATTTCTGGCTACAGTTGCCTCTGTCTTCAAACTGAAGGCATCTGTGCTGGCAATTACTTTGGTACGTAAATTTTACTGGTTTTAGGGAATAATCAGTTTATTTCAAGTTAAACAATTATACCTGGGTCATACATGACACTCTGTGCATTGGTTGAATGTTTAAACGTTATTCTTTGTTTAAAAAACTTGTATACGCTCATACATAGAGACTGTTGTCTTGAAGTGCTTTTTGCGTTCCACAAGAGAAACCTGTGGAGTTGGATGTGAACGACTCTTACAGTGTTATGTAGCATTCTGTGTTCAAATACGATGTGAGACTACTACGTAGTAAAGGTGTCCCTTGGTCTGGTTTTTGATGTCCAGACTACCTAGTCATCATTGGACACAACCATGACCATCCAAAACCACAATGCATTGCAATTAGATCACCCCAGACCAAACCAACATCTGTTTGGGGGTCAGCCAAACCACTCAGACTGATGAAGCTCTCAGACCACCAACCCTAAAAGAAACGAAGCAGGGTTTCATGGAAGAAGTAAAAGGGCTGTAGTTGATAAGATCTTCATGGTATGGCATGGTATGCAAATTGAAATAGTACAAACTGTACTGAGCAATTGTCGGGGAGGTAAATCAACTTTAAATAGTATTCATGCCGGCACACAGAGACTACATTCTGTGTGATTTTGGCATTTTGTTCAGTGGTTGATGGTAATTGTGTCTCAAAGAATGACATCAAATTTACACCAGTTGAATTGTTAGTTTTGTCAGTTTTTCTTGGGTTGAGTCAAAACAGACAGACTGCCTGAGTCACACAGGATGTTCCTTTCATGACAGGCCAGACCACTCAACCATCAGTCTGAGATCACCAAGATCACCCAAAACCAACTCTGGTTTCGGTTTGGTCCAGGTCTTGGGTGGTCTTTGCACACCTTTCCTACAGAGTTGTAAAACTGATGTCACTTTCATCAAAACAGCTCCCTCAGTTTAGATGTCTTTACCTGGTATTTTGTAACAGTTCAGTGAGCCACAAACATTATGATATAAATGTTATCACTTGGAGGAAGTAGAAATGCAGTGACAACATCTGAAGGTTGCTTTTCAGGAGCCTCTCATTTTTTTTCACCATTTTGATTTTATTTTTCAGCTGGGAACACACCAACTCCAGCTGGTTCTCTGTCTCCCTGTGAAAGCAACCCTTGCCAGAATGGAGGCACATGTGAAGAAAATGGAGCTTCCTTCAGCTGTATCTGCCCACCATATATAGTGGGTGATATGTGTGAGACAGACATCAGAGGTGGGGAGTAGTTGATTATCATTTGGTAACAGTGATATTTACTCTGGCAGTCTCAGACAATTGGATTTACAAGATGGACTTTTCCCTAATGTATTTTGTTGAAATGTTAGTTTTACTATGCCAGTATGCCAATGATAATATCATGTTTATACCACACTTAAAACACAAATTTGTCTTTCTCTCACTAGATTGTGTGTATAAGGATTCCTGGTACACAGAGGGTGATGTTAGATCAGATGGATGCATAAAATGGTAAGATATCTCTTTCCTCCTAATCAAACTTAATCCTGCTGTTTTTTCTTCTGAGAAATCAGTAAAAGAGAAATTGATGTAATTCCACATAGTTTGTTAGTAATACTATATGAAAACTTATATTGTTCATCTCTAGTCATTGTGACTGCTGCAGTGAATTAAAACGATTCTCCTTTTGTTATTTCACAGCAATTGTAGTAATGGGGACTGGCAGTGTACAGACGATGACTGTCGTGAGTACAGTATAACAGATATATTTATAGTAATGAGATTGTAAGGGAAGGATGGTTTTAGTGAGCAAGGTATAATGGATGTAATGAAAAAATATTGAAGTGTTCTTGTGTCTAATATGTGTTTATTGTATAGGTTTTGTGCAGTGTTAAGGCCAGTTACAAAAGTAATAACTGGATATCCATCAATCCATGCCCATCTGACACCCCAAAACTTCCCAATGTCATCTACAAAGGCAAAATGATTACATACAATTTGTGGCATAGGGGAGAAGTTGGGGGATGGGGGGGGGGGAGTGGGTATCATTCCATTAAACTTAAACACAGTTGTCTGTATTAAAGAGGGCTTTACTTTAACAGTGCAGTGGAATGTTGGAGTATACAGTTTGAGTGAGAGTTACTCTGACTTATAATAAGGTATCAGTAAAGTCTGTCATTGTACTGATTATTAGAAAGATGAAAAGGAGATAATGAATCAGTCATGATCTATGCAAAAACCTTTTAAACTACTGTAATACACCTTTCCTGGAATTCTACCAAAAAATCAGCATCGCTACTAGTAAACCTGCAAAATATTAGTGTTGGTAAATTGTTATTTGATAATTGCACATTATGTACATAATTCATTGTGCAGTGCATATCAGATTTATCAATAAGTTATATATTATTTAAGCAAACTTAGGCAAATATTGTATACTAAAATACAGAGTGCATCATTTACAGAATGACCTTGGCTTTGTGTTGTGTATGAAATGTGCGTCAGTACTGTATCATTGGTACTGTACGAGTATTTACTGTACACCAATAAGCTTGGCACACAATTCATACATAAGTTTTGCTGTATCTCCATCCTTCCAGTCACTTTTTGCATTAAAGCTGATCATCACCACCCGTACATACAATCATTCAGAGGCCACCATGAAATGAAAATCCACATTGCTAAATTCACAGTTTTTAGTAGTTACAAGAACAGACTCTTCATGTACAGTCCAAAAATGTGGAAGAATTAGGGTAAAAGTATTTTATTGGTTATACAAGCACCCCCTCCCCTGCAATGGAACCATCTCAGTGACTCCATCAAAACTATTTGTCGATCTTATTTCAAGTGTGAGGTGTTGTAGTACAATGCTGACACAGTTCTACTCTTCTGCAGATTGCGAACATGAAGATAAATTATATGAAAATGGACAGACCTGGACAGATCAATGTATGACTTGGTAGGTACCATCCATTATAGCAGTCATTGGTATGTGAAACACTTTAGATGGAACCGCATCTAACATATGTTGAACCAAACTTGTACAGCCTTAGGTTTAAATGTCTGAGTGGTGCGTTAGTTGTGGGGATAAAAAATGTATATATGCACATACATTGAATAGAATACTAACACACTCATCATATGTGCACTAAGATAGAAGGTGGGTGTAATTAATCTGACCAGACCTATATGAAATGGTAAGTTTGATCGAAGGGCCTGCACTCTGTTGAGATTGCTCCATTAATGTTAACTGATTGAGGTGTAGGTTAAAGAAGATATTAATTTATTATGTTTTACTCGTTTCAGCTTCTGCTACAATGGAGGATGGCTATGTTCTGATTCTGACTGCAGTAAGTCTAACTTGTCCACTACCTTTAAGATAATACAGATGGTGTAATGAAACACAGTATGAAGTGACTTACTTGATTTTGTTAGGAATTTACTGTATCTATAACAATTCTGGCTTTTTACAAATTTGCTAGTGACAGAGTTTAAGCAGATATGGGTCGTTCTAGTTAACGTTTTGCTTACTGTGTGGTTTTCTTGATTTATATAAACAATTAACCATCTAAGGAAACTTTCAGTTGTTTTCATTGTTGATTGAATATTTTGATTGCAGGCAATACATGTCAGCATGAGGGGCTCCGGTACTTCAGTGGAGATGTTCGTGAAGAGAGTTGTGAAACTTGGTAGGTATTAGAAATAACGACAGTACTCTTAACAAGAAGTGAAATAATTTTTTTTTTATATTCTTTGGTGTAATGTGGTGGTTCACTCATTGTTTCTTTGGTGTAATGTGGTTGTTCACTCATTGTTTCTTTGGTGTAATGTGGTGGTTCACTCATTGTTATACTGATTCACTTTTGTTTCCAATAACAGCTTCTGCAGAAATGGAGATTGGACTTGTACTGAAAAGGACTGTGGTAAGTTGCATTCATAGTTTCTCTTACCAATAATGAGACTTAATTTTCTCTCTGAGATATTAATCTCATTTTTGTCACCAAATTGGTTGTAATCCTCTCACAGTGTGTACTGGTCACTCAAATGTTTTTCACTGGTTTCTATTGAAAACACATCTAGTTACATCTTCTGTCACAATGTAAGCTGTATTAAATATGACAATAAGTGTAAACAGATTTTATCCCTGTTCTTTCAGTTCAATCTTTCTTTACTCTCCCATAATTCTAGTTACGTACTGGATCTCAATAATTTTAATTTTTTGTACATTCCATTACCAGCATTTGTGTACCTCTACTTGCAGATTTCTGTGTTGATGGTGATGCAGTATATTTAGAAGGAGCAGTCAGGAGCGCTGACTGCAATCTCTGGTAATATATTTATCCTATCATAATATATACATTACATACACCTGTCCTTAATAGTTGCTGTTAATCCAAACTCCTTTAACTTTGTGGGGAAATAATATTACCCCATTTTGAAGTAGCTTACCCTTTTATGATAGTGCAGTGGTGCTTTTTTTAATCATTTGATAATATTTTGCTAATAAATTGTTTAATTCATGCAAATTTATTTCATGGTTTACCTCTTATATTTAATATTTATGGCCTGATACATCCTGAAAGATTCCAGTGAGAGAGATGGAAGGCATATTTGAAGGACATAGCTGACATTGTAAATTCCCAGCCTTGAACCAATAGTCTTCACTAAAAGCATCTTCTAATGGATGTTTAACATGTGTTTCTCTTTAATTTCAGTACATGTTCTAAAAAGGAATGGATGTGCACTATCAAAGACTGTGGTAAGTACCACTTGTGAAAGGCAGCTTAGAATTTTATTGAAGAACCAGTTGCAGTGTTCTCCACTGGTTTAATTTTTGTCTGGGTGCTCTGAAGGTTGAAGGTTAGTAGTGATAGCTGTCTATAAAGAGAGGTCGTGCTCTGTTTGAAAAATGTTTGCTAAAATATATGATAAATTTAATTATGGCCTTCTTTGATGACAAAGTACATTTCTGATGTCATTACTCAATGTTCACACTTAAATTATTGCTGTTTGCTGTGTTTTAAGGTTGTGAATTGGTAATTTCTGTCTGGGTGGCTCAACTTTTTGTCCCAGTGCAGCACCCTAACAAAACAGCTAGTGGAGAACATGGAGTTGTACTGTTATGATAGGGTTGTCCAACCTCTTAAAATGAGGGCCCATGTTGAGAGATTGTCATAAAAAGGGTCCTAAGTTTAGAATGACCTAATGCCACTTAAGGTGCTACAAAAACATGCTCTCCCTCATTGGGTGGGGGTCCTAGGACTTGTCTTGGTGACCATTAATTACCAGCTGACAAGGCTATTAAATAAAGCAGAAAGCACTACAGAAGTGCAAAGGGCTCTCTGAGAAGATATACAGTCCAGGGTTTTTCCATAGGGCCCAAGTTGGTTTGAAGGACAAGTGCCTTGTGGGGATCGAAGGGGCTGAGCCTGCAGAACGTCTGAGGCATTTCAAAAATTTTGGGGATAAGAGAAGTATTGGACTATCTTTAAGTGGCATTGGTATGGTACAAAACAACCACAAAAATGACAAATGAACCTTTTTTTATGATAGCTTGACCGGGACTAATGACCAGTGGGTTGATGTTTGAGGGCTTGTTGGTGGGGAGGATGGATGATCATAGGGAGTTGCATTGGGCTATAGCATAATTCCACTTAACTTGTCCTTAAACAAGTAATGTGTGCATTTGAGAAAATATTATATAAGACATTTTAGTAATCTGTTACTTCATTTGTAATGCAAAATTTGTGCATTTAAGCAAGATTTTCTCCTAATGCATATCTCAGGTGAAAAGTTTACTGTAACCATGGAATTATCAGAGAAGCCGCTGTAACATGTTATTGGCCTTTAAGAATTTCTGATGGGAGAAGTTATTTGTAGGAGTATATCCAGTCAAGATGTCAAGATGGGGGCAGGGGGGAGGTATATGGAACCAGGTTGTGAGCTGCTCATTGGTTTGGGGGGGGGGCATAGGGGTTGGACATCCCTTGCTTTAAGTGAGAAATCATGCATATATCAATAAAGGTTTCATCAAATCCATCTGGCATTGAAGAAAAAACAGAGTTCAACTCCAAAATCTAAGTATGCACAACATTATAGGATAAAGCTTTTTTGTTACTTTGCCAACAGTAGCAGACTATTTAGATAATAATGCTCTTCTCTCTAATGAGGCTCACATTCCTAACATCACACCTTTTGAAAATTTTGTTTGTAAAATGTAAATGTTCAGAAAGTTACTTCCTTTTAAAGTTTCCTTGCAGTACTTAATGTTTTTTCTTTCAATAAAAACACACAAGTCTGTCATTTTAGTAGTCACAAATAAAAGATTGACATAAGAATTATGTAACTATTAATGCTGCCTTCTCTTTGGGCTTATCCTGCAAAGTTTCATAATTCTTCTTTTGTTCTTTTTCCCCTGTTGATTTCCCTGGACAGATGAACTGTAAGTTGTTTGTCTTTTGTTGTCTTACATTGCATGTATTCTCAGGTTCTAAGTGGTACTTAAGAATATTTTATAGAGCTCATTGTTAAGCTCTTTCTGGATAGACTGCTGATGTCATTTCTTGCACTGTTTATTAATTCCCATATCTTGAGCAAACTTCAGTAAAGCCACAGAACTTCACATTTACTTCATAAGTACATTACATATATGTTTGTGGACATAGACCTGTGTCAATTTTTTAACAGAAAAAAGGAAATGTGGGATGTCAAGATTGCAAGGTTGTTGGTTAGCATTATGGGAAACCATGAAGCTAGTTGAAATTTTGGGAAAAATTTTGCTTGCTGTTCAAATTGTTAATTTGCTTGTTGTGGCTCTTGAAGTCATGCCTACTTCTAACTATTAGTAAAGTCAGTTTCACTTTGAAGTAATTAGGAAGGTCCATCACAAGTGAGGGGACAAAAAATACTTAGTCTCGAACTCTCAGTGATGTAAAAAGTAGCATTATTCACATGTCATTCCGCAGTTACAACCACATTGTCTGGATCTATACAATGAAGTGCCTTAATAGCTGCTGAATAGCAAACAGTTCATGGAGTTATGAGCCACAATTGTGATATCAATAAGATATACATACCAAATAATTTTCATGCATCTTAGTAAGGGTGAGACATCATCCACCTCAGGACCTGTGGCCTTGACTTCAACACTGGTTATTTTCATGCATCGTAGTGAAGAATTTAATATGGGCATAAGTCTGTTTTTAGGAGGCAAAAAGGATGTAACAAACACTTGCACTTACATGACTTTGAGAGATAATCTGGATCTCCAAGATACAGTATGAATGCATTCATTTTATAATCTCATCACCCCACGTGCAGTCTATAGGGAGATGAGATATTGTGCTTCACTATAATGGCAGAAATATGAAGCTTTGTTTGTGTGTGTGTGTGTGAGCAAAAACACAAACTCCTCCTAATATGTAATTCTGATGAAGTTAGATCTTAAAGGGTAGGTACCTGACCATAAAAAGTTGTGCTTGCACATAAATGGGTGACATAATTGGTCAAAGGTCAGTGGATTTTTGCTACCTTCATTGGACACTAGATATCTAGAGAATGTGATGGAGATGAGATTAGCTACTCCATGGGTTGCTTTCTTGTTTTTGTTATTGATAGTGAGACTGCTACAACCTGTCTAAGTAAATACGAGTTGTATTCTTTAATTTGCTATTATTGATCATAGCGAGACTGGTACACCCTGCCTGAGTAAATATGAGCTGTATTGATTAATTTGCTATTATTGATAGTGAGACTACTACACCCTGTCTGAGTAAATGTGAGTTGTATTTATTAATTTGCTATGATTGATAACGAGACTGCTACACCCTTCCTGCAAGTAATTATGAGTTGTTTTCATTAATTGCTATCATTGATGGTAGGACCTGCTACATATGCTTGCAAGTAAATGAGGGGTGTTCATTAATTTGCTTTATACACAATCAGTAAAATTTTGATGAATCAATCATGAGTTCACCAATAGAAATAATCACTTAAGTTGACTAATGTCACCTCAGTTTTCTATTGCAATCTTTTTTTCCTTCCTGCAGACCTCTCATAATTAGTGTTATCTTCCATTTGGATTACCCATTCTCTCTGGTTGAAGACAGACAGGATCAGTTAATTCGGTGAGTAAGGAAGTCATGAAACCTTTATCTTAGAAAGTTCCTTTTATAGTCAGTCTCTGTTATCTAATCACAGCTCATCGGCCTATTGTAGTCTTCACAAAGGTCAATTGGTGGAGTTCATTGACTATAAGCAGGAAGAAGATGTCTGACTTTCACAGCGTGGAATGCATAACGACTTACAATTTATGCCCTCATTGTATAACCTGCCAGGATGAATCTGAAAACAGTTTAAATCAAAAGTTATGTATGAGATTTTTCCATGATTGAATGACCTAGCTTGTCATCTGTCTTACCCCAAATACTAATGTAGGAAGGGTGGGAGGAAACTCCATGCATCCAGCAGATAAACTCTTGCAGAACAGTGATTTCCTTGATATTTGCAAAATGATGTAAAATACTGCACATGATGGGTTTGCTGAAGCTGTATTATTTTAGTGGAAACAAAAAATCGTAACAAAGCAATAGCATAACCTGTCTACAACTGTAATTTTCCAGGAAGTACAAGTAGCAGGAAGTGAAAGCAGTGTCTGCATCATAGCAGCTAATGATTTTCAATCCCTGGTTACTTCAAGTTTCTGTTTGGTTGATGGAAGTGACCACATAGTTTTCATTTTTGGGAAACCAAAAAGATAGATAGATAGCTATAAAGATGGTTGCCATCTGGATACAAGACATCCATTGTTTGTGTGGTTATTCAGTTTTATATAACACCTTATTAATTTCTCTACATTTGATTGGAGGACTGGTGGTCACATGCCATTGGTGATTCGGCACTATCATCAAGACTGTGGTGCTCGACCGTTGGTTAGTATATACTAACCTACGGTCGTTGGTTAGTATATACTAACCAACGGCAATGACGTCATCGATCATTGCAGTACGTACAAGCTATGCCACGACTCAAATTGGGGACCGGACCGTACATTG
Organism: Holothuria leucospilota; assembly: GCA_029531755.1. Classification (NCBI taxonomy): domain Eukaryota; kingdom Metazoa; phylum Echinodermata; class Holothuroidea; order Aspidochirotida; family Holothuriidae; genus Holothuria; species Holothuria leucospilota. The sequence goes on along the minus strand of CM055963.1, from coordinate 71,988,548 downwards.
CATATCGTACGTAATAGGCACGTAAACGCGTATCGAGCAAACGACAAACCATGGAGCTGCGCTACACGGACAAACACGAACCATCGTGGCCTCCAAAACACAACTTTAACCAATGACTAGATCAAGGTAGATAGTTATAAGGTGTTATATAAAACAAATAATGAATGTTTTTCATTCGTGCGATAGTATGAATTATATTTCATGAGTTGAAAGATTAACATTCTATTCAACTCGGCTTCGCCTCGTTGAATAGAACGTTCAATCTTTCAACTCATGAAATATAATACATACTATCGCACTCATAAACATTCATTATTTGTATAATAGTAAATGGCTGGTTATATGGAAAGGGTTGAGTATTCCAGGATCAAATGAATGTAATATTATTGTGTTTATGTTGTAAAACACAGGGCCAATCATGCATAATTTACTTCGGCCTAATTAATATGCTTTTCTTGTTTCTCCCTATATGCATTTTAACTGAGATTTCCTAATTCTTTCCTTCTCTCATTCCTACAGCAATACACATTATTTCTGGAAACAGTTTGTTGTAATTTACTTTTTCACTTGATACTAATTACTCTTTTTTGTATGTTTTGTACATCAGGGTTATCACAGCCTACCTTGAGGCCCGTTATGATCTACAAGAAGGCCAGCTCTTGGGAATACGGGTAAGTGTATTGATTGCTGGGCTGTAGTCAGTAGGGCATTTATTGATTGGGTTTGATAGTAGCGGATTGCTTTGTTGGTCAAACATAAGAGACTTTATTCTGTTGTACTGCGAACCTTGGTGCCCCTAGGAGACTGCATGAGATGAAGGTTGTTAATTATAGTAATAAAGATCAAAAGTAATAACATTCTCTTATTTCTCTTGTAGCTATCTGATGGAAGTATTGTTGTCAACATTACCCTTCAAGAAACTCAGGGAACTGATCAAGATATAAGATATATAGCAGATCAGATCAGTGACAGGGTGAGTTACTTATCATTCCTACTTTGTAAAGTATCTGCTAGGTCCTCACATAGGCATAGGAAGGGGAGCATGGTTATGATAGGGTGAAAAGTTTTGGAAGTGATACTTATTCATTTTACTCATCACATTAGAGGTTAGTAGGTGCTCCCATGCTACATGTCTATGGTACTGTGTAGTACCTTTTGCAGTTATCCAAACAACTTTACATTCTCAGGTGTTTGAGAAAGAAAAAAATGCATTTTCGTGTAAAATGTTGTATTTTACTGTTTCATTAACACCCTGTTTAGCAGGTCCTGCAATATTTTATGAAACTGATGTTGGATTGTCATAGTCTGTCTGCTACAGAGAAGTTAAATATTGAGGTGCATTATTTATGGTAACTGAAATGTCGAAGCATTTTGGTGTAAACAGCTTTTTATTCTGCTAAATTCAGACTGTACTTGATACAAGGGGTGTTCTTTGGCTAGCCATTGATTCTCAATTTGTGCATTAAATGTTTCAGGGTGGAAGATGATGTCTTTATTGCAGAGTGATTGTTATGTATTGTAAAGGTACTTTGAAATCAGTTTAAGGATCCCTGACCTTTTGCCCCCTCCCCCATCCTTACCCATGATCCCTGGTGATCTGCAATCCTACTTAATCCAGGCTTTATTGTCTCCCATATCCGTCAGAAGTACTACACTGTGCCAAACCTGAAGACGTTGTTTGAGCACACAGATCCTTCGCTTATTCTGGACTTTCTCAAAGAAAGTAACCTTTACATGAAATTTTGACATAGCTCCCATATTGGCTTTTGTTTAGATATCTTAGTATTTTGCCCAATCCTTTTTCCTTTTAGGTGATTTCACCTCACCATTACTGTTTTTTTATCTAGCTGACACTATATAACACATTCGTGTTGGTGTGTCGTTAAACCCCATCTAACTAACTAACTAACTAACTTATTTATTGTCAGAAAAGTCTGTTCAATTTCTGCAAGAAGCACATAATTCTTGTAAGGTAAAAAGTCACAAAGATTCAGAGACTTTAGTCATTATCATTTTTATTACCTTTAAACCAGGTGCATTCTGGGAGCCTTTACATTGCATTTGATGGTTTTCAAATACCAGCAAAGAACGACAGCTACTCTGTGACAGTTTTTGGGGTGGATGATGGGGAAGACAGTATTATATTTTTGGCTTCCTTATCTGCATGTCTGGGTTTCGTTGTGATAGTGGCAGGTGTTCTGGTTGTCATTTGCTTATTCAGACAGGTGAGTTGATTGGATACATTCACTTTTAATGATATGCATATTCATTTATATAATTCCTAATTTTTTTTTGTTTCAACTTCTTTACTGCCTTTGTGTTTTAGAGTTTCTTAAAGTAATCATTCTGAAATGTCATAGCTTGAGAGAGATGTAATTGTTTTTATGATGAATATTGTATGTCACTTATTCTCTTTGTACATGCCAATAGTAGAAGACTATTAACAGGCTGGGAATTATACCAGTAATGTGAGAATGAATGCATTGTGTGTAACACAAGTAGTGACTTTATCTTGCAGTGCTGATATCAGCTGAGGTGATACAACACAGCAACATATTATGCAACACAGCAACATATCATTATATAACACAGCAACATATCATTGTGTAAAACACCTTATAGTCAAAACTTCAGCACTGTAGGTTACTTTGATAATGTAATCAATGTTATGGTCTAGTTATAATGAGTTGATTTGCCTATGATTGAGCCATCTTGTAACAGTTTTGGTTGCTTTTGTTTCTGTAGCATACCAAAACAGTAAAAAGAGGTTCATCTCAAAAACAGAAATTGTGGCGGGTAAGTTTGACTTTCTTTTATCAACTTGGGATACTTTTGAAACCAGTCTGTTGGTACTTGTAGTTTGTATTTAACCGTGAATGCATCTTTGATATTCCTTTCTCTTTAAAGTAATTTTCTGCTACTTAGTAGACATAAAATTTGTCTGTCTTCAGTCGGCAGGTAGTGAGTCATCTCAGGACAGTACACCATCTGGTGCCACTGATGATACCTCGAAAAATGCTTATGATAGAGCAGAAGAGGGAAATCAGCTTCCCCTCAGTGCCTTGAAAAAGAATAAAGTGATGACTTGTCCAGGAAGATTGAGACAGACAGGACTGGAAGGGATCTAAGGAATGATAATGAAAGTAATAAATAAAATGTAGATACTTCTTTATATTTTATATCCCTATGACAAAATGTTTGATTATTCCATGTTCTTTATTTTTAAATGAAGGTTTGTTCCTCATATGCAAGATATGTTAGACTTGCTATAAGTCAGTGCTGCTACCAGTACTAAAGTCATGTATTGTAATGTAGCAGTACTGTGTATAAGCACATGTAGTATTAGTTCGATATTAGAGAGTAGCGACATTACAGAGGTGATAATGACCTCAAATGAAACTCCATGTACCCCAGCTTATCAGTGAAGAGTTGGACAATTCACTTGCATGCATTTATTGCATAAGTGATATCTATAATTTTACTGAGCTTTAGTATTCTTTCTACAGTCTCAGTGTCAGTTGTAACACATTGTAGACTTATTAAAAGGAAGTAGGCCCTACTGTGGTTTCATCAATCATTAAAACTATGATGAGATGCAGAAAATTAGTTAAGTACTATTTTGTAGGAAAAAGAAATACTTTAATCAATTTTAGTGTACATAGACTAGTGTAGAGTATATATATAAGTTACTCAGGGGAAGTCACTAAATCATTTCTACAATATGAAAGAATGAAATTTCTATTAAGTGCAATTTTTTTTGTCAACTACATGGAAGTGACTGCATAGTGTTTTTCTGTGTATTTAAATGCAACTAGCATTAATGTAAAACCTAAAATTATCTGAAAGTCTTCATTGAACTTAAAATATTTATTTCATGTAATAGCAAATAAATAGATTGTTAGCATTCATAATTATCAATTGTTAGTGTCCAGACTGTATGCCAAAACCATCCCACATAATAATTTCCCATTTAGTACAATGTAATGTGTATGATGGTGTTTGGTTGTTTGTCTACGTACTTTTTAGTAAAGCCAGCTTGTACCAAAAGTTGCTGCAGGCTATTATAGATTCAAATTTGTCAGGTTATTATTTTTATATCAGTCCAAACATGTTGTAGTAATGAGCTGTGATATTTGATCCCTTTAGTGACGTCATCTAAGTTACAGAAGTATAAATTAAGTCTTTCAATGAACTGAAAACTTATAAAACATATGTTCTTTCTTTCTTCTCAAATAGCTATATTTTTATCTTTAATGACTGTTGATATTAGTTTGTTTTTGAGAGTAAAAATAAATGGAGGTTTTATTACAAAGTCATTACATTCCTTTAACTCAATACTTTGAAGTCTTCATGTGGTATAGCAATTTTAACCTGGGTTTAGCTGGCACTAACTCAGGTTGGCAGAAACTAGGTAACATGATGATAATATATGTATCATTTAAAGGGAAATACTTCGTTTGTGGCAAAGAAAATTTTCATACTGTTAAAACTGTGATTAGTAGATGCAGAATGATAGGTAATTCAAAATAAGGCAGCATTGTAGCTTCATTTTTAAAAAAAAAATAAGGTTCACACAGAATGCACTTCAGTTCTTTGTAGCTCAAGAGTTATTTATTGGCCCAAACTTTCAAAATTTCAAATGATGCAACATCAGTTACTCGTGTAGTGCATATTTTGATTTAGTTTATTGGTGAGACTGAACGGTTTAATAATGGTTAAAGCCACTTTCTTTACATGCCATATTATGCATTATAAATTCAATATTTCTTTTACCGTAAATGGCAAAATTTTACTCTGAACCTGAGGCCAAGCAGAGTTGGCTGATTTAAATCACTGATTGATATTGCAATGTAAATCACTTTTTTTTTAAAAAAAAATCCAGAATTTGACATTTTAAATTTTTTTTGCATAAAAAACAGGAAATTGCTTCAGATTTTGTAGTTAGCACTTCAAAAGAGTAAATAACTTATTTAACTTCATTTTAGACCAGGATAACTGACTCTCATGTTACAGCCTTCAGCAATGCCATGTGTTGCTTCAAAACTAAACACTCTGCATATGTCCTATAAGTTTGGTATCAAAAAAGTCAATGATGGATGCTGCACTTGTGTCTTGGTGTATTTGTAGCTGTCCCTGTGAGGGTGTTAGCTGCATTTTCCAGCAAGAACTGTCAATTAAGATGAAAACTAATCTTCAGCCAAAAAACTGGCGGGGAAGCACAAGGGCAAGGGTCTTTAATCTGAAAAGGGTTTTTTTACACTGACAAGTTGTAAAAAGTCTGGGAGTGTCGTCCAACCACGTGGCGTAAAGACAAACCAGTGTGTTCACCATTGCAGCCCAACCATGGAAGGAATGATGCCACATGTTTTTCGTCCTGTATGTGGGGTGGGTGAACAGGGTTTCAAATGTCCAAACTTAAAAATGGATATAGAAAAGGGTGAAGGACCTGGGATCTAACAAAGTACAGAAATTCATAGCTAAAAATAGTGATCACAGATACAGTTCTAGAATTTTTCTCAATCAGAGCTTTATAGCAAGTGCAGTAACAACATAGGAACTGTTGTCTGCATTCTCAGGATACCAGGGCAAATAAACTTGCTACTTCATGATTTTTGAGAAAAAAATTGACTAGTTTGCAATCAAGGTAGCTTGCATTTAAGTTCTATGTTATGCACAAAAAAAGGAACGAAAATGAGCATACTCGGTGAAAAAATTAAACAGGTTTGTTGTAATGAGGACGTTATGTCATGCATGACCTTACATGTGTTGTCCCAGGATGTGAATGAAAAATAAAAGAAACATCGATCTAAAAAGAAATCAAGTTTTAATAAAGAATCCGATTTGTGTACTTGAAAGGGGAAAAAAATGATTAGAATAAAAAAATCTGATTTTGATAAAGAATCCGATTTTTTCTTTAAAAGAAAAAAACGGCCCAACCCTTAGGCTAAATGACTAATTTAGGCAATTAATTCTTTATTGGAAACTGATTTAAAGAGCAAATGGTTTAAATCAGGATTCATCTAGAACACTTAATTTTCTATGATGTAAGATGGTGATAGGAAATATTAAATATGCATCCAACAATCGGATCTACCCTTCCGGTGAAACTCATTTCTTGTGAGTTACAATAAGATTTCATAAATAATGTGATCATACAAGAAGCAATTTCTAATTAGCCAAGTCAGTAAAATGTTCATTTATGTCATTAACATTTTACAAACGAAAGGTCCTTTGAGTATTCTGCTGTTGGCTGGTACATCATTCCATAGTCCTCCACGAGATTTCCTGTCCCAAATAAAAACTCCTTCTTCCGGTATATTAAGTGAAGGGTTACCAGGCAGCCAATCCTCGAAATCCACTGGGGTACCATCAGTCCACCGAAAGTCGCCATTCACGAGAAGATCATTCAGACCAATGTAAAGGAAGGGCTTTTCAGACTTTGAACTCTTGAATCTGTATATAGACTGAAATATATGAAACGCAATTGAGGAGATCGCTTTCTTTGTGAACACTTTTTCATGAAAAAATAAGAATTGAATGGTGCCTCGTGGCCCATATAGTGTGTAAGGTCGTCATTACTTGTATTTGATAGGTAGGATTATCGTTCAGAGAGAATATAAAGAGCTTAGTTTCCGCAAAACGGATACTTCTACACTCCATTCTCAAAGTGAAGGACTGCTAGTTTACCAGATATTTCAAAAAGGGTTTTGTTTGCCTACGTTTTTCGTTATCAGCATTCCCACAGATTCTCTTCTCAATGTAGCACAAACCTGCCTAGTTAACAATTTGTTCAATGGAATTGTTTCAGCCCTGTGTGAAAGTTAGCATCGAAGTTAGGTTACTCGATGGTACCATGGTTAGCATCTACGGTCGACTTATACTTATTTCACTTGCTCTTGAACTGAAGGGCTCTCTAGACCAGGGGTCTCCAAACTTTTTTGCTTGGTGGCCCCAACTTTCTACTCCGGAATCTTGGTGGCCCTCAAATTGACGGGTCGGTGAGAGGAGTTTAAGTTGACTTGGTTATGCAATGTGAATAAAGCAGATCACTGGTTCTCAGATTAGAATCACTCCCATTACTTTTTTTTAATGAGAAATTTGTCAATTATTTTTCGCTCTGGAATCCTTTTCGCGATCCTCCGAAATATTTCAAAAGGGTCGCGACCCCTAGTTTGCCGACCCCTGCTCTAGACGAATGAATGAACCCTATTGACACCATACAATTGCAACAGTCTTATGAAGATGCTACAACCAGGGGAGTTACTATTTGACAAAGAGCAACTCCCTGCTACAACTCTGAAACATGATCATAAGGTCGCCGAAGAAAGTTTAGGAAACGCTGGAACAGATCCATTCATGGCAACGCTACGTGTTACAGTAGTCTTCACTCTTGTGATTATTGATCATACGTCATTGAACACATTCATGTAACTCTTGAAATACTGTAAAGACTAATTGTCTTCCGATTAAGCAAAAAGCGAAAATAAATTGACCTACTAAAGTGCAACCATATCGCCACATTAACAGGGAAAGTGATCCGTTCTCGAGATTTTGTCATTAAGGGACCTTTTAGGTTCAAATAATCCAAGAGTGCCGAACGCTTCCTGGATGCATGAAGTATTACTAGGGGTCCATCTTTGGGCTTTGGGCTCGGTTCATGGGCAACGCCCTTGGTGGAGGACAAGATGATGAAGCCACCTGAAGCTCTGGTGTAATTGTGCAATTGTAGGCATTTTATAAAGCTTGTAACTACAGTATCTGCAAATGGTACTGGATGCATACTAAAACCTTAAAACGCTCAAATTAACTTATTTTGTTTGTGCAATAGCCTAAGGTAGATTAAAAATGTCAGTCATTTTGTAGACGAAGGGAGTTAGTGGGTGGGAAGCAGGAATAATGATAGAAGTTGCGTGCGGCTTTAGAGCAATAATTCCATTCCACTGAGCTGTCCTGCGTAAAGGGATAAAGCCCGCCGAAAACTAGGTTGTTTGTAAGACACGTTAGCAATGTTTTATTTTACGTTGCAAAAGTTTTCCATTATGTTATTAAAATTCTCAATGGTGGGGAACAGGGGGTGAGGCTCCCTGAAACTGGAATATTTGAAAATCGTGGGTATTCTTAGGAAACATTTAACTGTCTTCATTAGTCGTTGTGTGCTGACCTAGTACATACATACATACATACATACATACATACCGACTTTTATATAGCGCAAATTCCATATGATCAATGCGCTTACCAAAACAAGAAAAATCGATGCCAACAAAATATCAGTCAATTAAATAGGTAAGTCTTAAGTTGTTTTTTGAACAGTGTAACAGATTTCGAATGCCGTATGTGAAAGGGAAGAGAATTCCATAACACAGGGCCAGCAATAGAAAAGGCACCATCACCTACTCGCTTTTTGGAAGAAGGTATCAGGAGTAGGGTCCCATCCATTGCAGACCTGGTAACAGGACCATATAAAGGTGAGGTTTTCCTGTGAAGCATACTAGAGAGATAAGTCGGAGCAAAGTTATTCAAACATTTGTAAACATATAAACAAAATTTAAATTGGATTCTTTCACGAATAGGTAGCCAGTGAAGCGCACGCAGAAGAGGTTTCGGACTATCTAATCTAGCTGCCGAGAAAATAAATTTAGCACAACGATTTTGCAAGGATTGAATGCGATTAAGGTCATTTGATGACGCACCATACAAAAGGGCCATACAAATCACAGTTTGGCAATTCTCATTATTATAAGTTAAACTCGGACCATAGCAAAATGTCGATTTTATGACGCTGAGGGTTCCTGGATGGGAATTATATGGATCATGGAAGAGAATAATAATTCCACCCGGGCTGTCTTTCAGGGATTATGGTAATAATTGGGTAAATGGGCTATCTACGATTTGCCTGCGAAGCGTCCTAAAAAGTGGCATTTTCAAGGCAGTTTAGTCATGTTTTGTGTTATCTTTCATTGCAAGTTTTTTCATTATATTGCAGTGTTACATTCCTGCACTACAGGTATAGTGTAGGCTTTTTCATGTTAGGCCCATATTTAAAGCAATAGACCATGGATTTTTGAAGGATATCTAAATCATACCCCACCCATTTTTAGTGAGGACACATTACCTATCCCCCAGGATTGCCGCTCTTGCATTTTTGCGAAAGGAAAAGTCAGAGGCAATCCCCTCCCCCTCTCCGTCCCTACCCGTCCTTTCTGCCCTTCAGAAAATTTCCTGATTCTCTAGTACTATCTGGCGTTGTGTGGCAGCAAAGCCACTCAGGGTATTCCTTTCCCACAAGTGTCTTAAATTATCAACGTCGGCAAATTGCATTGATAGTGGGATTTTGTAGAATTTGTGAAATGCGGAAGCCCAGTTTTATACAAACTTACCCATGTATGATGTTCGTTGCGTGAGCTCCGCCACAGTGACAAAATAAAGTCGTATTCTGCTTGGCTATGTATTGAAGCTAGATGGGCGCCCTCTGTCTTACAATGTTGTTCGGCATTTAACCAGTTGAGGAATGGGGTGCCGTAGTAACTATATATGAAAGATATTAACGTAAAAGAGTTCAAAAAATATTGTGTGATAACTGAAAACATTGCAGTCCAAAATTCCTACACACCTTCCACTCATTATTGGGCTGGGACTAAACCATTCAATTACACATTTTTTTTCCATTTTTCAACGGTATAATAATTGCAGAACGTTTTAAAACAAAAAACTTTCAAACTGATAATTATTGGGGGCTGAGGTCCCCAGTCCCCCCGCTCCGACGGCCCTTACCTTAAAAAATGTGTGAATTCATGATCATAATAAACAAGGTAAAGGAGAAACAATTGCCCTAAGCAGGCCCGATTTATTTAAAGTGCCACAATGCAAAAATTCAGATAAACGTCCCTAAATTTATCTTCGTAAAGAAGACCTCCTTTTGGTTCAGATACTAATATTTGAGTGCAATTTTTAATAAAATACCCAAGAAGAATCAAATTTTACCTACTAGGCAAGCACGCATGTTCCCTTTTTGACTCAATTTCATGCATGGGCTGAAAACGGGACGATCTCATTTTCATTTTTTCATTCATTGTTTGTACTTATCGTGACCATACGGGTATGCCCCCTCGAAACAAACACAGAGGTAATTTCACACAGGCAGTGGAACTCAGCAAGGAGCCGTCCTACCGGGTAACTATGGGGATTGAGTCCAAAATTTTTCTATCGCCCTTTCTCTCAAAAATTGGCAAATTTATGTAGTAGTTACCATGGAGTCAGTAATGGGGTCGGAGGGCAAACCCTTGTTTTTGAAAGGTGGTCGGCACAATGTTAAATGTTCTCCTAGGTTCAGCACAGAGCCGTCGGTGGCCTACCGGGGTAGGATAGTCTCCCCAGAGATTTTCTAATCGTAAATGAAAGTAGGCCTACTTGAGAAAAATACAATGCTGAAAATTTTACTGTCCAAATTATGACTTAAGTCAAGGCTGCATATAAAGGTTCCCTTTTCCCCAAAATTTTCCTGGGCAGACCCCAGCGTGGACTCCTTTTTATGCGGGTTTCTCTTTCTGACGAATGAGCCACCTTCCTCCTACAAGATACACCGCTTACCAGTGCAAACGCTGGCTAAAGATAAAAAGCGTATGAGTACCTTTAATTATACTGTAAATTCAAACGTTTAATTTAAGGGGCTCGTTGAGTTGATATCGATTATTTTGTGACGACTTTGAAGGAAATCATTGGATGGCAATGTTCCTAGTTAGCCTCATTTCTCACCACTTCCTATAGTTATGTGAGAAAATGTGAGAAACTGTAGTTGTTGTGGACAGGGGTTGCATATGAATAATTCCTAATGGTAAAAAGTGTCTGGTCACGAATTTGTAATGAACGATTTTAATCATTAATCACTCTATCATTGCCATTTTAGTTGTGTGTAAGATGAGCAGAAGCTGTTGGTTTGACCATTAACCAACAGATGTGAAAAAAAATCATGAATTTTGTGAACCAACTCAATAAGCCCCTTTAAAGGGCATAAGCAGTCGCCGTAAACTTATTTTGAAACAAGAGCTAAATCTCACAAATATCCACTTATTTTACCACAGGTATCTTTCATGCAGTGGCGTAACTACAGGGGGAAGGGGACATTGCTCCCCCCGGCTCTGGAAAATGAAAAAATTGGAAATTTGCCATCTGTGACACCAGATCATTAAGTGACATGGGTCAAGTACAGTGCGATTTTTTTCAAGTCGAGGAATGAGGCCTTAGAGGGATTCCTAAATCCTAAGGAGTTAACAGAATTGTACAAAGATGACATTGAATCATCTGATGATGTTCTCCAAGAGTAGGCTACAATCTCTTGTGTAACATGTTTCGAATGTGGAAGGAAGAGGGTATCAAAAATTTACCTAATGGACAACAGGAAAGGTCGTGAAATACGTGAATGATAAAAATTTTGTTCATGTTTTTCCAACTTTATTCGGATATACTTAATAATTCCTGCCACCAGTGCTCCAGCAAAGAGGTCTTTTGGATTAAAACCTATTTAGTCGTACTCAAGCATAACAACAGAGCGGATTCAAGGGATAGCACCACTACTAAGTATCGAGAGAGAAAATTCCACTAATCTCATAGACTTTAATTCTGTCTTGGATACATTTGCCCAAATGAAAAAGAGAAAAGTTACCCTCCAACTGTACAGTCAATATCATAAATTTAGCTGAGCTATCATAGCTCAGCTGATTGAATATCACATATGCTCATCCGTCCATCCATAGTTTAATGTGTTCCATATTTTCTTTTTTTTTTTTTTAGATACGTAATATTTAAGTGAAGATTTTAAAAACATTGTTACGTACAATGCAATGTTGATCATGTTGCAGGGTTGTCAACTCTCACGCATTCAGCGTGAGAGTCAGACATTTCGGCGCAATCTCTCTCTCTTTAACGATGAAGTATCAGTTTCTCACGCATCGTCTCAGTATGGTGTAAAAATTCCACTCATAACCCAAACGATGTGTCGGGTGTCGGTAAAACGCCAGCTATCACGCTACTTTATAGTTCCTTCTCCAACTGTGGTGCAGTATACAGTAATACATGCCGGTAGGCCTGGAATTTTCAATTTTTTATAATGTGAACAAAATATCTAATTATAAAATTTACAGGAAATATCTGAAATCTGGCAAATTCTAGGCACGCAGTAATGAGGCACGGGAAGTGCCATTTCCTGCAATCTAGGGGTATTTTTGGCCAAAAGTCCCCTGGCGGGACGCTCCGCGCCCGGTAGTCTCCCAGCGAATATCACTCGATCTCACAAGTCACTAAACGTTACGTGTAAGCCGTATGATTCCAACCTACATTGCAGAATGCAGAAACGTTCCATAATGCAGCAATGCTCACACTTTAAAAAGAAATCGGAAAATTTTGGTGCTTGCCCCCTCCCCCTTTCCTGGAAAAAGTCTAGCTACGCTACTGCTTTCATGATATTTGAGAACAAAAGTAATGCATGTTCAAGGTAAACCAAGGAGTTACTCCATACGTGAATTTCACAACTCAGTGAGAAACATATGGTAACATGATTCTCAAAAGCCATTCATGAAATAGGATACCCGGGTACACTAATTCAAATTGGGGTGATTGCATTTTCCCTTTAAATCAAATTTAAATTTTCTTATTGAAATCTAAATTTGTTTCTAAAGCATGAAATCTAAAAGTAAAGAATATTTAGATGCAACTAAATTTAAGGTCCAAAATGTATCATGTCCACCCCCCGCCCCCAATCTGGGAGATATTCCATGAGTGACACCAGCACGGGGGGCATGGGGAAAATTACAGATTAATAATCTGTAATTACAGATTATTAATCTGTAAATACAGATTAATAATCTGTTATTACAGATTAATAATCTGTTCATCACAGATCATTAATCTGTAAATACAGATTAATAATCTGTAATTACAGATTATTAATCTGTAATTACAGATTATTAATCTGTAATAACAGATTATTAATCTGTAATAACAGATTAGAAATATTTATATAGATGGCACTAATAGGCTTTCGTAATTATGGGGGAGCACAACAGTGCAAAAATGCAAAGTAGTTGAATTCAGGGAAGACATATTTTATGAAAATTGAAAGCTTATACGAATTACTAGACAGAAGACTCGCCCTCTAATTGGCGGATGAATTTTGTTAGGAATTTAAAGTGTCTCAGTGTCTGCATGCAACTTTTGTTATGGAAATGATTTTCAATGCCCTTTGATCGCATTCGTCACGATACACACTTCATATCATATAACCATTATTGGGGCAATAATAAATTATTCTGACCAAAACACTTTTTCGAAAAAAGTACATCTCCGACCCCGCATGAACAGAGAACAATCTAATATTATGAGTAGCATACGGTAACTTTCATAGCATGCATTTGTAGTTACACATTTTTATAACGAGCGCCATGCCAAAGCCAAAATATCACCAAAAATGATAATTTCTAAGCATGTAATAAATTGAAATATTTGTCAAAGATATCACCATTTTCCACCTAAGCATTCTTACCTCAAGAATTTTTCAAGGGGAGTTGTTACCCCTCCACTCAGACAACTCATCTTTCCTTTACAGTCCCCAAAAGTAAGAATTCAATTAATTGTGAAAGTTTCCAATATATGATCAGTTCAAAAATTTGTCACAGATAGCACCCATTTGCATCTAAGCCATCTTAATGAACAAAAATTTCTCTAAGGGGAGGGACACCCCCTCCCCTTAGACCAATCTCCCATGGCGTCACCTGCACAAGGTTATAAAGGAAGGATTCCCTCCGGGTGCAAAATACCACCGATGCGAATATGCACAATTGACACCGACTTTCTGGGTTTATCTGGGGTGGGCTTAGTAAGGCACCTTCTGTGGTACCCCCCCCCCCACACACACACACCCATCGCCAATCTCTGGCGGCGCCACTGGACATTTCAACCGCATATTTTCTTGCACGGCTTAGGCCACGACTACGCGCCAACCAATGGTGGCTCCCTCAGTGGTACAGTAAAAGCGCTAAGGAGAAGCCCTCACTGGGCACCACCCTTGTAGGGGTGCCATACCACAGCCGAAAAAATCAGTAAATAAAGTTTCAGATCATGTTATCAGTCCAAAGCTTTACCAAAGATAACACCATTTAAGATATAAGAGAACTTAGAAAAAAAAATTCTCAGTGAGTAGAGGTGCCATCCCTCCCCTGAGATAACATCCCCTTCAATTGAACCCTACCAAAATATGAAAAAAAAAAACAGTAAGTAATGAAGATTTGTAAAAATAATCAATTCAAGGTTTTACGAAGCTTTACTAAAGATAGCACCATTTTGCATTCAAGCCACCTCACCAAGACAAAAAATTACTCAAAAGTATCCAGTGTCATCCTCTTTATCTTAGTCAGCTGGCACCTCTTGACTTACTACCAGCCAAAAATGGGAAGACATAACTACATAATGAAAATTTTTTAAATATATAGTCAGGTCAAAGGTTTGCCAAAGATAGTACAAGTTTGCACCTAAGTCAGTCTTTACATGTATCCATCCCCTCAGCACCATCCCCTAGGATGACACTCATGCACAGATGAAAGAGGAACGGTATCAAGTATCTGTAGGCACGCCACTTGGTGCTCCGCTTAGATAGTGCCATGAACTCAGTGTCCCCTAGAGATTTCGCACAGGCTACGGCCCTGTCATTTGTTGTCCAAGCATCGTTACAAATTAAAAATTCTCAAAGGAAAGGACCTTAGATATTACCCCCTTTCTTACAGCCAGCTGACAAAATAAGAAAGGGCACTAAAAAGTGAGAATTTCTGAACATGTAACCAGTTCAAAACTTTCCCAAAGATAGCACCATTTTACAGCCTAGTCATCTTAAATACACAAAAACTTCTCAAAGTGAAGGTTTTTCATCCCGGCCCTATAGATACCCTTACAAAGAAGAAGTAATAAAAAAATAGAAAAAAGATACTAAATAATGAGAATATCTAAACGTAATAAGTTCAAAGCTTTGCCAAAGGCATCACCAGTTTGCACCTAAGAGACCTTACATAAACGTCACATCCATGGGCGGCTCTAAGAAATTTTGTTTGGGGGGGCAGACTCAAGTCCGTATTCAGGGAGGTTTGGAATACCCCCCAGCAATAAGTAATGGTCAGCTTCGGATAGTACAATACCTCAATAGGAGTATGCATAGGCGTAGGGGCCCAAGTTGATGGGGGGGGGGGCTGTAACGATCTGCCCGAAAAACAGAAACAAAAATTTCCACGCGCTCCGCGCGCGTTTCAAACGTTAAAGTAGATATCATATATCACATCGCATGCCAGTTACATACAATAATTTGCCACGTTACTACCTATTCCATATTGGGTTATAATTCTGGGGGAAGTCGTTACAATAATGATGACATTAATCAGTGGTGTAGCCAAAATTTCTCTCATGGGGGTGGGGCGGACACTATGTTGTGTGATCGCCGGCCTGGGGGAGGGGTCTAAGGGGAGGGGGTCCCCTTCCCCTTTGAAAATTTTTTGAAAAATTAGGTGTCCATACATGCAATCTGGTGCCACATATGCTACCTTTGAAGTAAAATTTGTGTTAAAAAATTTACCGTACGTATTTTAGGTACTAAAAGAAAAAATATAGGCATCCCCCTACCCTTTGAAAATTTTTGAAAAATTAGGTGTCTTACATGCAGTCTGGTGCCACATATGCTACCGTTGAAGTAAAATTTTGTGTTTTAGTTTAGGTACTACAAAAATCGGCGTCAGTGACGAGGGCATGGCCTAATGGCTCCTCAAATACACCACTGATAATCATAATATATAAGTTTAACCATTGAAAAACACACTGGTGAATTAATATCGAGTGATGGTGCAATTCAAATCAGAACTATAATTACCAAGGAAGTTTTTTAAGTATCGATTTCCATTAAGCTACATTATTGCATTATTTTTCTTTCAGTAGGTGCCCGAAAAATTCTCAGAATATTGCCCGAATTTTCACAAAAATATTTTGTTGCCGGAGCTGCAGCCCCCCAGCCCCCCGCCTCCTACGCCTATGGGAGTATGGTTATTAGTATGTATAACAGCGATGCTCCATGTAGTTTTCAAAAGCTCTTCAAAAACCATTTCAGGCAGTTAGTCATGAGCTGACTACTTTAAAAATAAATACAACCATATCAACCGATCGCTACCGTACTACCATAGGGGTGGAGTAAAAGGCAGGTGAAATGATCCATTTGTATAAAATGAGCCCCACCTTTAAATACTTTGTTGTTTCTTTCATTGTCTCACAATATGTTTCAGCTTTGCCAAGAAGTTCTGGATTGTTTTCTTAAACTAACAAAAATTTCGAGCATGAAGACACTTGAAAACGATGAAATGATAGCACTAGTATTTTGGATCTCAGTACCGTTCCGAAACGATTTTTTTAAGGGGGAGGGGGATTCCCCTAACTCAGAACGACGTACGTTTCATCCTATATACAAATAGCTAGGCCACCAGTCAAAAGTCTCATCACACTGAGCTTAGATTGACTGTTCAGGGTGTTTATTTTAAATCAATTGAAACGGTATACTTTAGCACAGAGGTGGAGAACCTTTTGCTTATAACAGGCCATTTGACAGTCATAAGACCGCTCGTGGGCCAACGGCGCTGTCAATTTGGACAAGGGAAGGGAAACCTCTCCTTCTATGGGAAACACAATACTTTTAGACTACGTGCCCGTTACAACTTTTTGTAGACAGATACCTATGCTAATCTGGCCAGGTGACACCCTGGAAAAACTGCTTTTAGTCGTGGATGATAATCAACACGGCTAATGGGTTGTGTATCTAATGACCCCGAAAGCTCTGAAGTGTCTGCAAAACTATGGGCATTTAACTCCAGCATTACCGGTACACTCTGTAAATGACATTATGATGCCTAAGCTAATCAGATTACAAATATCACAGCGTGATCATTTGTTTTGATTACCTTAGCTCGCACTAACGGCAGGTCCATTTGTGATGTCTGAAGTATATATAGTAGCAAACAAGCAACTGAGAAAGCAACTGAAAAAAATATCGTTTTGAAAGCACTTTATTAGGCCTAATGTTTAACCTTCACATTGCATTGGAAAGTTATTCACTTCTTGAATTTTAAGCCCACTCAAGGAAAAGGGAGGGCCCAACCCATCTCGAATTACATGTTTTTTTTTATTTATTATTTTTACTTTTGAAAATTGAAGACCATGCTTTGTAAACTTTTGGGGGGCAAGTGCCCCCCGTGCCCCTATGGCGAGCCGCTAATGGTCACATCACCCCCCTCAGACCCTTCCTCTTCAGTGTGGCAGGATCCGCCTTGGTGGCAACTGTCCTACGTACACTACTGGAACTGTTCAGGACTCTCTACCCCTTCCCCACCAGGCAATTCTTCCATACTACCTGACTACCGTGCTGTATTTCTAAATATGTTTGGACTGATACAATAGCTACGGCTTTAAGTGTGGCTGTATTATGGCATGAAATAAAGATAATTCTATTACTTAGGCAACCTAGTTGTTTGTAATTATATCAGCCGTCACAAATATCAGAAAGAGGGAATTTTCTTGATGAAAGAATCAGCTTTTTTTACCAGAGAGTTGTTGCTAACACCCCCCTGATTTTACTATCCAAATAGTAAGCTGGTGATCATGCAATATACTAGGTTTTATTGTTATTTCTGTAACGAGGGAGCTGTTACGGAAGGAGATAAAGCACCTAATCCAATTTAATCTATCAAAAAATACACACTGAGAGTACTTTAAATCCTTTTATGGGAAGAAACTTTGATTGACAGGTCCTTTAGTTTCTTTTCTAACTTTGTTTGACTTAACCCTCCTAATGAGAGTTTGATTCTTTCATACTAACGTAATCCTCAAGCAAAGAATTGATAGTGACAATGCTTTGAAGTGATCTGCGATGCCGACAAGTGTGAAACTGTCGTTAGTCTTCTGTTCTAAACGACTGTATATGCAAAATTAAGGGATCAAATTCCTTTATTAATCTAATTTCTTTCATTAGGTAGTGACAGCTCTTTTCAGCAATAAATGTACGTCTAACTTTTGCATAGGCCTATGAACTTTTTAAAGATTCCGGATTGTTTCTGAAATAGCGAAACATGTGTCCATGTTCGATAAGTTAATTGAAGCTGTACTAGACCCTTCACAAAGTGAGCACTAGCGTACAATAAAGAATATTTTTTCTTTGACCACTGGCAATATTATAATAATGTGTGAAATCATGCCAAGAAGTGTTTGAGATCTAGCAGACGACAAGAACTATTGTGGTCACTCCTTATCCCTTTTAAGTGGTCCAAACTTTTCAAGAGCTACACAATCAGGAGCTTATTGTCGGCAAGCCTGACAGTTTCAAAGGAGAGGAGAGTTCTCTACCTCCTTCCGTAACAGCTTCCTGCTATATATGGACTCGTATTTCTATACTTTTTGGACACGCCTGATTCAATGCACTACTCTAAATTTGATAAGTAGGCCATCAACAAAATTGAAAAGAAACATTAAATTGATAAATACCGGTAGCAGTATCCGTCCCGATGTGTCCACATATCAGGGCACATAGATACACCCGACCCAAACAGCGTCGTTAGTACGATGGCGATCACTTTTAAAGACATTTTAGTGAAGTTGTTGATAGTTAAGTCCAAGTTGGACAATGTGCCTGAACGAAGACGAACGCCGGAATGGTTAGTGTACTACCAGGCTGCGCCTACAAAGTTGGTATTGAGACTAGTTGGAAGGAGCTATCCGGACTTGATTACGTAATCATTCCTGGTTTAGGCCGGATGATGCTGTGGGATTATAACGCCCCTTTAGCGCAGACAACTTTTATCGGTAATAACATTTCCTTTGAGACTATGCTCGGAAGATAACACCAAGTGATTCACAGACGCATCTGTTCACTTGCCTTGTCTCACAGACGTATCTTTTCACCAGCCTTCCTGGCCCTGTTGAAAACGGAAGAACTCGGACTAACATCCTGGGCTACTACTCTATCATAAACTCAATGTGATGACAGATAACCCATCATGAGTAATATTCAGCATGGCTGGCAAACTTCCAAGTGTCTTTCCAATTTGTATAATACCAATTACTGAATGAACAAAAAAGGTCTAACTCGGGACCTCACCCAGTCGCCACCCCCTTACCCCTTCCCGCCAGTCGGCCCGCAGGGCCCCCATTCAGCTTATTTGATATGGCCCCATACTAAGTGAAATGCAAGTAATTCCCTACCGCTAGAAGTTGGGTTTACTTCGTTTGTTTTCTTGTTTTTGATGTCTATAAGGCAGATTCTTCCACTGGGAGCCAAAAGTTTCCGCTCACTCCATCCACTGTAGGGTTTCATTGTTTCCGTGTTTTCCGTAGTTCCGTTCCTTACATCTAACTACACAAGTTAACCCAACTTAGGTAACCTGCACAGTCTCTACACTCTCTGGAAGGGTGTCTGGTAAACCAAGACCTTAAAAAATAAGACTTAGACATAAGACATGGAAAAATTAAGACCTAAAAACACGGGGACAGGGGCAAGATTTTATGTCTGAAAGTGGGAGGAAACCAGAGTGGACTGTCAAACGACCCGAAGCCGCAGCGAGAGTGCTAAGCGCTCCCCCTAACGGCGTGGGGCCCAGAAGCCTGGCCACTGGTGAGGTATTTACGAAAGTGTATGCATTAACATGATGCATTTTAACTTCAACTTCAAATGACATAAGGTGGGCACTTAACAGACCACAAAATTCACAGTTTGACTTTTTTTCAATTATATTCTTACTCCGTATGGCTAACAATCGGCCGGGATCGATAATGCAGAAGGCTTGAGGAAGGAGAGGAGAATGGATTTTTTGAGTGTTTCCCGGGGCTTTGGAATAATAATTTTAAGAATGGGAGATCTAGAACTCAGAGTGGGTGCTCGCGAAGCCCGCTGAAAAAAAGACATTTTTAGACGTTTCAGCGATATGAGTAATAGAAAAGCTAAGAAAAGTAGGGGTTCTTGTCTCATATTACGGTACCGGGAATGACACTTTTCGTGCCTTACAACTTTCATCTAAACAATCTTTAAAAAGTCCGTAAATTACACAGATCGATGGTGATAAAAATGTTGCTTTGAAAATTTCTGTAGGAGGGGGATACTTCCCCCTCCGCTGCGTACGGCCATGGGCATTGTTGGTTTCGGTGATAATGCTATGACAAGCAGGATGTTCTACAGGAGGTAACCCTGAATCCAGAAACAATATATAAAATGGGTGCAATCGAAGTGCGATGAAGAAAAAAAAAACGTTGAGATAGCGTTTGAGACATTTAATTGTAGCCTATTGTTTTTCTTTAGTTTGAAATGTAGTACAGCTTATTACATAAAAATGTCCTACTTTCCCGAGGAGCCTGTTCTTTCCATAGAACAGGATATAGGAACCTATGTACCTATATCCTGCTCTATGGTTGTTTCTTTCATGTTTGTCGATGGAGTATACGATACTTCAAAAAATCAATGAAATGTTTTATGGGTAGTTTTCACATGGACATGGCCAAGGGCATTAGCAGTTAAAGTGCCAGGGAAGTAATAGTCATTGGAGGCTCTATCTTGGGAAGTTGTGGCCCGCGAAACCTTTACCCCCGATCGCCGAAAGCTGGGGACTGAGGGTCCTCCTCGAGCAAATTTTTCCTAAATTGACGACTTTTGCGGTCATTCTAAACCATTTCTTGAGAAAATCCTGGTTCCCCTAGGTGTAATTTGAAATGCTGATGAAATATTTTTCTTATGATGATCGTAGTCAATTTGCTGAGGATGGTGGTAGTTGGTAGGGAAAGTGAACAGAGAGGTGTAGCAAGGCTTTTGGAAATAGTAATTTACTCAAGCTGTCCTACAGGAAGTAATAGCGAGGCTTAGGCCCATGCAAAGCACACCGAAAAATTATCAAGAATTGTGATTTCCTATACCATGGGGAGGGTTTAAGATTTTGTTTGCAAAGACCATGGTGCATTTTATGACGTGCATTAGTACTCTCAGCGACCCTTATTTCAGAGCCTTAAGTCATAATAGTGTGGCACGTAGAAGACGTCCATGCTTTGAAATTTTACGGTGCCAGACAAATTTTTTGTCTTAGTTTCCTCTGGCGTTGCCTAGCATTTTTAGGACAATTCATATTAATGTTTTCCTTCATTTGACATTGCAAAATTTAAGCATAATAGGCTGTTGAAAATTCTCTTATAATTTCTCTGGTCTCGCTTTCTTTCGCTCATTTTTTTATATTACTTTTTATTATATTTTAGGCTCTGAAAAAAGTGGAGGGGGGACGAGTGCCCCCCTTTCCCCCGTAATCCCGCCTATGCGCGGGGAAATTTCTTTTCGAGATCTACAATACCCAGACCTACTTTAAAATACACAATAACAAAGAGTTTTGGCAAATATCATATTACTGTCACCCGACCCCCTCTCATTCTAACCCCCTTGTATATATTCTGCAAGTAAAATTATACATGCTACAAAAGCATGCAGAGATCTCAAGTTTGCTGTTCATTTAATGGTGTCGTAACTGTTAGGTATCTCATTCATGAAGTTATTTCTATTTTTTCATCCTTTTGTTTAAGCTTTTGTTGCACAGACACAGGATTTTGCTTTTCCAGATCTGGAAAACAACTCGTACAAAAAGATAAGATGTTACGTTCAGCAGAGATAATATCTCTTAATATGATTTTTCAAATCATACCTCATCGAGAAACTTATGTCTGAAATGCATATAGATTAGAACATTTACGGACCTTCCAATTTTATACATTCCTGTACACAAGATTACATTCTACGTTCACTTCTATGAGAGATATAAATTAATTCTGCTGTCCATTCAAAGGTTTTATTACTATTGAGTATCTTATTACGAACATTTTTTTAGGTTTTTCTTCCTTTTGTTTAAGCTTTGAGGCAGACGCACAGGCGGTTTAGGCTACTTTTCGAGATCTGGAAACCCCAAGATCTGTTATAAAATAATGCAATTGCAAGGGATTTTTCCGATTTTATGTGTAAATATTATATTTTAATTCATACCGCATCGAGAAACATCTGAAATGCATAAATATAACAGGAACATTCACTGATCCTCCTCTGCATCGTGTAAATCCTGAAGGACGATTCCAGTTGCATTCCTTGCTTTCTAAGGTGTTACAGCTTAGTCTGGGTGATGCACGAAAAGGACGCTTTCAGCATGCTGATGTAAAACGTAGAAAATAACCAC
This sequence comes from Holothuria leucospilota, assembly GCA_029531755.1. Taxonomy (NCBI): domain Eukaryota; kingdom Metazoa; phylum Echinodermata; class Holothuroidea; order Aspidochirotida; family Holothuriidae; genus Holothuria; species Holothuria leucospilota. Next base: position 71,966,289 of record CM055963.1, on the reverse strand, counting down.
AATTGAAATCCATCCAACCTTGACCATTTTATAGGATAATTTCTATTTTACACCTATACCAAGAACAAGCATGGGCTAAATATGCAAATCTTGGACATGAAGAATGGTCTCATAAGACTTGTCGTACCGTATGTTATCCTTTCTTTCAATCCTCATTTCAAGGGTTGTAATTGTAATAAATTGTTCCCACAAGGTTTGATTTGGAAGAAACCGTTGTCTACTTAAAAATGTGTATGTGCATCGGTTATCATTCATTTGAATTAGTACCACTGAATGGTGACAAGGGACCACCCTTACCTAGATATATCCGTGGTAGTGACACACGTATAGTCTTATAGAACTTTCAGAACAGAAGGGCTCAGCTGCCCTCCGGTAATCTGTCTTACGATAAGGTTAACTTGGCAACTCAGGGGTTTTACTAGTTTCTTCAAGGAGACAAATGTTTAAAATACGATATATATTACTTCGACAGGAGTCAGTCTCCCGACAGTTAGGCGCGTAGCCAGAAATTTGCCAAGGAGGGGGAGAAGCCTGTAGGCATTGAACTATCTAGGCGCAGCGCCACCATAGTATGGCGCGAAGCGTACAAGGAAATTCTGGCCGAAAATGCAGATCTTTTGAAATGGCACTTCCCAGGCCTTGTAAGTTGCAGATAAGCATTTTTTTATTTTGAGTTACTAGCAATATCATGAAAGTCATTAAAAATACAAAAATGTGCACAATGAGGGAGAGGCTGCCCCTTCGCCCCCCTCTTGGCTACACGCCAGCCTACAGTTAATCTACTTTTGCTCACACTGGAGTACAGGTCAACGAGGTTACATGCTTGAATTCAATGATTTACCCAATCCACAGCATCTCCTTTAGTAACCACATCTTTTTTGAGACATTACCAAACTTGTTCTCAGCGTATTTGTTTTCATTGCATGCCAGATGCCGGAAAGTCGGATAAATCTGTGTTTAAAATTAACATTTTCATGCAAAGAATAGAATGTCACTTTACTGTCATGCCCTACTTGCAACATAAAAGAGGAAATATAAAAGATTTAAACACAAATAAAATCTAACTAAAACACTGGTAGAAGATCAAAAAAGTACAAAAAACCAGAACATAAAATGCAAAACTGAAGTAAACAAAATAACATGCGTATTGCACAATACCCAAACAGAGCACCAAAAAGAAGAAATGAAACAAAAACTAAAACAACTAACGACAAAATGGAGAACAGCAACATGCAACAAAAGTCAGCAGTCACAAAAATAAAATGCAAAAATAAAACTGCTTTTGAGACAACGAATAGCCTGAGAAACGAAAAATAAGGGTGCCGGGTTTTAGTGCCAAAAGTTGGAAGTCTACACCTGCAGCTATACGAACGATTAGCTGATCCGCTCTGTGGTCATGCAAGAGATGACTGACGTCAGACCACACCGAGTGCTACAATTTTAGGTGGCATAAGGGCACAATATGTATCATCAACCTATGTCTCTTCAGTACCAATCATGCAACTAGCTCTACTAATTAAACGATTTAAGCGATTTTCTCACATTTACCAATGTTACCACTCCACTCAGACAAGTAATAACGCCACACACCACAAAACAGAATTATAAAACACGGATAAAATTCGGGACTAACATAAAAGGTGTGCAGTTTCCTCGTGTAATACATACAGACATTCAGCTTTTTTATCAGTAAGTCCATGTGATAGTTCCAAGAAAGTCTGTTATCTAACTAAACCCCTGAATACTTATAATTAATAACCCTTTCCATATCACCGCCTTTAAGTGAAATTAGGTCAGGCGTACAGCTTAGCTTCCTAAAGTCAATGAACATTAGTTTGGTTTTCTTCACATTAAGCTCTAAAAATTATTATCACAGTAATTGATAAAGTTATGTAAATGGTAAACGTAATTAAAAAAATATCACGGTCAATTAATCCAATCAAAACTATATCATCTACAAATTTAATTAACGGACGTAAAGGATCATTACTACGTACATCAGAAGTATATAAAACCAGCAAAAAATAGAGCTAAAACTGTGTCCTGCTGGGCACCAGTGTTAGAAACAATAAAATCAGAGAAAACAGTGGAACAAAACCTTACAAATTGGGCGCTACTGGTAAGATACGTTAAAATCCAAAGAACTAAAGACTTAGGGATAATTGTAAACAAATTTGTCAAAACATGTAACTGTATAGTATTGAAGACAATACGGATACTGTAGCCAAATTCAGCTCGTTCAAGCTGCTTATAAAGTTTCTCTAATAAGTCAACTATTGCATCTTCAGTGATACGATTTTTTGATAGGCCTCTGGAATCGGTCAAGATAGGAAGCAATCATAGTCGCCCTTACTCGAAATCCAGATATGGGCCAGATATGAAATTCCATATATGGGCCAGATATGGATTTCATATCTGGCCCATATCTGCTGCTGATATGGGATTTATATCTGGGCCAGATAAAAAATTGGGCAGATATAACCCAGATCTACGCCAAAACCAGATCTAAGCCATATATGGCCAGATAAAGTTTTATCTGGATCAAGTCTTTATATGGAACAGATAAAATTTTATCTGGACCAGATATGGTCCTTATATGAGCAGAATATATTTCCATATATGGCCCATATCTGCACCAGATATGGAATTTATATCAGATCAGATAAAAAATTGGGCAGATATAACACAGATCTAAACCAGAACCAGATCTAAACCATATATGGCCAGATAAAGTTCTATCTGGATCAAGTCTTTATATGGCACAGTTAAAATATCTGGACCATATCTGCTTTAATTATGAATCATAGTTAGACTTATAGTCCACACTCCTCATGGAGACACTGAACACCCCCTTTTTCCAAAAGTCCCCTGACTCTCTGGCGAAGAGCCAGGGGCGAAAACCAAACAATACTCCCGAAGGAGTTCTGCTCCCTGAAGGAGTAACAACGTCCCCGAGGGACAAACCTTGACTCAACTGACACCACCGACAGTGGTCCCGTTCTAGACTGGATGAATAGAACAGGTCCCACCTGGGAACTCCGCCGTCGTAATCACGGATACTCCTGCGCCAGGTAAGTATCAAAACCTTTAGATTTGACACTGAACACCTTTTTTTTTCCAAAAGTCCCCTGACTCTCTGGCGAAGAGCCAGGGGCGAAAACCAAACAATACTCCCGAAGGAGTTCTGCTCCCTGAAGGAGTAACAACGTCCCCGAGGGACAAACCTTGACTCAACTGACACCACCCGACAGTGGTCCCGTTCTAGACTGGATGAATAGAACAGGTCCCACCTGGGAACTCCGCCGTCGTAATCACGGATACTCCTGCGCCAGGTAAGTATCAAAACCTTTAGATTTGACACTGAACACCTTTTTTTTTTCCAAAAGTCCCCTGACTCTCTGGCGAAGAGCCAGGGGCGAAAACCAAACAATACTCCCGAAGGAGTTCTGCTCCCTGAAGGAGTAACAACGTCCCCGAGGGACAAACCTTGACTCAACTGACACCACCCGACAGTGGTCCCGTTCTAGACTGGATGAATAGAACAGGTCCCACCTGGGAACTCCGCCGTCGTAATCACGGATACTCCTGCGCCAGGTAAGTATCAAAACCTTTAGATTTGACACTGAACACCTTTTTTTTTCCAAAAGTCCCCTGACTCTCTGGCGAAGAGCCAGGGGCGAAAACCAAACAATACTCCCGAAGGAGTTCTGCTCCCCGAAGGAGTAACAACGTCCCCAAGGGACAAACTATGACTTAACTGACATCACCCGACAGTGGTCCCGTTCTAGACTGGCTGAATAGAACAGGTCCCACCTGGGAGCTCCGCCGTCGTGATCACGGATACTCCTGCACCAGGTAAGTATCTGAACGCTTTTTTCCCCCCCAAAAGTCCCCTGACTCTCTGGCGAAGAGCCAGGGGCGAAAACCAAATAATACTCCCGAAGAAGTTCTGCCCCCCGAAGGAGTAACAACGTCCCCAAGGGACAAACTTTGACTTAACTGACACTACCCGACAGTGGTCCCGTTCTAGACTGGCTGAATAGAACAGTATCTGAACTACTTTTTCAAAAGTCCCCTCGACACTCTGGCGAAGAGCCAAGGGGCGAAACCAAACAATACTCCCGAAGGAGTTCTGCTCCCTTATGGAGCTACGTCCCAAATGGACAATACGTCCTCTAGAGGACAAACATGTGTGGTCCTGCTCTAAACTGGCTGAATAGAACAGACGCCGCACGTACCTGGATGCAGTTTAGACTGGCTGAATAGAACAGTATCTGAACGCTGAGCTTTTTAAGTACGTAGAAACAGGCACTGGCAAACTAAAGAAGAATCCCAAACCGAAACAAAACCATGACGGGTCACAAACACAAATGCTTAACAAACTAATTATACCGTGCAACAGGGAACAAAAGAGTCTTTGTTACTACTGGACTCCAGTAACTACCACTGCAGCCAACCCCAAAACAACTCCCCACAACCACATACCACCCAAACAAATTCCGCCCACACGCCCAAAGGAAACACCACGCCCGAAGGCAACTCTACACCCCACGGCAACAACACGCCCGAAGGTAACACTACACCCGAAGGCAACACTACGCCCAAAGGCAACACTACGCCCCAAAGGCAACACTACGCCCCAAAGGCAACACTACGCCCGAAGGCAACGCTACACCCGAAGGCAACACTACGCCCAAAGGCAACAGCACTTAAAAAGCACCGGGGCAAATACAGGTGCACCTTGCCCAAGGGTGCCCCGGAGGCAGTTGTGGCAAAGGGTAACTTCATTATCCCCACGCTTTAACAAGCTCCACAACCGGATGCAGTTTTTTTTTTTCCAAAAGTCCCCTGACTCTCTGGCGAAGAGCCAGGGGCGAAAACCAAACAATACTCCCGAAGGAGTTCTGCTCCCCGAAGGAGTAACAACGTCCCCAAGGGACAAACTTTGACTTAACTGACACCACCTGACAGTGGTCCCGTTCTAGACTGGCTGAATAGAACAGGTCCCACTTGGGAGCTCCGCCGTCGTGATCACGGATACTCCTGCGCCAGGTAAGGATGCAGTCCGGATGCAGTGCGCCTTTTTTTTTTTCCAAAAGTCCCCTGACTCTCTGGCGAAGAGCCAGGGGCGAAAACCAAACAATACTCCCGAAGGAGTTCTGCTCCCCGAAGGAGTAACAACGTCCCCAAGGGACAAACTTTGACTTAACTGGCACCACCTGACAGTGGTCCCGTTCTAGATTTTTTTTTTAGATGCAGTTTTTTTTTTCCAAAAGTCCCCTGACTCTCTGGCGAAGAGCCAGGGGCGAAAACCAAACAATACTCCCGAAGGAGTTCTGCTCCCCGAAGGAGTAACAACGTCCCCAAGGGACAAACATTGACTTAACTGACACCACCTGACAGTGGTCCCGTTCTAGACTGGCTGAATAGAACAGGTCCCACCTGGGAGCTCCGCCGTCGTGATCACGGATACTCCTGTACCAGGTATTTTTTTAGATGCTTTTTTTCCAAAAGTCCCCTTACTCTCTGGCGAAGAGCCAGGGGCGAAAACCAAACAATACTCCCGAAGGAGTTCTGCTCCCCGAAGGAGTAACAACGTCCCCAAGGGACAAACTTTGACTCAACTGACACCACCTGACAGTGGTCCCGTTCTAGACTGGCTGAATAGAACAGGTCCCACCTGAGAGCTCCGCCGTCGTGACCAGGGATACTCCTGCAGTGCGCCAGCAGATAATGTTTTAGAGCTCCTTGAAGAATTTAAGTATTGGGTTGAATTGACTTAAGTATATAAATGCAACTTATTTCATAACAGTGAACAGAAAAATGCATTGAAATTTCCTATTTTATGTAATCACAGTGATATGGGCTTCTTATTTTAAACTTTATTTAGTATTTGACTCTAAATTTTGTTTACTGCGTGGTGCATATTTACTTTCAACTTCCTAAATCATGAAAAATGTAGGTTTAGATACAAGCTCCGCCCAAATATGCAAATCATTTGCATAAGTACACTTAGTATACTGCGGTATTAACAAAAGTGTAGCCACTAAATAAATGCAATGTCTGGGAAGGTGGTGCTGTATCCAGAACATGTCTTAAGTTGTAACAAGCATAATCCAAGCATCAAATCAAATAAAAAATAAAACAAACTAACAAAATGCTCATTTGCATATCTAGCATATCAAGTTATATCTGGCTTGATATGGCCATATAAAACTTTATTTACATATCTGGAAAGGCATTTCATCCGTTATATCTGGCTTGATATGGCCATATAAAACTTTATTTGCATATCTGGAATTGCATTGTATCAATTTATATCTGGCTTGATATGGCCATATAAAACTTTATTTGCATATCTGGGCTGGCATTTCATCAAATTATATCTGGCTTGATATGGCCATATAAAACTGTATTTACATATCTGGACAGACATTTCATCAATTTATATCTGGCTTGATATGGCCATATAAAACTGTATTTACATATCTGGAATTGCATTGTTTCAATTTATATCTGGCTTGATATGGCCATATAAAACTTTATTTGTATATCTGGAAAGGCATTTCATTAATTTATATCCAGCTTGATATGGCCATATAAAACTTTATTTGCATATCTGGGCTGGCACTGAATCAAGTTATATCTGGCTTGATATGGCCATATAAGACTTTATTTACATATCTGGACAGACATTTCATCAATTTATATCTGGCTTGAAATGGCCATATAGAACTTCATTTACATATCTGGACAGACATTTCATCAATTTATATCTGGCTTGATATGGCCATATAAAACTTTATTTGCATATCTGGACTGGCATTACATCAAGTTATATCTGGCTTGATATGGCCATATAAAACTTAATTTGCATATCTGGAATTGCATTGTATGAAGTTATATCTGGCTTGATATGGCCATATAAAAATTGATATAATGTATCAAGGCATCTAAATCTGGCTGTACATCTGGCTTGATATGGCCATATAAAGGCTGTATTTAACCAGATATATCCAGATATCAATCCATATCTGGATTTGGAGTAAGGGCGAGGACTCTTTCAACAAATAGTAAATACGTTCGCAGAGTTTCATTGTGATAGATGTAGGTATAACAGGTTTAAATTTGAGATTTTTTAGGAACAAGAATAACACAGGTCTTCCAAACTTCCGGGACGGAACAAGTGCTGCAACTGAGGTTAAAAATAGCCTGTAAGTAAAAATTTTGGCAAGCTGGCTAAAAGAAACATTAAAACAACAACTGTTGGGCCCGGCCGGCTTGGAAGAATTACTAGACCTTCATGGGGAGGGGAGCCGCACATCCATCGTGTCTTGGGTCATTTTGACACATGGTCACAAGGCCCAACTGCCTAGAATATTTCTTAGACAAATTGCGGAGTGGTGTGTAATAGCATTTAACAAAAAACATGTTTCTTTGTGCGCTTATCTTGATCATAGCAGGTGCCAGGAAATCGCATCTATCAGAACACAATGTCACAATTTTCCGTCCATAGATAAGGTGCTGATGGGGAAATTCGAACATTTTTAGGCTGCTTGATATCTTGAAGATTTTTTCAAGTTAAGTTTTACTATCCGGGAGAGGGGGCAAATTTTTTGGGTGCCCGTTGAATCCAGGTCATTGGAGAGAACCTCATCCCCGGTAAGAATTTCCGTCCTTAGGGCTCGCAGGTGTTTGGAATGTCCTCGAAAAATTAATCCCCTTTACAAAACTCTGGATTTTTCGCATTGTTCATAAAATATGTTGTGTTTTTCTAGGCCTATTCAAGTCAGGTTTCCGTGGAAAGCCTCTAAACTAGCACTAAATCGTTGTCAAATATGCTAACACAAAGAAAAACAAGAACCTATTGTATGAAAGTTTGCTCATCTCTCACAGCCATCCATCCTCACAGGGGCCCCACACCCTCAATTTTTGAGGGACAACTACGCGAACTGTCACCCGAGGAAAATCCATACCCGCCAGTTATCTCTGTACACAGGAATATAAATACACGTCCGCCAAGAGGGCAAGGGCGTGCTACCAAACGGATCACTAAAATAATACATGTATGCTACCACATGCTTTCAATACAGTTCCACGCTTAGTACCGCATCTGCGAGATCGCCATACACAACCTCGTATCGTCGCGCTAAGCCCAGTGTTGTATATTAAACGAATGTAGGCCACGTGGATGTGTGTGTGCATTAGCAGCTTGGTGGGATTTGGGACTTTAACATTCCAACGCATTTAAAGGCATAAGTGCATTACAGGTTATTGCCATATCAATGACGATGTCAACCACTGAAGAAATGAGATCCTATGTTACTCTTAATGAGTATGATGTCGATCATGTGAGGAAATAAGTTAGGCCTAACGTTAGGCTACCCCACAGGCGTCCCCAGTATTAATCCATTATATACATAGGCCTACAGACCGAGGCCTACATAAACACTACATCTATGCTAATTTGGTAGGACGCTTTTGTTGCAGGCATGAAGACTTTGAACATAACTGTGGTATTCCCATAATGTTTCTTAGAAGTGAAAATAATTTGATATTGGCCTACAACAAGGAAATGTGAACAGTGATAAAATAGGGTAGGCCTAGGCCTAGTGTTAGGTATGACTGAGTGAGCCCTTGTACTTTGTAGGCCTAGGCGTAGTATTTATTGGATCGAGACATTGCTACTTTCCCAAATTATTGTGGAACTTCCCAACCTTTGTATTTGGGGACCTTTCTTCATGACTGACAGGTCTAAAAATGGTTTTGTTCATTCTTTTTTACTGTTACTAAGTTTTTAAAGGCAAATTTATGCAGCGTCCTCAGTTTGAACCCTGAGGTAAATCCTCAATCCCAAGTATCCCAATTCATGTATATATGGAAGTCTTAAAACATTTGATCAGTTTTATGTTTATTATACTGCTGCAGTCTAAAGTGACTTGTGCAGACTGGCATTGTTGTTGGTAAAGCTTTGAACTGATTAGCCTTTATGCTTTAGTTTACCTGGACATTATTTATGACTGAAGGTGTCAGTCTACATTTACACCCTATTTAAAGTTACAGGAATCCCTAGAGTTGCCCAGTCAATATGTAACATCCTGGAATGTTACTCAACACCAATGCAGCACTCATATAAATTAGCATCTAGCTACCACAGATTCAGAAGTTGATGGGATTAGTTTTCATTTGAAAACATTTACATAAACACGTTCACTTGCAACAATTAAATTTCTAACATCTGGTGTTCTAAATGACAGCCCCAATCCAGAAAAAAAAAATTAAACATTTGTAATGGTTGTGAAAAATTCAAACTTAAACATTCAAAACAGAACGACAGCAAGGAGGTAAATGTAATCCGGAAGGGAGGGGGCTGGGGAGCATTTTACCAACCAAAGAAGAATCCCTGATGTGACAGTATTTTTTGTACTGTTGGAGTGTTTAATTTGTGCAGAATAATTCCTCTATCAACCTTTATTATGCATTTTTTCTGTTTGGAATCATGAAACTTACTTGTATGAGAATAAAATTAGATTTGACATATAAGCTGATATTTTAGAAACATTGTAGCATCCATTTACTCCCTTTCAAGTTGTGTACCTTATCAACACTGAGTGTAGTTTACTGAGTAATCAGTGAACCTTTGAGTAATGAGGCTACTGTGGACTATATACCAGTTTACATAACAGGTTTTAAATACCCTTGAATTCTTCTCACTTTCATTACTATGAATTTTATAACAGATTCAACAGAAGGATAAACTTGCAGTGTTAATGGCATCTATCTTGTGAATGTGTGTTTTAACACATTTCTGTTTTTAATTTCAGGTTCACAGTACAGACTTTCCTGGAAGCTACCATGGTTATGATGACTCATGGGACTTCAACAGATTCAGGAGGGTAAGCTAAGTTATTGGCACAAAAACACATACTGAAAGTAAACTTAACAAATATACAATTGGTAGTAGAGTTAAATGCTCAAAACCATTCTTCACCATTCTAATTACCATACCTTTCAATCTTCAGCCAAAAAACACCGTAAAAAGAGATAATGATGACCATGAAAAATCCCTTCATGTCCGTCTGTGTCAGTGAAGGTAAAAGTCACATAAAGGTGGTGCACATGTTTTCTGTTCATTCTCATTTTGTAAATGTTTGATGAGTGGTACTTGCAATTGTTGAGGAGTTCTTTGATTACATGGATTCCGCCCACCCCCTTCATATATTAATGCAAATTATGGATCCAAAGTCACAAAGGGACAATTGTGCTACAGTGGATTTTCATTAGGCATAAGATTGCCTTATCTTTGACTCATACATGCTTTGAGTTACTCCCTAAAACACTCTTCTTTGCAAACTTTCAATAAAATATTAAAGATGAAAATAAAGATGTGCTTACAAGCTCATGTCACACAAGTAATGGCATGACATGCACAATGTTTCTGAGCTAAGCCTTCCAACATCAAATTCTGTTGTGAGCTGTAGTGCTGTAGAAACAGCTTAACCTGTGACCATTATACAGTTCTACATTATGGTTATCCCTTGCTTAAATACTTTGAATATTCATCGTTCCTCAATAAATACTGTTTATATCTGTGGTTTCTGAATTTCGTTGGAATATGCAATTGTAAAATGTGTCTTTTTGTCTTTTGATTAGAATTTTTGGATTGAGGTGACAAAGCTAGATGACATGGAGATGGAATTTGATATGGTTGGCATTGATGCAGCATTAGCCAATGCTTTTAGGAGGATACTACTGGCAGAGGTGAGTGGTAGACAAACGTAGTTAGTTGCAATGTTCTGGTTGAGGTCACTGTCTTCAAAGGGACACCACCTCCATAGCCCACCTTCCTCCCCACCTCCAGGCATAGGCTAGTACACAACAGTCAATAAGCCATTCAAAACAAAAAGCAATATGCATCTAAACATCCATGTTGAGTGATCAGTAAATACAAAAGATGGTAACAAAAAGTTTCTTAGCTACAAATATGGAATTGATCATTTGAGAAACAAATCTGCATTTAATATATGGCAACTTGAAGAAGTTAGGCTACATTCTAGACCTTGTCTGAGGTAAACTTTGTAGGTAAGAGGTCAAGGCAGAGGAAATGCCTCACAAGACAAAGGCATAATACTTCACAAAGTTCTCCACAACAACTTTTTCTTATTGATGCACCTAGTATAGTGTCACAGGTATGAATACTAAATGCTAAGTTGAAGAGTGTTCAGTGTAGCACTGTTCTCTCTCAAATGGTCTGAAGTAAGGGTGGTTTAGATTATAGTCCTCAACAGACACAGCTTAATGAAGAGATTCCTTACTGGGAAGTCATATCTCCAACAGTCTGTTGCAGACCATTGGGTGAATGATATTTTATTCAAATTTAATTTTCTCTGGTACAGTAGCTATTAAATGACAAATAGTAGAGAAGATAAGCTGACGAGAATAAGATATATAAACCATGGATGAGAGCATTTCTTGTATGACAATGTTTTATGATATTAACATGACTGCAAGAGCAATCAAGATTCACAAAATGTGTGCCAATAAGAATGGTTGAATCCCTCTAGAAAAAGGTCACTTACCTTACCAGTGTTAGAGATTGAATTTCAAATTCTAGTTTTTGCCACAAAATTTATGGTAATTTGCTTACAAGGGCCAAATTTGTGAAAAATGTTTGACAGGTGTAATAAAGCTGACTTGTTATGACAAGTGACAAGAATTTGCCAAACAATAGGTTAGCATTGTGCATAGGTTTGTGTCAGACAAAATGTAAATACATGGACCTTTGTAGCAATCTGGTGCACATTCATAATTAGATTGTGGTCTGCCTTATACTTAGCATGTAACCTCATGTGGACAAAAGTTTTGAGCCTTTGATAGATATCTTTACACATTAATAACCAGTGCATCAGCTGTAACACGTCACTTGTTTTACGTAATTTCTATCTTCTTATTCGTAGAGTGTGCTTTAAGCAAGCACAAAATTGAAAGTTAAAATGCCACTGTCAGAGATAAGTTTTGTTTTTTTATAACTGTTGGAAAGAAGAATAACAACATCCATTTACCCTAAAGTTGAAATTAAAACATGAACTAATTTTGAAGTTGGTAGGTCTGATTTGTTTCATAGTTGGGAGTAAAACTATTGTACTGTCATTTCAACTGATTTACCTCTATTGTCAACTGATAAACCTCTTGAATAATCATCAGTAGGTGTGGCTATGACTATGAAATACTCAACTTTTAAAGGAACAAGCCCCCTGTGGGCTGGGGGTTGTAGAATATGCCCACAGTATTTCCCACCTGTGGTAAGAGGCAACTAAAGGGGAGGACTTGCACTGTATTTGAACAATATTTGAAACCGAACTTGAACCGTATTTATCTAGTTGACACTACATAACACATTCGTGTTGGTGTGTCATTAAATCTCATCTAACTAACTAACTAACTTTAACGGAACACACTTTCTCAAAAAAACTTAGGTGGTGTACTGTTCCTCATAAGTCATTGTGGTTTCAGACTTGGGCAAAATTTTGTGGGAAAACTCCCTGCATCCACCTTCAATGTTATTTGGAAGCAGATTAAGGTAGGGGGTGGAAGAAAATAGTTTGCACTGCATTTTTCAGCATTAAGGAAGGGGTAAGAGGAAACTGCCCCCAAAGTTGTTTATACTGATTGTGTATTGCTCCAATAATTCTGATGTTGTAGGTCAATAAAGATGTCTTAATGATGGTATGGTAGTGCTATGCAGGCATGTAGCCACAGGGGGGGGGGGGGGCATGGGGGCATGTGCTCCCCCAAAAAGTTTTCAATAAAAGGTCTTGCACTGAAGGAGGAAAAATTTATTACGAGACCAGCATTTTTGGAATACAAATACAAGAAGAAAAAAATGGAAAGTCTCGCACCATTTTGCATCTAGAGTCCTTGAAATAGGCAAAAATTTTCAATGGGAGCAGGATACACCCTCCCCTTAGACCCCCCCTCCAGGCCAGTGAAACTCCAACATCGATCTGTGCCGCCCCCCCCCCCTCCCCACATTGGTTATTCTAGCCACAGGCCTGGTGTCATGGTGCTTGTAATAGTACAGTGGTATCGCTATTTGTAATCTCTCTTATTTTTTTACAGGTCCCGACAATGGCAGCAGATAAAATCTTCATCCATAACAATACCTCCATCATTCAGAGTGAAGTGTTGGCTCACAGACTTGGGTTAGTCCCAATAAAAGTAGATCCTAGAATGTTTGAATTCAGACAGGAAGGTAATGTATGAATATAAATGTATGACCCAAACATCTGTTATATAAATCAGTTTGAAATTACAGGACATGGTTGACAATACTATATTGACTCATACTCTCTCAATGTATTGTGTTCATCTTGTGATAAGACTTCTTCTTTTTAAATGTGCTCAAAGGTAGAAAGAGTGAAGAAGAGCTAGAGTATTTCTACCTATCAAAAGGATTCAAATAATGGAAGTGTTCTAGAAAGTTCTTGTTCAGTGATAGTGTATAGTGTAACTTAGGGTAGGAAACCCACCTGGGATTAGTCAGATACGTTATCAAGTAATCAGTGACTAAATGTAAAGAGGATACAGTATAAGCTTTGACAACAATTCCAAAAAAGTTGATCATTTTGTGGAATAGAGCCCAAGACTTACCCCTTTCATTATTGCGGGGGTCCAAACCCCATACTGGACAAAAAAAGAGTAATCGCAATGTTAAGATGATATGCAATGTCTTCTTTTGTGAAATTCCAGTCCCATGCAAAATTTAGTTAAATTTATGGGAAGACTGGAGATGATTTTTTGCATTGCATCTATTTTGCATATTACTTATTAACATGTGTAATTCAATAAAATATTAGATTACTTGCTTACTTGTAGCTTATTGTCCCCCTAACATGTAAAACATGACAAACATGTCTTGCCATCCCCAAAGCACAATAGCGTACTCTATCTCTACAGAGCCTTTTAAGAGCCTTAAATTCAGTGGTTTCACTGCAAAACCATGCAAATAAGTGAAGGGTAAAAAAACAAAGACATCCATAGCAAAAGGCTTATGTTTTTTAATTACAGAAATACTTTCTGGGTCCTACAGTATATTTTTGCTTGTGTTGAAGGTACAGGAAGAAGGATATAACATGTGATTGTTCTCAAATGTTTTAGGTTGCCATTGCATGAAAGTGCACTTTTATTTGAATAAACCTGCTTTCTTTCAGGTGATGAGGAGGGTACTGATATGGATACAGTCGAGTTTGAGTTGAAAGTCAAATGTACAAAGAACCCGAATGTGACAGCTGATTTACCAGACCCTTATGAGATCTACAAGAATGCTAAAGGTATTACAGCAACCTGAGTTAAAGGTTTAAAACTGGGAGGGTTAGGACCACATTTGGGAGGCATTGCTATGTGACAGCTGATTTACCAGACCCTCATGGGATCTACAAGAATGCTGAAGGTATTTTAAAACCACCTATGGTGGAGGTTTAAAATAGGGAGGGTTATTATTGTAATTGGGAGACATTCATTTGTTGCAGCTGATTTACCATGCCTGGCTCTGAGAACATTAAGAATGCTAAGGTATTACAGTTACTTCTGATGAAGGTTTAAAACTGGGAGGGTTAGGAACATGTTTGGGAGGCATTGCTTTGTAACAGCCAATTTACCAGACCATTATGAGATATACAAATGTGTTAAAGGTATTACATTTCTAGGATCTCAGATGCATATTTGAGAATGGGGAGTTGGTGAGTTGGTGGAGATTTGTGAGGGTAGGATACATGTAATCCAGTGAGGCCTTAAGAAAACATTGCATTTCCTGTATTGTGTACAATGTGGATCCCTTACACCTCATTGTCTGAGGGTCTGATAGTCCCTTTTCTTCGATGTACATAAAGTGTACTGTTGTTGTCAGTAAGCTTGGGCGGGTTGCCTTACTCTACATCAGAGTTGTGACTTGAGGCAGAGAGTCAAGTAGAGACCCCACCATTGACAGAAATATATTCTGAATTCTGGAGGTGATGGAATGAGCCAACGGTGCCAAAGGTACTGTGATAGCAGGAAGTGCTCCTCCTTATGGCATGGGGTTCAGGATCATGTCCATTCAGAGTCACAACTAGTATTGTAAGGCCCCTAATGTTGGACTCCCAAAAAGATTGGAGTTGGCCAGGTCTAGTTATCAGTGTCAAAATGCAAGCCCTACATTGCACAATTCTTTTTCAGGTAATGTGGGGACAAAATATGTAGTGAGAATGACTGCATCTGTGTTTACAACAATGAAAATAATAAAAATGAAGATAAGTCCCTTTATAGACAAGTACATTGCAGTTTTCTTGGTAAAGATGCTTACAATTTTCTGCATATAATGATCTATTGAGATCTGTAAGGTTGCATATGTAAGAAAATGATTGTATCCATTTCTCTCACGATTTGAATGAACTATCAAACCTACAGTTATGTTGTGGAATAGGAGATGACAGTAACATCTTTATTA
Source organism: Holothuria leucospilota (assembly GCA_029531755.1). NCBI lineage: Eukaryota > Metazoa > Echinodermata > Holothuroidea > Aspidochirotida > Holothuriidae > Holothuria > Holothuria leucospilota. Next base: position 71,950,805 of record CM055963.1, on the reverse strand, counting down.
ATGATAGTATTTTTGTTTTTTGTGGACAGTGACCACTAAACAGCTGAAATGGATACCTAGAGGAAACCAGGCAGCATTGGTAGGTGACAAAATTGCAGCACAACACCACTTTACAGCTAGATAACACCATTTATATACAATGTTATGTACAACTTCTCTACAGTGCTAAACTCCTTTAAATGATTATCTTGTGGTGTAACTCTATAGTTCTATCTTTCAACAAGTAGCTAGCTAATTTAGTTGTTAATTTGTTAGTTTTTCGTGATAGAAAATACATCCATATAGTGTGTAGTCTGTCCTCACATTTAGTGTCGGTAAGTTACAAACTTTTGGTGGACTAATTTTTGTAATTTAGTAAATATGCTTGATGTATTAGATCTTATCCTTGATATTAAAAGATATTTCTCTGCATGTCAATAAAACCAGAGTTGCTGGTGTCAAAAATAGTATCCATTGTGTCATCAAATAAAACACTTCCGTAAATATAGTGCAGCTCATTTCCTTTATTTCTTGTCCTCCTAGCATCATAACAACCCTATTAGACCTGTCGATGGGGACATCTTGATTGCTAAACTCAGACCTGGTCAGGCTATTGACTTGCGGATGCATTGTGTGAAGGGACTTGGTAAAGACCATGCCAAGTTTTCTCCTGTTGGTGAGTTCAGTCATATTGGGAAGGGTTTTGAAAATTATTCAACAGCAGGCTAGGTAGTTTTATTGTTGTGGAAAATGCAGTGACTGGTGTAGAGTCATTAACCCTGTGACCTCTGAATTATTTGCATGATTCAATTAGCTGCCTCATTTACATCTTTTCTTTGTGGCTGTTAGTCTAGGCCAAATGTTAGACATACATTTATGTCACTAACACTCACAAAACTGCTACCTGTACTATCACCAAAGTACCAAAAACTTCAATTTCAAACCCTTGATTTATCCTCAAAATCACCTTTTTTGTCTATTATTGGACTTACCAACATTTTTGGCACATCATCTCCTGTCATTACAGAAAGTATGTCTGTAATCTGTACCATTTTTATGCTGTTTATTTTTTGTGATTAAGTCCACAAAAGATGCTTCCCATGTAGAAAGAATAAGGTCTATGCTGTGAAAGTTGTACCCTGATAGTAAGCAATAACATAATGAGCCCTGAAAGTCAGATGGTCACAGGCATTGGTTCTAGAACTGTGGCTGGAAAACCCGCATTTCAAGTTATTTTATGTTTCTTTGTGGCTGGAAAGCCATCCTTGAAGTTGAGGGTTTAAAGGGTAAAAAATGCATTTAAGTTATTATCATATTATACAACAGAAATCTATAGAACATGGATAAGTCTCTGTTGGTTTAGGTATCACTGTACATGATTTCATTTCATTCTGTCATTTTTTGCCTAGTTAGTTGCTATAGATCTGTGTTATCTGTTATTGGATACAGTATTCATCATACCCAATCATCTTTAGTGTCTACTAAGTCGACCCCTGCAATGTTTTTTTTTCCTTTCAGCTACTGCATCTTATAGGTTACTCCCAAAAATTACTCTGAAGCAACCAGTTGTTGGAGAGCAAGCTGAGAGGTTAGCAAGATGTTTTACTCCTGGTGTAATTGGATTAAAGGAAGATGAAGATGGTGAGTGGATTATCTGTTACATCTGAATATGAGATGAAGAGAACACCAAGCAAGATACTGGATGTATTGGGGCCCTAAATTGTTTGGTTATTAAATTAGACTAAAAATTTAAACAGTAACTTACAGGTACACAAAAGAAAACAAGTACTAAATGTTGTAGTAAACAAGAGTAGCAGAAGTAGTACAAATTCTAACAAGGTGAAAACTCATTGTTTGTTTTTGTTTCTTTTAGGTAACAAGGTTGCCTATGTTGACAATGCAAGGAAGGATGCTTCTAGTAGAGAGGTCTTCAGACATGAGGTAAGTAAGGTGTCTTGGAGAATTAGAAGTTGATATGGTATTCTATTTTCATCATGAGTGTGTAGATTGTTGCATTTCACAGTGCTATTTAATATACCTACCTATGGACCAGTTGCTAGTAAACATACACCTCAATCTTAAATGGAATCAAATATAATTATTAATTACTCTTCAGACAAAAGAATCAGATGGCAGTCTATATTGTTCTATTTATTGTATATTAGTTTTTGCAAATTGGACTGGCTATGATGATGGTCAGCTCTCCCAAGATGTTACATTAGTGTATCAGATGTGATGTCCTTATTGACTCATGTGGGTACCCCTTAAACTACAATACCAAGCTATTTACTTAGCACAAATATATCTTTCCTGGTCAGGAGGGCAGTGCCCTAAGAGTGCAAGGTGACATTTGTGAGTAGATTGCTGAATGATATGTTTGTGAATCATAATAGGATGAAGATTAGAATCTGAACGTTTCACAGCCAATGAAACATCCACGTCATTGATGATACTTGCGATTATAAATTGTTGGCAAAACCAACAGATGCTGAAGGATAAGCTGTTTTCCATTATCAAATTGTAAAGTGTGATTTTTGCAATTAGACCAATTTTCTTTCATCTTTTTCACCTCTTCTTGTGCAGGATCTGAAAGATGCAGTTGACATGAAAAAAGTTCGAGATCATTTTATTTGTAAGTATTCTGATGCATAATACTTTCTCATTCTGTCAAAAGGTCACTAGAGTAAGTTATGTTCATTTTAATACTATTTGTGTGTGTTGCTGTGTTTATGTTAATACCATTTCTATATGTTGCTATGTTTTCTTTGTAGTTTCTGTGGAATCAACTGGTGCTCTTCCTCCTAATGTGCTTATGTGTGAAGCAGTCAAGATTTTGAAAGAAAAATGTCGGACGTTTCTGGTTGAGCTGGACAACCTTACGAAAAAATGAATTGAGATCAAAGACTGTGTTAGACAGTGGAAGGATGCTAGCTGTTAGAATCAGGTTTCTCTCAGTTAGGTGGCATTTGGAACTAAATTGGTGGACAGATCTCAAATGCTGTGGTCATCTGCTTTTGTGCATCCATTCAGTACCAAGAATGCCAGGTTTTATCGTTGCCTTTGGGGCTGCATGCTGGATATCACAACAAAAGCAGTTGGCAGTATTATTACTGTCATATGAATGACCTCACTGATTTAATTCAGAGAGTAATTTTGTATCTGTTGATGAAAAATGAAGAGCTGTGTCCTAAAGGTTGGGTACAAAATGAGACCTGTTAAGAAAACAGAGGACGGATTATTTTCACAGGTGTATTCTATGGAGGAAATTTATCCCCATGAAAACCAGGCTTGATGATGTGCATAGCGAAGTTCAGTGCGATGTATCATGGCTTGTTGGAACAAGCGTGATTATTTCTCATGGAAAAAATTTTCTCATAGCTCATAAAGTTTGGAGGAATTTTGAAGACAAACTTTCAACAATCAAGAAATGCAAGCTAATGAGAACCATCCCCAAGAATTCAGTTAACGTGAGATTGTGTATCCTGTGTGACATGGAGGGTGTTATGTTGCAAAGGAACAACTTTGTGGCATGTTTTAGTCTGGGTGCTAAGATTGTGGTCAGTTTAACCTTCCTTGATGGGTGTATGTACTTGGGAGCATTTCAGGTCGTAGTCTTTGGCAGTGGGATTTAGCCTGCAGGACTAACCATAAAATGATTGGAATTGATGTAATGTACCATCTTGCTCGTTGATTGAGTTTGGTTTTTTACTGCATAGGGAAGAAACCATAGGACTGTGTGGTGGCAGTGTTATTACAATATTAGGTATTTGGTGTAGGGGACATTTATTAAATGGTAATTGATAAAAAATCATTACTTTTGTAGTGTGTATGGGTCACTTGGTCAGAAGACTTGTGGACAAAGGAGGGTGGGGAGGGCGCTAAAGGATGATTCAATTAAAGTATATTAATGGAAAAAACAAACTTGAAAATTCTTTTGGTGTTATTGTTTTCCTGCTCCAGTTTTGTTGACCCTGTTATTAACATGGACAGAGGGAGTTCTGCTAGGTCTTGATACTTGAGATATTAGTTGCTCCTACATTCTTATATATCTTACATGAGACTAAGGATACAAAGTCAAGAATCAGAATAAAAAATTCCTCTTCAAGTGGTTGCCCAGCTGTGAAGTAGGAAGACATGGAGCTCTCCCTGTATTCCAAGTGGAAAAGGAGCGTAAATCCTTTTAACAAGATGTTCAGGATATGAAAAAAGACTTCAGTAACAACTGTCAGCGTAACTGCAGAGTAATACCTAGTACTATTGAATTACAGTGATGGCAGCATACTGAAATAAAAACATGAAAGGGTGTATTCATGATCAGTTGAGGCAAAGTTCCCATTGATGGCCTTGATGATTAAACTTAAATCCTGAAGATAAAAGAGTTACAGAAATCAATTGTTGTCTTTAACAAATGAATGACAATGGTCACAAAGATGTAAGTTGGGATGATGTCATGGATCTTTCAAAGAATAAAAAGGGGAAATATTTGCTACATCAGTCCTCAGTTTCATTGATTTGTTCATGAGTTCTTTGATTATAGTCCACAATGTGTATTTTGCAGTGTAATTGGCTCTTGTTTTTTGGCTCAAGCCCTCATTAGTATCCACTCTGACAGAAAATGAGGCCATGGAAGGTGGCAGAAGTATAGATTAGCTCTTGTAAGAAACATATTTTGACCCTCTTCTGACCTCACAGGACTTCACCACATATGTTATGGGATCATTCATGTACTTCATCAGTTTCACAAATTTGAAAAGGAAAAGTTGTATGGGAGGGAGGGGGCAACAGTTCAAGGTACCATATAGTATGCCTTTTCCAAAATGAAGTCATAACAATTTTTTTAGCCATGCGTCATTACTTTTTTTCATGTTTTTAAAAGTGTACTTAGAGAAGGGATCCCAACAATTTGCACATTTCACATTCATGAAAATGAGATAAACACTACAATTCTCACATTTTCTAATAAATTTTGATGAAACTTTGACAGAATGACCCTTGCAAAAACAAGTCTTCTTATAAGGTTTATTGAAAGCTAGTGACATTAACCACCAAGGATGGTGATTGGCTTTGCCAGACAGGAGCAAAGCCCAGCAACCCAAAGTCCCAACAAAGGTAATGATGTACCAATGGCCTGGAGCTAGAAGAGTTAGTTAAAAGGGATCTTGGTGTTTTCATAGACTCAGCCATGAAGAACTTACAAGTAATGTGTTGAGAATGCAACACGGGGCAGTTCTTGGTATGCTTAGGAATGGTATGGTTTAAACTTTTGTAGTAGGATTGTACGAGCAGCAGGTGTTGAGCATGTATGGTTTGCTTAAGTACTTTATGAGAGCAGTCAAGGTATGAGCAGGAGTATTACATCTACTGAGTGGGCAAACAGTTGGTTAGATCTCAGTCAGGAGCATGCTGTTCAGGTGTAGTATCCTTATTTTAAAAATAGAACAAAACTTCAGAGGCATGCCTTTGCAGTCAGAAAGTCCCTAAAGTTGATTCCTTATCAGGAGAAAGTACAACTTTAGGAAGCTACATGGCCAGTTGACCCAGGTTTACAGATTTTTATTGATTTTGAAACTTAAGGACTTTTTAAAGTTTTCTCAGGTTTCAAAAACAAGTGGTCATGGGCTAAAATTTGGGAAGGTGTTTAATTTGTGATCAGGACTCAGAGAAACTTTTTCTCATAGATTAATAGTAGAATTGTTGCTTTGAGTATTAATGGTTTCAAAAATGCATTGGATTACAGTATTTCTTGGTCTGTTGATTTGTTGTTTTTTTTTCTTTGAGGGGGGGGGAGGGGGTGTGGATATGAGGATGGAGGTTTGTGACTCATAGGGTCCTTGATGAGGATTTAACAGCCATTCTGGTCCATTTCTTATTAAACCAAACTAAACAACAATATTCATGCTTTATAGAAAAGGTCCTTCAGAGGTAATTTGCAGTCTATTTAATAATGCACACAGTACTACATATTTGTTATCCTTCTGAACTGCTCATTATTATCTGTTGATTGGTTATTTTTTACAACTGATTTTTCTCTCTTGGCCACAAATATTAGATACCCTGCTTTTTCATAGAGCTTGCAGTTTCATTACTTTGAATATAACTGCCATTATTACCAGCTATTTGTTATATCAAATGTTGCTGCCAGAACAAAGCTGTCACAACATGTTTGTATGTTTTTCTAACAAGTTTTATCTTTTACACTGGTTTTAAATATGAATTTGAGAAATATCTAGTAATGTCATTTTTACATCCTTAAAAAACACCAAACTGAACAAGAATGGTTCTGACAAATGTTTTTATTAAAACTACTAAAACTTATGTAAGCTCTACAGAGATGTCCAAAAGGTAGGCAAAAGCTGCCTATCAAGGGACTGAATTGACATGCAAAGTAAAATCAGTAACAGCTTTGCATAGGCACAATAATACAATAAAACATCAAAATTGTACAAATTATGACACAGTGAACAATGCAAAGTAAGAAAAGTATAGTAATGAATGATACATTATACTTACTTATTTCAAATAGAATACCTTCAAATTTTTTTGGTAAAAGGAAGTTAAAAAAGCCAGTTTGCAAAATCTAGCACCTTGATACTACTATTATTTATTTACAGTGAAATGAATAAAAGAGGGACAAGACTTAGCAATGGTAAGCCCTTCTACTGAATTATGTGCATCCCATGTTGGAGTACATTAGACATGTATAGGCAGTAAGAAGTAAGTACTGGCTCTTAGTACAAGACAAATTACTTGCAGCTTCCTGGAAGGACAATCTTGTGTCTCTATCACAGTTAATAATCAGATTTATTTGATTTGAATGACTTTGGTTTCATTAGTACTCTTCTCGGCACAATATAAATTTACGATGGACAATTGTCGCCATCATTGTCTTTGGTAAATTAAAAATGCTTGCAGCTTCGGACCAGCTAAATGTGGCTAACTGCCACCAATACTACACATTGAAAATTTCAATAGTTTTTTTAATACATGTCCAAAAATGAAAACAGTGCAGATTGTAATACAATAAATAGGCGACTTAATAATTGAATATTGCAGACATTTACAACATCACCAAGGGAATACTTGCCACTTATTCACAAGATAAATCCAATCATAGGTCCACTCTTCAAAACCACAGTTGTTGGTCTGTCCAACTTAATACTAAGATATGATCATATTCAATACAAATGGTCCTCCAGGCATACATTTTGAGTCTTACCAAGGAGACCAACACTGACAGCCTATCAGTCACTGAATATTTAGTACAAACATGATGCCATATTATAATAGCACCTGAAATGAAGGCAAAAGAATCAAAACATAAAACTGATTAAAGAAAATAATTGATCAATCAACATCATGAAGAACTTTTTGATGTCCTGTCATTTAATATTTCCCTTCAACCTACTGGTAAAGGTAAACCCCTACTGGTGAAGGTAAGCCCCTTGCTACATACACGCTGTTCTCAAGCTACACCAGCTACCTGTAAATGTTTTGACATCTGGTCCCCAATGTGATGGCTATGTCGGGCAGTTTTGGCAGACTTTTCTTGACCTTCTGCTTGAATTACATGAGCACCAAAGTTTTTTCAGGTCATCCTTTCTGTGAAATTTAGCAATCAGGCAGCTTACTCATACAGATGTACCAAGGTATTAGTCTGCATATGTAACTCATCTTAATCTGGTAACAGCTTCATTTGAGCTGTTCTATATGACCCTGATGTATAATTGACTTAACCTTGTGACAGTTTCCAGCTTTTTTACATGATCCTGACATAATACTGAATTGAAAGGTGAAAGTCCTCTCAGTTAATCTCCTGTACCAACATAAGACATAACTACTGCAGCAATTATTAGCAGTGTTTTCATATTCTTTCAATCATGAGCAGCATTGCCAATCAGTTATGTATATAACTGGAATAGCACCAACTGTATATAAAACACTTAATGTTGCTCAGTAATGATTTAATACTGGATTATTTGCAGCTTCTGGATAATCAATGTCCTATTGCTATGAGCAATGTGTTGTCCACGTAAACTGATTTGCCACATTCCCTTCAAGATAATCAAGGTCTTGTTGCCACTTAGTGTTTTCCATGTTAACTGATTTGTCACTTATTTCTTTCAGGATAATCAATGTCCAGTTACCACTGACTCAGGGTTATCCTCATGAACTCATTTGTCACTTACTCTAAACCTCAAGTTCATTCCTCTATCATGACATAATAATTATCACCTCACCATCACATAATGTAATCTCTGTTGGTACAGCTCCAACTTTCATAAACAAGTTCTCCACACATGGAAACATTACTCAAAACTTGTGAACAACATGGACCTCTACAGAGTGCTATCTGAGTTCAATTGTTGTACAGCTATCACAATGTCTGAGAAGGATGGTCTCTCTTTAGGAGAGGAAGCCCAGCACCCCTGCATGAGTACCTCTACCTCTTTAGGGGTCTCAGATGGAGTCTTCAGGGTCAAATTTCCATCAACAATTGCACTCATATAAGCATCGTTATCCCACTCACTGTAGGGCTGATCTCCTTGGGAGAATACTTCCCATACAAAAACACCAAAGGACCAAACATCACTCTTAGTAGAGAGCTCGTCCTCAAAGATAGCTTCCACAGGCATCCAACGTACTGGCATCAGCCTCTGTTGATACTCATGGTATTCATTGCGGTAAAGGTCCTTACTAGCAGACATTGTGCAAATCTTGACTTCCATGGAGGGACTAAGTAAACAATTACGTGCGGCTAGATCAGCATGTACAAAACGGTTGTTAGAGAGATGCTCCATGCCAAGCGCCACTTGAGAGATGACATCAACCTTCTGGTTATAGGTCAAGGGGGGAGGGGCATTAGTGCTTCCATTTTCACCTCTTGTGGCTTTCAAGAATTGCTTCAGGTCTCCCTAGAATAAGACAAAACACATGACATCAAACAAAAAATAGATTAAAAGTGCACTTAACTTTTTCTACTGAAACAATATTTTCAAATCATAAGAGACCATCAACCCAGGCAGGATCCATATGCTTGCTGAGTTAGCCTTGATTAGTTTACATAAGACGATTAAATTTCAAAATGCATTTTTCTCTACAGAACATTTATTAACAGGACTATAAACACAATTTTCCACACAATCACGTTGCTGTAACTTACCCAGTCAAGATACTCAGTAATCATTAACTGAGGTTCTCCCTCCTTACAGATTCCTAATAACTTGACTATATTCTCGTGATTCAATTTGTTTAACATATCAATCTCTCCTCGGAAGTTGAGTTGTAAGTTCTCATCTTTTGTCTCTAGAGCTTTGACGAGAACTGTGGTAGCATCTTCCCCATCCCTAATGCCTTGAGCACGGGCAATTGACACTTCTCCGTATGCTCCATGACCTGTGAATAATACATCAACAAAGGTTAGATAACCTTAACATGAAAAATTTGAACTTCTCTCAAACACTTTCACTGCCATTCATGCAAGTCTCATTTACCTGATTCTAATGCAGTACAGAACCTCTAACCAGCCCTTCCAAATAAGATATTGGCTACAGCAAAAAAATTGCTGAAGTAAAAACAATTTACTTCGGCAAAAATACACTTTACCTCGGCAGTAAAAGTCATGCAGCCATGTGCATGGCAAGTTAACGAAAGTTTGGCCTATCTACTTGTTTACAAACTTCTTCTACAGTAGGTTAACGTAATTTGTTTGCTTAAGCTCCGGAATTCCATTGATAAAACCAATACAGCTGCTTTGGAAATTTTTCCCACTTTATTACACATTATACGAGATAAAACGGCTGGTTCTGAAATCTAAAGGTCGCACTCTGCCATGTCACATTCATGTGTGTACAGTGATCACTTTCTTCACAGCATGCAGACAGCATAGAGCAGTTCCTATATCCTGCTCTATGGCAGACAGTGAGTTTCATACGTACAGTAAATACCGATCATAACGAACTTTTTAAAACAAGATTTTCTGTTAAAACTTGAAAAATTGCAACTACATTTTGTATATAAAGCAATAATACTGAATATATTTGCTCACGTTTCGATCGTGGTGGAAATTTTATTAGAAAACGTTTTCTTTTCAAATCGCAACTCGAAGCTTCATTTCAAGCCATGTAGGCCTAGTGTGCAGCTTTCGTAACCGGCAAGTCCCCGTAAGCATGTCCTGCAATCTATCGCCTCGGCAAAATTTTTGCCAAAGTCAAGCCAGCTTGTTTCGGCATTTTACCTCGGCATTGCCGAATGCCGAGGCTATTTTCGAGGGCTGTCTAACTAATACTAAAGTAATCAGAATCCCACATCAGGCAAACCTGTCTAACAAACAGCTACATGACACCACTATGATATACATAAGAACCATCATCGTACCAATGACAGCAATTGTTTCCAGATCATGTCGGGGAAACTGGAGTTTGTCATAGTTTGCTCTGGTGCCTTGGACAGCTGCAGCAGTCATTGTTATGTCACCTTTTGGAGCCTCCTCATCATGGTATTCCCCAAGGCCATTAGCTAGGGGTCCCTCTTCCTTGCTCCCATCCTCTTTCAGGGTCATCCGTCTCTTGCGTCTTCGCTGCTTGCACCAGATCATGAGGAAAATGAACAGCAGTATGTATGCTAGAGCACACCCAACAGCAATGGCAAATGTACGAGTCATCAGTTCTGGAGACATAGATACAGGTGATCCCCCTGGTGATAACAAATGAAATTAACTCAATCGTGAGATACTGAAAATATTGTCCACCCTATTAATTGTAACATGTCAATATGAAGATGAGAAGCCCAGTGCAACCAAGGTGCTTTATACTTGACAAGGGTGCCATCACCCATCAGGTACATACATCAGGGTTGACTGGAAAATATAGGTGTGGGAAATACAGCCCAGCAAATTCTCACCTGGGAAATATCCACAGGTGGGAAATATTAAATAACTAAACACTTCTTTTTTTCAGCTTTGTTTATTCATGCAGTAGTGTTCTTCTTGAAAGGTTCACAGAGTGACACCAACAATGCACTTGCATGAACGATCGTTCATGACATACCGTACGTACATTGTACAGTACAGTATTGCATACGAGACAACTATGCCCGAGTCCCCTTATAACATAAAGTATGAGCTGCCGTTATCGAAAAATTTCGCCGTTCATAATTACGAAGAAACTGGTATTTTCAGTAGGTATTAGGGAAATAGGCATGCGGTGTAAGGCAAGTTAAAAAAATTCAACGTTCCAATTTTTTACGGCGCATGCAGTAATACATATGGGTAAAAATTTTCACACCATTACGACATAACGGTGCTGGAATTCTTAGCAGACACACGTATATTACGTATCAATTGCAGCAAGGTCACAAGGCACATTATAGTACTACACTGTATGTGGTACGTTTGCACTCGACACCGCTCTAGGCATGTGTGATACTGTATCGCTGTAGCCGGAGAAGTGTGTCTTGAACTGCCATAATGCCAGTGATATCCATAGGCTTTTCATCCTATGTCAGACCGCAAAAATCTCGAAAACGGTAATCAGTGGCATAACAAAAAGTAGTACGTTTGTGAAAAGTTTAAATAAATGCGTGATTCGCCCATGCGTACGGACTGCTTGCCAAAACATCGCAAGTAATGCAAACATTTTAACTTGCACGCTACTTCGACGATCATCACTACCAGCACCATTTTAAGTGTAGAAGCTTTGGTATTTAATGTGATGGCACTCGTCCGAAATGTTTATTTTGTTTATATACCTTGACTTGTTTTGTATTTTCGGTTGACCGTTAACCGTTCGGTTAATAAAAACGGTTAAATGGGCAGTGAATTAACCGGAAATGCACAGCCCTATGAATATGTAAAACATTAAGCACCAAAAAGGGAAGTGTCACCTTAATGGTTAACAAAGTAAAGTCTAGTGACTGCAGCAACATGTGATCATGCACTTAATTATATAGTGTAACTGAAGGAAGTATGCTCACGTTCCACTGTGAGGTAAAAGTCGGTGGTGTTGAGGCCTCCCTTGCTACCAGCATAGCAGGTGTACTTGCCAGCATCCTTTTCTTGTACTTCTACTATGTAGAGAGAGTTGTTGCTTGACAGGATAGTTTCTCGAAGGTCGCCCTCAACTTTAATCCATGTGATGACTGGTTCTGGGTCACCGTAAGCCTCGCAGTTCACCAGGACAGAATGTCCTACCATAACACTGGTGTTCTGAGGTGTTACTGTAAATTTGGGTTTAACTAACAAAAGAATACCAGGGTATTTATGTTAGCAAAATGAAAAGAACAAAGCTACCAAGCAACCAATTATCAACTATAAAAGACCATTTTATGCAGCACAGAGTTCAAAGGTTATGAACAAATACTTGTGCAACATTTCCCCACATGACTCTTTGTGACTGACTGATTGAAAACTGAGTAACTTCAAACCATCACAACAGACTTAACACTAAGAAAGGCCACAGTTGTTTAAGTTCATGGTACTTCATTGCATGATACAACCAGCCACAAATTCCCCAGACCTCCCTGGTTTGGAAATCTACGAGCCCCCCATACATACCTCCTGTAAGGGTTTCATTGGTAATAGAAGGTTATGATGGGTAGATAAATACTGTCCTTTTTTGCATCCAGCAGGTGCTCTTCATGACGGGAAACTACTTGACCCTCATGTCACAATATCATTAATAAAATTTAAGCAAGTACAAGGAAATATCTGCACTAATGTGCCTCAACTAATATAAACAACTGGCATTGAAAAAATACATGAATTATTAATTTACAGGATGCAGGCTGTATCCATTAGTCTCAGATGTTTTTTCAAAGCTCGGGCTCGAAATAACCGTCACTCATTTTTTGTTCTTCAGTCAAAATACAAAACATATTTGTGCAAAGCTAAAGACAGAACATTATTTTTTCAGTAGGTATTTCCCACAAGAATTCACAGCTGTACTTTCACTAATTCATCTGTTGAGTATTGCCAAACATTTAATGTCTTCTTTATTTTATTTATTTAAATATTTTTCTTTGGTTCACAAAATGAAAACTTACTATAGACCTCCACTTTAATGGTAGCATTTATCTCCTCATCTTCAGTGCGGGCAATGCACATGTAATTACCAGCATCACTCCTCTTTGAACCATTAAACATGATCATTCCATTGTCAATGATTACATGATCATCCCAGGGGGGATTTTCCTTGGAGTCTTTCATCCAGGTGATAGTAGGTGTCGTCGCTGCTGTAGCTCGGCAATTTATCTTCTCTAGAGCCCCCAGTTCAAACTGAGTGCTTCCCACTGGTTTAGGATTAAACCTTAAGATTGCTGTGGAGATTCAACATATAATCAATTAAAGAAAGAAGCATGCAACCACAAAGATGTTGCCAACATGCTGTAATCATCCCCACAGAGTCTCACATTCCTGTTTCCGTCAATGGTGTGATGGGTTCTTGAAGTAATGTGTGAACAACACAGCATACCACATGCCAATGATACCATACCCTCCGGGTAGAGTGATACCATTACCTCGGGGCACAGTAACACTCATATTAATTAAATGCATGATCATTAACAGACCCCAAGCTTTACTGAAAAGGGGAAAGGGCAGGGAATAACAGGGCACATGTGCACATGATTAAATGCAGCCCTCCTCAATATCTGCAATGTGCTTTCTATAATTAAGCACAAAATCCAAACTTTGTACCAGAAAAATTTCAAAATATGTAGAAAAGGGGGAAAGGTGGGTCATAACTGTTAAACAGCATGGCTAAGACACTGCAGTCTGCACCTACTGCTGATACACACATTCTGCTATTTTGCTTCATGTTACAACTTTATTGCTCATACTATTAATCTTTGACAAGTATTCTCCCCTCCATAACTGTAACCCAATGACTACCAACATGATTTAACTACTACACCTGCTTCAAACCAGTGGGGCCATCAGGGTTTGGTGACTGGGAGTGGGGGGGGGGGCAGATTAGATGATGTCGTAATGCCACCTAGCTCAGGCCCCCCCCCCAAGTCTGTGTAAATCGTCTTTTTTGTGTGTGCCCCTGCGATTGTATACAGCAATGTGGAATCCTTTTTGTCACTACATAAAGGTGCTGTACTGGGGGAGGGGTTTAAGAGAAGGGGCTGTCCCCCTCCCCTTTGAGAAATGTTTGTTAATTTAAGATTGCCTAGAAGCAAAATGGTGCTATCTTTGGGGTATTTTTGAAACTGATCATATATGGCTGGAAAATATCCTTATGTAGTTAATTCTAATTTTTGGTTAGGTGAAAGAAGAGAGTGAGCATCCCTGCAATTGTATAGAGCAGTGTGTGATCCTTCCTTTGTCACTACATAAAGGTGCCGTCCTGAGGGGGTGGAGAAAGTTTTTTAATTTAAGGTTGCTTAGATGCAAAATGGTGCTATCTTTGGGATATTTTTAGAACTGATCATATATGGCTGGAATATCCATAATTTAGTCAATTCCAATTTTTGGTTAGGTGAAAGAGGAAATTATGTTGTGTTAGAGAAGGCTATGTTGTCAACAAACCACCTGAAGCCCCCCTTTTGGCTTCTTTAATACCTTCTATTTGGGGAAACATTCTTGGACTATTACAAAAATTTTGCTTTGCTTCATCTTGCATTATAAAAGGGTATCTTAAGTTGGCAGACACCAGTATAGTGCTTCCCTGGAAGCTCTGGATAACTCATAGAAAATGGGGCACCGATATGATGATTATTACCTGACATCCAAATGATACTGTAGAGTATGATGCCACGCATTTAACAACTATCGTATTTTTACGAAAATCCAGTGAACAGCTTCCAGCAATGGTGAATGGGAGGGAGAATATAAATGCAGGAAGGTGATATTCGACCTCCCTGATAGGTAAAGCAAAAGGGGTTTAGGACTAAAAAGCATGTTTCAGAAAGTTTTTTGTCTTAAGTGTATTAACAATCACCATCATACCGGTAATGGCTGCACGCAAAGCGCTTGGTAAACATTTTTGAAAAATGTTTATCGGCAAATACGTACTTTCAACCTTCTCCATCACGCTACAAATGAGACTGAAAGATCCCACAGGTGCCTACAGAGGTTGGAGATTAATTCTGTTTTACGGAAAAGTGTTGTGATCAGAATAATTGCATGTATTATAACCTTAATAATGGTCACGAGATGGAGTAAAAACTGTGACGAATGTGTGCAGAGCACACCAAAATTTTTCATTAAATAAGATAACCATGACAAAACCTGCATTCATGTTCTGCATTGAGACACTTTCAATTCCCCAACAAACCTATTTACCAATTATAAAGCCAGTCTTTTACTTGAGAATTCATGGACAGCTTTCAACTTTTGTTGCTGTGCTACTGCAGGAGTTGCTAAATTACTGATGATACGGACAATATTGAGGAAAGGTTTGAAGCCCATGAAACTTTTTTAGTCTGCAAAGGATTTGCGATAATTCTGATAGTTTTAGAACCATTTGTAATAGAAAATGGTTTCAGTACATCCATTACTCGGTCGAAAATAGACCTCACCCTACCCCCTACAGAAACCTATAGCTTAAATGCCTTTTGGGATAATTTTAAAATTTTCAAAAAAAATTTCTGAGATCGACTGAGGGGCACGCACCCCTCATGCCCTCCCCCCGGCTGGTGCCACTGCTTCAAACCTTTGACATGCCCAAGTATTCTCACCTTTAACAGTAAGCAAAGCTGAAGCCTCTGAATTAATAGCAATGTTGGAAGCAACACACGTGTATGTGCCAGCATTCTGTACAGAAGGGTTGTAGAAGACCAATGTACCATTATCCAGAATCCTTGTGAATTGGTTCTGAAAGAAGTAATAAAGATGAACTATATAGTTAATGAATGCTTCACCATTTACATTTATGTTCATCTTTACTGGAGAAATAACTGCAGTGGACATGTTACGACATGATACAATTTCATGACTAACTTCACTTTGGTACTCTCTTTTAAAGAGGGGGTCTACACCTTGCTACCACCCTCCCCCCCCCCCACACACATACACATTTCACACATTTTTTCCAGACAAAGCAGCCTAAATGGTGCCCAGGTCCTGCAAATTCATAGATACATCAACCAACATTTATTGTAAATGCTTTTAAAGATTTATATTTCTTGTTAATATGTGTGAAGATGTAACGTAACGTGCTCTGTGTATTAAAAATTGACAAATACGATGATATCATCACAAATGGGGCAAAAATTAATTACCACAATATACAAGTAATCTCCTCCCATTTCCTCGATCCAGAATCCTGTATTTTTTTTTTTTTTTTTGAAATGTCACCATCACATATCATGAAACCACAAGGATCCTTGCCACTTTTACCAACTGGAGCTTTCATAATGTCAAGTACCTTCAGCTCAGATGCTCTAGTTTCAACAGATACTGAAGTAAAGGGAAGGGATGGTAAGAAACATGACACCGCATCATTTCATCAAGACTACTGCTGCTGCTTCTGCTCTAATAAAGTACTTCACAAAAACATGCTCAAGTGATGACAATCACATCTGGAGGATGGGAGAGGCGATGAAACAGGACTAAAAAAGAAAATGTGCAGCACCAGCCACAGAGATACTGCTGCCACATGAGAGCAATCAATACCAGAAGTAAGCAATGACCTGGTAGGCAACCCACAAATGACATTCCTAAACATGGCAAACTGAGACGCAAACTCTGAAGAGCAATGATTTATGAGTCAAGCAAAATGCGAGTAAGATTGGTTCATCTTCAGCTTTTGGCCCAGTTCAAAATAGTCAAACTGATATCATTGAATAGAACAGCAGATGTTTTGAAGTGGTACACTAACAACCAAACTATTACAGCATTGTAGTAACTACTTGTATTGACTTTGTCCAAGATACACCACTTGCCTACCAACAATTGTAAGTGCCCTGGCTGGGATAAGTAGGCCTAAGTTGAAATGCTCTATATTCAATAATTATTTCCACAACTGGAACATCATGGGGGAAACTTAAAGGACAACTGCAGTCACCCCAATTTGAATTACTATACCCTGGTACACTAATTCATGTATTACTACCTTCAATCAAATCTCTATATTTTTATTTTAAATTGCTAACTTTCTGAATAACAATTCCTTGGTTTACCTTTTTGATACAATATTTATGTCCTGAAAAATCATGAAAGATATTTGTAAGGTAAGGAGAGATTTAGCTGATAATTCCAAATAAGCTTCCAGTAACTTTCAATTCCCTCTACAGAAAACAACATTATCTACATGGAGTAACAGTGTTTTAGCACATGAGAACACTTCAAGCATACACAAGGCTCAACATTGCATTGAATTATTCGCCTTCCTATAAGACAGTGTTTGCACTGAGCCAAGTTTTCCTGAACTTTTGGGGTCCAGGCTGAAATCTGCGAAATTAGGTCTGAATATTTAGACAAGCACCACATAGCAGAAATAGTACTAGCAGGAGCAGACCGAGTCCAAAACCTGACTGGGTATCCTCCACCTAGGTCAGCCCATATTCATATTTTTTTTTTCCATGTTTCACTAAGCCTGTTTGCCCACAGGTCCACTAGGCATAATGCCCCACTGAGCAATGTGCAAACACAATATTGTCAATGTGACCAGTCCACCCCCTGGGTACCACTACTAGTAGGTGATAACATGAACAAGAGTTCATTGTTATGTGTGCTAAGTCAGTGTGTTATCAACAAATGGACCACTGGAAACATGCAATGTCACAGGATTTAAACACTGCTTTAACAATTAATCTGGTGGTATTCAGTTAGCAAAGACATTGCAAGGACATTCAGTAAGGCTCAAATGCACCAAATCCTATTTCTTTAGAACGGAGAACGCACAGGGCCGACCTGATTGAAGTTTTTAAAATTATGCCGTATTTCAGCAAAATCCCTATTGATGTACTGTTCCCAACAAGTCATCAGAATTCCTGTATGATCACAAGGGGGTATGAGATGACCATTCTTGAACAGCGACCTAATCTTATCCTGAGACATTCCTACTTTCTCAGCATGTCACTGATGACTGGAATGCTATGCCATCAGAAGCTGTTAATGCCAAGACCATTCTACCATTCAAAAAGATCTGAGGACCCCTTCAAAAAGATTTTTTTTGGGGGGGGGGGGGAGACACAACTACTGTAGCATGAGGAAGCTATCTGCCCTACTAACCAACTGCACCACTGGGGATTTTGAGCCATACTAGGCCTAAGTTCTGATGGACCTGATACTAAACCAGGACAGTGGTGATACTTTTCCAGTGCATACAACAAAACATTGTTAAAGTTGTCCAACTGGTTGGGAATAGCTTCTCTTACCCCCTGTGGAATTCATACCTCTAACCATAGCTCCACCATCATTAACTTGAGGTAGTAATAACTGCATCACAAAGAATTTTAAATATTATCACTTCTTTTACACCCCTTGCCTCCTTGTGCATACCTCTCCTGATACTTGATATAAACATTCACTGGTAGCAGCCCTATCTAGTCAAACAATCTTTCAACAAAGGAAACATTCACCCAGCTCCCTGACTCACTGCACTGCACTACCAAATCCTCTGTCACAAACTTTTGGTGGGCACAAACTTGCTAATCTTATCAAAATATGATAGAAGCAGCAAAGTGCTGAGTTGTTTTAATTACCTGCACACAGCCATATTTTTCATGTGCAATGAAAAAGCAGCTGCCTTTGAGGCGGCAAAATGTCCTTTGAGTAAATCAACTTAGAAGCACAGGCAAATGAAGTGAGACATTCCAAACTAAGTCATAAATCAAAGATCTGCTTTAAAGGGTCTCACTTGACATGAACAGAAAACAAGCCCGTGTTTTTGTGGTTGCAAATTAAATGATGGGTGTTGAAGTACTGGCTTACTTTAGCCTATATGAAGGATGATGGGAGGTAAACTGCTGGATGGATGACTTCACCCTAAATTGAGAATTTTTTTATTTCTTTTTGGTGTGGCACATGTAAATATCTTAATGAAAGCATGTTTAAATAATGATGAGCATGTTAATATTATTGTTGATAAAATTACATTTAAATTTAAGCAGTACAATCACACTATGAAAAACTCACACATGCTTACATTTTAAATAATACAACTGCATGTTGATAAAATTACTAGTATTTAATTTTTGAGTACTACAAGTGCACTTTTTTCATCAAAGTTGTCACTATGTTAAACCTGTTATTACATTGTTAAACTGATGGAGACGTTTCCGTAATTTCTCTTGCTATACTGAATATGTTCCAATTTTTTTATGGTATTTGATGATATTTCTGTGTATAAGTAAAGAAATCATGTTTTTGAGCAAGTGCATTACCACAAAGCATGCCATCTCTTTAATATGTAATAACACCTTCAACATTTTTATCATTACTGATTGTTAGAATGACCGCACTGGTCAGCCATGGCATTTATTACTGTCAAAGGGGCAGATTGTTTGACAGAATAATTTACATTTCACAAACTAATGGTTACGCCTGGAGAGGAGTGAATGAAAGAGGAGTTAGGGATAATGGAATGTGACAAACACACATGCATTAAAGATAGTCCCACTGTCACACATATTAATCCTTGGGGTATATCTCTATTCACTTCCCTCTGTAGAGCTGCACCAAGAAACACTTCTGCCAGGGGCACTTCCTCCCTGGGAACTGCATTAAAGAGGCCATGACACATAAATTGGAGTAACAGGAGACTAATTTAGCCTAAAGTACACAAAAAGGCTCTTTCCAAAACTGTTTTCATCACCCTTACAGCCTTGAGCATTAAAAAGAAATTAATGTTTCAAAAAATTGCACCAAAAAATAGACTTTTGAAAATGAGATTTCAAGCCAACACAATAGTGGCGTCATTTTAGGAACACCAGCCGCGTATACCGAACCTGGCGTACAGCATAGCCTATACATACGGTTAAGAGATAGTACTCGTAATGACTATAATTCGTGGCACATCATGCATTTGAACTTTATTCTGTCTGTTTGGAGAGTGGTGTCGGTCTGTTATATTTTGGGGGCTGCAGTAGGCTATTACTAATTACAAATATTCTTGATTCATAACCAAAGAACGAAACAACTTGGCAGTGTACTGTTCGGTCTGCAGTGATACGTACAGTGAGTGGACTGGCAGCAGCAGCGAAATACTGTGCACACTTGATGATAGGCCAGTTCCATGATTTCCACTGACACCTGCACGAAAGTAACCTAAAGTTCACATTTTGACTGCCTACATAAAACTTTCTATGCTCAAGTCCCTTTCAATTGCTTATGCTCGAATTGTTGTGGTGTTGTAATTTCACCTCACCAGTAACAGGCTCAAATCGATATGGTTCTATGGGCCGCAACAAATTACTCACCCCATCTGCACCACTGAAGTTTTGTTCAGTATCGCCTTCGCCTTTCTGATTTCAAATCCAAGAAAACTCACTTACCGGCAGTCCAACTTTCCTGTCCTATCAGAGAGTTGCCGTTAGATGGCAACTCCCTGATCCGATGAAGAACCACTTTCTCTACAAGTTACAACCTGAAACAGTATGGTGCTGGCTCAAATCCACCATTCCAAAGAAAGTATTAAACTTAATTTTACACAATACCTTCTACGAAACAGTAC
This sequence comes from Holothuria leucospilota, assembly GCA_029531755.1. Lineage (NCBI taxonomy): Eukaryota > Metazoa > Echinodermata > Holothuroidea > Aspidochirotida > Holothuriidae > Holothuria > Holothuria leucospilota. The sequence continues at coordinate 71,930,208 of CM055963.1, read as the reverse complement.
TGGTGATACATTGTGTAGTGTCAGGTATGTTGTGTACTGTATTCATGGAAGTAGTACTTTAAAATGGACCTACAGTGTAAAATTACAAGAATATATATTTTAGAGGTTGGAAAATGAATTTCATTCATCCAACTCCCACTTTCATAGCTTATTCCATTGCTGAGATATAAAATGTTGAAATTTATTCACTTAATTAGAAACAGTAGATTGTGCAATAATTTGTGAAGTCCTTCTTGTACAACTCACATTACCTGCTTTTGTTTCCTTTTAAAATTAATATGTTTACATGACCTTGAAACAATTACTTTTTTCCTGCATGGTATGTTGTACGGAGAGGACTTATATAGCCAAGTCACCCTATAACAGTAAGACAGTGATCACATTGTGGCACAAGGTGCAGTGGCTTTCGAGAAAACAAGGAAAAACAAAGACGGTAATTTGAGTAGTACAAGAATGACATCACAAATTATTGCGCAATCCATCTTTTTAAATTGGGTGAATAAGCTTCAACATTTTATATCTCAGCTCAGGAATGTCCTGTAGAGATGGGAGTTGGACCATTTGGACGCATTTTTAAAGCTTTGTAACATAAATTTTTGAAATTTTAGACTTTAGGTACACTTTAATGCTGTACCTATGCTGTTGCGTTGTGAATGTTTGAACATGCAGCTATGATCATAACACGAAGACGAAAAACCTGCGTGAAATGCATTTAATTGACTAAAACAACTGGTAAGCACAAGAAAAGGGATAACAATTCCAAAATTTACAACTTTTCATGCAGGTTTTACATTGTATCGACCTTGGTAACCGGTGCAATGGAATGCAGACACTGTTATCAAATGTCCGAAGGATACCACGGCAAACAACGAGCAGTTCCTGAAGTGACGTCACATGACGTAACAAGATTTTGAAAGTTTTCGGGAAGACTAACTTTTCAAGGCTAGAAGAGGGTGTATTTTTTCTCAATTTTCGAGCAGAAAAACAAGTTGTAAAAAAACAGAATAGTTGATTTTCGTTGTAGAAAACGTATTCCTAAAGATACCAAAGGGTTTAAACCGTTTATTTTCACGTGGCATAGCCACTTTAAGAAACAGTTTTTCCAGGGACACTTCCCTTATAGGAGATACACCCAAGTTACACTTCTGCCAACTTCCCCCAGGGAGCTGTACCTAAGAAACAGTTCTGCCTGAGACACTCCAAGGAGCTGCCAGGGACACTTCCCCCTTGGGACTGCACACCCACGAAACATTTTTTTCACAAGAAACTCGCCTCAAGGATGCCACATTCAAGAAAAACTTCTGCCTGAGACACTCCCCCCCCCCTCGAGTCAAGAAACACTCCTGGCAGGGCCACTTCCCCCGGGCGGGGGGGGGGGGACCTAAGAAACATTTTTTTCCAAAGAAAATTTCCTCTAGGGAGATACACCCAAGAAGCACTTCTGCCACACCCAAGTAACACTTCTGTCAGAGGAATGGGATGTATGACAAAGGGTACAATGTACAGCATCACCAAATGGTTTAGAGTTTATCGGAAAAATTAATAGAATCTGAAACTCTTCACTGACATCTTTTGATCTACATCCAACTTCCTATGGCAGACTTCATTTAAATGTCACACTGTCATGAACTTGCCCTATCAGAATTTAAACTGAAGCATGAACTCTAGTAATAACCCAGACTTGGATAATAGGGTTGCGAAAAATCGATCTCTTTCAAGGTCACAGATGAGCTTGGATTTCTACCTAAGCTAATAGGTATCTTCTTAATACTAGGCACCTATTCCAAAGTCAAATCTTTGGACTGTTGGTATATTAAAAAACATACACAGTAGGAAAACTGCTTGGGTTTCAAATGTTTGGCAACAAATCCCAAACTATGATAATAACACTCCTTTCAGAGGCCCTAAAATAACTAAAAACCATCCCATGGATTGTGAGCATTCCTGAGTGCATACAAACAACATTCCATTGTTAATAAAACAGAGTATGCATTCTGAATTCTTTTTTCATACAGTTGTAAAGGATCAACTAATTGTAAACAGTGTTCATTCTTACAGCTAATTGTCAGAAGCTTTCCTTCTTTAGCACTTAGTAGGTATCAATTATTCAGTAAATGATTGTTTCTTTAGACACTTAACTTTCTTAATGAAGTAAAGGTATTTCCATGGGGCTACCGTAAGATACACCCCCATAATTGCATTAGTGAATGGGACAAATTAATTCAATGTGTGATATACAGGCCAACCCATGGAGATTCAAATCTGATGTCTGTTGTCTTAATTGTTAGCAATGACAAAGTTATGCTAATAACATGAATTTCAAAGCTCCTTTGTCATTTTTTAAGTATGATTAGATGCTTTTCTCTAACAACAGGTGATTACATAGTGCAACATGTACAATTTAGCAGCAATGGAAAAATTTCAAAAGATCCACACCACATAAACATGTAGGCCTATATATCCTCTTCTAGAATGACTAACAACCACTTTCATATTTTATAACCTTTGACCTGTGACCTATGTGTCATCAGTCCACACCAAACTGATGTAAGCACATATATGCACAACATTTGCACCTTGATTTCCAATACAATATCCAAGTTTGTAGCAAAATGTCTGAACTGACTGGACTCTCAACCTCCAATGACCATTGCAATTGACCCACTAAAGTTGTACCCCACAAAATGGACAGATAATGGCCACAAACCACCTTTTGTGTTTTTGACTGTAGCCTCTGACCCTCCAGCTAAGATGTAATAGGTTATGCATGCAGGTTGGCACTGACTTATCAAATCTGAATCTGCTTGGAATTAACAGCCTAAAGAGAGTTCATAAATCACTTTTTGGCTCACACAAACAGACTCACACTCAAAACACTTTTGCAACTGTTGTCTAGGAAAGTGCACCATCTAATTTCTCTGTACACTGCATATTGAGAGCTACTTCACGTAACCATTCATTCCAACGCATCTAGGAAAACAGTAACATTCTTGGAAACACTTCCACTAAGAGGTGGGTAATTTGATGTGGAATTAAATCATAAAACAAATTTGAACACAGCACTTTCACATCCTATGTTTAGATGAAAGGACAACTACACACCTGGCTCATTTCAGCTCCTTTATACTGCCACCTAATTGTTGGTTCTGGGTCAGCCTCTGCTTGGCAGTCCAGTTGAGCAGGATCAGACTCCCTGACTTCTGTGTCTACAGGAGATACAGTAAACCTTGGTTTAGCTGTAAAGATAAAAGAGGTTTCAGTGCATCATAACATCCATTAGTATCACATACCTACAATACCTCTGCGGTGTTTTATAAACAAGTAAACAACAAAAACTACACAGACAAACCTCTCTTTCTACACACCATAGTTCATTCACTACATTCACCAGAGTACACAAGCCAGTTTTAAAGGAAATGCAGTGGCAGGATTGCAAATTACTGATCTAGATACCAACTAAAGGGCAAATGGCCATAAAAAATTATCTAAATAAGCCCCAATATCACCTTTGATCTGAAATCTCAACACATATTTGGCATCAGGATAGAAATCAGAGGGGGTTCCCTTTCCATCAGCCTCTGTATGTATTTTTGCCATTTTGGGAACACAATGCCTTCATGTAGGCAATGAGACTATCATGCAAGTAATAGCAAGTAAGTGTTCAATCTAACATATCATCACACACCTGACATAGGGAACAAAATGTTGACTTCTACTCTGACTACAGATGGTAACTTTAAAACCATCTCTTTTTAGATCCCAGAATGCAAAAATGCACCGAGGTTTCAATGACTTCATTGTACTGGATGTTTTAACTAAAACCAGCTCCTATAATCTAGCCTTCACAGCCTACACTACTAGTTTGATAAATACCCACCCACCAAGTATGAAAAATATCTATGATCCTTACCTTGATGTATCATGATTAAAATGTGTTTGGGTTTGAACTTGAGTGACCATAAATGATTCCTGACCCTCAGAATAAGGTTCTAGAAGCTCATTATAGCAAATACATGCACTATGAATAAAATGAACAAGTTTTTCCTAACACTGCATTATGAATTACAGGGTTTCAATAGTTTGATCTTGTGAGACCCCTGATGACCTTTGACCTAGATCAGAAAACAGCAAGGTTCTCCTGAAATATGGCACATTTACATGCCAAGTACAAAGTTTTCAGGCTCTGCATCATGAGATATCGTGTTAACAATGCTTTCAGAGTTTCACCTCTGATGAATTCATATCACTTCAACTTTACTAAATATAGTATGGTTCTGCTAGTCATTACGTGCCATCTATATGCAAAGTATGAAAAGTATCCAGGCTTCCTTTCAAGAGATATTGTGTTAGCAAGATTTTCAGACTTTGACCTCGTATGTCTTTTTGCCTGCACCACAAATGATACAGTTCATCCTCTCAATAACTACAGTTCCTCCTCTCAATAACTGTGTATGAGAACTGTCCCACGTTCTCTTCTTGAGATACCATGTTGATAACCTATATGTCACAAACACATACAAACCTAAATACAAAAACACAAAACGCACAGGCTCCTCTTTTCATTGAAGCATAAAAAATAGTTTCTTGGAACAGTTATGTTTATGAAGGTGTGCACTTAACCAACATAAAGTATACTTTGTGGCATCACTTATATTGAAGTATCTGAGTACTTCTCTCACACAAAGTATACTTGACAGCAATGCTTATGTGTAAGTACCTATGTACTTCTCCAACACAAACATACTTACTGGCAACAGTTATGTACAAGTATCTGTCCACTTCTCTCATACAAAGTATACTTACTAGCAACAGTTATGTACAAGTAGCTGTGTACTTCTCCAGCACTGTTGGATGCTGTACACGTATAGTTTCCTTCATCTGACTTTTCAATGGAGTCAAAGACAAGGAGACTGCCATTCACAACATGAACCCTTTGTGAATTATCTGCAGAAAGGGTACTACCAGCTTTGGTCCACTGGAGGGTTGGTGTAGGGATACCTCCTAGTTCTCCTGCAGGATATGCGCATCTGATCCTCTGTTCACTACCTTCGGCGACAGTGATTGGATCCATCTCAGGTAGTGGTTCTACTCCTGTAAAGAAAACCAAACAATTCCAACTGGTGTACAGTAGGTAATGCATTTCCTTTACATAAAAATAATTAAAATCAATCACACATAAAGGCAGGAAAAGGTAGAAAAAGTAATCAAACATGACACTATTTGATAACTTAGGAAGTGACTGGCTGAGAATATAGCCTAACATTTATATTTATATCATAACTTTATGATGGTTAGATGTTGTAAACAAAAGCAGGTCAACATTCAAAGAATCACTAAGTTACACAAGGAACCAAAAGTACATGTAACTTTCACAGATTCCTAATTCATCAAAATTGTCAAAATTCTTTAGAATCTACAGAGAAACCAAATGCTCTATTTACTTACTGGAAACCCTCAACTCAGCAGACACAGATGGCTCTCCATATGGGCTTTTACAAAGGCATTTATATGTTCCTTGATCAACTGTCTTAATATTTTCCAGAACTAGAGTGCCGTTTGGAAAAATAACAGTTCTGAAAAGAGAATCAAAATTAGAAGTATTTTATCCTTTTCCCACTCTCATGATTAAGACTTTGATTTCATACAATGACAATGACAATTTACAGTACACAGCATATGGATTTGAGTTTAACAGTGCCACAAATTTTGTAATGACTTTATTCACACAGTAAATTCAATTTCTACTTTTATAATGCTATCCAGAATAATCGAACCACATGATCCAAGGACACTACTGCTAGAGATATTAACCTTGTAACATAACCAAGGATACAAACAAGTGAATTGTTTCTACTAAATTTAATATTTATGGATTCATCTTTCAACTACTTTTATTAAACATTTTCTGAGAGGAGGGAGGTGACAGGATTACTGTTTTTCACTTACTACTTTTACATCATCATGCAACAGCAAACTTACCCTGACACATTAATGAGTAAGCCCTCATTTTCTTCTCCTACGTACTTATACCATTCAACGGGTGGAGTAGGGGTGCCACTAAACTGACAATGGAAGAAAGCATCACCACCCACTAGTACCATCTGATCATCTGGCTCCACTACAATTGTGGGATAGTTAGATCCTGACACAGAAGATAAAAAGTGAAGATTTAACATTTCAACACCATTTACTTTGAAAAGATTCAAACAATACCAGTTACAACAATAATACCACAAGATGTTTATATGCCTCATTAATAACCTAAATGGCTTGGTAGGCTGATGAAAGCAATGGTCACACATTGCAACATACAACACCTAAAGGTATGTCTCACATGTTTTCATCAAGAATGGTGAAAACTTATCTTTGAATTAGTCACAGAGAAAGAGCCTTCGAAGAGGACAAATTTTTCAAATTTAATAATGATATCTTGTAAGTTTCCACCTTTATTTCCAAGTCATTTAATTCTCTTCCTTTGGAGTAAAAGAAGTTCAATTTTCTATGACACCAAAATCTCCAAACCAAGCAATGCTCAATGACCACTTCCACTGATTCAGGTGATCATTTCTAATCTCACTAATACCATCTTCTGACAGTCATTCCTTACCAAGGATGGCAGATGAAATATAATCTACAATCTTATTGCTGAGTTTAACCTCCTGGGTTATTACTCATGGCAGCCTTGGTGGTCAAGGCACAATAAAAGCTGGATTTATTACAAGGATTTCTATTAACAAAAATCGTCATGTTAATACCACTGCATCCAGGTTTAAGAAAATTATTAGTTTAGTCAGGTGGAAGAATTACCTGATTACAAACCCCTTAATTAGTAATACAATCAACTACCGCAGGAATCAACTTGCAATGGTATTTTTAATTAACAAACAATCAAACATTAAACTAAATCCTTTCTTTATCTACCCAATGATGAAAATCACGGTCAGTTTAGACATGCCAAAAAGGAGGTCAAATCAAGGTCAGTTCAAAATTAATTTAGACTATGGATTACTGACTCATTGCTGTAATCACTTGTCTACAAACAAAACAAAACATTCCATCCCATATAAAGCAAGTTTCTTGAATTAAGTAAAACTACCCTTTTCTTATTTGAACAAACATTTAAACCTTGTGTGCAATTATTAATGTCTTTTTTTTACATGTTTTGATGACGAATTATAACTCTCCATATTTTTTTTTAAAAATGTTTTATGGCTTCTGTACCTGCATAAGTGTACACAGTACCTTTACCATACATAGGTTGCAGGACTGACAAGATCATTCTTTCACAAGACGCCACACTCCGACTTCCACGGTACATATCTTTCCCCATACTTTCTTTTGTATTAAAGATGCAAAGTCAGAACCTCTCATTTAGGTTAAGGGGAGGGGAGAAGAGTTGGGCAGGGGTAAATTCTGCAGTGGTAAGACTATCAGTGCAAACTGTAGTTTTGAACAGAAAGCCAAAAGGCTTAGTGATTCCTTGCCATATGGATATATTGTAACAAACATGAATCACCCACATGATAAGCATGGGATCCCTCACAGTTATCTTACTTGAGATATCCAGCCCTCGAAAATAGCCTCGGCATTCGGCAATGCCGAGGTAAATGCCGAGATAAATTGACTTGTCTTCGGCAAAAATTTTGCCGAGGCGATAGATTGCAGGACTCAATTTCAACCTTTTTTTTGACAGCATTAATCTCCCAACCCAATCACTACCAAAATACATCTAACTAAAGGATTCAACTTGCCCTCTCAATTTAACAGGGTCAAAAATCAAACCCAAACAAATTTTTCGAGGGACTACATTGATAGGATGGGATTCACCTCCCAGCCAAAGTTGCAATTTCACGGTAATGGTGGAGCGCCCCCTCTTAAGACGGCAGGGAAAAACGACGCGACATATGCGAAATCCTTTGTGTTCAAAATCGGCCCGAAATCTAAGAAAATAAATTACTGTATGCACACCACAGGAAGTCACTTTGCGCTGTTTTCGTTAATCCGAAACTGCTGTGAGAAGCAAGCTTACACATTGTAGGTCCGTAAGCAATGCGAGTGTAGCCAAAGCCTTTGCACTTCAGTTTTAGAAAACGAAATTTGATTGGATTAGGTTGTGAAAGTGACGTGTCTTTAATTTAGACATAGCTTACATTACTTTATTATATCAGTTGGTTTGGAAAGAGGCCATTTACGCCCTCTTTCGTTTACCGTTCGAAGTAAATTGATGACGCGTCACGCCAGAGCTCCCCCCTCAGTGTGCAAGCAAACTCGAGTATTCGAAAAACTGGTCAAACCGAAATAGTTTACTGGAAGTCTCGACGACCGGCTGGGAAAAAACTGTGAAAAAACACTTTTTTGAATAAAAAACTGACGGTTTTCAAAAGTGTTGATCCTTTGGTTTCCAGATATATATTTTTGGAAAGCTTTTATTCTATACTTTTCTACACCGTTCGAAGTAAATCTGTGTGACCTTTTGTTACCAAGTTATGACAATTTAAGAGCTGAAAAAGTGTAAATTTAGCTCGTTTTGAGGCAGGTTTGCTGTGCAAAAAGGAAAAGGGAAAAAGGTTTCAATATGGGGAGACTTGGTCACAACCAACACGTGTAATAAGGAAACCGCCTTGTCTTCTTTTACCAAATCATCGCCACCATGGAAACGTGGACAATGGGGCAATCTATTGTTGGCCAGATGGCTTAGCCCTACCCCTAAGAAACTTAATCCTAGTAACAATACAAGAAGAGCGTTTTTACAGTCGGTCATTTATGAATATTCAGTCCAGAGTGGCTTTCGTACTTAGAAACAATGAGGTGCTTTGGGAACCATAGGCAAAATTCCGGTATCAAAAAGGACATGTTCTTCCCGCGCTACTTATGTAGCCGGGCCAGCCCTTGTCTTTATTGATACCTTTCGTTATCGAATGGGCAATCTACATGAAATATGGAAACGATTGTCATTAAGAATGGGAAAAAATTCATAAAAACTATTATGCAATTTTAAGCGAAAAAAATACCAACGTGGAAAAGGGGGGGTGGGGGTTGTGGTTGTACCTCTTGAATAATGTAGTGCTACATTGCTAATAGCGTTGTAGTGACCTGATTTGGAAAATTTACAGTAAGGAAATGGTTAACAAAACGAAGCCTTATTGAAGAAAAGAAAAATTGGAGGAGGACGAAGAGGAAGTCTGAATCAAAAGCTACAAAAAGGAAGACAGATGTGAAAGAAAAAGCCAACTGTAAAAAACGTCGACTAGTTCCTCAACACTCGCAAACTGAGTGGAAAAAAACCACTACCACTGCCCAGTCGCGAGCCACTTTATGCTCTCCTTCCACTGCCACAGAGGATTTGAAGCTGTTTTCTCATCCTAATTAACAGTCGGTAGGTTCTGAGCGCTCTGCTTACCAACGCTGGCCACAAACATAGCTGATAATTCTGCGCAGTTATAATGAATATTCGTAGTACTGTATAGCAGTTAAGCTTGTGTCGAGTATACAAGTAGAAACTGTGCCTCTGGACTGTGCAAGGGGGGTCCCGGTATGAGTTTGCGCCGAGGCTGAAGCACTCCCTTTTCACTTTGCATCCCTTAAATATTGGGTACCGTTTCATCTTTAAATGTGCCCTCGAAAAACAAACCCAAAAATTTGTTTTCAGCATGCTTGAATGTTGACGCCTGTATTCATGTTTATAGCCATGGCTCTTGTAATGAACGTTTCTTAGTGAGACCTGTCCCCACCACCAAACTGACCATCAATAGGGGTGGTGAGGAAGGGGGAGTCGGGTTGGGTAAAGCTCGAGGGGATAGACCGATGGTCTGGCCGGAAGTCGCTAAAATTTCCAATTTCTTCTGTAAACAGCTAGTCGGGATTAGTGCTTAGTAGGTACGAAAAAAATGTGTTTCTAATCCCGATTTGCCTGGTGCCTCGAGGTCTCGATAGCGTCAGACATTTTTGCGCTCTGCGACCCTATCCGGGTCCACTGCACTCCCTACGTTCAGTGATTGGTCCCCTCTCCAATGACTACTCTCCGAGCTACAGACTCCGGTCCTCAATGGCCCCGGAGACGGAGTGCCGTAAGTGGTCGTTGGGAGAGTAAAAATCAAAATGCCTTTTCTCGGCGCTGCCCGTTTCGGGCTTTTAGTGCGCGGAAATTGGAAAATTTAGGGGATTTACTACAGGAGCGGCCCTCCTTTGAATCCCAAGATCAAGTAAACTACAAGGTGACGATGTGCTATTGTGAACTACTTCATATTTTAACGGTTCCCGACTACACTGGGAAATTTCAACGACCTTGCGGGAGATCTGTTCTCGACGAGGGACATACATGGCACATTGCCCCTCATCTGGTTTCACCACTGACCGGTCCCGACGACCGATCAGTCCCCTGACTTTCTGACTTCCTAGCTTGGTCTCAAGAGCTCAAAATCCCCAAACTCGAAAACGACATTTTCGGCGACCTTCGGGCGCCTTGCTTGTAGAGTTCGAGCTGTACTTACTTGTGACTTTAAAATGCTACAACTTTTTCATACGGGACTCAAAATCCAAGTATACGCGAAATCAATGGAAGAATGATTGCTGGGTACACGTACGCATTTTACTTGAAGTTTAACAAATGCTAAGGACTTCTTTGCAAAAATATCCTTACCGTACTGATATGATAATTTTAATATCTAGTGACGGCCAGGCCTTGTCGGCTGTTCTGTGATTGGTATCTTTAAACCCAGGAAAGGTACATTTTGCATTCAACACCGTGCGTCTCAAGGGGAGAGAAGGTGGAGAGAAGCATGGGGGCCGCCACGGGTTTGAAGACACTTGACTATATGTCACAGATGGTGTTTCGAGGTTGAGAATGGTTTTACTTTGTACTTTTCCTTTTGAATATTCATGTCTCTTCGAGTACTAAGTAAGAGGGTATAAGGGCATACCTGCCCTGCTCAACATATTTTTTCTGCATGATCAATCGAATGGGTGGGTTTAAAGTTGTATTGGCGAAAGTTAGTTGCTTTAAGCTCTTGCAACGGGGCGGAGCGTCTCGGTGAGGGAAATTGGTCGTCGTGTCAGGCCGCCATGCGTATTCAGGGTCGCCTGGGGACTTTTGAGGGCTGTTTGAGGGCTAAAACCTTAGGCACATGGTCGGGACTTGATTCCTGTTACGTAGTTTACGAGGTAAACTTGCTTTCGTCCCTCACCGGGAGCTTCCAATTCAAGGTCTCTACAGGGAAAAGGAGCTGTAGGTGGTAATCTTGTTGTTTTCACCCGTAGTCTGTCGAGTGCTTCATTAGGGTCGGGAGGTGTAGTATACTCTACTGGTTATTGTATATTTTGACGGTAGAGGTGAATATAGTATTGTTTTTGTGAAACGTTGAGGGAGTTTGTTACTAAAGTAGTATGGCTCGTCGTGTTGGAGGCACCGACGGCAACCCCCCCCCCCTTTTTCCGTAAGAAAGCGTTGTCAGGGGAATCTGAGGGGGCCCTTGGGCGAAGAATTGTCTATTTTGTTGAAAAAGTATTAGATGAGGGTTTTAATTGTAATTTACAGGCCTGGCCGGACCCCCATTGCTGGACTGTAACGGTTTCTTAACTCCCATGGCTGGACTGTAATGGTTTCTTCCCCCCGTGGCTGGACCGTGATGTTGTACTCTACCCTTTAGCTGGATGAGCTGTAATTAATTCATTCTCATGGCGCCGTACGTCAGCCCACGTGACTGCATGAACCACAGAATCAGAGTAGCGTATAGTTAACTGTAAGAATGTTCTGTTAATGTTTACTTATGGTGCCACAAGACAGGTGAAGGCTTAATAAGAAGCCGGTTCTTTAATATATATTTTTTTTTAGTTTAGACAAGTAACAACTATGACTTGTGTACTCTTTCTGCCGTGTCAATGCTCTCACCATTAAGCAGTCTTAAATCGCAAACGAACCCGTGACACTATGCACTCTTCCATAGACGTCATACTCGGCATTTGTAAAACTTGAAGTCACCCCCCCTTCAATTAAATGATCCTGCATAAGCAGATGTACAAGCCTGTCAACGAACCCGTAACCATTCCTTTATTATTAGCCTCATGCAGCACTTAAAATTTGGTGCCGACTTTTACACACCTAAAACGAAGGGCCTTAATTGTTACGCTGCCTATTAATTACTTAGTGGTCAAAGTTTTCAGTGCGAGCACTGTGGACCCCATGCAAACACAAGCGCACGAGTGGTTGTTACTGGCAACATAGGAATTTTGCAGCATGGGTCATTGACTCTTTTGGGCTTCAGGTGCAGGAATAAAAAACTTGTTGATCCGCCACCCCCGCCCCTTGTCACTCACCAATATATGAGATTAGATCCGCCCCGTCTTTCCAAAAAACTCACAATCGGCTCAGGTGGTATCAATTTCAACCTTTTTATGACAGCATAATCTCCAACCCTGTCACTACCAAAATACTTCTACCAAAGGATTCACTGCCCTCTCATAACAGGGTCAAAATATCAACCCAAACAAATTTTTTTAGGACTACATGTAGAAGGGTTCACCTCCCAGCCAAAGTGCAAGTTCACGGATATGGTGGACCAGCGCCCCCTTAAGACGGCAGGGGAAAAACGCGGACATATTAAACCTTGTTGTCAAAATCGGCCCGGAAATCTAAGAAATAAATACTGTTGCACACAACAGGAAGTCTTTGCGTGTTTGTTAGAACCGAAAAACTGCTGTGAGAGCAGCTTACACAGTGTAGGTACGTAAGCAACGAGTGTAGCCAAGCTTTGCACTTCAGTTTTAGAAAACGAAATTTGATTGGATTGTGAAAGTGCGGGTCTTAATTTTAGACCAATCACATGACTTTTTATATCAGTTGAAAGAGCATGAGCCCTCTTTCGTTTACCGTTCGGACAAAAGTAAATTGATGACGTTTCACGCAGTGTGCAGCAATCTGGATTCGAAAAACTGGTCAAACCGAAATAGTTTACTGGACTAGTCTCGCTGAGAAAACTGTGAACAAACACTTTTTTGAAATAAAAAAATGACGGTTCAAAAGTTTATCCCTTGGTTTCCAGATATATATTTTTGGAAAGCTTTCATTCTATACTTTTGCATACACCGTTTCGAAGTAAATCTGTGTGACCTTTATAGGTTACCAAGTTATGACAAAGTTAGGAGCTGGGAAAAAGTTGTAAATGTAGCTCGTTTTGAGGCAGGTTTGCGGTGCAAAAAGGAAAAGGGGTAAAAATAGGTGTCAATATGGGGAGAATTGAGTCATAGTTTAAAGGAACCGTCTGTACTTCTTTTACAAATCATCGCAACATGAAAAGTGGACAATGGTTCATCTATTGTTGGCAGATGCTTAGCCCTACCCCTCAAGACAACTTACATCAATAGTTACAATACAAGAAGAGCGTTTTACAGTCGCAGTCAGTTATGGAATATTCCAGTCCAGAGTGGCTTTCGTTTAAGAACAAGAGTTGCTTGGGGAAACCTAGGCAAATTCGGTATCGAATAAAGAAAGTGTTCTCCCGGGCTACTTATGTAGCCGGGAGCCCTTCGTTTCTTTATTGATACATTTCGTATCACGGGAATGCAATCTACATGAACTATGGAAATCGATTTCATTTAAGATATGGGGAAAAAAATTCCATAAACCTATTAGCAATTTTAAGCGAACAAAAAATACAACGTGAAAAAGGGGGGGGGGGGTTTTTGTACCTCTTGATAATGTAGGCTACATGCAATAGCGTGTAGTGACCTGATTTGGAAATGTACAGTAAGAAATGGTTTTCAACAAAACGAAGCCTTATTAAGAAAAGAAAAATTTCTGGGGACGAAGAGAAGTCGATAAAAAGCTACAAAAATAGAAGATGTGACACGAGAAAAAGCCAAACTGTAAAAAGTCGACAGTTCCTCAACACTCGCAAACTGAGACAACAACCACCACTGCCCAGTCTCCAATGTAGGATGTTTGAACCTCTACCTAAGTTAACAGTCGGAAGTTCTGGATGGCGCCTTACCAACTAGGCCACAACAATGCTGATAATTCAGCGCCATTGATAATTAAGATTAGTAGTCTGCTATAGTATTAAGCGCCCGTGATATACAAGTAGAAAAAGTGCCGGATGTTAAGGGGGGTCGGGATACTGCTTCAGTTTGCGTATGGCGAGCACCCTTTTTCACTTGCCATCCTTAAATAGTGGTACCCGCTACTTTAAAATTGCCTTGAAACAAACCCAAAAAATTTGTTGTGATATATGCTTGAATGTTACGAATATTCATTTGTTTTATAGCATGGCTTGTAATGAAACGTTCTTAGGAGCCTGACCCAATAAATGGACCATCAATAGGGGTCGAAGGAAGGGGCGGGGTAAAAGCTCAGGAAGCCGTGTGGGTCTTTGCCATGCTTGTGGTCGCAAAATTTTCCAATTTCTTCTGTAAACATGTAGTCGGGATAGTGCTAGTAGGTACGAAAAAATGTGTAATCCCGACGCTGGCCGAGGATAGCGTCAGAATTTGCGCGACAGGGGTCCATGCTTCCCTATACGTGATTACAATTAAGGGACGATTGGCTATTGTGAACAACTTCATATTTTAACGTTTTCCGACTACACTGGGAAATTCAAACGACCTTGCGGAGATCTGTTCTCGACGAGGGACATACATGGCACCTGCCCCCATCTGGTTTCACCACTGACGGTCCCGACGACGATCAGTCCCCTGACTTTCTGACTTCCTAGCTTGGTCTCTATAAAAGAGCTCAAAGCCTCCAACTCGAACACGACATTTTTCGGCGACCTTCGGGCGCTGTAGAGTTCGAGCTTTAACTTACTGTTGACTCTTAACATGCTGTGACAACTTTTTCATACGGACCAGAAATCAAGTATACGCGAAACTTCAATGGAAGAACTGATTGCTGGTCCACGTACGGCATTTTCTGAAGTGTAAATAAATGCTAAGAAGTTCTTTGCAAATAATCCTTACGGTAATGATAGTGATAATTTTAATTTATCTCGCGACGGCCAGGCTTGTCGTGTCTGTTCTTTGTGATTGGTATTCTTTAACCTGAAGGTGCATTTTGCATTCAATCCATCTCTTCGTCCCTTTCCCTCATGGTAGCAGTGAGTATCAACGGGAGGTGAAGGTAGGAGAGAGATGGCGGCACCCCGGGTTGGAAGAAACTTCTACTATACACTCTTCCATAGGCCGTCATACTCGGCATTTGAATAACTTGAATAGTAACCCTCCCCCGTTCAATTAAATGATCCTGCTTAAGCAGATGTACAAAGCCTGTCAACGAAACCGCGTAACCATTCCTTTTTTATTAGCCTCATGCAGCACTTAAAATTTGGTCCGAGTCTTACACACTAAAACGGGCCTGATATTGTTACGCTGCCTCTCATTCCTCAGTGTGTCAAAGTTTTCATTGCTGAGCATGGTGCACCCATCAATACAAAGCTCCCGGGGCGCGTGGTTTTACGGGGGCGGGTGTGGGGGGGGGTTGGTTGGGGGGGTGTGGGCTCAAGCCCCCCCCCCCAAAAAAATTTTTCAAGGGTTGCGTTATGCTAGTTTGCTGTGTCCTTCTGTACTCGAGGAACAAACAAAATTGCCCAATACACCTGCGCTACATCTTGGTCAAGTGGATTTAGTTTGTCAAGGTATCGAAAACGTCGGGTCTGTGCCTCGAAATCACCCTATTAGGGTTCACGATTTCTATAACAATGGAAGTTGGGCGTCAGATAAGTAAGACATAAGTAAACATCTATGATAGTATGTCCGTACATCGTAAATCAAGTTAACTGGATGATAATCATCTGTTGGAAGTTCAAAACTCACTCATATTCGTCGGCCCATCTCGTCCAAGCTGATACTAGCAGTCCTTTTAAGTCAAATCTACAGGCTCCGGGCCGACATTCGTTATTGGTTTACCTGTAATGTGAACAGGTCCAGTTGCTTGCATCTCTCAGTAAAACGTTTTTAGCTACATTCTTCCAAATAAAAAAATATATGGCCCTGTATATACGTTTAGGCGAATCTATGTCGTGGTCCTAGGGGCCGGTACTACATCGGGGGGAAGGGAAGGCATACCCCACACTGTTAATTTGGCAGGAAACATGAGAAAAAGATGAGGAAAAGAAGACGGATAAGGTAGGAAGCAAGAAAGGAAAAGTGATGTGCAGGGTTATGGCCTATAATCTTATCCATATAGATTTTAATCCAGAAGCTTCCAAGAGGCCAGTTATTCCGGTTTCAATCTACGCAGACTTTAGATAACGATTTTATAATTGCACAAATGAAGCAAAGGGAAAATTTCTTAATTAGTTTCGAGAATATTTCTGTGGACTCCACGCACGTATGTTTGCGTTAAAACTCTTCCCCGACCTAGAAAGGCCAGTAATGGCCAAAAGCGCGGACTTCAGGATTGGTTGTTGATATATACCCTTAGACAAAAAAGGCTCCTCTTTCACCCTAACCAAAAATATTAAGAATGTTTTGAAAAGCCATATAATCGGCGTCACAAAAATTAACTAGAGAAAGACAACACCATTTTTGCACTCTAATGTGACCTTCAAGTAAACCAAAATTCTCAAAAGACCCCTTTCCTTCTTTAGACCTATCCCTCTAGAACAGCCCTCTTTTAACCCCAACCACCAAAAAGTTAGGAATTCACGAAGTTATGAACCATTCTCCCAGCACCATATATCAGTCAAAAACTCGTCCCGACAAGACCCGCACCATTTTGCATCTTAGCAACCGAAAAGTAACCAAAAAATTTCTCACAGGAAGAGGGCAAACGCCCGCCCTTTAGACCTGCTCCCCTATGATCCCGCCCTCTTTCCCCTTCTAACCAAAAATTTACGAATTCACAAATTTATGAACATTTTCCAGCCATCATATATCCGGTCAATAAAAACTAACCCCGGCAAAGACGCGTGCACCATTTTGTCATCTATCTTTAGCACCCTTAAATTAGAGTCGAGAAATTTATCCTCAAAGGGAAGCCTGGGAACACCCTTCCCCTAAGAGACCTGCTCCCCCTAGAGTGAGAAAGCCCTCTTCCCCCCAACCAAATAAAATAGTAATTCACAAAGTCTCATCTTCAGTTGGGATGAAACATTTTCCGGGTCATATATTCAACAATATTACCAACAATATATGAACGCACCACATTTTGCATCTTAGCAAGCCTTAACTTAGCAGAACAAAAAAATTTGTATGGTCAGCTTTTTTGCAATGTTTTTCGTTTTTTTTGAAACGACCCTTCCCCTTAGACCTACTCCCTCAAGGACGGCGCATCAACCTCGCACCCATGCTCCCCCTATCACAAATAACCTTTGCGCAGGTTCCACTGTGCATATTGGTACGGAGTTTTTATTATCATTGGTTTTCTAGCGTTGCGCCGTGGCCGATTGAACATATGCCTGATAGAGAAATTTTATGAATTCTCTCCGTTCTTCAAGCCCCCCTAAGCCCCCCTAAGCCCCCCCAAAAGTCTCGATCTAGAACCGCGCCTGCAAAGCTCACGAGTTGGTTGTTACTGGCACATAATAAGAATTTTTGCAGCATGGTCATTGACTTTTTGAGCTTCAGGCGCATGAATAAAAAACTTGTGATCCGCCACCCCCTCCCCTTGTCACTCACCAATATATGAGATAGATCCGCTCGTCTTTCCAAAACCTCACAAATTCGGCTCAGGTGCGTATCCATTTCAACCTTTTTTGACAGCATAATCTCCCAACCCCATCACTACCAAAATACATCTAACAAAGGATTCACTGCCCTCGTCATAACAGGGTCAAAATCAAACCCAAAAACAAATTTTTTTTAGGTGGGGACGTACATGTAGAGAGGTTTTCACCTTTCCCAGCCAAAGGCAATTCATGGAATGGGTGGAGCGGCCCCCCTTAACACACGGCAGGGATAAACGCGGAGGGAGGACTGGTCAAGTTTAAAGGAACCGCTGTCTTCTTTTACAAATCATTCGCACCATGAAACGTGGACAATGAGTCAACCTATTGTTGGCAGATGAGGCTCAGCCCCCTCCCCTCTAACAAACTTAATTCACTATTTTACCCGCTTAATCCCGACAAGAAGGGAAGCGTTTTTAACAGTCGAGTCATTTATGGATCTTTTCAGTCCAGAGTGGCTTACCCAGTTTAGAAACAAGAGTTGATCTGCTTTGGGAACCCTAAGGCAAATTCGAGTATCAATGAGAACACGTGTCTCCTCGCTAACCTTATGTAGCCGTGAGCCCTGTCTTTATTGATGACCTTTAGCTTTTCGTATCGGGGGGGGAATGCAATCTAAACATGAAATATTGAATCGATTCTCATTTTAGAAATGGGAAAACACTGCTTTGTTCAATAAACCTAGTTAGCAATTTCAAGTGGCGAAAAAAAATACAACGTGGAAAAGGGGGGGTCAGGGGTTGTAACTCTTGAGGCTGTAGGCTACATGCAATAAGCGTGTAGTGACCTGATTTTGGAAATTTTATTACAGTAAGAAATGGTTAACAAAAACGAAAGCCTTATTAAAAAAAGAAAAATTGGGGACGAACGATGAATGTCGATAAAAGCTACCAAAAATGGAAGATGTGAACCCAGAAAGAATGGCAACTGTAAAAGGTCGACAGTTCCTCAACACTCGCAAAACGAGAAAAAACACAGAGTCTGCCCAGTCCCTCAGGAGGATCTTGAACTCACCTACTTAACAGTCGGGAGTCGATGCTCGCTTTTTTTTTTTTTTTTTTTTCTTTTATTGTAAGGCGAACCCACTGGTTCACCCCATAAAAACTCAGGCAATATGTACAATATTTATAATAATAACAATTGTTATTTAATATTCGATAAAACACTGATTACATTTGATTTCCTTGGTAAACGCACATTGAGTAACTATGTGTAAAGGATTGGCCCAAAAATACATACAAACTCATAAGGACTCAAATTAGAATTTCACATAGGACACGAACTTAAACCGTACTCCTTTTGGTTAGTGAACTAATATAAACAAATGTACAAACAAAGCACCTTTGGAATTTGTCAGCCAGAAAGACTCATTAGTCTAAAGTTATGAGTAACCATAGCAAACCAAATTACCAGTCAAATACATAAGTATAATTGCCCCCCATCGTGGCGTAAAAGAATAATCGGGGATTCCCCTTGCGTCCAAAAATACCCCAGAATTTGGTAAGTTCGTGGCAACTTACTGTATTAATGATAAATTAGATTAATTTTTCTTCTTTGAAACTAGTCTTGGTCACTACAAAGGGAATATCAATATTGTAGTCGGCGGTTGACGCTCTTGGCAATAGCAATACGTCGTGCTCCAAATTTACAAGTCGCTTGTAGGAATTAATTAGAAAGTCAATTAGGACACGTTCGTAATTTTTTCCTTGGGAGGTCAAGCCCGAGCAGCGTAGTTTCCTCCCCAGCAGTGAACATTTAGAAATTGGTCTAATCTTGGAAGTCAAACCAAACCATAAATCGTGGCCATCCCTCTCCTCATCACAAGTGGACCTATATGAATAACAAGGTGATGGACAGTTTCAACTTCAAGGTTACATAAGGGAACACAAAGGAGCACCTAGAAGAGAGAGTCATTGTTATACTTGTAAAGTCCGATCGTTGGGTGTTTCAAGAAGAATACCCCTGTTGACTGGAGAATTTATAACACCTCAAGAACGCACTTCAGCACATCGATATTGGCCTTAATACCATCGACCGTTACAAGTCCGTTCCATCTGTTTTCTTGTATACTAATTTCGCTGGTCCTGCGGTTAACATTACCCCTTCTGCCAGTACTGCTGACCTTTGGGGGTACAGTCACTGGCCACAACGTAAAGCAGAGCGTCAGACACAGATCAACACACTTGTCCTACACATGCTGATAAAAACTCCTGATGTAGAATTGAGGAAGTTTTCTAATAAATTGGACTGAGGACAACAGTCCTAAAAATATTCAATCCCAAGGTTTCATATTCACCACTAGTGATTTAAATTGTACAGCAACATATATCTTTAATTATTGCGTTCACTTGGTTGGCTTAAAAGTCTACTAATAAGTCCAATTCGAAGTAAATCCCTCTTGACTAGCTAGAGGTCAGAAACACCGAGCCCTCCTTGTTTCTTTTGGCAGTGAAAGAACTTTAAAAGAGAGATCGCAGGTTTTCTTTGTCACCCCACAAGAAAAGGAGATGATGGCACTTTTGATACTGTTAATAGCCCAGTCAGGGACTGAGGAAGAATAGTAGCGTGGACAAACAAGACGGGATATAACAAGAGAGTTAACCACTAAAGCCATTACCGGTAAAAGACAGTTTCCGACACTTCCATCTTTTTGAGAACTACTGATACAGTTTCGTGATTCTATCCTCCCAATTACATTTCTTTTACAGTGGGTTTTGGGTTTCTATATGGGTCCCCAAGAAAACCCCGAGAATTACAATACCATCATGGAAACGAGTTGGCTAGGGGTCATAACTGATTTCAGTCCGATCATGAATTAATATCAGAGAAGTTCGGTTTTTTGCATGTTACATTTAGACCCCGAACGCCATTTCGTATAAGTGATCATATGAAAAACATATTGAATACAGTTAATGTCAGATCAGAAAACAAGTGTATCATCAGCCCGTGCTGGAAAATCACTTAGCTTCATGGTCACCAACCCCTAATACCTGAAATTTTATTACAATTCCACAATAGCTTCATGAAAAGGGTTTCTGCAGTTAGTTTTTAAAACATATAGCTTATGGCTGAAATAGGGAACATCCTGCCTACCTGCCCCTGTGGAATATCGAAATTTGGCCGAGATGAAACCATTGTGTTTAATGCAAAGCGGTAATTTCATTATACATATCGCAATCCAGTTCCGAAAGTAGTCCCAAAAACCCATTTTTTTTTGCAAAAACATCACCACAGAGGTCTAAGCCGTGGTCAACACGGTAGGCAACAAAAGCACTCCTATACTGGTCGCATTTTTTAAACACGCACCAACATTTACCTTTTTTGTGGGAATCTAAGTACACACGAATAATAATTATTCATGAGAGATAACATTGTCAGCAATAGTTTCTACCGGGGAACGCCAACACGATTGGATCTTTCAGAGCACCAGGGTGGGCTTTATTACCTTCAGACACCAAGGCCGCCCGGTGACCACACAATATGCACGCCTTTTGTACGATCCGAGATCTTACTAATCAGTATTGACGCGAGAGTACTGTGTATTGGTCTCCCAATTTGTTTAGCTTTACATCATGTATGTACGACCCTTGATGCGCTTTGGATATGAGGGGTTTATCAGGGCCAATTTTCATCAGAGTTCAGGAAAGTGTCCGTCCATGCACCATTTATAAAAATTTCATGGACAAGTCGCATCAGAATTTCCTGCTCATTCATCTCACACAAAAGGCTTTTGTAAATTGCGGAGGTTAGGCCGTTCAAGGCCAGGAACTTTTGTCAGGCTTCCATAGACTTCATATGAGTCGGAGCGCCTTACCAACTAGGCCAAGTCAATGCTGATAATCCAGCGCATTATAATTAATATTAGTAGTCTATAGTGTTAAGTTGTGTGATATACAAGTAGAAGTGCCGGATGTAAGGGGGTCGGGAGCTCGGAGCGAGCACCCCTTTTCACTTGCATCCTTAAATATGACTTTAACATGCTACAACTTTTTCATACGGATCAAAATCAAGTATACGCGAATCAATGGAAGAATGATTGCTGGTACACGTACGCATTTTCTGAAGTTTAAATAAATGCTAAGACTTCTTTGCAAAATCCTTACCGTAATGATATGGTAATTTTAATATCTACTGACGGCCAGCAGGCTTACGCCTACCTGTAACAGTGGCATAGCACTGTGTGCACATGCAATCCTTGAGTACATGCAGTCTTTGTTGCTCCACCTATGTAACAGTAGGGTGATAATGATCGAAGCTGTGATCATGAATTCATAATAATCTGTGAAATTGTACTCGTACTCCGTACTCTTACCACTCGTACTTGCACTCCGGTGTTGTATGCCGTACTCGTAGCCTACTCGTACTCTTCAAAACTGCGCCTCACGAAAATTGTGTAGTATCGGTACTTCATTGTAATCGTGTACTCGTACTACATACCTCGTACTTCAAGGCTATGTACCTCCACTACCAAGTCTGGCCTTTAGCCCTCCTTTACCCTTTTCATGTTACTGTATTGGTTATTGTTGCTAAAGACTAATGGAGTCTAAGGTATAATTAGAAAAACTTTTCTTTTTTTGGGGGGGATTGCTCTTCTTTACTTTTGCTGTATAAATCTATGGTGCGTCCTGTAATTGAGTATGGTATTCAAGCTTGGTCGCCCTTCCTTTGGAAGGATATTGATGAAATTGAGTCTGTTCAAAGGCGGGCAACCAAAACGGTTCCTGGCTTTAGAGAGATCCTTTATTCAGCGTAGCATTGATTTTTGGAACTTGCTGCCAGCGCACGTCGTTACGGCACCGTTTTTAAACGGATTCAAGTCAAGCTTTGACAAAGTTTGGAAACAAAGCGAGTTTTATTTTGACTATAAGGCGGACATGACAGCTAACTAATTATTAGGGACGAAATTGCCTCCGGCCAACAACGTCTTTTCGATGATGATGATGACGACGACGACGGCGGCGGCGACGACGGTGATGATGGTGATGATGGCGATGGCGATGGCGATGACGATGATGTCAGTTAATCTTTAGGATACGTAGGCCTAATTACATGGAGAAAATCGGGAACTGGCAGTTAGTCGGGCACTTAGTTTCGGAGTGGGTAGCTACGATGGGGGGTTTGAGCATAGGCGTAAAGCCCCCCCCCCATTAAGTCAAAATGTGATGGGTATGCTTCCGTTACCGTGACCCCCATTCAAGGACGAAGCTTGACCACTTATTTGTTCTCTCTGTAAAACAAGTCAAAACAAGGTTATGACCAAATTTTTCCAGTTACGACAATACTTCTTTGAGGTTGGAAATCTTTATACCCCCATCACACAGTCGACTAATTTAGAGAGGTTAGCGGCTATGAGGGGGGGGGGGGGGGGCGTTGTTTCAGCAGTAATTAAAGTCTTCACCCCTCAAGGGCATAAATATGATAATACGAGGATGAATATATTTGTTAACGGTAAAATTTTAAAACCTCACCACTATGGTTGGGCTTAGTGATATTTGCGCATAAATTTCAAGTTTCACATTGTGTCGATATAAAACAATGCATAGAAATGGTCATACTATGATGTAGTATATACATGCAGACCATGTGTCCAAAATTCACTTTCCCTTTACAATAGGTGAAGCTTTAAGTCGGACGCTTCTCTTCTCTTTCAATTAACTTTGTTAGGATACTTTTAACGCCATTTGACCATTTCAATATTCTGCTGTTTTTGTTTTTCATATTAACCTTACTATTATTCCAGTGTAAGGAGTTACGGACATTGAAAAGAATATGATATAGCCTAAATTCATACGTTTGATTTATCAAATAAGGATATCACACATGTTAAATTAGATACATGAATGCCACAAGGTGTTTACCGACGCTTGAAACGGTATGATTTACTGGGCTCCAACGCACGAGTCCGGATTCGGCCAGCTTAATGCCGGTCTCAAGAGCGTTTTTCTAGATTAGGAATTACCGCCGGAATGGAAGGATCCGGAATCGAAATTTTTCCGGAATGTGATGTAACTGGACTTGGACTGAGAGTTCATTCCAGCCGATTTCTCAGATGCGAAAGTTAGCTGGCTACATTAAAAGTGTTTAAAGTCCCATTGTAATTTGTGCACTGCACAATGTACAAATGTAAGTTATTGTCACACACAATCAACTAAATTACTGAGGTAGACCAGGTTATTGAAGTGAGTACAAACGATGACTTTTTTAATGGTGGAAATGTACCATAGAATTAAAACATCTGTATGTTTGATATGCTATACATTGGCAAAAAGGACATGTCTCGGCGGAATTGCAGTCATTGGAATCAGAACTGGCAGGAATTTGAGGGGTACGAAGACTACCGTGCTCGGAAAGATTCGGGAATCTAGAATCGCAGTTGGCTCCGACTCGGATAGGGTGGACTCGGGTCCAGCCCTAACGTCTTTAGAGGCAATGATTAAACTTTCGAAGTAGGCTAAGCCTAGTATTTGAATAATACCTATATTCTCTACTGTGTACTATCTCCACTGTGTCCTCTAAAGGACAATATGAATAAACTAAGGCCCAGCTGAGTTTACTTAGTAGCCTATATACAAAGTCAGCTGGGCCCTAGTTTGCGAGAGGACCGTTCAGTATTTTTCAACGAATCGCAGAAAGGTTCGGTCTCATGGATAATAAGCATTGATCTGTCTAATACGTAATTTGACACACAAATCAATTTTTAACTTAGTTCAATAGACAAATCAAGTGGTCATGTAAGCCTGCAGCATGTGTATCTAATATCAACTAATTCTGAGTCAAATCGAGTGAATAAAAAGTTGTTGTTGGGAGGGCGACGTACGTCGATGATAGCGATGAATGATAAATATATCGAAAATAATTTTACTACCAAAGTGTCATCAATTTGAAAATCTTCTGTTACTACTTGAGTAAAATGCAATTTGTGGTCATTTTGACTATTTGTAAGGGGAATATAACGGGACCAAATGTTGCGCCGTTACAGTTACTTTTACACAGAATTGTAACTAGTTACTTGCTCCGTTACTGAAATGCAAATGTAACTCGTTATCAGGCCCGAAGACGAGGGGGGCGAAGCCCCCCCTGAAATTTTTTGGCCCCCTAGAGAGTTTGAATCTTACCATTGACTTAATACATTTGTACACATTTGCCCCCCCCCCCGAAAAATTTTTCGCCCCCCTGGAAAAATTTTTGCCCCCTACAGTACCTTGTCTGGCTACGGGCCTGCTCGTTACAGGGTTCCGTTACACAAAATGTAACTCGTTACAGTAACGGTGTTACTTGTAACTCGTTACTTCCCAACCCTGAATATCATGTTGCACCAAACTACATTCAAAAATTTATCCCCTCCGCTTAGACCTCTCCCACAAGACGGCGGCGGTCTGAACTTCATTCGCAGTCCTCAGTCTACTGACAGCTCCCCAGTCCGAGGATGAGCTCCAACATTTCAAGGGGCTTCAAATACCGTCCGGTTCTTGCCCCAATTAAGCCTCCCCACCTTCTGTAGCTACACAGCTGCAGCATTGGGAAGTGGGGATTCATTGTTATATATTTTATTCCTTCCTTCTCCGCTTAGAAGTCAATCACTCTCATGAGATATTACCTCTAGCTTTGGCTGCAGAAGTCCAAAGCCATTTACATAGTAATATTTCACTCAGCATTGTGCCATGATATTGGCAATGTAGTATAGGCTCTGTGAGTTAGATACATAGAGCAGGATATAGATCCTGCTCTATGGTTAGATACGAAGGGCATATAAGTTCTATTTGCAAAATTTTGATTGTCAATTTAAAAAGTGCTAAAATAAGGACAAGCAGACCGGGAAACGTCCTCTTAACGGAGCAATAACTTCATAATTTTCTAACTTTGTAAATTGCTTCATGACCTCCGATTATTACCGTGACAACGTTCCAAACAACTTTGCAAAGTTGCTCGTATATGTTTGGTGTACGTACTTCAGTATCTATATGACCTTACGAACGTAGAAGATTTTGTAGACTGTTACGCAGGCTACATGTCCAAAACATTCTTTTCATCGAACATCTGACATCGAACATCTACCTAAAATTGAAAGCTTGGGTTGTGTTTGTGCATTAGCCCGTAGTGAACTTCAGGGCATCATATTAAAACAGACTTAGAGAAAATCGAGGCATTTTCAAACGAAGAGTTTTTCCCAGAAATGCCTCGCCTGTAAGTGAAACATTCAATCTAAAGTACAGGGTTTTGTTGTGAAACATTCGGCCATGACCATGCTTGGTAATTCTAATAGCGTTACGTAGGCTAGCTCATCTGTAATGTTGGACTGTCGGGTAACCATAAGCCTAACGTTAGGCTCTAGCAGCGTGGCCCATGAAGTTGAACCAGGGAGTTGCTATTTGTCAGATAGCAACTCCCTGGTTGAACAGTGTTAGTGCTGCCACTGCTGAAAGGTTCAGTGAACGTTATGAATACTTAGCCTATATCCAAACGTTGGTATGATCGGAGGGTCTACGTTCGACCACTTAAGTTACTCAGAATATGAGTTAATTGCACCAGACAAAATAATTGCTTTGTATTTCTTAGCCACATTGGCTGGCAGTTTGCAAATTGCATGGAATTGTGAATAGGCCGAGCCCACAGGCACCCCTTAACATTGTATAGTATAGTGACATGACCTAATAAGGCCACTTTCGAATGTCGTGCATCGATACAGTCAACAAAGCGCATCAAAACTGCTGTCACAATCAGTGCGTCAATTTTTGATGCAGCACGCGCATATAGCAAACTCCCTTGCTAATGCGCGTGAACCTGTTTTTCAAGCACTTGCACGCCAAGATATGCAACTCAAATTGAACGCACAAACTGCCTACACTGAACCTCTACATATACAGCTCTGTACAAAAATTGTAAACAGCGCCCGCTGGCCTTATTAGGTTACTTCTGATTTTAGGCTTGAGCTGGAAACGCTGAACTTGTGGTAATGGCATCTCTTGAAAGGAAAAGTCTGTGGTAAAGATTTATAGCTCTCAAATAAGGTCAAGTCCGCCAAAACTTTTTCAGGTGCAAACAGATTCACATTCTTTTGTCTTGTTTTTAAAAAACGAAAACTTTCTTAGAGTGGCCTTGTTAGGTTGTGCCATCATATACCATATACTATGTAGTATAGATAGACGGAAAGGTATGTCACAAATCTCCTAGCTCGAACAAACAACTTACGTTTCTGGCACAATTACTGCACTTTTCTCGTCAAATTTGTCTGTGTCGAGACTTTTGATCATAAGGTACCTCAAGGCAGCTCTTTTTCCCGAATAACTTCACTTGGCGTTGTCTGAAGGATGAAATTTCGATGGAGTAACAGTCTGAGGATGGTAGCTTCTAATAGGAGAGCATTCAGCACTTCCACACTATATAATAAAATACTCCTAAAATATTCTCTAAAGTTCTCTTAACTTTCTAAATTTCTTCCAAAATTTGTTTAATTATGGTTCATTTTTTATTATTGCAAATCTTGCAGATATATATTAGCATCAATATGAACAATTTCTGAACATTAAATTTCATAAAATTTGAAAACCTTTTGAAAAGTGGAAGGGCTACCATTTTCTACAAGCACTTGTGACAGTTGAACTGTAACTGTTTTACAGTCTTGAACTGCCATAAATGCTCATCATAGTAAATGCAAGCCCTTCCACTTTTTAAAAGATTTTCAAATTTTTTGAATTTCTACGTTCAAAAATCTTGCATATTAATGCTAATATATCTGTAAGATTTTTAATAATCAAAGCAAAACATAATTGACAAATTTTGGAAGAAATTCAGAAAGTTAAGAGAACTTTAGAGATTATTTTAGGAGTATTTTATTACATAGTGTGGAAGTGCTGAATGCTCTCTATCAGCAGCTACCATCCTCAGACTGTTACTCCATCAAAATTTCATCCTTCAGACAATGCCAAGTGAAATTATTCGGGAAAAAGAGCTGCCTTGGGGTACCTTATGATCAAAAGTCTCGACACAGACAAATTTGGCGAGAAAAGTGCAGTAATTGTGCCAGAAACGTAAGTTTGTTCGAGCTAGGAGATTTGTGACATACCTTTCCGTCTACATAATACATAGTATATGGTATACTATACAATGTTAAGGGGCGCCTGTGGCCTAGCCTAGCCTGTGTCGACAGAGGTGGGTCAAACTTGGTATGTGTTTAGGGTGGTCATTCCTGATAACAGAAAAGGAGGACAACCTTAGCTTCCTATCTAAGCGGAGCACCACCTTAAGTTGGCGCGTAGCGTACCAGAAAATTTTGGGCATTACGAACCCCCCAGATGGCCTGAAAAAGCCCTTCCTGGTGCTCTAGTCCAGGGTGCGTTCCATGTAAAGCCGACGCCGAAGTTATGCCGAGGTGTCAGCGTTCATACGCCAATGTAACACAGGTGTGATTTATAGCACAACAGTCAATTGATACGTTGTATGCCAACTCAGTGAATCCTCACGCCACTACGCCAAGTGATTTCTGTCCTCTATGCCGAAGATCTTCAGTTCTGACTGCATGAAATGCAGACTGGGCTCTAGTCTAGACTCTGGGCTGGAATAAAGAAGTTGCTCCTGCGCTGTGTATTTTTGGGAAGGTTTAGGCCTAGATCTAGATTAGAATTTTCAGAATGGAGGAATACTCACTGTCCGGCAGGGTGTGAACCTGAAGGAAGGACAGGGTGCTTGAAAGCCGGACAAATGACCACCTTAAACGTGTATATATATATATACATATATATATATATATATATATATATATTTTGCTAATTTTGGATTCAGGGGAAATATCGTATGAAAAAACCCGCCTATAAGGGGAAATCGTCTATAAGGGGAAAAAATCAGGTCGACTTAACGAAACTACACGCTTTTTCTATAGGAATACGTAAACGGATGGTAATGGCCTTTTCACTACATAATATATATGCCATTACTTCAATGTTGACCAAATTACGTACACGTATCTGTTAACACGTACAATTGGTGGGCCATTGAAATAATGTTGATGTATATCTGTTTTTCAAATTCAACCAAATGGCGAAATATAATCTTATGTATTTTATTGTTTTTTTTTCGCCTTTTCGAAAGGTCGTCTAGCGCCCTCTAAATTTTTTCCCCCAACCGTGGGTTTTAGCGTTATATATATATATATATATATATATATATATATATATATATATATAACGCTAATTCCTACTGTACGGGGAAATCGGTATATCGCGGTTTTGTTAAGGCGAAAAAAGAAACAATAAAATACATTACAAAATATTTCCCCTTTTTGAAACCAGATATACAACAACGCTTTTTCAATGGCCCACCATCCCCGTACAGTAGGAATTAGCGTTATATATATATGTATATGTATATATATATATGTATATGTATATATATATATATATATATATATATATATATTTCTCTAATTCGGCACTTAGGGGGAAAGTTGTTGTTGAAAAGTCGACCTTAAGGGGAAAAAAATTTCGGGTGAAATATAAGTTTCGCCTTAACGTTTCCACACACTCTTTCTATAGGAATACGTAAACTTACAAGGGCGCCCTCTTAGATTTACAAAGTAGATGCCATTACTTCAAAGTTGTCAAATTTACGGACACCTAGCTGTTAACACGAACGGATGGCTGGCCATTGAAATAACGTTAATTTATATGTTTAGACGTTAGGGCGAATTTATTTCTTATGTATTTTATTATCTTTTTTTCGCCCTATGTACAAGCAGATATAACAATTTCCCCTTAAGGTGGGAATTAGCGTTATATATATATATATATATATAAATATATATATATATATATATATATATATATATATATATATATATATATATATATATATATATATATATATATATATATATAATATATATATATATATATATATATATATATAATATATATATATATATATATATATATATATATATATATATATATATATATATATATATAATATATATATATATATATATATATATATATATATATATATATATATATATATATATATATATATATATATATATATATATATATATATATATATATATATATATATATATATATATATATATATATTATATATATATATATATATATATATATATATATATATATATATATATATATATATATATATAATATATATATATATATATATATTATATTATATATATATATATATATATATATATATATATATATATATATATATATATATATATATATATGTATACATATACATTTATATATATATATATATATATATATATATATTTTGCTAATTTGGGATTAAGGGGAAATATTGTATGGAAAAACGTGCCTAAAAAGGGAAATCATCTAAAAGGGGAAAAAATCAGGTCGACTTTGCGAAATCACACGCTTTTTATATAGGAATACGTAAACGGATGGCAACGTCCGTTTCACCACATAATTTACATGCTATTACTTCAATGTTGACCAAGTTACGTACCCGTATCTTTTAACACGTACGGATGGTGGGCCATTGAAAAAGCGTTGTTGTATATCTGGTTTCCAAAAGGGGAAATATTTTTTAATGTATTTTATTATTTTTTCTTCCCCTTAACGAAACCGCGATATATCGATTTCCCGTACAGTAGGAATTAGCGTTATATATATATATATATATATATATATATATATATATATATATATATATATATATATATATATATATATATATATAACGCTAATTCCCACCTTAAGGGGAAATTGTTATATCTGCTTGTACATAGGGCGAAAAAAAGATAATAAAATACATAAGAAATAAATTCGCCCTAACGTCTAAACATATAATTAACGTTATTTCAATGGGCAGCCATCCGTTCGTGTTAACAGCTAGGTGTCCGTAAATTTGACAACTTTGAAGTAATGGCATCTAGTTTGTAAATCTAAGAGGGCGCCCTTGTAAGTTTACGTATTCCTATAGAAAGAGTGTGTGGAAACGTTAAGGCGAAACTTATATTTCACCCGAAAATTTTTTTCCCCTTAAGGTCGACTTTTCAACAACAACTTTCCCCCTAAGTGCCGAATTAGAGAAATATATATATATATATATATATATATATATAGGGCCACCGATTTTCCGCGATCACGGAAATTGTCACGGAATCGCGGAATTTTACTTTTTTCACGGAAAATCACGGAACTTCAAAAATCTCTCAGAATGCTAAAGAAGTCTGCAATCAAGAGGGGAAAATGAAAAAAAAAAGTTTAAAAATCTGTATGTAACACTGGATGGCTCTAGCAGACTACAATCTGATAGAAAACTGTTGAAATTCACCCCCTCCGATGCTTACTGTATACGGGACCAGTTGCGAGTTGCGCATTTACTAGCCTTCGGTAGGTCTAATGTTGCTCAGTCTTGCAAAGTTTTCCCGCGATCCCATTGCCTGTAGCTGATTCTTGTTTATACTGTATCATGTACTGCATGTATGTATGGTATACTATATATGAGTGCGTCATAATACTGTATACTGTTGCGCACATTACTCAAGTTTCATGCTTTGCTCTGTTGTTACGTTCATGATCGAACGATCATAACGTTCTAACTGACAAGTTACACTTTCAATTGTGGAATAATTATCGGATTTAGTACCTGCATATCATTTGGATATAATTTTACACGGATCTTTTACTATGTAAGAAGAAGAAGGGACCCACACTCAAACAATCGTAAGTCAAGTTGTTTGGGGTTTTTTTTTTTCTCCATTATGTATAATGTGTAGGGGCCTAGACGTTAGGCTGGTGAATGGATTTTAGTCTGGTTAGGCTGCACTGGCCTAACACACTAATCAATGCAAAACAGAAAGTCACGGATTTGGCAAATTGCTTGCACGGATTTTCACGGAATTTGAAATTGCTGTAACGGAATTTGACTCTTTTTTTTACGGAAAATCGGTGGCCCTATATATATATATATATATATATATATATATTGCTAATTTGGGATTAAGGGGAAATATTGTATGAAAAAACGTGCATAAAAGGGGAAATCGTCTAAAAGGGGAAAAAATCAGGTCGACTTTGCGAAATCACACGCTTTTTATATAGGAATACGTAAACGGATGGTAACGTCCGTTTCACCACATGATTTACATGCTATTACTTCAATGTTGTCCAAGTTACTTACCCGTATCTTTTAACACGTACGGATGATGGGCCATTGAAAAAGCGTTGTTGTATATCTGGTTTCCAAAAGGGGAAATATTTTTTAATGTATTTTATTGTTTTTTTCTTCGCCTTAACGAAACCGCGATATATCGATTTCCCCGTACAGTAGGAATTAGCGTTATATATATATATATATATATATATATATATATTTATATATATATATATATATATATATATAATATATATATATATATATATATATATAACATGATGGAATCCGTGCGTTGGTGAAGTAGAAATAAACGAAGAGCGTAGAGTAAAAGCAATGCCTCTATCACCAACCAAAAAAGACGAAAGACACGGCACATTCTGTTAACAAATCGTTGTTGAATGGTGAAAAACAATTTGCAAAATATGACAGAATATGAACCGAAAGCTACAAAAACTGGACGTTTCGAACCACCTAGGTTCTTTCTCGACAGAAATAATGAGGAGCTTGACATAGATGCTACGTGAATAGAAAGTGCAAGTGAATTCAGTGGTCACGCTTGTTGGCCATGAAAGAAAGGTCACGGTTAAGACCGTGAACGTGGCTCTCACATCTCAAGATTAGTTTTAATTCTTGCTTTTTACGAGCCTCGGTATTGAAAAACCTCCCATCAAAATAGTAAACTTCAAGTCGCGGACGCTGTGATTAGGTGTGTTAAAATGTTCCGCAACAGGGAGCCCAGTGGTTTTGTTGCGAATGCTGGCTTTGTGATTATTGAATCTAAATCTAAATTTGGAGGAGGTTTCACCAATATAAGAGATCGTGGGACACCTTTTGCACAATAATAGGTAGATAACATTAGAGGAATTACATGAGTACGGGCCCGGCGATAGATGAATCCCCTTAGATTGGACATGCACAGTGCGTTCCAAGATCATATGATCGCATACCTGACAACGTTTACTACCACATGGAGAATTACCTCCTGTCGGGGTATCCGGGGAGGGATTAAGCCTGGTGTGAACTAGGAAACTTCGTAAGCTGCGCGGCTGCCTGGAAGCAATAACTGGAGGTTCATTGAAAACATCTCTGATAGAGGGGTCCAGGCTCAGATTACGCCACGAAGTCTTAATTCTATTGAGTAGGGGGGACAGTTTGGGATTGAAGGTAATTGTGAGGGGGATTCGTTTGTTTTCAACCCTGCTACGGTAGAGGAGCAAACGGTCCCTGTCTATTGGTTGGACCTTTTTGAAGTATTTGTCAATGAGTTTGAAGGGATAACCTCTGTTTAAAAGGTGTCCTGCAAATTTGATCATATGATGTAACTGGTCGACCTCAGTGGAGCAGATACGTTTAATTCTTAGGAACTGGCTAAAAATGATCGAATGCTTTATATGAGGGGGGTGGAAACTCTCAAATTGTAAATAACAATGGCTGTCCGTGGGTTTAGTAAATAAAGAAGTTTCAATACAGGAGCCTGTCAAATGTACAACCGTGTCAAGAAAAGGTAAATGACTCTGGGAATATTCCATAGTGAACTTAATGGTATTGTGGAATGAGTTTACAAAATCCTTAAACTTAAGTAATTCCTGTAAGCCATGAGACCAAATCAGAAAAATATCGTCTATATACCGAACATAGAAAGCCGGTTTCTTAGGGAAGAATATATATATATATATATATATATATATATATATATATATATATATATATATATATATATATATATATATATATATATATATATATATATATATATATATATATATAACGCTAAAACCCACGGTAGGGGGAAAAATTTTAGAGGGCGCTAGACGCCCTTTCGAAAAGGCGAAAAAAAAACAATAAAATACATAAGATTATATTTCGCCATTTGGTAGAATTTGAAAAACAGATATACATCAACGTTATTTAAATGGCCCACCAATTGTACGTGTTAACAGATACGTGTACGTAAATTGGTCAACATTGAAGTAATGGCATATAGATTATGTAGTGAAAAGGCCATTACCATCCGTTTACGTATTCCTATAGAAAAAGCGTGTAGTTTCGTTAAGTCGACCTGATTTTTTCCCCTTATAGACGATTTCCCCTTATAGACGGGTTTTTTCATACGATATTTCCCCTTAATCCCAAATTAGCAAAATATATATATATTTCTCTAATTCGGCACTTAGGGGGAAAGTTGTTGTTGAAAAGTCGACCTTCAGGGGAAAAAAATTTTCGGGTGAAGTATAAGTTTCGCCTTAACGTTTCCACACACTTTTTCTATAGGAATACGTAAACTCACAAGGGCGCCCTCTTAGATTTACAAACTAGATGCCATTACTTCAAAGTTGTCAAATTTACGGACACCTAGCTGTTAACACGAACGGATGGCTGGCCATTGAAATAACGTTAATTATATTTTTAGACGTTAGGGCGAATTTATTTCTTATGTATTTTATTATCATTTTTTCGCCCTATGTACAAGCAGATATAACAATTTCCCCTTAAGGTGGGAATTAGCGTTATATATATATATATATATATATATATATATATATATATATATATATATATATATATATATATATATATATATATATATATATATATATATATATATATATATATATATATATATATATATATATATATTGCTAATTTGGGATTAAGGGGAAATATATATATAGGGGAAATATATATATATATATATATATATATATATATATATATATATATATATATATATATATATATATATATATATATTGCTAATTTGGGATTAAGGGGAAATATTGTATGAAAAAACGTGCCTAAAAGGGGAAATCGTCTAAAAGGGGAAAAAATCAGGTCGACTTTGCGAAATCACACGCTTTTTATATAGGAATACGTAAACGGATGGTAACGTCCGTTTCACCACATGATTTACATGCTATTACTTCAATGTTGACCAAGTTACGTACCCGTATCTTTTAACACGTACGGATGGTGGGCCATTGAAAAAGCGTTGTTGTATATCTGGTTTCCAAAAGGGGAAATATTTTTTAATGTATTTTATTGTTTTTTTCTTCGCCTTAACGAAACCGCCATATATCGATTTCCCCGTACAGTAGGAATTAGCGTTATATATATATATATATATATATATATATATAACGCTAAAACCCACGGTAGGGGGAAAATTTTAGAGGGCGCTAGACGCCCTTTCGAAAAGGCGAAAAAAAAACAATAAAATACATAAGATTATATTTCGCCATTTGGTAGAATTTGAAAAACAGATATACATCAACGTTATTTCAATGGCCCACCAATTGTACGTGTTAACAGATACGTGTACGTAAATTGGTCAACATTGAAGTAATGGCATATAGATTATGTAGTGAAAAGGCCATTACCATCCGTTTACGTATTCCTATAGAAAAAGCGTGTAGTTTCGTTAAGTCGACCTGATTTTTTCCCCTTATAGACGATTTCCCCTTATAGGGGTTTTTTTTCATACGATATTTCCCCTTAATCACAAATTAGCAAAATATATATATATATATATATATATATATATATATATATATATATATATATATATATATATATATATATATATATATATATATATAACGCTAATTCCCACCTTAAGGGGAAATTGTTATATCTGCTTGTACATAGGGCGAAAAAAGATAATAAAATACATAAGAAATAAATTCGCCCTAACGTCTAAAAATATAATTAACGTTATTTCATTGGGCAGCCATCCGTTCGTGTTAACAGCTAGGAGTCCGTAAATTTGACAACTTTGAAGTAATGGCATCTAGTTTGTAAATCTAAGAGGGCGCCCTTGTGAGTTTACGTATTCCTATAGAAAAAGTGTGTGGAAACGTTAGGGCGAAACTTATATTTCACCCGAAATTTTTTTTCCCCTTAAGGTCGACTTTTCAACAACAACTTTCCCCCTAAGTGCCGAATTAGAGAAATATGTATATGTATATATATGTATATATATATGTATATATGTATACATATGTATATGTATATATATATATATAACGCTAAAACCCACGGTTGGGGGAAAAAATTTAGAGGGCGCTAGACGACCTTTCGAAAAGGCGAAAAAAAAACAATAAAATACATAAGATTATATTTCGCCATTTGGTTGAATTTGAAAAACAGATATACATCAACGTTATTTCAATGGCCCACCAATTGTACGTGTTAACAGATACGTGTACGTAATTTGGTCAACATTGAAGTAATGGCATATATATTATGTAGTGAAAAGGCCATTACCATCCGTTTACGTATTCCTATAGAAAAAGCGTGTAGTTTCGTTAAGTCGACCTGATTTTTTCCCCTTATAGACGATTTCCCCTTATAGGCGGGTTTTTTCATACGATATTTCCCCTTAATCCCAAATTAGCAAAATATATATATATATATATATATATATATAGATATATATATATATATATATATATATATATAATATATATATATATATATATATATATATATATATATATATATATATATATATATATATATTTTGCTAATTTGGGATTAAGGGGAAATATCGTATGAAAAAACGTGCCTAAAAGGGGAAATCGTCTAAAAGGGGAAAAAATCAGGTCGACTTTGCGAAATCACACTCTTTTTATATAGGAATACGTAAACGGATGGTAACGTCCGTTTCACCACATGATTTACATGCTATTACTTCAATGTTGACCAAGTTACGTACCCGTATCTTTTAACACGTACGGATGGTGGGCCATTGAAAAAGCGTTGTTGTATATCTGGTTTCCAAATGGGGAAATATTTTTTAATGTATTTTATTGTTTTTTTCTTCGCCTTAACGAAACCGCGATATATCGATTTCCCCGTACAGTAGGAATTAGCGTTATATATATATATATATATATATATATATATATATATATATATATATATATATGTATATATATATATATATATATATATATATATATATATATATATATATATATATATATATATATATATATATATATATATTACACTATACATATAAGGTAGGTAACCTTTCAGGACAAGACTCCAACCTTGGCCTATTTTTTCATTCTTACGCTCACTGGGGAACTCACTGATTTCTTCCAGTCACGTTGTTTGATGGGTAAGAGCATCTTACATCTCTTCAGACACAACTCAGGCCATAAAATCACTTCTGATTACAATTATTCGTAAAAAATGGTATGTAGGGAGCCACACGGTAGGCAAAATTCACAGGGCAGATGACGCACGATTGTAGCCTGCTCAGCTATCAATGCTGTCTCATAAGCAAAAACACGCGTTACAAGGTAAAGCAAAGCAAAAGATCGTACAGTCGCTTTGTGGATAGGTACAGGTAGCTCCTCCGAGTCATACGACAAATAATGTGCATTGTAATTGGCTAACAGTTAAGTCAACCGGGTGAACCTTTTAAATTGCAAAGAGTTGAATTAGTAAAATATTTAAACCAACTTGATCTATTGGGCCAACATGCAGAGGATACACATTCTTTTTGATTTTTACCACTTCTGTACTGTGCAGTATAAGTGGTAGTCTGAAAGATGACATGGAAAGATAGCAGACTGAAGATGCTTAAAGGGGAATTTTCATCATCCCAGACAGTTCCAATTCTCCCAACTATGCAACTTCTAGCTCCTCCCATAACTGTATGAAGCTACTCCTTGTGCAGGAATAAACCTGTTTTATTGCTTAAGGCCATGTCCTGGTGAGCATACAAGGTTATAAAATGTAATAAAAGCACTCTCTCTGCCTTGTGTGGAATGTGAGCTACTCTGCATCTTTCAAATTTTCAAACTTTGATGTCAATCAAAGAGCAGTCACCAACTGAGAATTTTCATACCCCTACACTAAAAATATACTTTGGGGTGATGACTGCCTGTCTTTAACTATTATTAGCCAATCACAATGCACATTACATAGGATTTTGAGAATAAGGAGCTACCTGTTTCTATCCGCAAAGCAACTGTATGATCTTTTGCTTCACTTTTATGCAATGAATCTAGCCGACCTTCTCTGGGTACCCTCGAGTTTGTCACGCAGGTATACCTAGTGAGGGCCCCAGACAGTATCGGCATATTCCAATACCGGAGAAGACCTTTGTAAGCTGCCAGCCTCATATCTCTAGGGCAAAAAGACAGATTTCTATAAAGATTTAATATTCTGAATGTGTTTATCCAAGCTTAAGTCCTTGGTATGGTAATCCCTAGGTATTAATTAATACAGTCAATCTTTGAATATTCCCCACTGTTCAAACATACTTAAGAGAGAATGCATTTTTTGTTTTGGCAAAGTGATGGTACTGCATTTAAGAAGCTGAAATTGTATACCCTATCTTTTAGCCCAATGTCCTAAGTGATCAATATCATCCTGAAGCTTAAAACAGTTGCCATCATTCTCAATAATATGGTAGCAAACACATTCATCAGCAAAAAGCTGGACCCCAGAAGTAAGAATGTTTGTAATATCATTTTAGTGTGCCAAGAAGAAAATTGATCCTAAGACAGACTCTGAGGGTGCCAAACAAAACCTCTACCAAGGAAGACCAAGTTCCATTTACAACAGTAACCTCTTTGCAATGGAAAAGAAATTTGTCAACCCAGCGATGAATCTGTTTTGAAATACCAAGTGTATATCATTTGGTCTTAAGTCATTCATGAGGAAAGGTATCAAAGGTCTTTTCAAAGTGTTAAGATAAACAGGTCAGTTTATTTAGTGGCATCTAAAAATGAAACCCGATTCTCAGTGATTGATACAAGTTGGGTTTTGCAGCTGTGAGACTTTCAAAAGGCATCTTGTTCAAAAGAGTAGGTTATTGGCTTCGAAATGATCCGTGGACATTATGATGAGAGACTCAGGCAACTTAAATTTCATAGTTTAGCCTATAGAAGATTACGTGGAAATATGGTATATATGTATTCAAGAACTGAAGGGTCTACAAAAAACTACCCAGAACTTGCTTATCTTCTCACATTTTGAGACTCACTTCCACTCTTTAAGGTACTAGTGCTCAGAGCAGGGGCGTATATTCTTGAATTTGCAAAGGGGCAGGGTGTGAACTTTTGGGACCTGACTACATTTTTGGAGACCAAATCCCATTGCTATAGTTGTATGATCTGAAATTCTGGAGACTTTTTTTTTTTTGTTTTGCTTTTCAGCAATTTGAGACCAACTTTCGATTTTCAAGTTTTTTAGTAGTACGATCTGAATTTTTGAAGACTTTTTTTTTTTGCTTTTTGGGCAAACTTTTCACTCCAAATGTTGTTCATGTCTGGTCTACTGTTACAATGGCATACTGAACTGGCTTTGAGTTTGAGACCAACTTTTTGGAGCTCAGAGACCGACTTTTGATTTTCACAGGGGGTGTGTCAAACCCTCCGTATTTATGCCCCTGGCTCAGAGGGTAACAGGACAGGGGTTTCCTAATTGCTACCAGTCCTACTCCCAGGACTGCCATTTACCATCCCCATCAGATGGACATGAGTGTTTTCCTAGTCTTTAGACACTTTTCCTACACTGGGAGGGGTGGAAGGTCCTTGCTCTGCCCTACAGTTCGACAGCTAAACCTTGCAGAGTGACAGCTTTCTGAATTGGGTGACTTCATGGGACAGACAACTATCTACACCTAATTTAAATTCACCAATGCAACATCCTTTACCATCACTTTGACCAGCTATGCTGCACTTGAAAGCAAATTTTGGTCACCACAAAATTTCCAAGTGGCTGTATGGGGATTTTATCAAATCACATGCATTTCAGGATTCCTGTGTATAAATGGAATCTTGAAATAACCCATAGCCCACATGAAGGTAGGAAGCTAAAAAAGAAAAGAAACCTCTTTGAAGACTGAATGTGCGAGGCAAGTCAGTGTGAATATACTGATGAACCTGTTTGGACCTGATATTACGATTACCAATTGATGTAATCTTAAGGCATCCTCCATTGCTATGCTCACACTGTTAAGTACATAACAATTGCTTCTCATGTAATTGTTATATACTTGACAGTGTGAGCATAGCAATGGCGGATGCCTTAAGATTACATCAATTGGTAATCGTAATATCAGGTCCAAACGTAGTTTCATATCTTAGCAGGTCTGCATCACTTTTCACTTGCTGACAGAAAGTGTCTTGTTTGTTATCAGACTTAAAGCCCCTTGCAGTATGTTGTCTTATACTTTGAGTATTTAGCTATGACAGTTCCAAAGTGGAGGCTCAAGAAACATTAGAATGCAGATACTGATTTGCTTAACAATGGTAATATACCATGGAGAGAACTTCTGAATTGGGCCTTGTAGTCCACAAAATAAGCTCATGAATAACACAAGAGGTCATTTTAGTGAGATCTAATGTTGCAAACATCAAAAGCTAGAATCTCTTCTGAATAGAATTTTGCATGAAACAGAATGACCCAGAACTTAGAAAACTGAAAACAGAATTTTCTGATTTGTGAAGCAGAAAATCAGTGTCCTGTCATGTAAGTACCAGTGTGAAGTGTACAAAAACATATAAACAAATCTTTTACCACAAAAGACATAACAAATTTTGGTTGGACAATTAAATTTTTGGAGATGGTTGTCTTTGGGACAACTACAGTAGGTTAGCATTTACAGTCCCTGGAATATACTGTGTAAAACATTCTTTAAACCATTGCCACCCAGACTAAACGAAAAAATTAATAAGGCAGGCAGTTATTCATCAGTGAATCTCAGTAAGTGAATATGTTAACACTTTAAATAATGTTCAACATGTGAATTGAAGTCCACATTAGTATCTCAAAGCTCATTTTGGAACTCAGAATTCTTCCATGTGTATTTTTATTGAGAGTGCTATATCATTCCCAGGGCTGCCTTTCCATCTTCAGACAAGTGACATACAGGTCAGGTTGTAATAATGTTTTTCATATTGGAAACAATGATTGAAGTCATCTGTTCTGAAATATCTTTCAGTGAGAAGTCCATTTGGGATATTGCTGTCTTTGAAGCACAGCAACAAGACATAGCAAGTACAAGTCAAACAGGTAAGTATAGCTAGTCAGTGGGTTTACTAGAACTATCAATAATGAAACATACATGTTGGTACTGCAGGTATACTTTTAACAGAAATGGGATCTTGTGCAGGTTTAAAATTCATGTTGTAATCAAACACCTCTTCATTTCATTATAAAGTCATGTTCAGCTTGACGTTCATTTTACTTTCCACAAAAGCAGCTTTGCTCTAGCTGATGTTTTTAAAGTGAATATGCATATTTTAATAATCTTTTTATCTGTTGAAATATGTAGAATATAATTTTAAAGTAATGTACTACAGGTGAGACCCCCTACATAGCCATGAAATTGTAATGTGAGCCCTTGTCTTAAGATCTCGCATGCTCAATTTTTTGTCGTCTTTTGGTCAGTATTATCCATCTTTATGTAATTCTTACTTTTTATCCAGCAGAAGAGGAAGCGTCCTTGGAGGGAGCAGAGAACAATGTACTCATCTTGGGAAGCAAAGATGCGGTATTGCATTCAGTTTTTTAGAGGATGAACCTTGTGATGGGAATCATTGTTCATCATGATTAGTTCTATCACTACTGGAAAGTTTGTTAAGTGAATAGCTGCCCTTCGTAGTCCATTGTGTTACGTATAATTTATATGTAGTAGGAAAGTGAAGCCATTTGTCATTTTCAAGCCTTTTGATATGTCTGAAAGATACTCAAAGCTACAGTCTGATCAGTTGAAAGGTTGAAAATGCTGGGATCTGTTTCCTTTTGTTTTTGATTCCTTGCCGAAGGCAGGCAAGGAATCTATGCGATGGTGATGTCGTGTGTGTGTGTGTGTGTGTGTGTATGTATGTATGTGTGTATGTGTGTGTGTGTGAACTTGTCTTCCTATCAGACCGAGGACCTGAACAATGGATTTGAGGTCCTCTGAAGGAAATTCAATAGATTTGTCAAGTCCTCGAATGTTTGAACAATAGAGAGTCTATTGTCAAGGTTAGGGTTAAGGAAGTAAACACAAAGGAAATAACAATGAGGTCCTCGGATTGTATGTAAAATCGACTTGTGTGTGTGTGTGTGTATGTGACGCCTAGCTTGTAAACACGATATCTCGAGATAGCAATGACCGACACTTTTCATATTTGGTATATAGATTTGTCATGTTGAGAGGAAGAACCCTATTGTTTTTGGTGGAGGTCAAAGGTCATTTGAGGTCACCAGAGATCAAAAACCGAAAACTTTGTAAACACGATATCTCAAGTTAGCAATGACCGACACTTTTCATATTTGGTATACAGATTTGTCATGTCAAAAGGAAGAACCCTATTGTTTTTGGTAGAGGTCAAAGGTCTCCTGGGGTCACCGGAGGTTAATCTGCGAAAACCTTGTAAACGGCTTGTAAACACGATATCTCGAGATAGCAATGACCGACACTTTTCATATTTGGTATATAGATTTTTCATGTTGAGAGGAAGAACCCTATTGTTTTTGGTAGAGGTCAAAGGTCATCTGAGGTTACCAGAGGTTAAACTGCGAAAAACCTCGTAAACAGGATATCTCAAGATTGCAAAGGCCGACACTTTTCATATTGGTATACAGATTTGTCATGTCAAGAGGAAGAACCCTACTGTTTTTGGTAGAGGTCAAAGGTCATCCGGGGTCACCAGAGGTTAATCTGCGAAAACCTCGTAAACGGCTTGTAAACACGATATCTCGAGATAGCAATGACCGACACTTTTCACATTTGGTATATAGATTTTTCATGTTGAGAGGAAGAAGCCTATTGTTTTTGGTAGAGGTCAAAGGTCATCTGAGGTTACCAGAGGTTAAATTGCGAAAAACCTCGTTAACAGGATATCTCAAGTTAGCAATGACCGACACTTTTCATATTTGGTATACAGATTTGTCATGTCAAGAGGAAGAACCCTACTGTTTTTAGTAGAGGTCAAAGGTCATCCGGGGTCACCAGAGGTTAATCTGCGAAAACCTCGTAAACGGCTTGTAAACACGATATCTCGAGATAGCAATGACCGACACTTTTCATATTTGGTATATAGATTTTTCATGTTGAGAGGAAGAAGCCTATTCTTTTTGGTAGAGGTCAAAGGTCATCTGAGGTTACCAGAGGTTAAACTGCGAAAAACCTCGTAAACATATCTCAAGATTGCAAAGGCTGACACTTTTCATATTTGGTATACAGATTTGTCATGCCAAGAGGAAGAAGCTTATTGTTTTTGGTAGAGGTCAAAGGTCATCTGAAGTGAACAGAGGTTAATCTGCAAAAACCTTGTAAATGGCTTGTAAACACGATATCTCAAGATAGCAATGACCGACACTTTTCATGTTTGGTATATAGATTCATCATGTTGAGAGGAAGAAGCCTATTGTTTTTGGTAGAGGTCAAAGGTCATCTGAGGTCACCAGAGGTTAAACGGCGAAAACCTCGTAAACACGATATCTCAAGGTAGCAAAGGCCGACATTTCATATTTGGTATACAGATTTTACATGTCAAGAGGAAGAACCCTATTGTTTTTGGTGGAGGTTAAAGGTCATTTGAGGCCACCGCAGGTTAAAAGCTGAAAAGGCTCGTAATCAAGCTATCTCAAGAAAGGAATGACCGACACTTTTCATATGTGGTATATAGATTCATCATGTTGAGAGGAAGAACTCTAAAATTTTTGGTGAAGGTCAGAGGTCCTTTTAGGTCACCTTAGGTAAAAGGCCAAAAAGCTCGTAATCACTATATCTCAAGGTAGGAGTGACCAACACTTTTCATATTTGGTATATAGATATGTCATATTGAGAGAAAGAACCCTATTGTTTTTGGTGGAGGTCAAAGGTCATTTGAGGTCACCAGAGGTCAAAGACCGAAAACCTCGAAATTGGGATATGTCAAGATAGGAATGGCGGATATAGATTTGTCATGTTGAGAGGAAGAACGCTATTGTTTTTGGTAGAGGTGAAAGGTCATCTGAGGTCACCAGAGGTTGAACTTCAGAAACCTTGTAAATGGCTTGTAATCATGATATCCCAAGATAGCAGTGACAGCCACTTTTCATATTTGGTATATAAATTTGCCATGTTGAGAGGAAAAA
Organism: Holothuria leucospilota; assembly: GCA_029531755.1. Lineage (NCBI taxonomy): Eukaryota > Metazoa > Echinodermata > Holothuroidea > Aspidochirotida > Holothuriidae > Holothuria > Holothuria leucospilota. The sequence goes on along the minus strand of CM055963.1, from coordinate 71,886,325 downwards.
CCTTATCAATTTTGGTGGAGGTCAAGGTCATCTGGGGTTACCAGAGGTCAAAAAGCAACATTTCGCAAGTATTCCCAAGATTGTCCTCTGGTTTCACCAGAGGTCAGAAAGCAAAATTTCCCAAGAATTCCCAAGATCATTATCTGGGGTTATCAGAGGTCAAAAAGCAAAATTTCCCAAGAATTCCCAAGATCGTAATCTGAGGTCACCAAGGGTCAAAAAGCAAACTCCCAAGAATTTCCAAGATTGTTATATGGGGTCACCAGAGGTCAAAAAGCAAAATTTCCCAAGAATTCCCAAGATAGTCATCAGGGGTCACCAGAGGACAAAAAACAAAATTTCCCAAGAATTTTCAAGATCCAAGATCCATTGGAGTTGAATTCCTTTCAAGACACTTTCGTTTTTCTTTTTTGTTATATTTGGTGGGGTTCAAAGTTCATGTGAGGTCAGCAGAGGTGAAATTGTTAAAATATCGTAAAATGATGTAGTCAAGGTAGATAAATTTGAGGGATAAACCTCAGTACAACAAAGCATCCCCATTCGGCAAGGAATCACTAAGCCCTTAGGCTTTCTGGTTTCTTAAAGCCCTGCCTTTGAAAACTCTATAAAGAGCATGTGTGATAAGATGACTGAATGATTGTATCACGGATCAGTGATTTTTCCACAACTGAAGAAACTTTTTCCTTTTCAGGGGAAAACTTCTTTGATCTTGAGGTTCTTAGAAAAGGAAGAAAGACCAAAGGCAACAATAGCTCTGGAATACACATTTGGTAGGAGAGCCAAAGGTCATAATATGGTAAGATGTAGAGTAGTTATGTATTAGAAACCTAATGGGACAAGACTGTCCTAATGGAAGGCATCATTTGGCATCATTTCACCTGTTTCATGATCTATATACATACATAGTAATACCTTATGGTAGGCTTTCACAGTAAACCTGACACTTATTTTCTTGTCAAGTTTGTATGGCTAGACTCCAGTCCCAGTATAGTGCTCACAGATCTCATAGCCATATACAATTAGGCTACATGGTAATGGTGCAAAATTTTACTCAAATATAGTAAAGTATGTGAGAAGAGAGAAAAAAAAAAAAATCGAATTTCGATTATCAAGGGTCCCATTATTACCGGTTATCTTTTTTGACATACCATGAAAGCCTATCTCATGGGATTAAAGATCTAAGTAATCCCTAATGTTCCAGGAAAAAGGAGAAATGTTCTGATTAGATTTACGCCAGATTTACTTTCCAGGCAGTTCAGAACATCTTATAGTTTAGAAGTGGGGCATACTTTGAATGAATAGTTTGCCTTAATATGAAACCAAATCATGACATGTTTGTCTTTTAACAACCTCAGAGCAGATCATGAATGTTTATTATCTCTTTGTTAACATGCAAACATTTCCATGATCTGAAGATGACCAGTGAAGCATCTTGGGTAAAAACAGCCATTAAGTTGTTAAACCTTGCTCTCTTTCAGTGCAGTCCATACTGAGAGCCATGCTGGTTTCTTCTCATCTTCTACTTTTTTCATAACTTCTGTTTCCTGCAAGTCTTAGCAATGCTTTGTAATGTCATAATGTGTATTCTCTTAGCTGCCTGTGGATGCAGGAAACAGCAAACAATAATGCAACGAAAGCAGCAACAAGATATGATGTGGTGCTGTCTGCTGTAGCTTGCTTGTAAAGGATTTACTGTATCATAATGATAATCATTTAAGATTTATTAAGTACACATATGCATTCTTTGAGAATGCTCAAGGCATTAAATGTAAATTGGTCACTTTCTGTTCACTCCAAGTATCGAAGTCAAGCCCTTGGGCTTGTACAACCAGTGCTATAATTTCAGCACTTATGGTCAAATCAATCTCTATGTGTTATAAACCCGTTCCAATTAATCTTTTATACTTAGTCCCATCTCAGAATGCAACATATTCCATTTTAAGTCTCTGTAATGACTCAAGTGGGATTGAATCAAGATTCTTTTGGCTAAGAGGTGGATGCTCTAACCAGTAGGCCAAATGGTCCATTTAAATAATTTCAATATAAAAGTCTCTAAGTTTTCAGTTGCTTCTCCTCCAGTGTGGTGAATTGTTAAGGGAAGAAGTACATGAACCACACAAAGTTAAATATGAACTGTCAAACTGCAATTAACATTGTCATTGTCATCTTCTCTATGGTGTAAAACAAAAGTCTTTCATTTGATGGATTCTTTTTACATAAAAGTTTCAGCAGCTTTATTCATCTACTTCAGACTGACCTTGCAAACTTTGTGTCTTTCAGTAGAATGGTTGCTCTGGACAACATTTTGTTCTGGACATTTGTTTTATGTTTTTGTTGCAAAAAATGTGATGCATGAAGCAGTGTGCAAAAGGTGAACTAGAAATTCATAATCGTAAAATCTTTCAAGTGCCAAATAATATACTGCAAGGTAATTGTACTCAGTAGCCTTGTAAATGTTTTGGGAAATAGGTAAAGTATAATAATAATGTATTATGTATTGACATTTTGCTCATGACATGAATCCTCTTTTAGCCCAAAGTTATCAAGGAGCTGACCACAGCTTATCTCTTGTATCAACACAAGGTAATGAACCTCAGCTCTATCCGCCCAATGTGCATCCAAGTGAGTAATTACTTGGTGCTTACCATCTAGCTAGTGTAAACTGCATCTTTTGTCATCCCTAAACTAGACCATTGATGAAATCACTCATGCATGTCTTGCACTCTAAATGCTGCTTGCACATCTTGGAGGAGTTTGCTTATCTTGCCAGAACAAAAGCAGCAAGAAACCACAAAACAAACAAAGCAGTCAAGCAGACTAATCCCCTTTTCCCGTGTTGTGCCTGCCAACCCGGGATTTTAGCTGTAAAAGAAGTTGCACAGCATGCTGAGACCCCTGTTTGTGTTTCCTCACTTTTGCGTTCTTTATTTCACATCTTTTCTCAGAATAAAGATATTGTCCATATTTGGGAGCTAGGTGGTGGTATTTCACTCTCTCAGCTAATTGCAGTACCAATTACAGAGAACACCCTTCTGTAAGTATCATTGACTTGTACTTCTAAGTAGTATTCTAACTTGAAGCAGAAGTGTTGCAATAAGGTGATACTTTAACAGGTTTCCATTCTTTCTGTAGTTAGAGGTACAATAGTCACAGTGATTGCTGCTACCACCTGTAAAGGGCTATCTGCATTGAGGAATCCCTCTAGACCAAGGGTTCTCTTAACCAAAGGTCCTCTAGGGTAAACATCTGTATAGGATTGGGGTTAGGGATAGAATTATGTTTAGGATTAGGTTTAGGATCAGCTTTAGTGGACCGTGAATGGCCTTGCACATTAGCAGAGGTAAAAATATTTTGTTGCAATGGTCCTAGTCCACTACCCTATTTTTGGTTTCGATGAAAAGAAAAACCTATGCAGTCATGATGGCGTGTGTGTGTATGTATGTGTGTATGTTCGTGTGTGTGCGTGGGTGTGTGTGTGTGTTTGTGACACTTTTCTTGTTTACACGATATCTCAAGGAGGGAAACTCTGACAGCTCTCAAAGTTGGTAGGTAGATGTCCCATATTGAGAGGAAGAACCCTATTGTTTTTGGTGGAGGTCAAAGGTCATTTGGGGTCACCAGGGGTCAAGCTCTGAAAACTTTGTTTACATGATATCTCAAGTTAGGAAGCTTGGATAGATTTCATACTTGGTATGTGGTTGCATTACGGTAAGAGGAAGAACCCTATTGTTTATGGTAGAGGTCAAAGGTCATCTAGGGTCACCAGTGATCAAACTCTGAAAACCTTGTTTACACGATATCTCAAGTAAGGAAGCTTGGATAGATTACATATTTGGTGTGTGGATGCATTATGATGAGAGAAAGAACCCTATTGTTTTTAGTAGCAGGCTTCAAAGTGATCCTATATTTCCTATAATTTCATATAAATTTCCAAAAATCCTATATTTCCTATATTTGTATGATTTTGGGCTTGTTTTCCTATATTCTCCTATATTTTTCTTATCTTGGCACAAAACCTTTCTTTTATGTGGTGTTTTGGGGTGAAATTTCAGATGTATTCTTTTTCCAAGATAGCTGCCATAGCCTCAGAGTGTCTTAGACTCAGAGTGGCTAAGTCAGACAGGTAGCAGTGTATAGATGCCAAGTATCTTAATTAGATGCAAGTACACAAAGACCAATCATAGGATTCAGAAATATTCTCATATGAAACTACGTAAGGCACTAATAAACACTTATTTCACCACCCATAAATGTTCCACTCTCACACCTGTGATTTTAAGTACTCTGTGATTTCATCTCTTTGAGGGAATTGTAGTGGTATTGTCAAGGGGGTGGATTAGAGTCCTTTGCCTGGCATCCCCTGTAGTCATGCAGTCCTCCACATTTTAAAACCCTTACTTTACTGTACCTATGCTTTGAATGCACATGCAGGTAGCTGGTCGGTGATATAACTAATTCTTTAATTCAAAATATTGTAGTACAATGGTTCGAAATACCAGTATTTTCCGTGTCATCTACCATCTTTCTTTAAACTGAGTTAGCCATTAAATCAGTTGATTGTTCAAAATGTTGTACAATTACAATTCTCCCCTAAAGAAAAAGAACTTAGTGCTTTGAGAAAATCATACCGTGTACATCGGCCGTACCAGTTTACAGCAAACGGCAGACCCGAGTAATATATGGAGATTCGAGGGTCAGAAATTTTCCAACTCCAGTCCGTGCTCGAGGGAGCAATTTTACGCTTGGGCTGGCCCGGTGTAAATAATCCCTGCTCAGTTACAGCAGGGCAGATTACGGCAGGAAGTTGTTACGTAGCAACTCCCTGGTTACAGGTAGCCATTACAACTAGCCAGACAATGCAGTGCATACCACTATACGCGCACATGTTGACACTGTGTGCATACACCTGCATTATATTATCTTGCACAGACAGTATCATGGTGCTTCGTAGAATTACACAGTTTCCACTTTGAATGAAATTTCTTCGTTTTGAAAAAATTACACGAATTCTACTGAATCAAATTTTAAAAAAAGTATTATGGAAATAGTATGTTGAAGTGGAGTTGTTTTTGTCTTTTTCCGTACCAAGCTTTGTTAAATTGCACTTTTCACCAGAAACGAGCCCAGCTATGCGAGTTTCTAACACCAAGCCGCCCCTATACTAGATAACGAAACAAAATAGGCCCATCTTTAGAAATGAACGTCAAAAGACAGCTCATAAATATTTGCACCCAGTGCGTGTGGATGGGTAACGTTCCAAAACTATAAGGCCCAGAAGTAGCGCGAAAGACCTAGAAACTACACAAATATGATTGCCCTATAAACACATACCCAAATGCATGGGCGTCAATCTTTACTCGAATGTGGGGGGGACATGGCCACTTCTGTCAAAAATTTACTGTGTAAAAATCTTAAGTCAATGGGCATTTTTTCAAAATGTGGGGGGGACGTGTCCCCCTGTTCCCCCCAGGATTGACGCCCATGCCCAAATGAATATACGGCACGTGGCTCAACTTTCGATGCTGCTAGATTTCATATTTGTCAAGTTATCACTAAAGTTAACAAAACATGATTTCATGATCTAAAGAAGTAAATTTTGGTAATACAGTTATGTCTACATAAGGTATGCACTTATTTCAACCACAATAATATTCTTTTGTGTCGAATCAATAGCCAAAACTTCGTATATTTGGTGGAGAAACTCTTTTCCGAAGCAAAATTCACTCCATCAGATTTTAAATTGTACACATTCTTTCAAGGTGTATTATGCGCTGTGTGCACGAAAAAAAATCTTCTTTCCCTGTTACTCCTATCCGGTTTCCTTTTAATCACATTCAAAGGAACAAGTAAAGAAATGAGTCTTGAGGGTACGCCTAAATGCAGAGAGATCAGTGCAGAACCGGATATGGTCGGGTAACTGGTTCCACAAATAGGGTGCAGCATATGCAAAGCATCGATATCCGTAAGATTTTAATCATGGATTAGGAAGAGACAGGAGGGCCTTGCCAGAGGAACGAACACCACGAGGAGGAGCATAAGGAGACAGTAGCTGAGAGATATAAGCAGGTTGTTCTAAATACTGAGCATGAAAAGTGAGCAATAGTATTTTAAATTTGATTCTTTCACTAATAGGAAGCCAGTGAAGTTCCATTAAAAGTGGGTATGTGTGGCAGCGTCTACTTTTCTTTTTGACAATATGTGCTGCAAAGTTTTGAATTTTTTGAAGTTTCTTTATGGATAAATCTGACAGACCATAAAGCAAAGAGTTGTGGAAGTCAAGCCTAGAAGCATCAAAAGCATGAACTAGAATTTCACAAGTTTTATCATCAAGATACTTTCGCAGAAGGCTGACGTTTCTCAACTGCCAGTTGGCAGATCGACAGAAAGTAAGAAACATGGTTTTCCATGTTCAGATTTTGATACAAAAATCCAAGTTTTTCACATTTTTTGAAGCATAGATGAGGTCATCACCAACTGTAAGAGGAGGAAAATCGGGGTGGCAACTAAAAATTTTGAATGAAAGACAATGCACTCTGTCTTATCACAATTAAGCTTCACCTGATTAATTGTAACCCATTTGTTCACATCACGTATGCAAGCTTCCATTGCCTGAAAGGCAGCTTGTATGTCATTTTTGTCAAACGAAACATGTAATTGAGTCTCATTTACACGAAATGAGTGGAATTACTGTATCCATCATACTTCTGAAGATTCCCTTCTGAAGATGACGCATCTAGGCCTAAGTCTGCAAAGAGAGGGATCTGTGATTTAATGACACAACCATCAACATGGCATACTTACCTCGTATATTGATAGTAATGTTACCCCGTTCTGTCCATGCAATTCCCCCTCGGTTTTCGGCTTTACAGGAGTACACACCATTGTCGGCAGTGGTCACTGATTGCAGCCTCAAACGATTTCCTGATATTTCTACATTACCCCCGGGTGATAGTTCTGTTGAATCTCTAAAGAATGTTAAGATTGGTGTTGGGTTGCCATCAGCTTTACATGTCATAGATACCCGGATGCCTTCTTGAATCAAAGAGACATCTGAAGGGGACCTCAATGAAAGTACTGCAGTAGCCCTTATCCCTGAAAAATAAGAAATAGTGGTGTGGTAAAGACCATGGAATTGCAAAAACACCCTTAACAGATCATACTACAAGGAATTGACAATGTGACATACAGCTTTGCCATAGACCTTATGCGCTGACATCACATTTACGGTACATCATTTTGGAGGAAAACAATGAAGCACACGGCCGCATGCAATAGATCTGGCACACGTGTGTAGTAGACTTGAGCACATGTACGATTGTTTGACAAATCAGCTGTCTGCACTGTTGGTGCAACTTGCAATGATATGGGCTTTTCCTCCAAACGAGAGAGTACTTTCTGCCCTGTGACATCATATGTATAAGGTCTATTAACACACCTTCTAATACTCTCTCATACTGTATATCTAATACAATTAGAAGCAGAATAAACACCATTCTGATGGTACTGTATGTCTGAACCTTAAAAATTTTAGTATACACTCAAGCTTTTGCATGCTCTCAGCCATGATCTAAATGCGTTGTTCACTGTAAGTGTGGCCTACAATATACTGACACGAGATTAATGGGCTTGCTTATATCTAGGTTCATTTGAGGTCAGCACATTTCTTTTGAACCATACAAACTATGTAATATGAGTGACTCCTGGTGGTCTAGACACAGACCTATATCAAACCAACAATTCACATATCTGTGATTAGTATACACCACTGTGTATGATCTTAATAGTGCACTATGAAGTAGCCAGAAGCAAAGATTACAAACACCATATAACACCAGAGTCACATCAACTTCTTCATACTCCAGTTAACTTTTTCTGTTAAAAAGCTAGGGAAAAAGAAAACCTCAAATGCATTGAGAAGTTCAGTATCACTATTACTCAGCTATGTTGAATTCTGAAAGAATTGTATGCAAGTTTAATGAGGTTAATCAGTAACCATTCCATTTCAAAGAATGTGACTCAATGCATGCATCAATTTCCATCTTGAGAAAACCTTTCCTGCTGCAGGCGGAATTTAGTGTCCTAGATAATTTTCATGAAATAAAAGTGATGTGCTTTGAATGAGGAGGGAAGAAGGAAACTTCTTTACACAAAAAAGAATGGTGCCCTAGGGGTACTTTACTTACACTTTCAAATTAATGGAAGTACCTCTCGGAATCGTTGAAGCACAACGAAGAAGAGGAATCTCGGATGTGTGAAGAGCAACCGATTGCATATTAGAGAGAAGGGAGGCAGTGGACAATGAACACAAAGACATTTAAATTAAAACTGTACTGTATAGTACATGTGCAGTATGCCGCTGAGCATTACAATTGAAAAACCTACAGTGTTTAAAAATGTTCCAAGAGAAGAAGTCTGTTACCATGTAAAACAGAAGGCTTTTTGTAGGAATGAATTTATACATCTTATAACAGACATGGAAGGAGCATTTTAAATTGCTTTTGCGAACATAACTAATGATGACACAATACTGCCACAGGCTTACAACTAGCAATAACATTGTCAAAATTTCACGATGTATCGCCAAAATGGATAAACCTGTCGTAGACAAGGCTAAATGTGCCTGAAATAATCCTGAAAGGTTTACAGTAAATTTTCTAAATCAGGACAAAATCAATGAGTGAATACCGAAATTATAAACTGTTCCATCTTTAAAAGTTTTATTATTGAAATTTCAGTCCCCAAAAAGTTTAATTTTTTTTCTATATCATCATATCGTGATAAGGGTATTTCATATTGCATATCACGATATGGACTTCTGGTGATATATATCGTATATCTTCCAACCCTACTTACAACGCCTCTATTATCTGCATGAGTGCATCAAAAACAAGAATTTGGCAGACTCTTATAATTTTGGAAAATGAACATGAGTGAACATGAATTTTGTAGTAGGTATTTGAGGGTTACAAAGGTATGGTAAACGGTGGGGCCTTGTAGATCAATGGTATCTGATGGCATTATATTACTGTAGCTTGTAAAAGACTTGTACAAAAGGCCTCTTGTTATATACCTTAGCTTGTATGATATAAAACTCATGCAGTTTTGCCATTAACCTTTATTTGGTACATTTGTTGTCAGTGTAATGAAGTCATACATGCCTAAAAAGAACTGTTTGTCTACCTGACCTTCAGTCCTCATGCTTTTCTTACTGCCCCATCATATTTCCCCCCCCCCCCCCCCAGTATGCACAAATTCAATTAAACTTGTGCATACTGTACCTCATTCGGTAATAGAGTTTACAAATACAGAACTCAGGTGTGCTTGAGTGTGTGTGTGGGGGGGGGGATAGGTTGAGAGGGATTACATCTAGCCAATTTTGAGAAACTTGACATAAGTTGGAAGTCTGACATTGTGTGAAAATTTTCTTTAAGTATACAAATTGCTTGTCTGTTTTCGAAACATTGTTTTTTAAATCAAAAATATGAGCTTTATAAAAAAAGATCTTGTTTTAATGCCTGTGGCTCAACTCTTATGTTTTCTAAAAAAAAAAAATTAGAAAAAAAAAAATAGAAAATTATGTATTAAAAATTACAGGGGTCGAAATTCCCGCTGTTCCGCTGTTCCGAGAACAGTGCTTTTAGTGCCGAAACAGTAACTTTCCAAAAGCAACTGTTCCGTGGAACAGTATTTGTTCTAGAAGAAGCACATTCATTGCAACTATACGCATGTATCCTTATCTCTGATGAAGTAATCATGCTGTAAACTTATATCAAAAACCCCTGTAAATTTGCACATCATTCACCAACATATTTTTCGATTCATTCAAAGCTAACAATGAACGAGACCAAGTATCAAATTCATGGACATTAATTGCACGTATGATGTGGGGCGAAATATACGCAAACAACGGTACTATATAGGCCATGTGTGTGTTCTGTATACAAGTTCAAGTGAAGCGCACTATGAAAGCGTACAGTAAGTCAGTGCATGTGTACAGGTTTGTAATTGCCAGTACTATAAGGTTAATACGCACCTGCTTTGTACAGAAGTTGACGTACGTCGCAAGAACATTGGGCATGGTATGGAAAATTACAGCATTTTCGATATTTCTTTTTACCGCTAAATCACCAGTTGTTACATCATAGTTTGTAGTTATTTTCAGCAGCCTGGTGCTTTTATGTAAAGCATTCATGTTAATTTGTGTGAAATTAAAGAGTACCTTGCACTTTATGATTTATGAAATGACGATGTCTGAAACGTAACAAAAGTTTGACAAAATAATTCGATTGCCTTGTATGTACACCCATACTAGCTCACTTGATTTGCTCCTAGCGCATGAATTGAACAAATATTTACGTATGGATATATGTGGTTCGTGCATTGATTACGTACTGCTATATGAAATACTCAAAACAAACAGGAATGTCCAAGTACATGTATTGAATATATTGGCGGGCGTTCAAGTATTTCTGTTTTAACGTTCCTTCTGTGAGCGGCTTAGACTACGATCACGGTATAAACTGTGAATTCGTTAAGCCGTATTGTGAACTAACAATCAGATTTGAGCTTCTGCTGCAAACGGGATAAAGGCACTTTGAGTAGGTGAAAATCGATTCAATCACGGGATTACATTGCTATGAATGAAAAGTCACTGACCGTTTATTTCTAAAGCATCAATTTGGTCATTGAATTTGCAAATAAACAATGTTTCTAAATGACAGATATCAAAGCAAAACATGGGGAGAAAAAGTGCAAACCTTTCTTTCTTTTAAAGAAATCCGTTTAAACATTTGGTTAAATTTAGCAGCGGTTAAACGGCCAACCGGTCACTTAACCGTTTAAAAGTAAAACGTGACGGCTACTAGCAATTAGGCACTGAAACTTGTACAAGGACTGAAAGCAAGTCGATCTGACTGCTGACATCTCGTGTCCAAAGAAAATGGGCCTTAACGTGTGTTTTTTCTTCCTTAAAATGTGAGATCGGCCCTTAGACTCACTGTGTGAAATGATTGTTGAATCAACCACGCTGTGAAGGACAAGAGTAGAATTACGATTTCACTTAAATTTGCGACCCAGAAAAGAACATCAGTACGTGGGCTCATATGAAGGAGAACCAACTCATTGCATACAAGAACCTGCTCTTTTCTAGTATATGAAAACTTGGAACAGTAAAATCTGATCCGGAACAGTAGTTTGGGAAAAGGTACTGTTCCGTGGAACAGTGGAGATAAAATTAAATTTCGACCCCTGAATTATCAAATCAATACTGGCACTGGCAGTCAGGGTCATTGTTGTAATGATGTCATGTTATCAGTAAGGGACAAAAATTGAATTCTGAACAGGGCTGGAAAAAATGTTTATTTCCTGGGAAGGGAGTCAAAATTTCCGTACATCCTCCTGTATTTTCATGTATACAAAAGGTGTAAATTTCCCTCCAATGACCAAAATTTCCCTCCAAGTACCCAAATTTCCCGGGAAGGAGCCTCCCAGCTTCCCAACTTTTTCCACCCAGGATTCTGAATACAGTTGATTAAAGAAGTTATGTTTTTCTTAATACTTAATTATTCTGTGATAAATCTCTGAGTCTGTGTGAGCACTGTTTTCGTAAACATGTGACTTCCATGCTCAACTCCTCATTTCCTTAACATTTTCTGCAGTCAAACAGACTAACAACCAGCAGTTCTTCCATCTTTTTCCTTCTGTTCATTCCTTTTTAAAGATGTTGTAAATATTTATTATCTTCTTCCTTTAGTGTACTATAATTGTTGAGTATAGTAAACAAGCTCATAGCATCTCTAGTGCAAAGTAAATGATTATTCTAGATCAAACTTGTAAAGTCCTTGTGATTGATGAGGATGGCTGGCTGAAGTAGTATTCAAGTCCAAATCAAGTGCATTTGGGCACATAGCCTGACTCTGCTTTATTCAAAAGTTGCAATCCCTGACTTGCAGCAGAGTAGCCACTTCACATTTCCTAGATTTCCTAGAGTTGCCATTCCTTGGAAAGTTTCAATCTCTAAAGTCCAAACATGCACAAAATAATCCACAAAACTCCCTGGTTTAGGAGTCTACGAGCCCTGATACTTACCTCCTATTTACATATGTAACCCTCACTTACCCGCAGTTATTCCCGGCAAATGAAAAGATAGCCTACTGGAAGAGAGCCCTCCTGAAGAGGGCCCACTCATTCTTCGCTTGCCTGTCAAAAAGGGAGTTGACGCAGTTACCTGAGACTGATACTGAAAAGAACATCACAAGGTGGTACAATGTGTGGTTAAAACAGCAACAATAACACAGCAATTCTACGACAAAGCACCATGTAATATGAAGGATAAAAGACAGCCATTGGCCATTCTCACCTTACTCATGGACAGCTGTTTCTGTCAAAGGTTGGTACGATTGTCACAAAACCGAGTCGCTAATCTTGGTACTCAACAGTCTTCTTGGAGGTTAATGGTTAGTTTGTGACATGTGAAACTGTGCAAACCCATTGTACCAGCCTCAAGTAACCGCATCGATCCGGCTCCCTCTCGTGGGGTTGGGAGGAGGGAGGTAAATAGGAGGTAAGTATCAGGGCTCGTAGACTCCTAAACCAGGGAGTTTTGTGGAGTCTACATCGCCCTTCCTTACCTCCTATTTACATATGTAACCAGACTAGCACCGTCGCATGGTGGGGTGGCCCGGATCCCGATGCCTGGAACCACTTAGAATCGATGAAGCAAAAGCCCCTGCTGCTGAGACCACGTCAGTCAGATAGTTGGATACAAATGAAGACGGAGATTTCCAAGCTGCTGCTGCCATGACGTCATGGAGTGGAATACCCTTAAACCAGGCTAACGAAGTGGCTTGAGCTCGGACATCATGGGCTCTGACCTGTTCGTGTGCATCCGCATGGGGAGAGATGAGACTGACCAGCCACCTTGAAAGAGTATCCTTTGAGGCCTTGGAGTAAGGAGCTCTCGGCAAGATAAAAAGAGCATCAGACTTCCGCAAAGACTTGGTTTTCTCTATGTACCACTTTAATGCTCTCACAGGGCATACAAGTCTGTCTTCCCGTATAGAAGATGATGCAGACATAGACGGAAGGAATATTGCCGCTGGAGTGAAGGAAACTGTCTGGTTTTTGGAGAGGAAGGTTGGGTCTGGTAGCAACAATACCCCACCAGGATCAAAACGCAAAAAACCTTGCTTAACAGACAGAGCATGAATTTCCCCTCGTCTCCTTGCTGAAGCAGCTGCCACAAGGAACAAAGTCTTGTGTGTCAGGGCATCAAGTGGAGCATTCTGCATTGGTTCGTATGGCGGTTTAGTCAGGCACTGCAGAACATCGTTAATTGACCAGGATGGTGCCAACTTCCGAACAGGTGGTCTCTCATTAAACATACCCTTCAACAAGCGTGAAATAAATGGGTTGGTGCCTATAACAGAGCCGTCTGGGAACCCTCGATGGACTGAGGCAACTGCAGATCTGTAATTACGTACTGTAGAAACCTGCTTTCCTTCTTCAAAAAGAGACACTAAGAAGGAGCATACATCATTTACAGATGCTTCCAAGGGATCACAACCGTGAGTGGCTGCCCAAGACAAGTACTTCTCCAATCTTGAATCGTACACTCCAATGGTGGACGGTCTCCTAGAGTGGACGGCGAGGTCTGCAGCCTTTCGAGAAATGCCTGCCTCTTCGAAACGTTTGTGGAGAGCATCCAAGCACAGAGATGGAGATCCTTCACTCCCTGATGCCACAGACGACCGGACTGCTGGGTGAGAAGGCGGGTCCGAGATGGTAGTTTGAACGGGTTGTCTACCAGAAGCTGGATGATTAGAGGAAACCAAGGCTGTCTTGGCCAGTAGGGTGCAATCAGCAACATGTCTCCCATGGATTCCTGAAACTTGAGCAATACCTTGTGGACTAGGCACAACGGGGGAAACGCATACGTCCAAAGGTTGTCCCACGGGAAGGAGAGAGCGTCCGTTGCCCATGCCTGTGGGTGATGGTAACGAGTGCAGAAGAGAGGAAGCTTCGCATTGACTGGACTGGCAAAGAGGTCGGTTGATGGTCTGCCGAAGATCTGAAACAGATGATCTGCCCATACCTGGGATAGCTCCCATTCCTTCTCGTCTAACCGACCCCTGGATAGGGCATCTGCCATTGGGTTGTCTACTCCGGCCAGATGGGAGGCTCTTAAAGAGATGTTGAGTTGCTGGCACTTGACCAAGAGTGACCATGTGTCTTGGCACAGTCTGAATGATCTGGTTCCTCCCTGTCTGTTGATGTAGCAAACTGTTGTTGAATTGTCGGAGAGGACAGTCACTCGATGGTTCTGAAGATGATCCCTCCAGTGATCTATGGCTCTGGCTACTGCCTTCAGTTCCAGGACATTGATGTGTAGGCGAGCCTCCTGGTTGCTCCAGCGACCTGCTATGGAGTGGCGACCCCACACTGCTCCCCAACCCGTCATGGACGCATCTGTCACCATTGACGTTTGAAGTCTGGTGTCTCTGAATGGTCTTCCAATGCAAAGGTTGGCTGGGTCCTTCCACCAGATGAGAAAAGGAATTATCTCCTGTGACACTGGAATTCTCTTGGTGAGGGGATCTCGAGCTGGAGAAAAGTGACTGAGAATGTGGAACTGAATCGGTCTCATTCTCAACCTGCAGTCTGGTAGAACCTCCACCAAGCTGGCCATAAGCCCTGCTAACTTGAGCCAAGTTCTTGCTGGAAGGACACTCCTGGATAATACCTGAGTGGTTGTCTCGACCAGATTTGTTACTCTTTCTTCTGACGGAAAGGCCACGCCGTTCTGAAGATCTAAATGAGCCCCCAGGTAGACTATTTCCTGTGACGGTGTTAGAGAAGACTTTTTCTCGTTGATTACCCAACCCAGATTTTGGAGTGTCTGAACCACAAGGTTGGTTACCCTTACCGCCTCTGTGTATGACCTTGCTAGCAGAAGCCAATCGTCGAGATAAGCGAATAGGACAATTCCTTTGCGTCTGAGGTGAGCCAAGACTGCCCTGGTGATACGGGTAAAGACCCTTGGGGCGGTTGAGAGCCCGAAGGGCATGGCACGGAACTGATAGTCTATGTTTTTGTATCTGAATGCCAGAAACCGTTGGTGGTCTGGGTTGATTGGAACGTGAAGATACGCATCCTTTAAGTCTACCGAACACGCCCACATCCCTCCTGTGAGACTTGGTATGATTGAAGCCAGTGTTTCCATTCTGAACCACTTTGGATTGATATACCTCTTGTTCAAGGGCTTTAGATTTAGGATTGGTCGCCAATCTTCCGGTTTCTTTGGCGTCAGAAAAAAGGATGACCTGTACAGGTTGTGTGTGGCCTCTGGAGGAGCAATGAAGATCGCCTAGCGTGAAAAACATCCTGCACTTAAACAAAAAACGTATACATAGCATAGACAACAAGGGCAAATACATCCTCGAGCGGGAGCGCACTCGAGCAGAACGAAACGGATCATGCTGGGAGGCCGCACCCGGAGCCGGGCAGAGCCGGCAAAAACAGCCGGCTGCCTCGGCCAAAACTCGCCGCTGAACCCGGCCGGATACCGAGTTAGGAAGACCTCCCGAGAAAAGCCCCGGCGCCGATTCCTTGAAACCGGAAGCCCGCGAACGTATCTCGGGGGCCTAAAGACAAGAAACGACATTAAAACAATGCTAATGCAATAAAATGTGAAAATCAAAAACCAGAACACATTAACGAAGGAGCAGCTAAAAAGTGAAACTCAAAAACCAGAAGCTAAAATGCTAAAGCGCCCCAAACGGCTAACTATAAACTAACGAACCCAACCGCAACTCGCGGTGGGTCAAACGCTACCAAAAACCACCGAAACGGTGGAAAGGTCCCTCCGGAGAATCCCCAAACAACCCGGAACCATAAACATGGGATTGGGGAGGGGGGGAACCGACCGAAGTCGGAAGACAAGCGAGCTACCGGCCGCGAATAAACGACTCGCGAACCGGACCTATATTAGGCCTAACCAACACAAAGTCAATGGAGGCCTAACATGCACCGAGCCAACGCCCAACCCCGCCTAAGCGCGGGAACTAAAGTGACTAGAAAACCACCCAAATGGAAAAGGATACTTATCCGAAACCACTTCGGGACGATCGAAAAACACTTCTGGCTATCTTCTTACGAACAAGAAGTGATGCAAGATCACTAAAATCCGATCACAAGCGGAAAAATATCTAGCGACAGGAAAACTGCGTCTAACTTTTGATACGGCAAGTGAAAGAATGAGTGGGCCCTCTTCAGGAGGGCTCTCTTCCAGTAGGCTATCTTTTCATTTGCCGGGAATAACTGCGGGTAAGTGAGGGTTACATATGTAAATAGGAGGTAAGGAAGGGCGATGTAGACTCATATTTTTGACAGTCCCATAGTTGGGAAAGGACAGGGAGGGATGAAAGGAAGGGGGATAGTTCTCCCATGAAAAGTTTTCATCCCCCTACAAAATTTTGAGAGCAAATATTGCTGCATTAATAGAAATCATACCTCCCCACTCTCCTGCAGCTATCTAAACCCCCTTCACCACCTTACCTGGCTTCTGGCCTGATTTTCTTGCTCTTCACTGTTTATGCTTCTATTTGTGTTCTTTTGCAAGTTCTAATTAAGTACGGTAACAAAACTAGCTGTTGTGGTCTTTTGCTTAATTTGATCATTTGTTTTCTTTTCACTTGACAGCACCTCTGTTCCTTAAAAATAGTGTATGCCTATTAGTATGCTCATTGCAGTTATTAAATCATTATTACAGGAGCTGCAACTTCCATCAAGTTTCTCAGTCACCTGGTTCAGTAACTTACCCGCTTGGCAGAGGTGTATTACTCCTACACCTATATCAGCTGCAATCATAAAGCCAATGTCCATGAGCTTTCATAAAAATTCTTCAAACTAGGTAAAAGCTGTATGCTATTAACTGTTCATCCTCACAACAACTACAAATTATGAATATTCATCAAAAAATCAAATAACCAAAGTCAAATGGGTTTCTGTGTGTGATTTCTCCTGCTTAAAGGGGAAATGCAGTCACCCCAACTTGAAGTAGTGTAGTAGACTGTCCTGTTTCATGATTGGCTCTTGAGAGTCATGTGACAATATTTTTTCTCCTCAAATGTGAAATTTACAAGAAGTAACTGATTGGTTTACCTTGAATATGCAATATTAAAGTCCTAACATATTATGAACGATACTTTGAAGAGAAATAAGAAGACAATTGTGAGATTTAGCTGTTGCTTCAAAATAAGTTTGGGGCGACTGCTCTTGACCTTTAAAGCTCACACGCAGTGAGTTGGTCACAGAACAATGTTACAGTTGAAGCTTTGTCATGTAATTTTATGTAATATGAACATTCGTACATCTAACCAATCAACAGTCAAGAGGTAACATCAACTTGGGCTCATGAATAAAGCGAAACTGGACGATCTCTGTTATTGTTTGCAGGTGTTGGAGTATGTACATCAAAAGAGGAGTACATATTTGACACTGCTATGAAGGTTACCTGGTAATCATCTCCAAAACTACTTGAGTCCCTTTGAAGCTAAATTAAAAGAAACATCTGTTGCCCAGAATTTCCATAAGGTAACGGAATGCCAAGATATGAAGGAGTTGCTCTATTTTTATGGACAACTTAACACACAGACCATTCTACTGTTAAGTGCACAAACTGGGTGCCATACCAGTAATTTAATATCAAGCACATTCTACACATACGCAGCACTGTAGTAGGCCCCAACGAGCATGTTTTCATCGATTATGTACACAAACTCAGTCACACAATGAAAATATTAATAACATGCCAACCCTATTCCTGCATGAGGGGTACATTCACAAAGCGTATGTACAGTACAGTCTGTATTAAGCATACCACCACTGAGTGCCGGTGAGGGACCAGGCTGTGACATTACAAAACACTGTGTAATTGAAAGTGACATCCAGCTGCCTGGTGGCGTTTGAGTAACATATCACAATAAGACAGAAATCAGAATGAAGTGATTTGATACTCTCTTTGGGATGAACGAGGGCTTGACACCCTTTTATTTCCCCCTTAATTTTACAACTTGGATCATTTTAATCATAAGATGGTTGTAAATCTCTGCTTTTAGGGTACACCTGAAATAACTGGAAGTGTATGAAGTTGTACTGTTTGGTTCACTGACATTGTTTCACACTTTGGGAGACTTCACAAGGTTGCAGTAGTTGTACAGTGCATGTCATGACATAATCAGCTATGCTGGATGAAATAAATTGGACACTCACTTTGTCAGTGAGATAATAAAAAAGATTCTGCTGAGCAAAAGAGTAAACAGCTTTCCAACATATAAAAATAAAAAACAACATATAAAAAAAAATCTACAAAAATCTCATTATATGGATATATACTGTGATATAGCCAAATTTTTAGGTTCTCTTGATCAGATAGAACCATATAAATGATTATTAATATACAGCATCCCTGGGCTTGTCAATTTAAATTGGGATGATTGCATTTGCCCAATTCTCTGGCATAAACAAAGTAAATTTACAAAAGTTAACATGATCTTATTTGCAATGAGATTAATTTTGATCTAAGGGCTCATCTTAGCCTACACAAAAAACACATTTTGAAGTGCCAAAATATGTACTCTCAATTATTTCTGTACGTCACATGTAATATCCATCAAAGATATTAAACAGGCAGTCAAGTACATGGGCCTACAGTCATTTCATTCATTTCATTTCATTTATATGTTTTTCACACCATACAGGTATACAAGCATAATATATATATAATATTTACATCATATTTACATCATAGTCAAAGTGAATTGTCAAGCAGTTATTATCCTTGCAAGTCCCTTGATACAATACTACAGTAGTTTTGCTTCCCGGCATAGCACAACAATTTTTGAAGTACCATGGTCTGCAAAGAGCTGGTTAACCTAAGTGCATGCCTACTGTCTGTGCTGTACACAGAATGTAAATTCACCATGTTATATCTAATAAATCCTCTCGGGTACCTGCATAGCCACAGGACTCACAAGATTTTCACATTCTGACCCCTGTTGACCTCAACTGGCCTTTCCAAACTTGATCTGCCTTATTGTACTTGGTATAGTCCATCCACATATGATATACCCATCATGCTTAATATTCACTGACATAGAAGCACACCATTGCATGGGTTTCTCTTGTCATCAAAACCAAAACCATGCAAGAAAATTGTCACTAGAATTGGCACACTGTGGAACGATGTCTTAACACTCTTTTTGATGTAAAAATAAATCCCTCACGCATCTGTCCATGGAAGTTCTGTACAGGTCATCATGATCTGACATAGTGAATCCTACTAAAGGAATTATTCCACTCTATCTTATCGCCATTGATTTAAGCTAAGAACAAAATGAGTCAACTACATAGCTGGTAGGTTAAATCAAATTAGCCAAGAGTTACATGAGTGGACAACCATATTGATTAACAGCTATGACTAATGGAAGACCAAACTGGAAGCTTTTAAATCACTTACACAAGGGGCAGACTGATAACAGCCACAAAGTATGAAAATATTTAACAAGAGGCTACCCAGGGAAAATATTCATTTAGGGACTACAATCTTATTGAATTCAGGTAACTATTTTATATAACTTAAAATTGTTGTGAAATCAAAAAAGTACACAATACTGAACGAGGACAACAGGCGAGTTAAGAAAAATTCAGTTTAAACAGCTAAATTTGTTGCTCACATAAGTTTGCATACTTTATATTTGCTCCCTCTACAACAGTATGTGAAAAAAGACACTATATAATTACACTAAATGTGAATTACAATCACAACATAATTGTCACATTGGATGGAAGTTGCACACTACCTCATCATCCCGAAAAGTATTGGTATCACTGGGTATGATGGGGCTAAGAGGTGAGTAGTATGCAAAATAAGTTTCAACTTTGATTCAAAGTGTGTTTCCACAAATTTTCATTTGCTACCATCGGTTGTGTACAGTATGCAAGACTGCAACATAGGGAAGAGTGTGCTACAAGTAAGAGTGGAGAAATTTATACTGTACTGAACTATAGCAAACCACAAAAGTGCCCTGTACAATATGGAAGATCTAAAGGGCTAACAAATATTCCTCCACAGTTTGGAAATCCAGGAGAGTTCCCTGGTGACAGAAGTGAATACCTTAAGAAAATAATGAAACAATAAAAACCTGAGTTATTTCAGAATATATGTTTGGCTCTACCACTTTTTCATTTTTCAGGGTATGATTGTATTTACACCTGAAAGTAGTATTTAGTGGCACTGGATTGGCAGCACTGAAATATTTTTGCATCAATTACACAACTTTTGCTGTATGACTTTAAGTGAGTAATACCAGCTTCATGCCAACAGATTTATTTAAATTCAGCATGCACTGAGGAATAATATCAGCATGCTACAAGAAACATCAAACTGTTCTGTCATATCCCATAAATCAATTGCTGAAGGTTACCTTGAAAGAATGAGCAGCAAGTAAATAATTTAGCAAGCTATTTGCTAATACTTTGCAAATACATAATTTTCCATAACAAAATAGGAAACGTTATGGATCATCCTGTCACTTTTCAAAATTTATGTTTCAACTTTTTTGTATTACACTTAAGCACTGAGAGATAACAAGAAAAGTAATCCTCTGATAAAGATAGACATGTCTGACACCTGACAACACCCATCCCTCAGACTTGAAAAAACAGCACACCGACTAAGAAGCAGGGTTGCCATACTGAACAATGGGATTATTTTGAGAGAACCTTGTCTGAGGATCATGACCATCTCATTTTAAGAAGTGTTAGGGTGCACTAAGCCACTGACTGACCAGTACAGTGCTCCTGCTGAAAAAAATAATTTAGAATTTACTGTCCATTCAAAGGATGAAGCAATGACATATTGTGATAATGTAGTGTACAATTCACCAAGAAACATGACTGTTGGTCTCTATCAAAAGCACATGATACTTCATTTAATTGTGATACTCAAGGGAACCCTCCATCTTTTTTTATCTGTATGTAACCACAGTCAGAAAAGTTCTATACCTAGCTTCATTACATATCTACTCATTTGATTTTCAAGCCTACCATACAAAACTGTTTGGCCAAGAACACATTCTGCATCAAAAATACATACACATGTTATAAAACTAATAGATACAGTACTTGTTTTAGCAGGGAAGTACCGCACCCCTTCCATGGCCATCTTAGCAGAAAAACTTTGTGGTGCTTACTCTTGCCATGTCTGTTACAACAGCCCATACTACACATGCCAAGTTCACACACCAATGGAGCACTGTTATTAATAACAACTCTAGTAATCTATTTCTGCACTGTACAATGATATTGACCAAGGCCTGAAGGTAAAACAGGTGGCGGAGATGAACATCAAGAAGGCTGTCTCCCTGACTGCTACCTTTAGGGTAAAACATATAATCATTCTCGAATTTAATTTGTGAGAAATTTAATCAAACTGCAACCACTGCAAACTTGACTGTTGAAGGAACACAATTTAAACAGGACTCAAGGAATATAGTAGAAGTACACAGAAAGATCAAAGGTTACAATACTTGCCCAAGGGTATGAAATACTTTAATGGGAGCTGTAAAATACTATCCACAAATATAATTAATTACAGCATGCTAGTGTAAAAACACCATGAAGTATTTTGTACGAACCAATTTTACATTGTCCAGATATAAATGTTTCTACCTGATGGTCTCACTTGTTTCAAGTTAAGAAAACAATTAAACCAAAAAGTATTATCATGACAACGATTGAAAAACTGTGCATCAAAAACGGTTAGAATTATTTGATACTTCTATTGTAAATATGATCTGATTATTATACGTGTCCAGCTAAAGAACAGTTTGGAGAGTATAAATATTGGCACAGAGTTCAGTTACTTCCAAAAATAAAATTTTTTCCACATGTCTGATGCTTTTTCATAACATAGAAAGGAGCTTAAAGAACAGGCAGAGGTTGAAATAAGGGAAATGAATCTTTGCAGTCCACTTGAAGACCATCCAACAATTTCTAGTCTTCCATCAAAGCCTTATTAAAGTGAAGTGTTCCACAGCCTACTAAAAGGACCTATTTCCATGTCTCATGCTGCACACAACTTAGAGAAGTTTTGACACTGCACCCCCAGTGTCCACAATTTTGGCTAGCAACTTGCCCTCATTCTCCTTCCACTGCAAAACTGTTGCCTTGAAGGTTTCTGGGTCTCAAAGTCACCGACTTAACTAAGCTCTCTGACAAGGATTCATGCTAAGTGTCATATTATTATTATTAAAATCATTTATAGTCCCTTTTAAGCTTGTTACCAATTCCTCGTGAGGTTTGGTAATAGCTTTTATAAGAGGGAAGGTTTTTGAATTGTACTAAATAGGGTATTCTTGAAAGGTCAATGTAACATCTGCTTGTGGGTCCTAAATACTTTTGAAAATTCAACTTCCTAGAAATAAACTCAATATGAATGGTGTACATGCGTGTTTTTTTTCTACAACTAAAACATGCAAGTTGCTTCAAACAGCCCGAGCATATTACACACACACTTCAAATTGCCAGTGAGTTACATATGTAGGCCTGTAAGGAATGCACAAGCCCTCAAATTCCCCGAGACTACAGTACATCACTCCCATTATCCAGCACCCCTATACATGGCACATTAATACAGTCACACAGTGACCATAACAAAGACTGACCACAGAGGCAAACCTTGTCAATCCCTAGCTTCTCAAGAAACAAACTTCAACCAGAAGATATCTCTTCTACAAACAGTAAACATACCCTACCATAAATCAATGCATGTGGAGGATTTGATCACAAAGACCATGGGCCAAATTCCCAAAGACTACCTGCACACAAAAACTTGCGTAAGTCAGTCTTAATACAAAGCGGATCTTGCTTAGTGAGTATTCACGAAGGGAAAAAGTTCATAAATATTTTGTATAACTTTATGCAAGCTTCAGAGTTGTTGTTAAGTGCAAAAAGCCATATAGTAACACATAAAGAGATACGCTGTACCAAATGGTTGTGTACCGTATAGGACCATGCATCTGACCACGGAAGACTGTACACATCATTTTAACAATTTAACAGTCAATGTAATTGGCTCAAAATGCAACAAAGCAAGATGCAACCCCACACAGGACTGGCTCATGTGCATGTATTGCAATAATATGCAATGTATCTTTACAAACTGCGTAAATTCAACCAGAATGCAAAAATGCATTGTGGTTTCGATGATTCATACACCCTACAGTATCATGGAATTACAGTATTATGAAGTGACTGCAAACTTTTTAAGGCCAGACCCCTGATGACCCCAAATGACCTTTGACCTCCACCAAAAGTGATAGGGTTCTTCCTCTCACCAGTAGGCATCTACATACTAAGTATGAAATTCATCCAACTTCCTATGTCAAGATATCATGTTACCAGGGTTTTCAGGGTTTAACCCCCGGTGACTCCAGATGACCTTTGACCTCCACCAAAAACAATAGCATTCTTTGTCTTTCCATAACTCATCTATATACTATGCACAAAATTTATCCATGCTTCCTGCATCAAGATAGTATGTTAACAAGGTCTTCAGTTTGACCCCAGTAACCCCAAATGACCTTTGACCTCCACCAAAAACAACAGGGTTCTTCCTCTTCCCATAATGCATCTACATACTAAGTATGAAATTCATCCAAGCTTTCTACCTTGAGATATTGTGCTAACAAGGTTTTCAGTGTTCGACCCCCAGTGACCTCAGATGACCTTTGACCTCCACCAAAAACAATAGGGTTCTTCCTCTTCCCATAATGCATCTAAATACTTAGTATGACATTCATCCAAGCTTTCTACCTTGAGATATTGTGTTAACAAGTTTTTCAGAGTTTGACCCCCCGATGACCCCAAATGACCTTTGACCTCCACTAAAATCGATAAAGTACTTCCCCTTTATATAACACATCTACATCCTAAGTATGAATTTTATCCAAGCTTCCTCCATCGAGATATAGTGTTAACAAGGTTTTCAGCATTTGACCCCTGGTGACCCCAGATGACTTTTGACCTCCACCAAAAGAAACAGAATTCTCTGCCTTACCATAAGGCATCTACATACTATGTATGAAATTTATCCAAGCTTCCTACATCGAGATATCGTGTTAACAAGGTTTTCAGTGTTTGACCCCCGATGACCCCAAATGACCTTTGACCTGAACTAAAATCGATAGGGTTCTTCCTCTTTCTATAATACATCTACATACTAAGTATGAAATTTATCCAAGCTTCCTACATGGAGATATCGTGTTAACAAGGTTTTCAGAGTTTGACCCCTGGTGACCCCAAATGACCTTTGACCTCCACCAAAATCAATAGGCTCCTTCCTCTTCCCATAACGCATCTACCTACTAAGTATGAAATTCGTCCAAGTTTTCTACCTTGAGATATTGTGTTAACAAGGTTTTCAGAGTTTGACCCCTGGTGACCCCAGATGACCTTGGACCCCCACCAAAAACAATAGGGTTCTTCCTCTCAATATGGGGCACCTATGTACCAAGTTTGAGAAGTGTCAGAGTTTCCCTTCTTGAGATATCGTGTTAACGAGCAAGTGTCACAAACACACATACACACATAGACACACATACATACACACGCCAGCACAGTTGCATAGGTTTCTCTTATCATCGAAACCAAAAATGGTATTCACGAAAATAACTAAGTCATTTTCGTGAATACCACTTAAGAAAGTTCTTATGCGAGTTTGTAAGTATTTTCACTAACGTAAGAACTCACCCAAATGGTACAGTGAATCCTGCCCAAGCAGCCTAACTGGAAAGTAGCCTACATATTGTGCTGGTGATCTAGAGTAATAATGCCTGCAACACTAACTGTGGAGTTATTTCTATGCTCAGGTGGGTACTGTAAACATTTACAACTTAGAAATGTAGCATTTAAGTAATAACTGTGCACAACAGGCAACAAAGCCTACATACAAACTACATTTAACACTCGAAACGAAACCCTTGACTTGATACTTCTAAGTAGCTCCATTCAATCATTTGCAAATTGAAAAATCTTATCTAATAAATGAAGCAATGAGCCTGTTTTGGCACATCAGAGACAGCAAATACTAGAGTCTAATATTACACTTAAGTGTAATTATGCACAAACTTTCTTCTGAAATGGATGTAACAAACCTACAATCACTTGCAAGCATGATTCCTTAGATTAGCAGTAATTAATTTAAAGGACTGGGTAAAGCCACCCATCTGTAAGAAAGTACAATCTCCATAGCAGACTACTATAACCTGATCATTCCTTTGGGTAAACCATAAACCAGCTTTCACAGTTTCCATAAATTCTGCTGTAACTTCAAACACTTCTAGCAGCATACACAAACAACTGGATAAGTTTACCCCAGTACCTCTACAAGAGAGCCCTCGCTGGGATAATTAAATGCAGTGCAATTGAGTCATTAACACCCTCATGGTCTCAGTTGACAAAGAGCCATATCCATATAAGGTTAGACTCAATATAACACTCAGTTATGTGACAAACATCCTGCTGGCCTTGTGCGCTTAGATTTCATATTCTCAGTGGTCACCAATAAAGTCATAAAATGAGAATAGTCATCTTCAGTTTAATTTTTTATGGAGTACGCTTGGAGACCAAGATGGGTTTATTGTCCTCAAGAATTTTGGCATGAATAAACAGATGAAATGAGCGGTCTTCATGAAGTGTCAAGATTGCTAGCTGGTGCATTGCCTCTTGTACTTCTGTACTAATCAAACATTAAACGATAAAGGGTCAATGGACAATTTTCTGTTTGCTGGGGTAGACTTTTTGAAATTACCAGATTGGTACTGCTACAGTATTTTATTCTATGGGATAAAAGAATGCACTAGAAATGTAAAAATAATGCTACTATAAATGCAGCTACTGCAGGCACCTACTTGGCATTAAATATTTTCAATGTCTTGCTGAAAGCAAACAGAAGATTACTACATTGCTGAAAGAAGATTTTGGTGAATTTATTTACACACATTAATGAGAAGATCATGTAATTACTAAACAGTCTTCCCTTCTACAGACTTCATATTTCAACACTTCCAAATAACAACTTGGGTTTTGATAGAATCCCCAAAACTTACCTGTGGTTTGGGAATCTATTAACCCTACTTACCTCATCTATTAAACTTATTTCTGTTCTTTTTTCTCCAATGTTTGCCTCCTCTCCAGGGAGCTGGCCTGGTCTAGCGACCTGCATAGTTAGCAATAGGCTACTAAGCCTAGCCGGACTAACAAAGGCAAAATAATGCCCAAAATAATCCGAACAGACCTGACCAAAACAGGAAAAGGATACTCATCCGAATCAGGGTGGGAGGGGGAGGGGAGGGGGGGATAACAGAGTACTTCTACTTCATGTAATCCAAAAAAGAAACCCAACAGGGAGGCAATAAATACAAAAAAAAAAAGAAAAAGATATACTTATAATGGATGAGGTAAGAAGGAGTGAAATAGATCGATGCATAAACACACTTTTCCCTGAAAAGTTTTGACACAAGAAGCCTAGTGCTTTCAGCAGTAGCACAATAAATGCAAAGTTTTCTGTCATTGTTTTGAGAAAATTTCAGAGGGAAACAAGTTTTTTAGAGTCGTAAGTCCTCTCACTACTTTAATCTGGAAAGAAAACAAGATCACATAATCACAGAGGTCCCTGTATGCCAAATAAATCAGTATGATTTGCAAATTCAATGTGCAGAACAAGCAATGAAGGCAAGAGTTCAACAAATCAATTGCATTTTGCAATTCTGTATCATTCATGTTTTAGAACATGCATGAGTCACTATAACATAAAGCCTATATTTTGTTGAAGGCTTTAGATGCCCCTTATTTACCCCTGACCTCACATTGTAAAAACAAAAGATTGCATGAACCTGTCACATTACTCACATAATATGTTCAGAGTTGCTGGCTCACTGACGATAACTTCGTTTTGGTTTGAAGAAGATCTTGCTACACAAGTGAAACTTCCTTCGTGATCATTTCTGTCCACACTGGATATAACCAAATTTCCATCTTGAATAGATACTCCTGGTACGTCACTTATGCTATTTCCATCCAGCCTCCAATCAAAAGAGGCAAGTTTATCATCGACTGCACACTGTAGTGTGATTTGTCTTCCCTGGGTTACATCTTGGGAGAGAGGTTGTGTTGTGAAAGAAAGTGCATCAAGTCCCACTCCAAATATACTTAAACCTGTGAATACAATCAAAGGATGGTTAAATTATTAACTGGTAATATTATCACAATACATTGAATCAAGGGTTTTCAAGTGACTGGACTGACTAAGAGTTTTTCATTATAATAATTTTTGTTGCTAGAACTCAATCACATGGTTTGATGTCTTTATATACACAAATTTGGTTGAGGGTTGTAACTTTGTAGGCAATTTTTATTCATTTTGCAGCCTGGAAATGGCCCTGAGGACACCACTTAAGAACCCAGGCATCATAAAGTTAACTGTTCCACTGACAAAAACACTAAAATAACACAACAATACTACTGAAATTAAAACATGATTATTTCCACAAAAGCTTAATTTCACATGAAAATTGATGAAAACAATCATGTCATTGCATGTAACCTAAAACTCATTAAGCAGCACCTCACCTGCCTCAACTTGACTCAGGCATTCAGTACCGTAGCCTTTTAGATCTACAGTACTGTGCATCTACTATTCTTTCTAACATAAAAACGAAAATTGATGAAATTAGTGACTACAAATTTCCAAGTGCTTTATACTGCATGTGTGTTAATTCTCAGTGGAATGTGTACAAAGCCAAGGAAGCTTTGTTTTGAAATAGGATGCATGTCTAAGCATATGCACTCAATTGTCCTATTGCAACTCCCCCAAAACTGCCAACATTGGCAACAATACTGTACAAAATTTTAAATTTTAAACATCAGAAACCTGACTTGTAACTCAAGTAGGCTAGTAAACAGTTTCTATGTAAATGGTGAGCTCCGGCTAAGGACAGTAGTCTGAGGTAATTAAGTACTGTACTTCCATAGGCTGACCCTAGATCTGACTGGGCTGTAGTCACTGAACTTGAGAACATGCATTCTTGGCATGCTAGACCATTGTTACTGCTTTGTTCGTTCCATAGGATGTTTCACACATGGCGGGCTTCTGCGTGATGTGATGAGACACGATAAAAAACGTTGACACACTGTAACTACTTAGACCATTTTACACTGGGCATGATACTTTACAAGGCGATACAACGCCAAAATTGAGTTGAAATTTTTTCAATTTTCACCCACTTGTTGCTGAGCGATATTTTGTGTGCAATGAAGTACAACTGTTCTGTTAGATCACATGACTAATTGGTAACTGGAATATCGCTGAGTCACTTGTAGTGTCAAAGGGCTGGCAACATTTTTATGATAAAGTATCGTATCATGCCATACTGTATTGCGTACAATGTGAAATGAGCTTAACTATTGCAGAGATCTAGTCTTAAAACAAAATACTCGATTGGGAGCTTGTCCTGAATTAATTATCTTCATGTGTAATTTGAAAAGCTATGACACGGAGTTTTACTTTATGGCCTGTACGTCACATTATATGAAGGTAGACACTAGTAAAGCTTAACCTGAAATATTCTTGATTATTGACCTATGTTACTATAAATACGTGTACCAATACCAGAAGCAATAAAATTTATGATAAACTGTATGGTGTCTTTATATTGGATTCCAAATGTTCATGACAATCACAACATTCAACTCCTTACATTACAGTGTATGAAAACCCGTAAAGACTACAACATAGTATTGGTTGAATTACCTCAAAATTTACGTACAGTTTAACTACTGTACAAGTCTTTGAGTACTGTTAGTAGCTAAAACACTAGGCATAACACCTTGTCTGCCAGATGGAGATGTAAAATGACCATCCTGGAGGCAAGAGTGGAAGCAATAAGTACACACCCAAAAGGGAATATGGGGGAGGGAGAGATGGTTGGGATAGCTACTGGATGTGATTGCTTAGGCATAGTACACATAGAATTGTAGTTGTGAAAGACAATAATTTCTGTTTTTAGTACATTTTTGACTCTGATAAAAACCAGAATGCGAGGCATTCCCAATCACAAATTCAGACTGCAAACTGGTGAATTCAAGGCAGATGTCTCACACAGCATCCTTACTGTTTGCACTTATCTGTAATCCGGTCTGCATGTAATAATTGTTAAAATGACAAATGAGAACCATGACTTGAATTTGTATATATAAGCTAATAAGGTTGAAATATCCTCCAAAATTAAAACGGAAGACTGCAGTAAGGTTCCATTGATTCCATTACATAAGACTTCTACTTATTCAACAGAATGCAACATTTTGAGATACTTTAACGATCTACAGAATACATGTGCAATTTATGCTACTGTACATCATGGTAAGAACAGGCCACTCTCCTGTGGCAGTACAGATGTCAGGTACCTATGTGTATGAACCTTGCAAAACTCAATGGACTTTCACCTCTTACAAATGCAATGGGTTCATATCTGCCCAGTGCTGAATATAAAGAACTGACATGCTAAACAAGAGACTTTTCAATTTCACTATCTTCTGGCAAGAGTGATGTTCAAAGTTGTTCTGTTTCTGTGTGACTACCAAAAGTCTTGACAGACAACCAAAAATAACACTGTAGTTGTCTGACAGGCAACCAAATTTCTTGACAGAAGAAAGCAGATGGCACCCAGGGCAAGCTGGGCAACTTCAACAATTTCTTTTCAAATTTTCTTGCAGACAACCATAAAGATGGACAAGTTGTGTGATGGAAAACCATGAAATTTCTTTAAAACTGAGGCCTGTCCTTGTATTGTTTTTTAGCATGTTTTCTGACCTCTGATGAGTTTGGATGCCCTTTGACCTTCAAGGCTTCAACAAAGTGAAAGGGACCTACAAACATGGGCAGTGATCACAGGGGTGGGGGGAGGAGACAGGGTTCATGTCCCCCTCAATATTTTCAGTGGGGAGGGGTGCATATTATCAAATGTCCCCCCAATATTTAGAGGCATGCAGAAAAAATAAATGTTACACACATTTTTGATGTGAATAATTGTGATACTAGCCTATTAATAGCAGATGGGTAGAACTTTAGATCGGTAATTATGTGATCTGTGTCCTCTAGAATGCACCAAATTGCTTGGCATTAAGGGGGCTTTGCCCCTGGACCCCAACAGGGGACCTGTGGTGGTTTCCTATACCTCTGGTCAGAGGCCCAAAGTGTTCACTCAAGCAGGTGTCCCTCCCAATAATTTTAACCGATCCCTGCCCCTACCTACAAAAGACACCACATCCTATCCTAGTATCCTTCCCAACATGCTGAAAAAGCCTGTTCAAAAATTTTTTCAGCGCTGACTTCTGAAAAGGTCAGAAGACACCTCCATTCTGCCTGAACCCCAATCCCCCAACCCCACAAAAAATTCTCAATATGGGACATCGGACATCCACACTCTAAATATCAGACTTGTCAATGTAACCCTTAGTGAAAAATGTGATTACAAGCAAAGACCTGCAAATACACACATTGTCTACACAGACAGGCCATTTCAAATACATCTAGATGTTTTCATGGAATCCACAAATACATATGTCCCAACTTTCAAACTGATACCTTGAAAACCTATGGAAATGAACTAAACATTACTCTATTGAAGAAATAAATACAGTGATTTGACATTTTCAGACTTTGCATGATTAATTTGACCAGTTGACATCAACCTGAATCAATAGATACAGTCTGAAAGAAAATACAAAGCCCATGGCATCAGTCATTGATTAGTTGTCACTGCTGTTCCACATATCATTCCTGACTGTTCAAAACTAATTTCACGCAGGATTCATTCCATTTATAGCTTATAATTGACAACAAGATGAGATATTGTCATTCATAAATGAATGTTTGGTGAGGTTTGCAGCCTCATGGCAACAAAATAAGTACAAAAGACTGAAACCTTAACTTCAATAAATTAACTTGATTTTTTTCCACACATAGTTGTTGTCACAAATGGAAAAATTATCTTTTCTTGGCAATTCAAAAATATTCCTGGCAGGGAAACCTTTCTGAACTTAAAAAATTTGTATATGTGCAAATAAGAGTAAAAAAGGGGGATCTAGTGATTTTTTACATAATCAGTATTTGCCAAAACCTAAACATCTTGATTTATTTTAGGAGTATTAACACAGGGTGCATGTTGGGCTTGAAATGTATCATTTTGAGGAGAAAACTTGAAGAAATCCTATTTGGTTCTAGAAACATTACAATGGTTTGCAAGGCACCACAACTGTTTCAAATTCCCCTCAGGTACATATAAAATGATTCAAATATTACCAGCCAGCAGATAATACATCTATAGCCTAGACTTTCCTCAACTTTAATACTGACATCTGTCCAATGCGAAGTACTTCTTTCCCAAACGTTTTTTTCATGCCCCATCCCCCCACCCCTCCAAATCAGGACAAAAGAACAGCATTGTAATAAACTTCCCTTCTAATCTCTTTTAAGGAGTGTCCCCTTCCCAAAACCCTCCTGTAAGTCAACTGTATACAATCCATAGAGGGAGTTGTGACTCCCTGATCCATGCTTCCATAGTAAAACAGGGTTAGTCAGAAACCATGATCTACTTATTCTACTGCCCAGGTCCTATTTCTATTTTTAAACACAAATCTAGGTTACCATGACCCTTCATTTTGGGTCCAGATGTCCCTACTGTCAGTTTATCTAGTCGCTGCTGTGGTTAACTGTAAATACATGATGCAAGTATTGTAACAATGCAACCCTTGGGAATCTTCACAGTTAAACATGAAATTTGACTTCCCTCTGTATTCTATGGTGCTACAAGCAGACAAGCTGTCCCTTCAGGGATCCTGTGTTTATCTAGCCCAATTTTGATAGACCATGCAGGTAACACATGTATGAATAAGTTACTAAGATGGAGACATATATCATGTCTTAACACCAAAAGAAGTAGGTTGACATGCGAATTTAGCTGTCGTTGTCATGTAAGGGATGGTTTTACCTAGCTATACATGGCGGACAGGAAATCTTGACCAGATGTACTGTAGGGAGGTTGTACCAGGAATTGTAGCATCTCCTTGATAATTACTGTAGATGCTCACCCCAGATGTAAAGGAAAAATGCAGTCCCCCCTCCCCCCCTCCCCCCCCCCCCGAAAATTTGAATTAGTGCACCTCGTCACTGTAAGTAGAATGGCTCCAATCAACCATGTGACAATACATTCATGCAGAATTTTAAACCTCTTGGTTTACCTTAAATATTCAATGTTTTCATACAGAAACAATTATGAAAGATACTTGTGAGTGAAATAAGAGGAAATTTGCAAGATTTAGCAGATTTTTGAAAGTAAACTTAGGGTGACTACTACTTTCTCCCTTTAACACAAAAGGATTACTGATGGTTGTTCAAAAGCTTGGATCTAACATAAAAAAAATAATGACCCTGTCATTTATCTGCTAAATAGCTAGTACAGTAAAACCACATTACTGTAGAATACTACTTTTGAGCTAAATCACACACGACAAGGTGCCATGAGTAATTGTTTTTATTTTTCCTTGGCTGCTCAGGTGCTGCATGGATGTGATCAAACCAACTCACAGAAATTAACTTCTTAATACATATTGGTTAACTGGTAAATTTCAATTAGAAAAATTGTTACATTACATCCTTACCAAGAAATACTGTAGTTGCTATGAAGTAATGGTTATCTGCACCAGTTTTTTGAGTCCAGAGCAATTCTGAGTTTAATACCCCAAATTTATAATGGGACTATAATCTTCACGACACCACCCCAACTATATAAGTCCCATATGACAACATAATTATGTAGATTTAAAGAATCAATCCTGTTCAGAAATATAAATCAGTAAAACAGAGGTTTTTTTTTAATATTTTTTGAATGGTAGTACTGCAGGTCTTTTTCTGTCTAGAATACTTGTGAGCAAAGACTAGAATCATTCCTGAAACATTTAAAACAAATCAGTTACATGCTGTGCCATATAACCCAACACAGAGGCACCTCCCTGCGAAAACCTCATTCATGAATTGCTGTGTAAAAAAACACTACATGCATGGAAAAGAGTCACTGCACAGAGCTCGCATGTAACATATACTGTAAAACTACACAAGGCTGGACAGCATACATGGTTCCTTTGTTACCCTTTGTTACCATTTACTAACTTCACTATGTGAGCAATGCTGACAATACAAAGGCTGTTTTTTCAATGCACCTGTTTGGTAAAGCTGCAAAGTAAAGAGTAGCCACAAGAGAGTTGCCAGAAAGCTCCAATCAGAGGCACTCCAAGGACATTAACCTTCTTAATGACAATGCCACAAGAGTCTGGTAGAATGTGACTAATAAGCTTACCACAGACTAACAAGAGCCATAGCATGCTGTGACCTTTCATAATTTCTTGTGAATGATCCTTTATTGTAAAATTAGGCCAGGTCTGAATCTTTTCAATGCATTTTTAGCATTGTTCAGAAGGAAAGGAAATATTTTGTATTGTCTTCCTTTGACTAACCACTGTAATACAGTATTATTTTAATTTTAAAGCCCTCATCAATTTGGATTCTTAAGAATTTGTATCACTAAGGAATAATGGAATGCAATCCATCATTTCCCTCACAATGATATTAATGACCTGATCATGATAAACAAGGGTATGAGTTTAGTGAGAAATTCCCTTAAATTCTTTGTACAGTAGTTTAATTCAGTACCGCTTGCTTCTCTGCCTTGTGGCTAAGATGTAACTATTTTGGCAAAGATGTATAGTATCTTTTCTTTTCAGCCAGTCTAGAATGGGACCATGCATGACAGGCCCTTGATGCAGAGGTCTGAATGTCAAAAGGGTGGTCATATTCAGTCTAAGTTGTCCCTTGGGGAACGTAGCTCCTTTGGAAAGCAAAAATCCTCCAGGAGTAAACATTTGGTTTTCACCCTTCAGCTGTTCACGAGAGAGATGAGGGGATATTGTAAAAAGTAATAATTTGATACACTAAAATTTGAAATGCCAGTAAACTGAGAAGAGATACATTTTTATTTAAAGACTGACTAGTATTTACAGAGTGTGAATCCCAGTTGCAAAAATGATGGGAAAGTATCTGTCTCATTACAATTAAGTTACAGTATGTCAACCTCATGGTTTCAAACTAGTAAATTTTCTTTACAGAAATGCTTTAAAATTACAATAAAAAAAAAAAGGCCATCGGGTGGGGGTGGGGGTACATTATCATTCTTCTACACATGTTGTCTCCCTTTATGAACTCATTCCTCTTGCCTAAAATGACATGTTGTAGGAAGTGTATCTTAGAAATTCATGATTTGAACTGCTTTTCACTTCTCTGCAAGGTTTTCATCATCTCTACACCAAATAGGCAATTATTTCAGCCATCAATGCATACAGCTAGTACATTTAGCTGGGAAGATCCTTCTTTTACTATGTTCAGTCCCTCTGTTTCAAGTTCTTGACTGAGCAACTTTTTTCAACTTGCATCACACAGCAATAGTTTTATCCCTGGTCCTCTGAATTGTTTATCCCACAAAAACTCAAAAAGGTCATATTGTTTTTGTAACAGTCAAGTTAAATAGGCTAACCCAGTTGAAAATAACCACAAAACTCTCACAGTGAAATGTTCTTGATCACCAGAATAATTACTGTCCCAACAGACTACCATGTCTGGATTTAACCAGTTTACATCATGGATGTGCCCTAAGAAAAGTACCGATGCCTTCAATGTATAGTGGAAACTGCACATACAGACCCAAACAGCCTGTACTGAGCGGTAACCAGAAATATAAAGATGTGCCCTGGAGCAGCCACAGCAGCCAGACAGACTGTTTTTAAGGCAATTACCATTCCGATACAGGAGAGAATGGACTAGAAGACAGAGCAGACAATAGGATGAATCTATTCAGTAAGATCTTAGAGAGGATGTTTGCCTTTTCTTCCTCACACATCATCAAAGTAAAGGATTGGTGATTATACTCATTAGGGCCCTCCAAGTGACAAACAACTCCCCAAATGTTTGATTAAGTTTCTTCAAGTGTAAGATTGATACAAAGCAAGATCTCTTATTTCTCAATAAGTCTGTCCAGTATGATTGGCAAAAGGGTGTTGGATTAACCTTAAATTAGCACAGTTAACTGTGTCACTTGTAATCAGGAACTGAATTCCCAGTAGGCTGATATATCATACTGTAGGCCTACTTCTCTATTTCAGCATGGGGAGTATACATTATAGAGCAGTGTCCATGTAGGCACATTTTGTAATGGATATTTTATATCAGACAGAGTGCACTATATATACAGTCAAGTGTGCACAACGTACTCTTGTCCTTTTAGCTATACTTTAATTTTACTTACAATTACTTCAGCTTTCTGAACACATGAGCCTATGGTTACCATTCACACAAGGTCACAGCATGTGGTTACTATTTTCTATGGCAGAATAGCAATGAAGTGCCACAACTGGGATTGTACTGCATACTACTATCATGGAAGTACTACCTCCATACTAATATGAGCATAACTTGTTCTACAGAATATATATGCCTATAGTATTTTTAAATGCTTTGAAGACTTTCCAACAGTCTGTGTGACTGTTCCAGTTGGATGAAGTACAATCTATATGAATCAATTTAAGTACACAAATTATTTGTACTGTGTGACTTCAGTGAAATTTAAAGTTAGAGTGACATGCGAAGAAAATAAGCTGTTTTGGCTCAGCAGTGAAAGAATTTAATCCCTGAATGAAAAAACTATTAGAATTACCAATATACAAATTCAAGGCAGTTACTGATTTAGACCATTTCCCAAGCAAATATAATGATGATGTAGATTGTTATACAGTGTTAATATTTCTTTTGTAAACCCTTTATTAATTATCTCTTAAATACTCACCAGCTGACTGTAGTTAACACTTTGATCAGAGACATTCATATATTTTGAGAAGAAATTTTCTAGTGACAAAAAGTCCCTTGGGACATGTCAATGTTACAACTGTCCTTGAAATAAAGGTTCAAAAAACGAAGAAAAACATCAGACATCAGCCACACTTGGTGAGTCTGTTGTTCCATATCACAAATTTGCATACCTGGCTCATTTTTATTCATAATTGAAGTGTGAAGTATAAATCACCCTCTACAATATTCAGTATTGGATGGATTTTGATCGAAATTGTGGCTATTATCTGAATTTTTTATGCTTTTTAGTATACATCAAATGTCCAGTTATGTCATCTTCTTGTCACCAGACCTTCAAGTAGCTATTAAGAAAGTATTTTTCTTGTGAGATGAGCCATTTTTGCCCAAGAAATACCTGTAGATACCCCCCAAAAAATCTTTTGGAGTTACACAGGTGAAAAATATTTACATTGCATGATGACCTATAAAACATAATACAACTCTTTTTAAACTAGTTTCAAAGTCAAGACAAAAGAATGATTTGGGTAAAAACCTAGAGGCATTGTCACTTTTCATTGCAAAACTGTGAAAAAGCTTTGAATTTCAGATTTTCTCCAAAATACTTCCCTGAAATGAAATTTGCAGAAAAGATTACTGACAAGACTTAATAAAAGTAACTGGCACCAGTTAATTTTTTTGTTATTCCAATCAGGAGTGAACCTTCCCAACCTGGAATGATCAAACATTGTTTCTTGTGATATCGATTATTCCTGAACAAGCTATGAGCATGGACAACCCATGAATTAGTGTGCAAACTTTTGGTTACAAATACATGTATCAAAATCCTTAGAGGAAGACAGGTTTCATAGCCAAACATTCAAAAAAGAGCTCTAGCAACTTCATATAACCATCGATCATAAAAAAAAATTTTAGTGGTAGAATTTGAGTGACACAATACATATTCTCTCCAATTTTCAGACCCATAGCTTACAAAATGGCCAAGAAAATGCAATTCACAGACAAAATCTCTGATGCCTCGCTAAAAACTGCTGTTTCACAATTGTATTACTTTGACTAGTGTTCTGGTCGAAGTAAAAACTCTTTTGGAACTCCATCACCTAGAGGTGATTTTAGCATCTGGCATCTTATTTGTAAGGCATTTTGCAAAGTAACTAGCCACATGAAGTATAACTTTGCATATGTGAATAATACACCATCAATATACCTTTTGCAAACTCAGCCCCACAGTAAGTATGAGTCACATCACCGAATAGCATATATTGCTTCAGGTGTACTGCATTGATTCTCATTCAGGGTTCCAACTTTAATTTATCCTTCTGTGTAAACCATACATATTCTGTATACCTCACAAGGCTCCTGTCACACATGCTGTACTTTTCATAAGCTATCTATGCCAGGAATACAAACTGATGAAGGAGGGGCTGTCTTGTATTTTAAGAGAGTATAAAATGGACATGGTTTATCATCACTGAGGTCGGGTACATTTTGCAAACAGACCTACAGTACTTTTAACACTATGCCATAGTACCCTCAGTTTTTACTTGAATGGCGTACTGCCTAGAAGTGAACATCTATCGTACAAGAAGAGGGTTGTACTCTGCACATTACTGCCACCCATGTTTAAAATTAAATTAGCACTTATTGAACCATGTCAGCAGGCTCCAATATTCAATCCTTTCAGCAGCTCCCTGTTTGCTGTCTTCTAATGCCTCCCTTGCTAGCCTGGTGAGCATGTCATCAAATCTTCAATATCCATGCATGACACATTTTTCCAGTGAGATGAGTAATGCTTTTCCTATTCACTGATAATCTTCCCAATGGGGTTCCACACAAACTTTGTGTTCTACTTGGAATTCATTGACCCATTAAATTCTAATCAGAGAGAATAAGACAACACCAACTGTCACTCTTTATCACTGACTTTACATACCTGTCTTAGCATCTGGCTAAAGGAAAAGCTTTTTGTCTGTGCTGTGTAAAGGACTCAAAAGAAAATGGTTCAGAGTTGGGATGCTGA
Source organism: Holothuria leucospilota (assembly GCA_029531755.1). Lineage (NCBI taxonomy): Eukaryota > Metazoa > Echinodermata > Holothuroidea > Aspidochirotida > Holothuriidae > Holothuria > Holothuria leucospilota. Next base: position 71,848,277 of record CM055963.1, on the reverse strand, counting down.
AATTAGACCAATCATGTCTGTTATCTATAAAGTCGACAATTTTTTTTTTTTTTTTAATTTTAAAACAATGTGCCGATAGACATTCATGAACAAAATATTATATTTAGGCTTCAAAGCAAAAAAACAACAAAGTTAGATGGATTTCCATCATATTCACTCAATGCCCTACAACTATGGCCAGGCATGCCATCTGTTGAGGCAAATCAAACAGTAACTCTGGTGTTGGTACTGGAGAGTTAAGCCAAACTCCTAACATTTCCAGATTTCTTCAGCAAAGCTACTGCAAGCTTAATTCAGGGTTCAAATTTGATGTTACGGGAAATGCCTTTCAAGTACAAATATGTAAAAATTTCTATAAAGAAAACTGAAATTTAACCTGTTATGTCTTGCACTAAAAGTGAAATTTTACCAATTACAAGCAATAAAATTTTGAAGCTACAGTACAGGTCATAACATGTCCTCATGCATCATACACAGATGAATACAACACACACTGTTCCATTTACAATGAAACTGAAATGACAGTTTGGTATTAGACTAATGCCTCTAAAATTCAATACCATGTACTTCCGTTTCATATCTGTTATTGGACATTTGTTCCAATTTGGGTTCATAAAAAGCTGACACATAGCATAAACTGTTATTTTTACTACACTTTTCACGAGCTCTTTTATTCCTTAGCATAAAGGGAAATCATGGTTTTCAACACAGTTTACTGTAGAAGAGGGAATAGGATTTCCATTCAGTCCAAATGACTTAACACTTGACACTTATGGAGGCCCAATAAATAACTGTCATTTGACAATTTATGTGACACATCTGAAAGCTGAATTTTATGTTGAAAGTAAAGCTCTTGAATTTTAAACAAAAAAAAAAAAAAAAAAACTATATAAAGTTTTAAAACCAACATCGTTTCACCTTAATGAGAGCCTTTACTATCTCACACAGTATAGCTTGAAAACGTAACATTTTACTACACTTTGAATATATAACATATTTTGAAATTTAGATTGCCTAAGGTAATTCAAGCATCTTTTAGGAAATTGCCATTTTCTTTTCACATACAGTTTTCTTTCCAAAGAATGTAAATGATACTATTGTGATTAAGACTGGTTTTGTCCCCGTTGAACAAAAAGTTTGATTACATACTACCAACTGGTGAGAAATAAGGCTTTTTTCAAGACAGAAATCATTCATGATGTACAAAATGCAATTGGAAAAAACTTCTAAAAAAAAGAGAGACTGCATTTGCCTGGTTAAATGTCTTTGGAAGGGCACTGACTTTTATTTTAAATGAATGGTAAAGAACAGCCTACTTTTATCTTAATGTTGTAAACCACACATGCAATAACTTACCCAGCCTACAAATCTGGTTCACTGTACTGAGTATTTTATCTGGTTCTACTTCATCAAGAACATTTCAGAAAAATTAATGTAACCAGAATGTAAAAATGCAAAGATCTGTTTCTAAAAGAGCCCTCTGAAGGTGTATAAGATTTGGATATGCAGGGGGGGGGGGAGGGAGGAGGAGGGGGTGCATTCAATTCCAGAAGTTTGGCACTTTTTAAGGCCATTCTGGGTTAAGACAAAAATCCTTTCAACTGAAAATTATTGAATAACTACATTCCCCAGTACTCCTGGTACCTAAGTTCAGACCACCTGGTTCTGTGATTCTCTTGTACACTACACTCAGTACACTGCTACTGAGGTGGTGTCCAGTGTTTGACTTAGGTAACTTACCTTCTGAGTGTAACAAATCCACATGTTATGCTCATATACTGTATGTTAATGTACTGAGAGTAAACTTATGCATTCTCTCTTGTGATGTTGTACTTCCATTGCTCACAGACTGCCCTCTGATTATCCCAGATGACTTAAACCTCTATCTAAAATAATATGGCTCATTTAAGAAATAATACATCTATGACATACCAAACCTGAACAGTAGAGTTTTTTATGGCTCCTCCAGTGAGGTAAGTGTAATCTTTTAACTTCTGGTGACCCCAGGTGCTTGTAACTTTCACCAATAACAAAAAGGTTCTCAATATAGGACATACAGTAGTATAGTCAAGTATACAAACTACCATACTTATTGTTCTTTTGGCATCATACTAATAAGGGTCACAAATATACCATACACACACATGCTGTACCTTGGCATGACATGATGGATGCATAGGTTTCTCTCATTATCATGACCAAAAAATAAAAATATTGTAACTCATTTGTGACCAACAACACTTAGCAGTTATCACTCTTGTAAAATTGGAAACAGCAGTTTGTAGCTCAACTTCCATAAATCCTGTCTTTACACTACCTGTTATTACAATGACAGAAATTTAATGAATGTTCTGTTCTTCATATCAAAATTTTAAAGCTAAGCATCACCACTTACTTTTGAAAATATTTTCAAACCAGGACTTCTATCAGATACATATTATATTGTAGGTGTTTCTTGCTAAGTTATATATGTAACTTCATAGCAAGGATGGATACTTTCTGCTTCCCCCTCTGCCCTCAGTTACTGTGAATCCTTTTGTAACCTTGTCTTATTCAGCAACTCACACTGTCTGACAAAGTACTTACTACAGAACAGACATAACAAAACGTTTTCTTGTTGCATGGCATTTCATCTTATATACAAAAAATGTTTTATGATCAAATTTATTCCAAACCTCAGCTGGAAACAGCTGTGAACCAACCAATCTTCCCTTTTATTATAAACACTAAAGCCACATAGCTTAACACAAAAAAGATCTATGAAATATCTTAGTCTTTTCTAATATGACCGGTAGTTAATCATCAAAATTTGCTGCTTTCACATGCAGAGGTTACACCAGCACTAACAGAAGTACTACAGTAGTTACTTCTGATTCCACTGCCTGCCTAAAGTGTTCGGGGAAAAAAATCACCTAACCTCAAAACTGATACAATTTTTTAATTCTAGATAATTTGTTGTAATGTTGTTCATGTCCTAAAGTATACTAACAGTTCAGGATTCATCTGATTTCTGTTGGGTTACATTTGCTGGTGCCAAATTTTTTCCATAAATTCCATAAATTTAGTTAATATGTGGCAACACATTATACTTTCCTTAACTGTTTCATGTTTAGTTTTCTATTTTACTTAAGTCCCAACTTGTTATAACAAGTTTAAAATAATAGTACTAAAAAATTATGATTAAGTTTTTAAATGTCTAATTGGTCTGTAAAATAACACACTTTTCCACAGAGCATATGTGCTGAGTGCTGTAGTTGAATGTTATTATCAATCATTCAGTTGAAAGTATTGCCCACTTGGTGGATGTGTTTCACTCCTACACTTATACTGGCTGCACTTGCGAACTTTTGCAAGACTTCTTTGTCAAACTGCATACAAATTGTACCCTATTTACTATTCATGAATGATCACAACAAACAGAAATCATAAATATTCAATAAAAAATAGACTAAAACACGTCTGATTACCATGCTGTTCAGATTGCAAAGTCAATGAGGTTACAGTGTGTGTCTCCCGCTTAAAGGTCGTGTGACATGCCACCAAAACAGCTGTTTCACTTGTCATTTAAAGAATTAAGGCCTCCAATCAAAGATCCATTGGAATTATTTCAATATCTTTTACCGTTCTCAAAATATACATCTTCAAAGTTTGATGGTTTCTGAAGAAACTAATTGCCTATGCAAAAATAATGATGTGGAGTTTTGCACAGTGTTATGATTTCTTTTGTTAACCCTATATAAATTATCTCTTAATTACTGATCATATAGATTACACTTAGGTGAGTGATATCAATATTTTTCAAGGAAAAATATTTAACTTTTATAATAAACCCCTCAGGGAATAACAATGATGCCAGTGTCCAAGGTTGAAAAAACAAAGGCTTACATGTGCCATATATGGATGTCCCTCTTTGGATGTCACATATTTGCATATTGAACTCATGTTTATTCATGATACATGTACAAGTGTGAAATAGAAATTTCCCTGTAAAATGGTCAATATTTGATGGATTTTAATGGAAATTGCGGCTATGTTCTGGATTTTTAATGCTTTTCACATCGAATATGTTATTTTCATGTCACACGACCTTTAAAGCTCACACAATGAAGAAGTCCCATTGACTCACTGTGCCAAGTTAGTAGGTCGCAGAACAATACAGTTGAAGCTTTGCTGTGCAATATGAATATTCATATAATGAAACCAATCAACAGTCAAATTCAAATTCAAATTTATTTCTCATATGAACAACGACACACAGTAAAAGGTTACATAAACAAGTATTAAGGACATATGAAGGACACTAGAAAAACAGAAAACTGTCAACAAAGCTAGTGACCATAGAAAAGTACAAAACAAACTATAAACGCAAAAAGGGAAGAAAAATGATCCCCAAAGAAATTTACAAAAGAGAAGGCAAGGAAAGGAAAGAAGGAAAAAAGAGAGAAACTGAGAACGAGAAAAGCTAAGAATTTAGAAAAGAAGAATACGTAGGAGATTTAGAGCATATATAATAAAAGTAAATGTACATGACATCTGGGATAAATTACGTATAATTACTGATAAGTTCAGCTTTAACGCTGCCAAGGAATGAATTACATTCAATCATAGATTTTATCCTAGGGGGGAGGGACTGCCAGATACGATATGAATAATTATTTAAAATGAATTTTCCATTGTAACTTTTATGATAGGTAACAGTAAAAAGATTGCTTAAACGAGTACTTGGTTGACAGTCAGGTTTTGGTGGGCATATAGCATAAGAAATAATATCAGGTAAGATATTGTTACAGTGTTTGTAAATCAAATCACACATACAATAGAAATGAATATCTTTAATCATAAGGAGTTTATTCTCACTATATAATAAATGAGTTGAATAACGCCAAGGTTTACCTGTAAGCACTTTGAGTAACTTATTCTGAAGGATCTGAAGTGGTCTTAGGACAGACTGTGTAGCTGTACCGTAAATCTCTATTGCATATCTTAACTTAGAATAAATAAACGAGTAATAAATCTGTAAAGCGATGCCTACTGGAAGAAAGTTTCTTAAGTGGTAGAATATACCAACATATTTTACCAAAGTGTTACAAAGATCAGTGATATGAGCTTCCCAGGACAGTCTATCGTCTATTATTAAACCTAAGTACTTAATACTAGAAGATTTGATGATAGTTGTACCGTTAAATACGATTTCATTACAACAAGAATGGGCTTTAGCAGAGGCATGAAAAATATTAAAACTAGTTTTACCAAGATGTAAGGTGAGGTAACATCAAAATGGGCTAATAAATATAGCAAAACTGGATGATCTGTGTCATTGTTTGCAGACCTGTGTTAGAGTATGTAGGTCAAAAGAGGAGAACTGTACATTCAACACCTGCATGAAGGTAATTGAAGAGTCTGATTACACTGTAAGAAAATCTCATCTGCATGCATAGGGACAGATGATAACAAACAGACATGATATCTCCATGTATACATTACCTAATTTACCTGTATGAGTGTAAAATATGTATGTTGTTATATTTTAAACCTCACTTAAACTGCCTGTGATTGCTCAATCTTCCATGCAAAATTTTACACAATGACAACTTTCAGTGTTTATTCAGAAAAAAGCAGCCTTGCCTATGTACAGTAATATGAGTTTAAAATGACTTAGTATTGTTCTGTGTGAAGCCATCTGAGCTTGCCTAAGAAATAAATGTTAAGGCTACTATAAGCATTGCTAGAAAACATGACTGGGACTTGGTACAGTACTATGGTTGTTCTTGGGTAATAGTTGTATTCCAAATGGTTTGCACTGGGTACGGACACTGTAGACTTGAACAAAGAATTAGGAGGTTTTTATAGAACCAGAACAACAGTGTACTGCTTTAACAAACAAAGTTACAACTAGACCAACTTTAGAGGTGAGGAGGCTCGCCAGCTCAAGAGTAAAACAAATTATATGTGACAAGAAAGCATGGCCTCACAATGATTAGGGCAGGGTGTACCAAAAACTTCTTTGCTACAAATTAACCTTAATCAGTCAGAACCACTTACAGGCAATGGAAATTAACTTTGAAAACCTGTAACCCCATGATGGAAATGTTGCCTTTAATCCCTTTATACATACCTTTCCTAGAAGTACATTTCAGTTCGTAAAATTACTATATTTTTACAAGTATAAACAACAAGATTGGTTATTTTAATAATGAGTATGTCCACTCACAAAATTTACAATAAAATAAGCCCAGACATATGTGTTGTTTAACAATTGCAAAGAAATGTGCACTGTTTATTACCTGGATATATTTTATGTTTTGTGAGAGGGGTATGAATGGAATTTCATGATACAGACCCCTGATGAAGGTCTTGGATTGGTAAGATTCTGCAATATCACTGCGATTCCATAACAGTTGGCAAGCCTGGTGGCAGGCTCCAAGTAAATTGTCTTAAGTATATCATAGGGAGAGAAGTGTCTCACTGAGTCGCTGTTGATGAGAGCAACGTTTACTACTGTATGAAAGGATTGGCCTTAAAACTGTGTTTATATTACGCAAATGGAACATGGAAAATACCTCAAAATTTCTACCACATTGCATTCAAATTCCTTCAAAGTTCAAATCCAGTTAAATCATCAGTCTACATTTTGGTGGTAAAATTAACATGAGGTAGGTTCATTGGCTATGAGCAATGTGCATGCAGGGCATAGAGCATGCTAGGGGGTACTTACCACCCACCGGCAGCATATTACCTAACAGTATGCTCAGCCCTACTGAGTAGCTTGGAAGATTTGAACACTCACTCATTAAAATGGACAAAATAAAATTACAAAACCAAAGAAAACAGTTAATGCACATTTTATGATATCCTCTGCATTCAAAAAGAGACTGGTAAACTTGACTCCATTTACACTTTTCACTAAAACAAAAAAAAGGTTCCCAGCCTTTTTGTACAAATTTGCTTGTATTATTTAGGCACAAAACAATGAACCATAAGTATTTAAATTTTTACAAGTTCAAGCTACCGAATCTTGTAGTGGTTAATTGCCATTTTGCGAGATTTAAGTCTTCCTGTTATGTATACACACTGCTTACACTGCACTGTACTTCTAAAAGGAAATTAAGTGACTTCCCTTTTTTTTTCTGTAGACTTTCCAGACTACTGTACTGTAACTACTTTTTAGTGCACTAATCCCTTAATAGCTGATAACTAGGCTCCCAATGGGGCCCATAGGGCCCTGGAGGCTCTGGGTTTTAGCAGCTTCATTGTGCCATGTGTAACATACAGAACAGCTTTTTGGCACCCACTTGTGGCAAACCTTGGGAAATGCTGCTTGTCTACAAAACTAAGACAGGTCTAACATTTAAAACCTACTGCAAAACTAAGACCGAACCAACTGCAAAACTAAGACCCGTATGAAGTTGTTCATTTGGCTAATTCCACCATTCGTAGGGCGGAAGTAACTGTTCTGTTTTTACGTGAGGTCAGTAACAAATAACTGACGATGCAAGTGCGGATCCGGGGAGGAAACTGGGCAGTTGCCCCCCATGACCAATCTGGTGCCCCCAAATACAAAAAATGTGCCCCTGCTGCATCCTAAGAAATTAAGCAAAACTACCACTTGCTGGTGCCCCCCCCCCCCCCCGAGCTACAGGCTGGATCCGCCCTTGTGATTGGCAAGACAGCCACCGTTTACTCATCTTTCGCTGGTGTATAATCGTATCACGTGCTTTGTTTGGACATGTAACAAAATCTGTAAACACAATATAGGCCTACCAGGCATCTAAACCAAAGGGGATCAGTGATTTAGTTTCCCCCTGGGCCCCTGCCCCCCCCCCCCTGAGCTACAGGCTGGATCCGCCCTTGTGATTGGCAAGACAGCCACCGTTTACTCATCCTTTGCTGGTGTATAATTGTATCACGTGCTTTGTTTGGACATGTAACAAAATCTGTGAACACAATATACCAGGCATCTAAACCAAAGGGGATCAGTGATTTAGTCAGGTCAACATTCTAAATGGTTGGCCTTGAACAGTTGAACAGGGAATCCAGGAGACAGGGATTGTTAGAAAACTGGAATTTGGCAAATGCTGCAATATAGCCAAAAATTTGGTTCATTTTAGCAATTGTGAATGGGAAATTGCAGAATGTAGTACTGTAACTGAGTTGCAACTTGTTGTGACGACTGATCACTAGTAGCCTCAGCTAACGTTTCAGTAGCCAAATCCCTATTAGCGGTTCCGACCCGTTAGTTTCCTAGGACCCTACAAAATTTTAGTTTCCTTACCCTAAAAGTTTTATTTTTCTCCCCTTTATTACAGGAGAGGAAACTAATGCTTTTAGGGGAGGAATTGATTATAGGTGACAATCAATGTTTGAAAATTTCATTTCATGCTAAAACCTCAAGAGGCCTACAGCTCATCTTGTCCATCACACTCGTTCTTTGGGTTGCAACGTTATATGCAACGGGCCAAAGGCTCCTTCTTGGTGTGATTTGCCTACACTTAGCCGCCATGCTATTCAGCCACTCTCATACTTTTTGATGCAATGAAATTTATTGCAAATATTGAGACTTTTTGTGCACTCTACTAAAATTTTCCATGTAATGAGATGTGTTGCAAATCTTTTTTTTTGTTGAAATGCCCTGAATAATTTTAATAGAATTTTATCTTTCTCTAGTTGATCACTGTTTTTTGATTGACAATGTTCAGTTTTGTATAAATTTGTTTTTCAAAATTTTTTATAGTTGTTTAATGAATACATTCAGGAGATTTTCTTTCGGTGTAACTTCTTGGTATTTCTTGGTTGAGAATGGAAAGTACTGGAAGCAATGGTAGAAGGATGTAAAAATAAGTATAAGGAACACACCTAAGTTTTTTTTATTCTAATATTTTCCCTGTGTTACCTAAGTTTGTTACTGTACTTGGCACTTTCTGCAAAGAAAAAATAAAAGAATATATGGAAACACAGCCAAGGCTTATCAGAAGCTTCAAAACTAACTCTTGACCCTTGACCTTAATCCTTGTAGCTATTTTACTTATAATCATCCAACTCCCTCAGCCCTAGTTTAACAGCACGGGATAGCCTTATCTGGCATTTGTGCTGCCTTAGAGAGAAGAAATCTTAAAGTTTATAAACCAAAATAATTTGCACATGAATTTTCACATTATACACGAAAACATTGAAATTTAACTTCTCTCCCCTTTCAAAAATTTTAGTTTCCTCCCCACTAGTGAAGGGGATGAAACTAACATTCTTACGGGGGAGGAAATTACAAACCATTTGTAGAAGACAAAATTAATGGGTTTGGAAAGTAACAGTAATAGTCCCTCACCAGGGCTGGAAAAAATGTTTATTTCCAGGGAAGGGAATAAAATTCTCCACAATTCCTCCCATATTTTCATGTACACAAAATGTGTAAATTTCCCTCCAGTGACCAAAATTTCCCTTCAAATACCCAAATTTCCCGGGAAGAAGCCTCCCAGCTTCCCAACTTTTTCCACCCAGGGTCCCTCACTAGGAAGTTCACTAAAAGCATACACATACAAAAAAATTTATAATTATAACATATATTTATTCTCATAAACCAGGCTTCAACAAATTCCCCGCCCGACAGTCCGGGACAAGTAAAAAGTTACTCGGGCAAGTGCATTGTTCAGTATCATAGCCCGCTGGGCAAGTATCCATCTTGCGAAGTCTCCTCCACAAAGGAGTTTAAAGGCATATTAAATGTGACAAGTAAATATTCATGCGGACAAGTAGACTAAGAGAACAGCTTGCCCGATGAACAAGTAATGAAAAAAGAATTTGTCAAAGCCTGCATAAACATGTTTTTCCTTACTCATCCAAGTTAAACATAAACATTCCATGGGCAAACTTTCAAGAAACAGTATTAATTCCTAACACAAATTTCAGATGACATAGCCTAGGTTCAGGAATGATACACAGAGTCAGTCACCCAGACAACAGCAAAGCAGTTATAAGTACCTGTTATATATGTCAAAGTAACTTTGATGAAATTATATAATCCACAATAAGAACAATTTATGACCAAAAGTTGAACTAATGTACTGCGCCCATTCACAGAAAATTTCAAGTTGGAGAATCTTTTGGAGATTTCAAGTCTACACTATAGTCATAGGCGTACGAGGCAGGGGGGCTGGGGGCAAATATTTCTTAGGACGAAAATTTGGGCAGGAAATAACAAAACTTCAGGTGAAATTCTGGCAAAGATGAATTAAGAGTGGAAATTAGATTGCCCAAATTTTCTACTGAGTTCCTGAATTTTTGATCGAATGCCTGAAAAATGTGCAAAACTTTTCGTGCACTTCATGCACATGTTGCAGTGATTTTGTGGTCCTTTTTATGCACATGAACTGCAATGAACTTTGGGCAACTTTTTGAGATTCGGGCAAAAAATTTTCTGCCCCCCAAACTGGAAGAGTCCCATACGCCTACAACCTAGATTGGAAAGTTTGCCCTTTGCAGGGGATTTATCCCCCGCGCAACAATACTAAGTTCGAAGTTTCCAGCCGCGCAAATTTAACAACTGACAACTGCAACCGCGCAAACTTGTTGGCAACAAGCACACAAGTTGCCTGGGAAAGGTGATTTCCTGCAATGTGTGAGGTGGTTTTGGCCAAAATTTTCTCAGTACCCTCCACGCCAACCGATGGTGGAGCTCTGCTTACATAGTATCGGCCTCACAATTCTCCTGGCCGTTATTAAAATTCCCAGTGCACCATCACAAGCTTTCCAATCTGGCCTACGACTACAGTATCACTGGACGTAGGCTAGGCTTGGAAAATTCCATGAAAAATGGGAATGAATGCTTATTTTTGACAGATTTTTAGCTGTTATGATCTCATGCTGGTTTTTGGTTGATGAGGGCATCTTTATTTCGGCCACTAGCACGCCTATCTGTATCATACGTTTTGCATGCAGTGACCAGCTCCAGCCTGCCTGGTGGTACCGACCGACAGGTTGGCACACTGCATGAAAGTGACCAACGTTTTCCATGAACGTGAAAACGATCGACATTTCTCAAATTATTACAGCTTTAGACTCTAAAGCTGTAGGTTCATAATTAAATCTGTTGTCCAAAGACTCTACAGTTTAGAGTCTTTGGACAACAGATTTAATTGTAGCCAGTATGACATAATTCACTTACCAATAAAAGTTGTTAACCATGGTGACAGCCTCATGTTGAGCTCCGGTATCTCAAACTTTTCTTCACAATACGAAAGCCCAACACATCAAACAATCCTTACAAGTAACAGGCTAACAGCAAATTTTGATTTTTTTTTAAAGATTCATTAAAAATTGTATAATTCCAGAAATTTCACTTCATCAACTTAAGTTTAACTAGAAGCCCCACTCAGGATCCAGAATCTTTTCGATCGTCTCTGGCTAGTAAAAGAGCACGTACGTTGTCTTTTGAGTCTTGGGTCTCAGCAGTACTGGACTTGACTCCCGGTGGCACGGGGAGTTTTCAAATGCGTACATATGCAGTGCCTACGCTAGTGTTAGTGTGCTCTAACGAATGCAAGTTTGCCTTCCACCAAGACCATACCATGACTCACTCCAGAAGTTTACCACAATAAACGTTCACACATACCGCACCACATTCTTCTTTCTTATCACCTGGCGCTGACGTATAGCAAGTGAAGCTTCGGCTTCGGAGCAGCTGTCTCTGTAGAGGGCGTACTTGATTTTAGGATTGCAGAGCCATATATTAGGAGAGATTTGACGCCATGTTAGGTCCACTTTGACTTATTGCGCAATACACGTTACACAGTATTCGCACGGAGAACTCGGAGGAACGTCGAAGATTAACATATCATGGTAAGTAAACTTCATAAATATCTGTCCTTTTTCGTTGTTTTGGTTGTGGAATCAATCTGGGACCTTTCATCTGCAAAGTAGGACATTTTCCTGTTAAAACACGGGGACTGAGGTGTAAAAATAGCCTCAGTTTAAAGGACTGGGCATAGCCTATGGTCGGTCGCCGATTGCTGTTACTGTAATTACTGTTAGGCCTACAACTTACAGTAGCCTATGCGATGATGCATGTATAGTTATTACTGTATATGTATAGGGAGCCTTTTCACGACGTAAAATCGCTGCAAGATTCTTCATTGTGCCTTCTGGTACTTTTGAGACTGTAGGCGGTAACATAGGCACTACAGTTTTTAACCATCCGTAATGATCTGTTAAGTAAGAGACGTTTGACAAAAAACAGGATAAAACAAATCTCATTTTGTCAAATGTAGGCCTAGTCATGTTCAGTAAATTGTGAATGTTACACAATTCTGTAGACATTTAGATAATGTTGGGCTCTTGCCCCAGATCTTACCAGGAGCACTTACCACTTTGTATACATTGGACTGTTCTATTATTATTTAGTCCTAGGCCCTGTAATAATTAAAAGGTGTTCATTGGGTGCATGGTCAGTGAACACATTTAATATACCAGATTGCATAGTTTGTTAATTGCGCATGGAATTTAATTGTAAAGTTCGAAATTGCGCACTGACGAACGCTTTGCGCCTGGGCATGGGGTGCAGGGGTTAAATCCCCCTGGGAGGTCCAGTCGGTGTCGTGTGCTACGCAAGATGGTGATTATTTGGTTCTTTCTGAATTGTGTACTGAGCGTAATTTTTTGAGTGGGGACTAAGCTTCCCAATCTTTTGCTCAATTCTTTGCCTGCATGCAGCACGCCTATTACTGAACCAAACTGAATTATTGCGCGCCAATTCATCTTTAAATCGGTAAATAAATTGAAAATCTGCATGGAAGAAGTTCCGCGCTACTGACAAACTATGCAATCTGGCATGTATACATGAGCATTGTTCGTTACTAATAATACAACAACAAATTAATGGTCATTCAATAACCAACTTACAGATAATTCAGGAAGGTGTATATATACATGAACACAGTTGGCTAGGATGAACTACTTTGTGACATCACAAGGGTAATACAAGTACATAACGTACACAGCCACTTAGCAGTGGTGATTGTACTCGATGTACACTGTACTGGCTTTAACAAGAAATCTTCTGTAAAAAAGTAATACATCAATTATTGAATAATGTGGCCTGTCTGCTGGTAGGACCTACATTGCATAAAAGCTGGTCCAAAAGAAGAAATTAACACAACATATGTAGTAAACTTAGTGCATTCTGAAACTATTACAGACCTTATTCCTACATTTTTCAGAATTTCATGTATAGTTGTATACTCTTGACTTCACTGCTGACTACTGCCGAGTCACTCTATATTAAAATGCAAAGTGAACAGTCAGAGGACGTTATTCCTTCAACTTCATTTTAGAGCTTGCTACAAGGATATTGAGAGAAAGTATATGCATGTAGACTACAGTACTCATTCTCTTAGGCTCTGTTTTTTCTGTAGACATCTGGATGTGTACAGTTAAGTCTAGGAACACTCCTTGGGAAACAATGAACATGAAGGAGCTCCAGTCAACAGTATCAGTAGTCATGTACGTACTGGATAGCTCTCTTATTTTATTTACCTGAAAATTTGCAAATTGAGTTGAATCTCAAATCACATTCAAAATTAGTCTCTAGACAGTACTGAGGATTACATCAAGAAGAAAAGTTATCCCTTATTTTGCTTTCAATACAGTTTTACAGTCACTCTCTACAGTAGGAGAGACAATGTACTTACGTTATGGTGCTGTACAATATTAAAGTTTCTGTGGCAGTGTAAACCATAGACATTTAAGAAGCCTGTTCTTAGTGCAGTACAGTATGTATCTTACTTAGGGGTCAACCGATAATCGGATCGGATATCGGATCGGGCCGATGTTAGGACTATCGGTAAAACATCGGATCGGCGAAATATAGCAAATTGCACTTGCCGATGTTTGCCGATGTTCAGTGCGTCGAAAATTTCATTTACGTACATCGGGGACGTATAGTGATAGTGATTTCTTACAACAAAGAAATGAACAGATAAATAGGATTAATAATTTTATTACGACCGACAATAGCCCTTGTAATCAACTAGGGCTGTCAATTTCAGTTTAATCTCCTAAATTCCGTATCAACAGCGTAAACTGGCTCTATTGACAGGCACTGTGATATTCGCAATATGCACAAGCTTTTAAAATCTGTACGTAGAGTCTAGCGACAGTGTTCGAATTAGAAAAAAAAAGTTACATGCACCTGTGCATGTAACTACAAAATTTTACCTGCACAAATAAATTCTTACATGCACCATTAAAATATGATAATGAATTGCATTTGTTCTATCACCAACTCACGACAATGTGTTAGGGATGTCGATTTGCGATTTATTAATAATGAGTTAATCATTTAATCACAGATATTTTTGCAATTAAACATCAATTAATCGCACATGTATTCCAGTATGCTTATTCCTCAGAATTGCAGAATCATTCCGTGTAACGATTGGCTGCCTAATGAATCTCAATGCCGTGGCAAATACTTGGCCCACAGCTTTAATGTCAAACTGCCAACTCCAAAGTCTGCAGAACATAATGAAATTAATTTACAGCTTACGTAGACACAGTTTTGGCACAGCCTGATTTTGTACTTTGTTGTTCATAACTTCATATTAACAATAGCAAAGTTACAAATTAACAATCGTTAAAATAAGTAGTGAATAAGTCAGACTTACTAATTTTATTATGGCTCTAGTTCTGTGAAGCATGGGGCGGTAATGTAGGCCAATACAATCTCAAAGGCAGGCCTACCACAAGTCCACAGCCTTGCACAAAAATGCTGAATCTCCCATTATTTACTTTCTTTTAACTCTTCTGAAAAATATCTGTAATACACACAGAATGTTTCTTTGTGTCTATGACAGAAAAGATTACGAACCTAAGCCTACTCGTACTTCCTCTAACGGAGCTTAATTATCCTGTACATGTGTGCATGTACGATACGACATAGTAGGCCTAGCCTATAACGCACACTGTTTAGTACAGTGCATGCAGGAACGTTTTGCAAACTGGCGATTTTACATATGTCAGTCGAAATCACCGAACTGTTGTCTAGTAAATGAAAACGGACATTGCACAGTTGCACTAAATATCCTAACAAGTAACATATGTTGTGTATGTTCTTTATGGCCTATGCTACACACGTTTCTTAATTTACGCAAATGAAGGACACATGAATGACACACTGTCTACATGCGATCTGAACATAAATACTGCCGTTCGCAAGCTCCTGCAGTCACATAACACGAATTAACAAGTAGATTTCTGTCTATTAAATTTTTTTATTAATCTCCAACCAGTTTTTAGGTTGTTGGAGAAATCTATCTCCCTCAAATGAAGGACAATTTTAGGCAAGGAAAAGTCAATCTTTGTGCCCTAGACCTACATGCACGCGTGCAGGTAAGCAATTCAAAGTTACATGCACCGTCAAAAAGTTACATGCACTGGTGCAGGTGTGCATGCGTTATTTCGAACACTGTCTAGCGATCATGTCCACCCACTTTTAGTTTCAATTCACCGAAATTTATCAATGAACGAAACGAAGTGTGGAATTCGCAGTCATTAATTGTATGTTTGATATAGGGCCGAAATGTTCGCAAACACGGATACCTTAGGCATGTGCGTGTTCTGTACAGAGAAGTTTAAGTGAAATGCACCATGAAAGCACAGTGAAGCCAGTGCATGCGTAGGTCCGTAATTGTATGCAAACACCACATACATTAGGCTACGCACCTGTTCTGTAATGACGTTGAGGCACATACTGTAGCAAGAACATGGGGCGTGGTCTGGGAAATAACGGTGTTTTTCGATCGCTGCTTGTACGACTAAATTTCCAGTTGTTACATCATAGTTTGCAGCAGTTACGGCGGATGCTTTTTATGTAAGACATGCATGTTCATTTGTGTGAAAGTAAGAGTGCCATGTGCTTTTATGGCTTTCGTAATAAACGATGTCTGCAACATCACCCCGATACCCAAAACTCCTAGCTGCGTAACTTTGCACACAGCAAGCTTTCTAGCTAGCATGGAACAAATATTTACATATGGCTATATAGTACATGCATGCATGCGTTACGTACTGCTATATGAAATACTCAAAACAAATTTACAAGTGTAAGCCTACACAATCTGTTTATGTGTAGGTAAAGCATGGTAGGATGGCGCGAAATGGCCAAGTACATGCACTGAAATCGCGGGCTTATTTCTGTTTTAATGTTCATTAGTGTGAGCGACTTGGGCTACGAACAGAGAACGAAAGGTATTGCATTTTGTTAGGGGAATTAGTAGGCTTACTGTGAGTAGGTGAAAGTCAGTTCAATCACGGAATTATGTGCTATGAATGAAGAGTCACCGATAATCCGCCGATTGCATATTTTCCAAGCTTTATTTGGTCATAGAATTCTCATATAAGCATCGTTATGTGAATGATAGGTATAAGCAAAACATGGAGGGGAATTTTTTATTAAAGGAAATTTGTTTAAGCCGATGTGCATGCATAGGCATGGCTCACGAGGAATAAGGAATGTTTGATCGCGCTGTGAAACGATGTAAAAGCATTGATAGCGAAAATATCGGATCGGATCGGATATCGGCCGATGTTGTGATAAAAACATCGGACATCGGATCGGCAGCAAAAAACCACATCGGTTGAGCCCTAATCTTACTGGGCCTTGTAATGGATTAACAAGCATTTGCTATTTAATGTACACTTAGAGCTACTGTTTTCAAAAGTATTGCCATCTCAAGCTCTGGTGTGTATTCAACACGTTCAATGTATATAGTAGCTAGCAATCTTGCATGTATGTTAACTATTTTGCCAGGCAGCTTACAAGAAAAGTGTATAGCCAACACCAAATTGCATAATCCACTCCAAAGTACAAAAAAGTGGTTGAGGCAACAGTGACATATTTTTTACTGTCCAGTATTTATGATATTTTAGCATGATCGTTGATGACAATGAATGGTATTACAGTACAGATTACTCTGAAGTTGTGGCTGCACAGGTGTATGTTTTTAACTTCTTGACCAGTTCCACTAAACTTTAGACCATTTCTATATGTGTACAAGTTTTGAACTGGGTCTATGGTGTGTTTTACTTGTTCTTGCCAGATGTAACAGTAATGTTAACTTCAGCATGACAGTATTTCATGTTGGCAGCTTATAAATGCACATTACTGTCACCATTATACTTTTCCTCATGGCTACAGCCTGTGTTTCCAAACATGGCATCAGTTTGCCATGGTGACAATAAAGAATACGTTGGCAGTAGATGAAATGCATCAATTGACCATGACAAAGTACACATATTATGACTGGACACAGTATACATTAACACATATTGGTACATACTGTAAAATACAGTACAATGTATACTGGAAAAAACAAGTACATGTACAGCAGGTGGACATTTAGGGTCACCATCTCTGTATGCCCAAAAAGGAGGACATGACTATCTTCAGCCATGCCAGATAACTGCTGTCCACCAGGGTTGTGAAAAAAATTGCCATACTGTAAATTGTGCATCAGGCTACACACAACTTTAAATAAACTGACTGAGCGTGCAGCCGGGATTACAATATAGTCGTCTGCAAAGTGTGACTGATGAGTACCACATTTTGAGATAAATCCCCAACTTTCTTTTTTTTATGTTAAAATATATAGATAGGAATGAATTTGATTATTTCATTCCAGATTTGTAAGATTTGTCATTGTGACCCCCTGCAGACTAGTGCTGTTGCGATATTGCGATATCGGCAAAAAATATCGTCTATGAAATGGCACAAATGATATCGTTAAAATTCATGGACATAACTGCCTCACAAACTTGAGCACAAACTTCATGATAGGTGTACTAATTTGAAGAAGCTACAGTATCACTTCTTTCACATATGAATAGACACAAAGAGAAGGAAATTTGCAACATGGATTTTTAAAAAAATCCGTAAGTTCCACAGGAATCGGTTGCCCATGGAAGCATGGACTACCAGTGAACAGAGTAGACTAGATAGTAGAATCCGTACAGCTTTTACAAAATGATCACTATACAGCAGTACAATACTGCATACACGTTAGTGTTAGGCCTTAGCCTACTTGTACATATTACAAAGTGTATACCATAGGGTTTTCACGTATGGTTATATATACTTTCACGATATCGCGATATCGTTTGGCTGTTGAAGGAATTTGCTTCCCGATCTCGATTACAAAAATTTCATATCGCAACAACACTACTGCAGACCTTCAAAAAGGAGAACAAATCAATGTCCAGCAGCTGGTAACATTAGATGGAAGACAGCAATCATAGAACAAAACTTTTTACTTGACTGTGCTGTTGTAGTACAGTTGGAAATACCTTTCTTTTAACAAATTCCTTTTGACAATATGTCCCTTAGCTGCCATTATTGTTATTATTATTGCAGTTAACAATGTTTTTTACTACCTGTCACTCCACACTACGTACTTGCCTGAAGCGCGGACCACATATTAAATTGTTACATCGTAGTAGGTGACTGAGCTCACCCTTATTTATCTCTAAACTGCCAGTTATGACATGTGCTGTGGCTATCAACTTGAAAGACTATGTTTACAAGATTTCACAATTTTAGCTAGACACTGACCTCAAATGGCACAGGTCTGACCTCCTAGAACAGGTCTTTAGACTTTGCAAAACTTACTTCAGTGGCAGTTGCTCATCTTTAAACTGTACATGTAGCCTACATTTGTCTGAAGTAACTTCTCAAGGATATATGTATACAGTATACTACAGTACAGTACATACCAACTTGGAGCTGCACACACATACCTGTAAGTACAAAAACACATTTAAATATTGTAACATAGTAAGCAAGTTCGATAATTTGCATACTTCATGAAATTTTTGGATACATGGGGAATAAACAAACCATGCTCAGTACATCCGATACTGCATTTCCCAGTTTTTGTGCAGTTCATATACTGAAGCCTAAATCTACACTATGTGTTGCCTTCCTACTGTAATTGGATGAAAATAGGGGCCTCCATCCTTCTTAGCAGCAGACCGTATATATGCAGATGAGGTCACAAAATCTCCCTTATGTTAGTTATGGATATAAAAAAGAATGAATATGAATATATTCTTAAATAAAGTCAAACTTTGGAACACATACAGTATTTTAGGTACCAGTGTGTGAAGTTATCGAGATAATTTTACGGATATGTGTGTGCATGTGCGCTGGAATTATCAACTCGCTTATATTAAAAGGTTTCTGTTATCTCAAAATACTGTAAGACCACAAGTTCACTTTACTTTCATGCAACTCCCTTTAGTGTGTACACCCTACAGTATAAGTATAATCTTTTAACCCATCAGTCATTTCACTTTCTTCACTAGCTTACGCATAGCCATACTTTTGCTGCCAAGTTCTCCCCCTGCCCTAACAACTGCTGCATCTTTTTTTCTTTCAGCTCTCATTTTCTTGCAAAAGATCTGGAGACGAACAAGGAAATACCTAGAAAGCAACTTCTGTTTGATGCTATGGCAGTCTGGAAATAAGATGTTTGATGTAGCTAATTCAACTGCGGTGACGAGAACTTTCTTGACATGTTGCATTGCAAGTAGAGCATCTTGATTGTAACTTCTGAAAATATTTTCAGCTGTCAGAATAAGACCAAATGCATCTTTAGTTGGGTGAGCAAGACATCCCTCTTTATAGTTCTTCATTTCTGTCAGCCTTGATGATGAGCCAGATGTTGCCGAAGGGCTTCTGATGGAACTAATGCACTTTTCACAATGCTTGTCATTCTTACAAATGCGTGATATGCAGTAGCCCACTAGATAATATAAACTGTTCATTTCAGCATTGCTGAGGTCTTCTACTGACTGGTTTGCATTCAGCTGAATATCTTCCAGGTCAGGTTCTTCCTGTGATGGTAGAGGAGTCTGATCAAAGAAATCGGCAAGAAACTCACTGCTGTCTTCCTGGTAGTTGCTAGCATGAGATGTTTTGAGGAACTGAGCAACTGTGATTATTCTCAAGGCATACTTGAACTCAATTGGGGTTGGCACTGGATTTTTCATTCGCACGCTACTGAAAAGATTCTCAAGGCAGTCTTGTGTAAATCTTGAAGTTAACAAGAATGAGTGCCCCTTTCCAAGAATCTCCTCCTGTATATCCAAGATGGATCTGGTGGATAAAACAACACCTGTCTGCACTGGTTTCCACACACCCTTTGAGCCAATCTGTATGGCCTTGAATACCTGGATGATCCTCTCCAGAAATGATATGGCCTTAATGTATTCTTGAGGATGATGTTTGCTGAGTGCCATCACTGGATGCCTACTGGACATCAAGTCAAACCATCTGTTGCATAGGTCCAGAAACCAGGCAGTTGTTAAGATGTCAGGCTTGCTCCCCTCGAATTCCACCAAATACCGAAGAGCAGAGGCAACTGAATGACTAAAAAAATTTAGTGCATGGGATACTTTCATTTTTTCGAAGTGAGATGGAGTCAGTGTTGCACTTGTCAGTTTTGGAGCAAGTTTCAAGTCCTTATCCTCCTGGAACTTGAGGAGATCAGCTAAGGGTCTCACTGATACTTCGGAGGACTTGAGACCTTCTTCAGTAAGCACAGCAGATGGTATGGTGATGCTCTGGCCATTAACGAGAGCTGCTTTCAGATTCTTCAGAACATGAGGAACATCAGCAAGAAAGTAAAGAAATCTCTCAGGGTTATAAGGGTGCTGTATCTTGTTGATGGTTTGACACTGTTTGCCACTGACTATCCCAAAAGCCTTCCACATTGCTTGGTTCATGCTACCCATGTCACTTGTTACAGAAACAACATGTAATCCAATGTGTGCTGCTTGTTCTATTATGTCTAGGACAATTGGTTTCATGGTTCCGCCATCATACGAGTTTCCGGTGTAGTGATAGGCTATGACTTGCTTCCATCTTGTGGTGATTCCACTAAGCATGAAGACAAGGCCATGTGTTGCAATGCCCTTATGGTCTGGCAGTGTTACATCACCTAACACCCTTCCACTGCTATTATCATATTCCACACTTGCTGTAATTGACATTTCATCTAGAGTGAGGCAACATTCACGTTCCTCTTGTTTCAGTTCACTTACTTTGATCTTCAGATTTTCAAATACTTCTGTCAGAATACCTGGTTCAAAGTCTACAACTTCCATCTTCCTTCGTAATGTACGCAAGGAGGGCAAGGGTTGTTGTTGTTTAAGTAGTAGGTCATAACCTGTTGGGCCACATGCAAATCTTAACTTCAAAGCCTTTTTAATTGTCGAAGAGCTCCATTTAGATCCACGGGTGGTGACTTGCCCTAGAGCCTTAAGTTGATCAGGATCAAACACTCGCTTTAGTGTCATTTCTAGTTTGTTCTTTCTTTTTGTAATTAATCTCTTTTCTCTTCTTACCTTTCTGAGCTCTCTGTGAAGCATATCTGTCTTCTTTTGTATTTTGTGTATCAACTGTTGAGCACTTTTCAGCTGCTCTTGTAGTGGAGTAGTTGTTAGCTGTGCTCCATCTGGTTCACAGGAAGTACTCGTAGATGTCAGAAGAGTTTCTTCCTCATGGAATTCATGTTCACTGCAGGAGTTACCTTTTAGAGAAAAACATTTTCAGTGCCTTTCAGTGTATTCTTGAATATTTTTAATTGTAGGGCAATAGCAAGGATTTCGGAAGTGTAAGGTTTAGCTGGAACTTAAGTCAGATTTATTGTAGTTGAAAATTGCTGTACAGTGTTTTGTCTAAATCCATGAATGTATTTTCAAATTGAATTCATGCAAAATTTGTGGTAATCCTGTAGGTACAGTATGGAGGTTGAAAATCTGAATTTTGATATAATTTCTTTATGCAATAGTAGATAAATGATTGGACTTTTATAGCAATATCAATTTTAAGTTAACCTGTTTCTTTAGTACAAAGTTATCATCTTTTGCTTGAAGTCAACACTTCCATGAAACCATACTTTTTGAGCAGCATTGTATTCCTTACATGGTCATTCAGTACTGTGATTCACTTGATGTTACATGTTCATTTCTTTCATATTGTACTGTAGCTATGCTGGGCAGTGTTACAGTAGGGGCCTGTACATGACATCAGAATTACCCTCATCCACTTCCCTGTGATTTTTGTACCAGTCAAAAACTGTGTAGCATTTTTTTTAATATGCCTTCCACAAATTAAAATACATAAAGATACATAAAGATCACAAGTACTTTTAGTTGCGTTCCTTACTCTGCTGGATATGCTCAGAATTCAAACTCCTCTGTACTTTAAGCCAGCGCTAAAATTGGTCTAGCTACAGCAGGGTTGGCAGTTTTTGCCACAGGTGGTTTTTACCGGTGGATTTTACCGGTAAAAACCGTTCCGGTAAAAACAGGTTTTTGCCGAAAAATGGAAAAAACGGCAAAAACCTATTCTGCTACATTGAATAAAATGTTGTTAACAAGGACATTTTATGCTTTTTTTCAAAGTCTAAAGAAGAAAATCATGCTGTTACATCAAGATTAATCATTTTAGGCAACAATATATACCATATTAGAGTTTGAATGTGATTTGTTTAGTGATTTTGGCCACTTTTTGTCCGATTTACACTGTTTTGTGTTAAGTATACATCACTAGGTATATTTAATGCAGAAAAAATGCAGAAAAATGGGAAGGAAAATCATGGAATAATTTAAGGATTTATTTTCAGTTTGATGGGAAGCTTTCCTGAGCATACTGGCAAGTTGGTAACTCCACTCTTGGGTATACCTTTTCAAGGGGATCCTGCATCTGTGTAGGTCCTACAATAACTCAGTGTCTTTCAGTACATTGACCTCCAGTAGTGAATGTCTCATTTATAATTGAACCATCCACCTTCCTTCAACATTTCCACTTTCTTTATAAAATAAAGTGCTGGCTATCCACTTAAGTTTCTTTCATTCTAACATTACTATTTGCAGTTTATCAATTTTTTTCAATGAAGATTACTCAGTCAAAAAATAGACTCTTCGTATTTGTTTGGTCGTCGATAAATTCTTACTTAATTATCTCTCAGTATGGTGGACTTGGAATACCCAGAGAAGCTCCCTTGATGAAACTCATTTACTTCAAGTTGCTGCTTAGTCAGCATGTATGGCACTGTAGTTTGCTTCTCTGCTGTGTCAAACTGATTGAGTTTCTGACATGATAAAGGAAGTTGCTCATCTGCCTCATTCTGCTACTGTACTCAATATGTGTAACAGATATGCCCAGTGCCAAATTTGTGACTGAACTTATATTGAGAACTTTCATAACTTTACACATAATTTTATTAATCCTCATTTTGAAAAACTTTGCTTGATAAATCTAGTCATTTTGCAAACCAACTGTAATTTTCAGACTATTCCTGTTGGCATGTAGTTGCTATGTTTGTGGTTACACTTAACATATTAGGGCTTACAGTACTATTGTAATAACTGAGAATATTTCACTCTTTATTCTGTGTTTGACAAGTTTTAGTGCTCACTTTTTAGGCAAAAAGAAAGTGTAAATGAATGTAAATCTTTATCTCAACTGGTTTATCCATCATGTGCACTGGGGTACAACAACTGCACTCTTCTAATTGCCAGAAGAGGTTTTTTCCATTTTCTCCCGGTTTTTACCGGTAATAACCAGTTATTACCAGTTATTACCAGTTTCTACCACTGTCCCGGTAAAGACAGGTTTTTTCCGGCAAAAACCCAACCCTGAGCTACAGTACAACCCAGGGATGCACCCAGCTTATATTGCCCAGTAACAAGTTTCTCTTAATACCCAGTCAAAAACAAATTTCAGAGGCTGGCCATATGACATGTACCTTTAAGCATGATGTCTTTGAAATTTTTTTTTTTTCTTTTCATATTACCATAATACCATCATAGTGTATGAATTGATGGTTTTGCTTCAAGGGTGTAATGATGGTGAAATGATGGCTGGTTGATCCAGGAGCCACTTTTAGTTCAGATGTATCTCCTGATTCCCTGCTGTTTTGAATTTGATAAGCCCAGGACCATTTAAACTGTATGGGAGACAGTAACCAATTGCATCAGTGTATGCAGTATTAAGTGAGCATGGGATATATGGAGCTTCTTTTGAAAAAAAAAAAAAAAAACGGCTCTTGGTAATATTTGGCCGGGGAGGGGGGGGGATTGTCTTATGCAGGGAGCTGTTTGGCATCAAATAGTGTGGGACCAAATGACTCCTTGGCTAACTTAACCATTGATAACTAAGTCATAAAATTTAATTCCAGCTTATAATTTCTCTGTGCCTCATGAAGTTTTGCATTTTTGTACTGTTCCTTGATCACATTTGCTTGAGTTGAATAGAATTTCTTTGAAATTTTTTATGAATGAAATAAAAAAGTTTCTTGAATCAGTAATTTTTGGTTTGTTCAGAGCAATTTTGCAAGGAGTGTTTCAGTTAGCTTAATAATCCAAGTAAACCTTTAATGGGCTCCAACAGCTTTTTCTTTGAATTTTTAATGCATCACTTACTGTACATGGGATACTGTAATAATAGCTGACTTCAGGAGTGATGGATCTGTTGATTCTGTTCAGTATGCTGTGTTTAGGCTGAAAACTTAAGTCATGTGTTAAACCAAACACAGTAATGTGCAGAACTTTAAAAATCACTGACACACTTCTGTATTTGATCAACACAATTTTTCAGCAAGTTCACCAGTGACTGGCTTCAAGTGATGTCACTGACACACTGTCCTTGAAAATGATGACGCTTTCTTCTTCAAGTTAACCTGGCTTCAATTAATGTTTAAAATTAAGGAATCTTCTTCAAATACCAAACCACAGTAGATTTACTGTTGTGCTCAGTTACTGTATTCCTTTTTGCAGGTGTAGTTTTACTGCATGCCAAGTTCTGTGATGCAAGTTATGTCTTTATGTTAACCAAATTCAGTAATGTGCAAAAGTTTAAAAGTCACTTGCACACTTCTGTATTTGAGTAACACACTTCCTGACTAATCTTGAACTTCTCTTGAAATTGGTGTCATCAGCCATCTGAATCCTCATCATATAACAGTCTAGAAAGCTTTGGAATGCGGTCTGGAATCCACATTACTGGCTCCCTTTCGAAAGTACTGTATGTGTTCTGCAAATCATTGACATGTCTCCTGGGAAGGAAAGGCAAAGTAATGAAAAAAATAGAATGATACTCACTGTTATCAGAGCTTTCTGCTTCTGGTGCTGCAGAGTAGGAATGTTCCCATAGGTAGGGATGGGAAACAGGAACTGGTGACACATGAACCACACTTGTGCTGCATCCCCTTTTGACAGGTGGTCTTCTCCGTTTTGGTTTTGATTTGTGAGGGAAGATTGTTGGTATAGCATTTGGTTTCAGTCTCCTCTTGCCATCTACTCTCCTGTTTTCAAATTGATCCTCTTCAAAGTGAACCTAAAGGCACAGTGGGAATAATAATATTGCATATAATCTAGAAGATGTATTGGATGAATTATCTGCTATAATTTGTGATAGCTTTCTGCTATTACCATTTTCTCAAGGCTTCAGTGAAAACTTAAATTAGATATTCTTTTGATCTATTTTTCATTTATATTCAATGTACTAGAGGGGACTCACCAGGAAATTTGAGTACTTCCCTACTAGGCCTTACAATTGGAAGCCAAATCATGATTGACTGGAAAACCTGGGCATGCCTTTTGGGTCATAGGCCTACAGTAGGAAGCTGTTCTCAGCAGGGGAGGCTGAATGTTTGGGACACCTCCATAGGAAGGGATCAGTGGGGAGGGTGGAGTCGGTGTCCCTACTCACCTTAAGAAAATTTTGAAATATTTGAGGGTCCTATATGTAGTTTGGTGAAACGTAAAATTTTAAAATAGATTTTTTACATTTTGAAGGAAACAAATTAGGAGTTTTTATCCTTGAATGGGTGGGGGACTCCTCATGTTTCACAGGGATTGAACCTATTAGTTGCCTCCCCCCCACATACTTCTGGTGCCTATACTTGGTAGTTTTTTGTAACAATGCATTGGTATGATTGCAGAGTTTAGGTTAAGTAACTTAGTCGGTTATTGATATAGTACCTGTAACAGAACTATCTTAAATGTTGAATACTTGATTAGGGGCTGAGGCCCAGGCCCTTGAGCTCCTAGATGTTGGCATATTCTTAGGAAAACAGCCTAACGTTAGGCTTTACTTTGCTCTGTGTAAAGAGGTTGGCTGTTAAGCTGGGAAAGAGTTCTTAAGTTCACCCCTCCCACTCCCAGTGGACCTTTGGGTACATGGGTAGCCCCATAAGATGCCCTCAAATCCAGACCCAAAATAAAACTTAAACCAAACCTAAGGCTGGGCTTGTAGGCCTACTGGCCTCACATTCATCCATTAGATGGAATGTTACAGTAACTGGATTGTATACTACACTGGCCATACTATTTCACCCTCTGAACATGCAAAATGGTAATGTAGCCTAAGCCAGCCTGGTGTAATCTTGCTCATCTGTCTGGGATCCATTCTTAACTAATTCTTAACTAATAAAGTTGAACAAATTCAACGTAGAGCTGCTAGATTTGCAATGACTACTCCTCCTACAGTAGTATAGACTAACTGAAATGTTGAAGGATCAAATCTTAAAGACTGGGATAGTCTTAAAGATAGAAGGCCTGTTAACAGGCTTGTTACACTCCATAAAGCTAGACTGGGCCTCCTTGCCTTTCCAACTGTCAACCTCCTACACCGATCTGGTGGCCTTCAAGGCATCATCATTCAAACAGTTACTCTATTATCCAAACCAACAGGGACTGCTACAAATACAGCTTTCTTCGTACCATCTCCCCCAGAATATGACAGATCTTGAGGAACTCAAGCATTTCAAGGACCCCGCCTTGCAGTTCCTCAGACGGGAGGACTAACTCTAAGTTACTTGTGCACACCAAACCCTGCACGTTTGACTCCAATTACCTTGTAAGACTGTTATGCAGTATTTTTCCAGATCCAGTAGGCTAGTCCTCTGAAAAGGCCTGTGTATAGTCAGTTGCAGAATAGCTCCCAATACATGTGTACAGGGAGCTACTGGCGACCAGTTATACAGATGCCTTTAACCCCTAGGCCTAAATAGAGCCTAGGCTATAGGCTATGCCTACAACTACATTCATGATCAAACAGGCTAGGTATAACTTTAGGCTAGCCTAAGTTAGGGAAGCCTTGGATTCTTTGTGAGCCAGCAAGTGGCTTCCTGCATAGGCTAGGGCCTAAGTTCAATAAACATGGCTAGGTCTAGGCCTAGGCCTAATAGGCTAGTTAGGCTTAACTTTGGCTAGTAGGTCTAACAGTTACCTTTTCTCTATGAAAAAATTCACTTGAGCATGTAGGCTAGGCCTATATTTTCTTTCCAAAATCGACCCAGCCCAGTTATCGATAGGCCCACAGGCGCCCCTTAACATTGTATAGTATACCATATACTATGTACAGTATTATATAGTCCGTCTATATATACTACATAGTATATGGTATACTGTACAATGTTAAGGGGCGCCTGTGGATAGGCCTAGGCTATATCCTAGGCTAAGGGGCCTAGGCCTAACCTTAGTAGGCCTAGGCCTAGACTCCTTGACTAGCCTAGTAGTAGGCTAGGCCTATTTGAAATATGACGTTATTTGAACTTGGATTTGTTATGGTAAGGGGGGGGGGGGTCTTTGGTAGGACTAACGTTAGGCCCAAGTGTAAGTAAACTTTATAAACGTCGCCTAGTATAGGCTGGGCCTAGGATAGTTAGCTTTAAATGCTGAACGGTCTAACTAAGTTAGGCCTTGGCCTACCTCACATAGCTTCGTCTTATTTCCCTTCGATCTCCATCCAACTCTTCCTACTTTAGCCTCCCAAATAGCTTTCCTTCCTTTGTCGCTCGGGAAGCCAAACAATCTGACATTATTTTCAGTTCTGTTGCTGCATCCCCATGCAACGCAACAAGGCATTCTTCCCTTTCGTCTGTGATATTTTAGCCTTGAACATTTATTGTTTACAAATGTACGTACGTTTTGTGTACAAACGAAGTGTCGTCTGCTGCAGGTGCTGCATTCCCGGGTACGTTTGAAAGGACCTAACATGGCGCCTGTGAGGGTGTGTGAGCTGTTGACCAATCAGAAATCGTTACCTAGTTGGCCAAACTCTCCTAATATATGGCTCTGTAGGATTGCAGGAGCTGTATATTTTATAGAAATGTATGGCTCTGTAGGATTGTTGTTTCGGTGCATAGAACTTCTATGCATAGACTTTAGACAGATTTTAATACGGACTTGGGCTCTTCGCTAAAGAGTCGAGGGGACTTTGGAAAAACTAATTCTTAGATAACCTCCATTTATTCCTTCAATTACAGTCCTTACAAGATGAACGAATGTAGGTTCATGTGTAACTAGTTACTCGGAAGTTTATTGATCGAAGCTTTACTGCTTTAAATTAGGCATTGTAGTTGTCCGGTTGTCATGTGGCTTTGGTGTACGAAAGGTAGCCTTACCGGGTCGTTTCGTCCCCTTGCCAGTTCGCACCAAAGTGGAAGTCGTTTCGCATCCAAGTACCTACCAGTTCGCCCCCTCTGTTTTTACTAATACTTATAAGTTGTAAAAAAAATTTTCAAATGCAATTGATACTGTTTTTCGATTATATATTTTTTTACCACAGCAGCGCATGCAAAATGGCATGAGTTGTGGAAACAATAGTGATGAGAGGACTCACTTGAATTGAAACGGGAAGAGCCTGGGAAACGTACATGACTCCAAAAAAGGGAGTTGCTGCACAAAAAACGTTCCTAAAGAAAAATTTGAACGCAAAATGACAAAAAACGATATTTTCACACAATATATAGTGCCAAGGAGGCAACATAAACGATGAAAAGGAACATAGGCGGACTGGCCGTTGTGGCGATGTAGCGATCGCCGCATGGGCCGCTTGGTTCATGGCTGCCCTTTGCCAGATGCTTAGAAAAAGTAAGAGGGAAAAACGAGAGAAAGGGGGAGGAAGAAAGAGAGAGAAAAAATTAAGGAAGGGAAGTAAAAAGAAAGAGAGATTGTGAAAGATGGGGAGAGGGAGGAACACAGGATAGCAATGTTGTGTGCGCGGGAACTGATTGTGCTCTGAGGGCCCATAGCTCCCTAAAATAATCCCCTGCATCATCCTTGGCCCCTATAAGACGTTTGGGCCAATGTTAGGAAATGACCATAGGAACCGCGAGACTGAAAAAACAATTTTCCAGTTTGAGAGTCAGGGCTGGGGTTAGAAATGGTGGATAACCTCAACACTAGCCGTTTGGGGCGTCTACAGGTTCACCATCAAGTTCTACATCTCAAAGGACCGCCGCCTCATTCTCATTGACCCCTGTGGCAGTGAAACGGCATAGGGACAAATGGGTGATTAGTAACTCAACAACATCGTGCCTCCACCCCCCCCCCCCCAATCGTCCGGGGTCATGACCAGGTCACGACAGTTTTTAATATTTCAAAAAAAAAATCCCAGGCGATCTAGCTATAGGAGGGCCCCGCATAAGCCTATTACCGAAAAGATGTTATAAAGTTTGTAACGTCTTTACGGTTATAAGTGGGAAGCGCATCAGTAACAAGGCAAGTTTCGCGAGATTGTGTATTACTGGTTATCTTACATGGAACCAAGACAGGGGGTAAGCAATATTTCAATGTTGATTAAAATTTTCATGTAAATGACTTTGTGTTGTAGAGAGTAGTCAACTCGTTGACGTGAAAATGAGGTAGGCTACATCTACCCAGGTCCGTAGCCAGGAGGGGGCACGGGACCGTGCCTCCCGTGCCGACCACTGTGCCCCCATTTGCCTCGATCAAAAACAAAACTTTTCTACCTGCATGTGAACAGTGGTCCGGCATGCCGCAAGCTATTTTAGAGCAAAATTTAAAATGATCCCAAAAAGCGTTTAAAGATGAACTTATTTGTTTTCTGTTACTTCCAAAAGTTTTCGCATCTGCACATTTATCTTGCAGTAATGCCCTCCGTTTCAAACCTATTGGATTGATTCAACGGCAAAGGTTCCACAATTACTGTTTTTTCGTGCATGGGCGGGATTACGGGGAGCAAATGGGGGCACTTGCCCTCCCACTTTTTTCCAGAGCTTAAAAAATAAAAATCGGCCGGGCAATTAAAAAAGTGAGCAAAAGTAAGCGAGACCAGACATTAGCGGCTCGCCATAGGGGCACGGGGGGCACTTGCCCCCCCCCCCCAAAGTTTGCAAAGCATGGTCTTCAATTTTCAAAAATAAAAATAATAAAAAAAAAAACATGTAATTTGAGATGGGTTAGGCCCCCTCCCTTTTTCTTAAGTGGGCTTAAAATTAAAGAAGTGAATAACTTTCCAATGCAATGCGAAGGTTAAACATTAATAAAGTGCTTTCAAAACGACATTTTTTCGGCGCGCTTCGCGCTCGTTTTCTCAGTTGCTTGTTTGTAATCTGATTAGCTAAGGCATCATAATGTTATTTACAGAATGTAACGGTAATGCTGGCGTTAAATGCCCATAGTTTTGCAGACACTTCAGAGCTTTCGGGGTCATTAGATACACAACCCATTAGCTATGTTGATTATCGTCCACGACTAAAAGCAGTTTTGCCAGGGTGTCACCTGGCCAGATTAGCATAGGTATCTGTCTACAAAAAGTTGTAACGGGCAGGTATTCTAAAAGTATTGTATTTCCCATAGACTGAGAGTTTTCCCTTCCCTTGTCCAAATTGACAGCGCCGTTGGCCCACGAGCGGTCCTATGACTGTCAAATGGCCTGTTATAAGCAAAAGGTTCTCCACCTCTGTGTTAAAGTATACCGTTTCAATTGATTTAAAACAAACACACCAAACAGTCATTCTAAGCTCAGTGTGATGAGACTTTTGACTAGTGGCCTAGCTATTCGTATATAGGGTGAGACGTCGTTCTGAGTTAGAGGAATTCCTCTCCCCCTTTGAAAATAATTCGTTTCGGAACGGTACTGAGATCCAAAATACTTAGTGCTATCATTTCATCGTTTTCAAGTTTCTTCATGCTCGAAATTTTCGTTACTTTAAGAAAACAATCCAGAAAACCAACATTTTATGGCTTCT
The DNA here is from genome assembly GCA_029531755.1 of Holothuria leucospilota. Taxonomy (NCBI): domain Eukaryota; kingdom Metazoa; phylum Echinodermata; class Holothuroidea; order Aspidochirotida; family Holothuriidae; genus Holothuria; species Holothuria leucospilota. Next base: position 71,817,228 of record CM055963.1, on the reverse strand, counting down.
TGGCAAAGCTGAAACATATTGTGACACAATGAAAGAAACAATAAAATATTTAAAGGTGGGGCTCATTTTATACAAATGGATCAAGCCGCTTTGCCCATTTCACCTGCCTCTTCTCCACCCCTATGGTAGTACGGTAGCGATCGATTGATATGGTTGTATTTATTTTAAAGTAGTCAGCTCATGACTAACTGCCTGATATGGTTTTTGAAGAGCTTTTGAAAACTACATGGCATCGCTGTAATACATAATAATAACCATACTCCCATAGGCGTAGGAGGCGGGGGACTGGGGGCTGCAGCTCCCCCAACAAAATATTTTTGTGAAAATTCGGGCAATATTCTGAGAATTTTTTCGGGCACCTACTGAAAGAAAAATAATGCAATAATGTAGCTTAACGGAAATCGATACTTTATAAAACTTCCTAGGTAATTAAAATATTGTTCTGATTTGGATTGCGCCATCACCTATATATTCGGTATTAAATCACCAGTGTGTTATTTAATGGTTAAACTTACAAATGATTATTAGTGGTGTATTTGAGGAGCCATTAGGCCATTCCCCCGTCACTGACGCAGAATTTTTTAAGTACCTAAAATAAAGCACAAAATTTTACTTCAAGGTAGCATATGTGGCACCAGATTGCATGTAAGGACACCTAATTTTTCAAAAATTTTCAAAGGGTAGGGGGTGATGCCTACTTTGTTTTTTTAGTACCTAAAATACGTACGGTAAATTTTTTAACACAAATTTTACTTCAAAGGTAGCATATGTGGCACCAGATTGCATGTATGGACACCTAATTTTTCAAAAAATTTTCAAAGGGGAGGGGTCACCCCCTCCCCTTAGACCCCTCCCCCAGGCCGGCGATCACACAACATAGTGCCTGCCCCACCCCCATGAGAGAAGTCTTGGCCACACCACTGATTATTATCATTACTGTAACGACTTTCCCCAGAATTATAACCAATATGGAATAGACAGTAACGTGACAAATTGTTGTATGTAATTGGTAATGCATACCTATGTGATATGTACATTAACATTTTGAACGCGCGGGGAGCGCGCGGAAATTTTTGTTTCTATTTTTCGGGCAAATCGTTACAGCCCCCCCCCCCCCCTCCTACTACGTACCTACTAGGACTATCCCGACTACATGTTTACAGAAGAAATTGGAAAATTTTGCGACCGGCAAAGACCACGGCTCCTGAGCTTTTTCATGCCCCTTCCCCACCCCTATTGATGTCATTTATAGGGCAGGCTCCTAAGAAACGTCCATTACAAGCCATGCTATAAACATGAATAGCGTAACATTCAAGCATGCTGAAACAAATTTTGGGGGCGTGTTTCAGGCAATTTAAAGTAAGGTACCAATATTTAAGGATGCAAGTGAAAAGGGGTGCTCGCTCCGAGCTCCCGACCCCCCTTACACCCGTCACTTCTAATTGTATATCACACAACTTAACACCATAGATTATAAATATTAATTATAATGCGCTGGATTATCAGCATTGTTCTGACGTAGTCGGTAAGGCGCTCGACTCCGACTGTTAAGTACGTGAGTTCAAGGCCTCCCGGAAACTGGGTAGTGTGTTTTTTCTCGTTTTGCGGTTTTAGTGTCGAGGAACTGTCGACTGTTTACAGTTGCTTTTTCTTTCATATCTTCCTTTTTGTAGCTTTTATCGACTTCTCTTTTTCCCCAATTTTTCTTTTCTTAAATAAGTTTTGTTATGTTAATCATATCTTACTGTAAATTTCCAAATCAGGTCACTACACGCTATTGCATGTAGCCTATTATCAAGTCGTACAACCCCCCCCCCCCCTTTCCACGTTGCATTTTTTTTTTCGCTTGAAATTTCTAATAGTTTTATGAATTTTTTCCCATTCTTAAATGAAATCGATTCCATATTTCATGTAGATTGCATTTGATACGAAAGGTATCAATAAAGACAGGGCTCCCGGCTACGTAAGTAGCCGGGAGACCTGTCTTTATTGATACCGAATTTGCCTAGGTTCCCAAAGCAACTCTTGTTTCTAAACGAAAGCCACTCTGGACTGAATATTCATAAATGACCGACTGTAAAATGCCTTCTTGTGTTGTAACTATGGATTAAGTGTCTTAGGGGTAGGGCTAAGCATCTGCCAACAATAGGTGACCATTGTCCACGTTTCATGGTGTGATGATTTGTAAAAGAAGACAGCGGTTCCTTTAAACTTGACCAAGTCTCCCTCCGCGTTTTCCCTGCCGTCTTAAGGGGGCGCTCCACCATTACATAAAATTGCACTTTGGCCAGAAGGTGAACCCTCTACATGTAGTCCCTCTACATGTAGTCCCTATAAATTTTGTTTGGATTGATTTTGACCGTGTTATGAGAGGGCAGTGAATCCTTTGTTGAATGTATTTGGTAGTGATTGAGTTGGAGATTATGCTGTGAAAAAAATGGTTGAAATTGGTTCCACCTGAGCTGATTGCGAGGCTTTGGAAAGACAGCGGACCTATCTTATATATTGGTGAGTGACGAGGGGGACGGATCACTTGTTTTGTATTCATACGCCTGTAGCTCGGAAAGTCACTGGTCATGCTACGGGAATTTTTATGTGCCAGTAACAAGCAACACGTGAGCTTCGCATTGATGGGTCACAAGCTAGTGTTGAAAACTTTGACAAGGAATGAGAGACCGAGTAAGAAGGTCTGTATAGTATGTAAGTCAATAGCAACAATTAATGGTGGAGCGCCACCTTAACACCATTCCATAAAAATGCACTTTGGCTCGGAGGTGAACCCTCTACATGTAGTCCCTAAAAACTTTGTTTGGGTTGATTTTTGACCCTGTTACGAGAGGGCAGTGAATCCTTTGTTAGATGTATTTTGGTAGTGATTTGGGTTCAACTTGGGAGATTATGCTGTCAAAAAAAGGTTGAAATTGACACCACCTGAGCCGATTGTGAGGTTTTGGAAAGACAGCGAATCTATCTCATATATTGGTGAGTGACAAGGGGCGGGGGTGACGGATCACAAGTTTTTTATTCATGCTCCTGATGCTCAAAAAGTCAATGACCATGCTGAGAAAATTCTTATGTGCCAGTAACAACCAACTCGTGAGCTTTGTATCGATGGGTCACATGCTCGCGTTGAAAACTTTGACCAAGGAATGAGAGGCAGCGTAACAATGAAGGCCCGTTTTAGTGTGTAAGTCGGACCAAATTTCAAGTGCTCCATGAAGCTAATAATAAAGGAATGGTAACGGGTTCGTTGACAGCCTTGTACATCTGCTTATGCAGGATCATTTAATTGAAGGGGGAGGGGAGGGGGGTGACTTCAAGTTTTACAAATGCCGAGTATGACGGCCTATGGAAGAGTGTATAGTAAAGTGTCTTCAACCCGGCGGGGCGCCCCTATATCGCTCTCCACCTCCCTCTCTTGATACGCACTTGAATGCAAAATACTCCTTCAGGTTAAAGATACCAATCACAGAACAGCCGGCAAGCTGACCGTCAGTAGATATTAAAATTACCATATCATTACGGTAAGGATTTTGCAAAGAAGTCGTAGCATTTATTTAAACTTCAGAAAGCGCGTACGTGTACCAGCAATCATTCTTCTATTGATTCGCGTACACTTGATTTTGGTCCGTATGAAAAAGTTGTAGCATGTTAAAGTCACAAGTAAGCAAAGCTCGAACTCTACAGCGCCCGAAGGTCGCCGAAAATGTCGTGTTCGAGTTGGAGGTTTTGTGCTCTTGAGACCAAGCTAGGAAGTCAGAAAGTCAAGGGACCATTAGCGGCTCGCCATAGGGGCACGGGGGGGGGTCACTTGCCCCCCCCCCAAGTTTGCAAAGCATGGTCTTCAATTTTCAAAAATAAAAATAATAAAAAAAACATGTAATTTGAGATGGGTTAGGCCCTCCCTTTTTCTTAAGTGGGCTTAAAATTAAAGAAGTGAATAACTTTCCAATGCAATGCGAAGGTTAAACATTAATAAAGTGCTTTCAAAACGACATTTTTTCGGCGCGCTTCGCGCTCGTTTTCTCAGTTGCTTGTTTGTAATCTGATTAGCTAAGGCATCATAATGTTATTTACAGAATGTAACGGTAATGCTGGCGTTAAATGCCCATAGTTTTGCAGACACTTCAGAGCTTTCGGGGTCATTAGATACACAACCCATTAGCTATGTTGATTATCATCCACGACTAAAAGCAGTTTTGCCAGGGTGTCACCTGGCCAGATTAGCATAGGTATCTGTCTACAAAAAGTTGTAACGGGCATGTATTCTTAAAGTATTGTATTTCCCATAGACTGAGAGGTTTCCCTTCCCTTGTCCAAATTGACAGCGCCGTTGGCCCACGAGCGGTCCTATGACTGTCAAATGGCCTGTTATAAGCAAAAGGTTCTCCACCTCTGTGTTAAAGTATACCGTTTCAATTGATTTAAAACAAACACACCAAACAGTCATTCTAAGCTCAGTGTGATGAGACTTTTGACTAGTGTGGCCTAGCTATTTGTATATAGGGTGAGACGTCGTTCTGAGTTAGAGGAATTCCTCTCCCCCCTCTCCCCCCTTTAAAAAAAATTCGTTTCGGAACGGTACTGAGATCCAAAATACTTAGTGCTATCATTTCATCGTTTTCAAGTTTCTTCATGCTCGAAATTTTCGTTACTTTAAGAAAACAATCCAGAAAACCAACATTTTATGGCTTCTTGGCAAAGCTGAAACATATTGTGACACAATGAAAGAAACAATAAAATATTTAAAGGTGGGGCTCATTTTATACAAATGGATCAAGCCGCTTTGCCCATTTCACCTGCCTCTTCTCCACCCCTATGGTAGTACGGTAGCGATCGATTGATATGGTTGTATTTATTTTAAAGTAGTCAGCTCATGACTAACTGCCTGATATGGTTTTTAAGAGCTTTTGAAAACTACATGGCATCGCTGTAATACATAATAATAACCATACTCCCATAGGCGTAGGAGGCGGGGGACTGGGGGCTGCAGCTCCCCCAACAAAATATTTTTGTGAAAATTCGGGCAATATTCTGAGAATTTTTTCGGGCACCTACTGAAAGAAAAATAATGCAATAATGTAGCTTAACGGAAATCGATACTTTAAAAAACTTCCTAGGTAATTAAAATATTGTTCTGATTTGGATTGCGCCATCACCTATATATTCGGTATTAATTCACCAGTGTGTTATTTAATGGTTAAACTTACATATGATTATTAGTGGTGTATTTGAGGAGCCATTAGGCCATTCCCCCGTCACTGACGCAGAATTTTTTAAGTACCTAAAATAAAGCTCAAAATTTTACTTCAAGGTAGCATATGTGGCACCAGATTGCATGTAAGGACACCTAATTTTTCAAAAATTTTCAAAGGGTAGGGGGTGATGCCTACTTTGTTTTTTTAGTACCTAAAATACGTACGGTAAATTTTTTAACACAAATTTTACTTCAAAGGTAGCATATGTGGCACCAGATTGCATGTATGGACACCTAATTTTTCAAAAAATTTTCAAAGGGGAGGGGTCACCCCCTCCCCTTAGACCCCTCCCCCAGGCCAGCGATCACACAACATAGTGCCTGCCCCACCCCCATGAGAGAAGTCTTGGCCACACCACTGATTATTATCATTATTGTAACGACTTTCCCCAGAATTATAACCAATATGGAATAGACAGTAACGTGACAAATTATTGTATGTAATTGGTAATGCATACCTATGTGATATGTACATTAACATTTTGAACGCGCGGGGAGCGCGCGGAAATTTTTGTTTCTATTTTTCGGGCAAATCGTTACAGCCCCCCCCCCCCCTCAAGAAAAAAAAAACAACTTGGGCCCCTCTAGGCTACGCCTATGCATACTCCTATTGAGGCTATTGTACTATCCGGAGCTGAACATTAATATTGCTGGGGGTCTTCCCAACCTCCCTGAATACGGACTTGAGTTTGCCCCCCCAAACAAAATTTCTTAGAGCCGCCCATGAGACCAGAGAAATTATAAGAGAATTTTCAATAGCCTATTATGATTAAATTTGGAAATGTTTAATGAACGAAAATATTAACATCAAAAACCATAAAACTGCTGGGAAAGTTTTTTCTCGGCGCGCTTTGAGCGCACCTCTAGAGAAAACTGACTAATACAATTGAAAATTTTGTCTGACACCGTAAAATTTCTTTCGTCCTACGCCCCACACTATTGTGACTTGAAGCTCTGAATAAGGGTCCCTAAAAGTACTAATGTATTTCATAAAATGCACCATGGTCCTTGCGAATAAAGTCCCAAACCGTACCCATATATACGGAACCACATTTCTTGAAAAAATAAGAAAATATGGGCGTGCTTCCCACGACCCTTATATAAATCGATGTCTCATTAGTACTTGCTGTGCTCCTGTGCGTAGGAAACCTTTGGTGGAAATGTCTCGTTATTAATTCCTGTGGGACAGCTTGACTAAGTTACCATTTTTAAATTCCCCACTACACCTCTCGCTGTTCACTTTCCTCACCAACTACCACCATCCTCAGCAAGTTGACTGACGGTTACTATATTAAATTTGCGATCACCATATGAAATCTATTTCCTATTTCATTAGCATTTCAAATTACACCCGGTAGAAGCAGGATTTTCTCAAGACATGGTCCAGAATGGCCGCAAAAGCAGATTTCTTGTGGAGGACCCTCAGTCTCCAGCCTCCGGATTCGCGCCTTCGGTGATCGAGGTTACAGGCTTCGCCGGCCACAACTTCTCAAGATGCAGCCTTCCCTGGCACTTAAACTGCTAATGCCCTTGACAATGCCCATGTAAAAACTATCCACAAAAGTATTCATTGACTTCTTTAGTATCACATATAGTCTACAACCTTCAAAATGGATCCAGCCTTATTTTTCACACTAATAAAATAGTTGAGGGGACCCAGACCATCGGCAGCCTCCATGGAGCAGAATATAGGTTCCTGTATCTGCTCTATGGAAAGAACAGGCACCTGGGAAAGTAGGAATTTTTATGGCATAAAATACTGTATTTAAAACTAAAGAAAAACAATACGTTACAATTAAATGTCTCAAACGCTGTCTCAACGCTGTTTTCTTCCGCGTGCTTCGCGTGCACCCGTTTTAAATATTGCTTCGGTGTCTCGCGGTTACTTCCTGGAGAACATCCCGCTGGTCATAGCTTCATACGAACTCTTCTATCATCATTGGAACCACCAATGCCCCCATGGCCTTACACAGCCTAGAGGAAGTTCCCCCTCCTCCAGAAATTTTTAAGGCAAAATTTTTATCACCATCGATCCGTATAAATTTATTAAAGATTGTTAAACTGCAAGTTTTCAGGCACGGAAAGTGTCATTTCCGGCACTGTAATAAGAGATGGGCGCTTAGCGAAGGAGGGTGGGGCAATTAAGAGCCCTCTCATATTACTAAAAAGTATGAAAAAATGCGTTTGTTTCAGCGCGCTTCGCGCGAACCCATTCTGAATAGTAGATCTCCCATTCTTAAAATTATTGTTCCAAAGCCCCGGGAAACCCTCAAAATAATCCATTTTCCCCTACTTCCTCAAACCCTCAGCATTATCGATCCCATCTGACTGTTAGGCACACGGAGTAACTCTAATTGAAAAAAAGTTAAATTGTAATTTTTTGTGGTATGCTAATTGCCCATCTTATGTCATTTGAAGGTGAAGTTAAAATGCATCATTTGATGCCTATAATTTCGTAAAGTGCTCCAGAGCTTCCGGGGGCTTCTCCCCCTGGACCCCCATTGGGACTCTGCCCCTGGACCCCGCCAGGGGCCCTGAGGCGGACACTGGACCCCACGCCATTAGGGGAGCGCTTCACGCTCCCGCCGCAGCCTTCGGCGCTGCTTGACAGTCCATCTACCTTTGGCCCCCACTTTCAGGCATCAAATCCCGCCCCTGCTTCCGTGTAGGCGTGATTCTGGAGAAACACGAAAATGTATCGATGCGAAGTTCTGTTATCTTTTTCATATCTTTTGGAAGGGTTTTTTTCCAGATTGGCCTTCCTGGCAAACATATTTTGTAGGAAAAAAGAATTTTCAGTTTCTTCGGTGATCCTTAATGGGTAAGATAAAGTAAGTAATCCCGATGATGACCATGCATTCGCCCCCCCCCCCCCTCCATTTTTTATTTTTCTCTTAAGCCTGAGTAGGGCAGATTTTTCAATGAAAACCCAAACTTCTCCAACTTTTCTAAATGACAACAAAAATTTGCAATGTTTCTTCAATATAACCCCAAACTTTCGGCGCGCCTTTTATTTCGAGTACCCTGTGTCATCCTTTCAACAAAACATTGCATCTGTCGGGACTTAGGTTAACTACCCCCCAGTCAGGACGCTAGACCCCCCTGTCGGCAAACCCTGCCACCACCCCTGGCTGAGCCTGCATGCAGGCGATGATTTTCCCTCAAAATTTCGGCGCGCTTTGCGCGCAATCCTCCCAGTCGACGTTGTATGACTTACAAACATTATTAGCATAGAATTACGAGTGAACTTTTCTAGAACAATTACAAGGTATACACCCAACGGCATCAATGTTTTTTCAGGTAGTATATACCTTGAGCAACATTCGTAAAATGCCAGTAATGAATTCATGATTTAAATTAACTCGAAACACAAATTAATTCAAAAAATACTTTTTGCGTGCATGATAATTGTACATATTTTCATCTTTTTGCAAGCCGTTCATGCAAAATTTCGTTCAAAGTTAAAATACGATAACTGTGAACTGAATTGTGAACTGTGAAGAGTTTGGTGTACTCTCCGTGTCCAATGGAGGTCAGCTCAAAGCTCCATGCTAGTGTTCCCATTAAGAGATTTCGGGATTTTCCTCAATCTGGATCAGACCAAAATTATACTGAACCACATGAGCCAGGGCCTTTTGGTAACCTATGGTCTCCTCACCTTCCGAAAAGCACTCAATTCTTCATCTATGCTTGCAGACCTGAAGAAGCATCATCATGATCTCAGCATTGTTCTGTTTATTTATGAGACTTTTCACGTCTCAGTATGGCAAGAGGAGGGTAAAACTGCCACCAGGGAAGGGAAGTTTTTGCTCGCTTGGCGCGCACGTGCATACGTAGGTCCGATTTCTTTAAACTATCAGTGTAGCTAGGGCTTGAGATATCAACCCCTGTGGTTCCCGCAACTGGTGGCACTACTAGCTACAAACGTCTTCTTTGGTGCCCCCTTTGCGGTGCCAGTTCCCCCCCCCCCCCAAGTTAGAATTCCTGGCTACGGGCCTGCATCTACCGGAGACTATAGGCCAACATGATTTATCATTACGAGTAGTCTGTGTTTACATATAACCCTTGTTTTACTCTTCAGAACTATTGCAGCCATGTGTACCATTGTTCAATGATGATACCGACCTCATGTTAAGATCATCAATTTGTATTAGAAGAAATGTTTTGACCTCTTGATCCCCAAATGACCCTTTTGTGCCAAAATAACCCCTAGTTGACCTTTGACTTTAAAACCCTGAATAACCAAGCAAGTATTACCCCTTCAAAATCCTCTTGAATGAAATCTGTTATGCCGAAAATGGGCCTGGGAAGTACCATTTCCTGCAATCTGGCAAGTAATTTTTGTTCAAAATTTTGTGGTACGCTACGCTCCAACTGATAGTGGCGCTCCGCTTAGATAGTGTCAAAGGACCGTTCACTGTAATTTGCCGCGGTCGCGTAAAACTCCCAGTCCGCCCTGCCTACTTTGGTTGAAAATTATAAAATAAAATATTGATATCAAAACCAAAACTTGCCACTTACATTTACTTCAACTGGTAATGTTATCATACATTTGTAAGTACTATAGTCTATAGGGTGTGGGAGTGTCGTGAAAAACATACCTACCTGCCTACGTACATACCTACCTGCCTACGCAGTGCGAAATGTCTGTAGTATCGGTAATATCGGCATTTCCCGGGTCAAAATTTGGAGGAATTAGTAAAGTAACACATGCGCTATGTAGGCCCATGTTTCATGTGCGATCAACAAGGAGAACAATCCTAATGTTTTATCGATAACAGACAAGAGATAAAACACCTTTTTTGGCACTAGCTAAAAGTAACAGAGCTATTTCTTCTCTTGACCTTTTGATTCGTGTCGGGTTCCCCATTTTCATTACATACAGAATCATTTTACTTTGCAGACCCCTTAGCCTAGGTGTAAAAGAAGGGCACCTCGCCTAAAAAATCATCCTCGATTGCCCTCTTCTAGTGGCGACTCATTACACCTTCTAGTGGCGTACCTATAGGATAGTTGGCAAGCAGGCAGATTATGTCTTTGTCACCTCGTGCCGCATCTTGGGGAGGTGTCGACAAGGAGGGTTCTAAGGGGGAGGACGTCACATGTATGTAAGGTCGCTTAGGTGCGAATTGGTAAAGCCCTTGGCAAAACTTTGAACTGATAATATGTTTACAAATTCTAATTATTTAGTGTCTTTTTTCTATTTTTTGGAGGGAGGTATTTAAGGGCCAGGGTGAAACAATCTGCTCTTTGAAAAGTTTTTGTGTATGTAAGATGGATGGGATGCAAAATTATGCGATCTTTGGGAAAGCTTTGTGCTGGTTACATGTTTAGAAATTCTCACTCTTCAGTGTTTATTCTGTTTTGTTTTTGGTTGGTTGAGTGTAAGGGAGGGGAATTGTCTAAGGCCCTTCCCCATTCAAAAGTTTTTACCTTTTTGAAGTTGCTTAGATTCAAACTTGTGCTATCTTTGACAAAGCTTTTCATTGATTACATGTGTGTTTATAGAAATTTTTATTTAGTATTTCGTTTATAGCATTCATGGCGTTCCCCTCTTAGTGCGCTACTTGGAAAGCCAAGATCATTTCATGAGTAGGGTATCTCTATTTTTGCCAAAAAGGCCTCCCAGATTGATGAAAATGATACTTTCTAGACATGCAAAGTTACTTATAAACATTTTTTGAGACTAGCCTACATGCCATGACTTTAAGAAGACAAATTAAACTGAAAAAAAGTTTTCAGTAAAATCACTTTGGAGGGGAAGACAGGACTTAAAAGTTTCTTTAAAAGGTCATTGGTTTTATCATGTAATTAAAGGGAATCACAGGCTATTTTACATAAGCATGCTGTAGCTATAGGCGAGGGGGCCTTCCACCCCCTGCAGGCCACGGCCCTACAGCTTGTAAGTTTGTGTTTGGAAATGGGTCCACTTGTTTCATTTGCAGTTTATGCTACACATAATTCCTGAAACTATACCTGTAGCCATAAGTTCATTCAACACATGCAAGGGAAGGGATTTGGTGTCTGAGAGTGTGGAGGGGGGGGGGGGAGCGATCGGAAAACCAAACGGCACAGAAGGCACCGCTAGAGCACGAAGTGCTCCCGTCCGCGTGGGGTCCAGGAGAACGCCGAGGTGAGTTTCCATGGGGTAAAGCACCTGGAAGTCCTGAGGTATTTAAAGAATTAAAGTCTTCAGAAAGAAGCATTTGGCTATCTTGAAACTCACCGGATGTGCACTAAACAGATCACAAAAGCAAATTTTGACCATTTTAATAATAGGCTTAAAAGCCTTCCTCAAAATCACAGGTCATTTTTAGGATACATATGGTTTGACTTGTTGGTGGTTACAAGGTTACAATGATAATGTAAATAACAAGGGCGTAGGAAGCGGAGGAGGGAGCTAACGGCCCTTATTTGTACCCCTGTAAAAATTTTGCAGTAATTTTCCTTAAAATTTGCTCAAATATTGCACCAATTACAATTAGGACCCTCAAATATATTTTCCAAAGGAGAAGGGGACACCCCTCACATTATACCCCTCTCGTAAAACGACGGTCTGAAACAATGCTCATCCCCCCAGTCAAGAACAGCTTCCTAAGCCTATGCGAAGCTACGCCTTTGGCAGTCAGCTCCGAAGGCTGTGGACCGAGGGTCATCCCCGAGAATTTTTCGTAAATCTGATGGCTTGATCACTTGGCGGACCATTTCTAGAGAAAATTTGGCCTCCCCAGGTACAATATGAAATGCTTATGAATATATTTCTCATAATAAGATAGCAACCGTCAATTTGATCAGGATGGTGGTAGCTGGTAGGGAAGGTAAAAAAGTGAACATTACTCAAGTTATCCTACAGGATGTAATAAAGAGGCAATTCCACAAAAGGTTTTCTACGGACAGCAGTCCTAACCGTGACACCTTATACCGTGACTGAGTTCACGCAAAGCACGCTGAAAAATTTATTGAGGCTTGCGATTGCAGTTCTCTGAATTGTGTATGCACAATTCAGACGGGCGTTGTGCGTGTAATGACGTACTTTTAGTACTGTCAGTGACCCTTATTTTAGTTCTTTAAATCACAAAGGTGTGGCTGCGAGCCAATTGCCACGTTTTGAAAGAAATTTAATTGACGTACCAAACAAACTTTTTCAACAATTGTCCCTTGCCTCCCCACCTTTGAGCTCCGCCACTGTATGAGATAGTTTTCATTGCTTGTCGGGGATTTCCTTTTGGCATTTTCGTGGTATCTCTTGTATTAATGGTTTCTTTTATTTTACATTGCAAATTTACCACACTATTAAAAATTCTCTCATGATTTCTCTGGTCTCGCTTCCTTTCATTTATTTTTTACTACTTAAATAATCCAAGAGGTTCTTGCATCATCAATAGTCAAAGTTAGGCTTTTGTAGAAAATGAAATGTCCTTCTTTTAGTGCGTAGACCATGCCACTGTAAAACCGGATGTGAAGATACTGGCCTATATATGCTTCTTTGAGTTACCCACAATTTTGCGAATACCCCAGAGCTTCGTCTCCCGATCTCTACGTTAACGTTGGACCCACGAAGCCCCAAAGAGCAGACACACTCTTTGGGGCTTGGGATCCAAGTTGAGGCGCGCCTCATGATAAATTCCATCTTGTGAACCCCGTCTCCCTCAAAAACTCCTGGCTGCTTGATGTGGGAAGTGATTTCCAGCCGCCCATTAATAAAAAGTATTAAAATAATCATAAGAGCCACTGAATGTCTTAGTTTCAGAACTATTCTTGTAAGAAGAATATTTTTAGTGTCTTCAGAAACTAGGAACCAATTCAGAGCAGCATCTCTACTATTCATATGACAAAGTCAACTGATAGCCTACCAGGTTTGAAAGCTGTCAATCCTGACAATGGCTTATTTTACACCAAAGTACAAAAGACATAAAACAAGCCGCACGGTACCTTGCTCAAAGGATAAAATAGAGACATGAACTAATTGAGGATAATATGGAGGAGTACTTCAACGTTGTTTGTGAATTCGAGATACATAGAATATATGTTGGGGAAACTGAGATCAGGGAAAGTAGTAGGAACTCGGGAATACTTATTTGGGTTTTAAATCCACTGAAGTAAAGAAATCATTATACACGTTACCGATAAGTAAGGACTTACGGGTATGCAGAGCCGTTGTGGCTTATTTCATGAACTGACTTGCCCACAGTTATAATTACCCCCCCCCCCCCCACTTGCTCATATTCCCCTCGAAACTAGCTGATCCCCTGAAATCTCGTTCTAAATTATGACGAATTTTGTGAAGTGCCGGGTTTCCTTTCAATGTTATGTGGGTCAGGTAAAAGTTTCATGCGAGTATCCCCATCGTTACTCACGGATGCCGGGGCACCTACCCCTCGGCCCTACCACTTACAAGGGGGAATAGGAGGATGTACCCAACTTTTCAGAGCACCAAATGTAAAATCGTCTTGGGTGGGGTGAGTATATCTTTTGGTTTTAAGGATGCCATCTTCTGCACATGTAGTAAATCTAAAAGCTTCAAAAATTTCCGCCCGCTTCACGCGCTATGCTGCTACCCTCTCATCTGATGAAACCTGTCATGTAAGAGTATGGGAGTTCATATGTTTAGCAAAGTCCCTTCGCTGACATATGCATAGGCTTATAAAGCTTTCGGTTTGTTGCATGAAATTCTAAAATCAGACCTTATTTGAGTGAAAGGACCCTTCTATTTGACTACACCCGTTCCCCTATATAGCCTACACCAGGCCAAAAGTGAGAAAATTTCACCAAACATTGACAATTTCTTGATACATAAACAGTGGAAAGATTTGCCAAAGATAGCACCATTTTTCATTTAAACCACCTTAAATGAACAAAAAATTCTATAAGGGTTGGGTCTACACCTCTCACATTTGAGAACTGCAATTTATAACAATCTGGGAGGCATTTCTGGCAAAAATCTTGTCTGCACGCCAACTGGTGCTGGTGTTCCGCCTATAGGGTCACTGAAAATCTCACTCTTCATTCTCCAAGTCCCCCCCCCCTCCACCCCCGAAAAATCTGCATACCCACCTGATGACGGAGAGGGACATAGTAAAATGATTGGTACTTGAAAAAATGTAAAAAACGTTGTTTTTGGCATACCAAGGCCTGATTACATATGCAAGGATTAAACGAAAAGGTGTGGAATGACACGGCAAACCGAATTTCGGTTTCTGTCATATACCTTTATTTCTCTCAGTGTAAACTAAATTAGTAATATCTACCTCTGTGTTATTGTTCCAATTGTTCTTAAAATCGCTCGGTGTGTCATTCTAGTATTTAAGAATGGGAATTTTAATTCCGTCAGCAACCATTGGCGTTTCCCTGTGTTACCCTGTTTGTCGAAAATTCTCGAGAAGTTAATATGTGTTCAGTTGTATAGTTTTGTCGTTAAGTACGAAATTTTGTATGAATTACAATATGGCTTCTCGCCTGGGCGCTCGATCATATGCTCTTTTACATTTCACTGATTTGTTCAGTGACAGATGCATCTGAAAATAAACGTTGTTTCTGGAACATTACCGGCTTTGACCTCTCCAAGGCATTTGACTGCCTCCATTATAAAAAGAATCTTGCTGTGGTTTTGGCTGGTTTCATGTTTCACAAATGCCCCATTGCATTAAGATAAATATTGACAATGGTTCCATTTTGACGGTGGAAGAGTCCGGTTGTGCGGGGTTAGTAAGTTTAGGCCTGGTTTGGTTTGTTTTCGGTTTTTGGTTTGGACTGCACAGCACCTTACGGCCGGGCGGGGGGGGGGGGTTAGCCAGACTTGTCGGACTCGAGTACGTACTCGTACTCGAGTACAACTTTCTGTACTCGTATTCGAGTACCTGGCCTCAGTACTCGTACTCTGGATCTGCGTACTCGTACTCATCCTGTCTGTATTCAGTCGTACTTGTACTAATTCTCCTGCATATTAACTGCTGCATTTCTTTCAATTATTCCATTATAAATTTACTTCAATTTGTTATTCTCAATTGGTTTAATCAATTGACCAAAAATTCAATTTTATCAAACTGGTAACCCTCCCTCTCAACAGAGGTTGAACCAGAGCGTGCTTCCCCTTTTAAAGGGAACAAACATGCAGACTATTGTGGTGGTCAGGCTGTTCGGGTCGATTAATTCCTTCGCTATGCTATCGGGAATGTTTCAGCCTCAAGTCAAAAAAGATATCCATCAAATCAGATAAATGTGAGTCCACTGTAGATATGCAGTTTCTGCGACCTCTGGACCAGGCGCGCAGCCAGACATTTGCCGGGGGGGGGGGGGGGAGGGGCGAAGCCTGTAGACAAACTATTAGAGTACCTTTATAGGGAGAGTAGCGACATTGACGTTCCAAAAGTTACAGGTCACATGACAACAGGAGCCATTTTGTTTCCTAAAAGTTTCGTCAATACACATTTAGTGTATTGTATTCGCCCAGAGAATGAGGGGTTGATGTGCATTTGGGTGCAACAACCGGTCCGAGAAAGGGTCTAGATTAGAATCTACCGATTTCCCACCAATATCAAAAGAAGAAAGGTTGTGGATAGTGGGCCCAGGGCCCTATATTGGGAACACTGATTTTAGAATAAAGCTATGATTCTTGGTGAGAATATAAGGTGAATGTGAACAACATTTTCATGTCCTTTATGGGCTTTATTTGGAGATACCTTACATGCTGTGGGACCTGGGCCCAGAGCCCCAAATTAGGTATGAGGGTTCTTAAACTTGTAGGTTATCCCAGGTAGCAAACCTATATATATGGGGCCCATGGGTGAACTCATATGGGGCCCATTAAATTTTGCATCCAAGATTCAAAAGGAGCCATGGACCATATGCCCATAAAACCCTTATGGGATAGTTCTGGGGCCCATGCGGGGCAGTAGCCCACATGGGTCCCAAAACTATCCCATATGGGTCAGTTGCCCACATGGGCCTCAGAACTATCACATTGGGTCATATGGCCTGGTCCATACGGGCCCCTTATGAATCGTGGGTGCAAAATCATATGGGTCCCCTATGCTGGCCCATATGGGCCATAAGGATCCCATTTCGGAATGTTACCTGGGCTGTGCAATTCAAATGCAAAATACGTGACTTTCATGTATTTGTATTGTTCAGTGCTCTTTTGCCCAACCTAGGGTCCTGGGCCCGAAACCCTTAATCGACTATCAAGCTGCAATGTATTCTGAACCTTTTACCTAAAGTATTCATGGCTAGCTATTATCCAGGCTGAAGTAAATAGACCCAGTGATGATTCAAAGTAAGGTATTTTTGGTTCACTCACTAGGTTTCCCTGTAGCTAGGGCCCTATAATTTGACCAAAAAACCCCAGGGCCATATTGTGTAAACAGAGAAATCCTTTTTCCTCTTCTCTGATATGATACATTATACCATCATGATGTCCATTTGGTGTCAAAAATTTCACCAGGATTTAGCCTATTTAGTCTTTGGGCCCTTCGTGTGCAGGGGCCTCTTGCCATTCGATCCCCACTCGGCGCCTCCAAAGGAACTTCATCACATAATTCCCAGTCATATGGTTCTCCACCGTGACATCACGTAACAAATGTTTAAACCATTTTGTGAACTTTTGGTGTAAGAGGAAAAGATGATCGCTCATAAGTGCCAGGCATAAAAAATTGGAACTAATGATATTGCCCCTCGGGTCATTTTCCTCCTTCCCTGACCCATTTCACGGTGAGTGGGACCCAACAGATTTGTCACGAGATATTCTACCCCCCCCCCCCCCCATGCCATTGTCATCGATAGCGATAAAATTTAAACCCACGGCGCTTACATGGGACTCGGGAGTCATTGTGCAGTGTATGCTAGATACTTAGCTAATGGAAACTAAATGGCGTCCAAATATAAGTTGTCGCTACTCTCCCTTTAAAGGTACTCTACAAAGTATTAGAGACCCCACTACAGGGTCTTTACAAAGTATCCAAGCGTAGCGCCACTATAATTGGCGCGAAGCGTACAAGAAAATTTCCAGATCGCTGGAAATGGCATTTCCCAGGCCATGTAAGTTGCATCTAAACATTTTTTATTTTGACTTACTAGCAATATCATAAAAAAAATCATTAAAAAATGCCAAAAATATGCTCAAGGGGGAGGTGGCTGCCCCCTTCGTCCCCCTGGCTACTTGCCTGCTCTGGACTATTTTTGCTATCATGATCTGAGTCAGTGGGTGCTCTGGTCGGAGGTTGCGGAGTTTAAGGTGAACGGCTTGTCGGCTGTTCTAAGATTGGTATCTTTAACCTGAAAGTGCATTTTGCATTCAAGTGCGTATCAAGGGAGGGAGGTGGAGAGCGATGGGGGCGCCCCGGGTTGAAGACACTTTACTATACACTCTTCCATAGGCCGTCATACTCGGCATTTGTAAAACTTGAAGTCACCCCGCCCCCTTCAATTAAATGATCCTGCATAAGCAGATGTACAAGCCTGTCAACAAACCCGTAACCATTCCTTTATGATTATTAGCCTCATGCAGCACTAAAAATTTGGTCCAACTTACACACTAAAACGGACCTGAATTGTTACGCTGCCTCTCATTCCTTGGTCAAAGTTTTCATTGCGAGGATGTGACCCATCAATACAAAGCTCACGAGTTGGTTATTACTGGCACATAAGAATTTTCGCAGCATGGTCATTGACTTTTTGAGCTTCAGGCGCATGAATAAAAAACTTGTGATCCGCCACCCCCGCCCCTTGTCACTCACCAATATATGAGATAGATCCGCCGTCTTTCCAAAACCTCACAATCGGCTCAGGTGGTATCAATTTCAACCTTTTTTTCACAGCATAATCTCCCAACCCAATCACTACCAAAATACATCTAACAAAGGATTCACTGCCCTCTCATAACAGGGTCAAAAATCAACCCAAGCAAATTTTTAGGGACTACATGTAGAGGGTTCACCTCCCAGCCAAAGTGCAATTTCATGGAATGGTGGGGCGCCCCTTAAGACGGCAGGGAAAACGCGGAGGGAGACTTGGTCAAGTTTAAAGGAACCGCTGTCTTCTCTTACAAATCATCGCACCATGAAACGTGGACAATGGTCACCTATTGTTGGCAGATGCTTAGCCCTACCCCTAAGAAACTTAATCAATAGTTACAATACAAGAAGAGCATTTTTCAGTCGGTCATTTATGAATATTCAGTCCAGAGTGGCTTTCGTTTAGAAACAAGAGTTGCTTTGGGAACCTAGGCAAATTCGGTATCAATAAAGACAGGTCTCCCGGCTACTTACGTAGCCGGGAGCCCTGTCTTTATTGATACCTTTCGTATCGAATGTAATCTACATGAAATATGGAATCGATTTCATTTAAGAATGGGAAAAAATTCATAAAACTATTAGCAATTTCAAGCGAAAAAATACAACGTGGAAAAGGGGGGGGGGGTTGTACCTCTTGATAATGTAGGCTACATGCAATAGCGTGTAGTGACCTGATTTGGAAATTTACAGTAAGATATGGTTAACAAAACGAAGCCTTATTAAGAAAAGAAAAATTGGGGACGAAGAGAAGTCGATAAAAGCTACAAAAAGGAAGATGTGAAAGAAAAAACAACTGTAAAAAGTCGACAGTTCCTCAACACTAAAACCGCATAACGAGAAAAAACACGCTGCCCAGTCTCCGGGAAGACTTGAACTCACCTACTTAACAGTCGGAGTCGAGCGCCTTACCAACTAGGCCACGACAATGCTGATAATCCAGCGCATTATAATTAATATTAGTAGTCTATAGTGTTAAGTTGTGTGATATACAAGTAGAAGAGCCGGATGTAAGGGGGGGGGGGTCGGGAGCTCGGAGCGAGCACCCCTTTTCACTTGCATCCTTAAATATTGGTACCGTACTTTAAGTTGCCTGAAACACGCCCCCAAAATTTGTTTCAGCATGCTTGAATGTTACGCTATTCATGTTTATAGCATGGCTTGTAATGAACGTTTCTTAGGAGCCTGCCCAATAAATGACATCAATAGGGGTGAGGAAGGGGCGGGGTAAAGCTCAGGAAGCCGTGGTCTTTGCCGGTCGCAAAATTTTCCAATTTCTTCTGTAAACTCTGTAAACATGTAGTCGGGATAGTCCTAGTAGGTACGAAAAAATGTGTAATCCCGACGCTGGCCGAGGATAGCGTCAGAGAATTCGGCGCGACAGGGGTCCATGCTTCCCTACGTAGAATTGCAGCCTGAAGCTCCGACAAGGGAGACGGAGTGCCGTAAGGTCGTGGAGAGTAAAAATCAAAATTTTCGGCGCGCATTTTGGGTTTTTAGGCGCGAAATTGGAAAATTTGGGGGATTTACTACAGGACCTGCCCTCATTTAAATCAAAATATCAAGTAAACTACAAGGGACGATTGGCTATTGTGAACTACTTCATATTTTAACGTTTCCCGACTACACTGGGAAATTCAAACGACCTTGCGGAGATCTGTTCTCGACGAGGGACATACATGGCACCTGCCCTCATCTGGTTTCACCACTGACGGTCCCGACGACGATCAGTCCCCTGACTTTCTGACTTCCTAGCTTGGTCTCAAGAGCTCAAATCCTCCAACTCGAACACGACATTTTCGGCGACCTTCGGGCGCTGTAGAGTTCGAGCTTTACTTACTTGTGACTTTAACATGCTACAACTTTTTCATACGGACCAAAATCAAGTATACGCGAATCAATGGAAGAATGATTGCTGGTACACGTACGCATTTTCTGAAGTTTAAATAAATGCTAAGACTTCTTTGCAAAATCCTTACCGTAATGATATGATAATTTTAATATCTAGTGACGGCCAGGCTTGTCGGCTGTTCTGTGATTGGTATCTTTAACCTGAAGGTGCATTTTGCATTCAAGTGCGTATCAAGGGAGGAAGGTGGAGAGAGATGGGGCCGCCCCGGGTTGAAGACACTTTACTATACACTCTTCCATAGGCCGTCATACTCGGCATTTGTAAAACTTGAAGTCACCCTCCCCTTCAATTAAATGATCCTGCATAAGCAGATGTACAAGCCTGTCAACGAACCCGTAACCATTCCTTTATTATTAGCCTCATGCAGCACTTAAAATTTGGTCCGACTTACACACTAAAACGGGCCTTAATTGTTACGCTGCCTCTCATTCCTTAGTGGTCAAAGTTTTCATTGCGAGCATGTGACCCATCAATACAAAGCTCACGAGTTGGTTGTTACTGGCACATAAGAATTTTTGCAGCATGGTCATTGACTTTTTGGGCTTCAGGTGCATGAATAAAAAACTTGTGATCCGCCACCCCCGCCCCTTGTCACTCACCAATATATGAGATAGATCCGCCGTCTTTCCAAAACCTCACAATCGGCTCAGGTGGTATCAATTTCAACCTTTTTTTGACAGCATAATCTCCCAACCCAATCACTACCAAAATACATCTAACAAAGGATTCACTGCCCTCTCATAACAGGGTCAAAAATCAACCCAAACAAATTTTTTAGGGACTACATGTAGAGGGTTCACCTCCCAGCCAAAGTGCAATTTCATGGAATGGTGGGGCCCCCCCTTAAGACGGCAGGGAAAACGCGGAGGGAGACTTGGTCAAGTTTAAAGGAACCGCTGTCTTCTCTTACAAATCATCTCACCATGAAACGTGGACAATGGTCACCTATTGTTGGCGGATGCTTAGCCCTACCCCTAAGAAACTTAATCAATAGTTACAATACAAGAAGAGCATTTTTCAGTCGGTCATTTATGAATATTCAGTCCAGAGTGGCTTTCGTTTAGAAACAAGAGTTGCTTTGGGAACCTAGGCAAATTCGGTATCAATAAAGACAGGTCTCCCGGCTACTTACGTAGCCGGGAGCCCTGTCTTTATTGATACCTTTCGTATCGAATGTAATCTACATGAAATATGGAATCGATTTCATTTAAGAATGGGAAAAAATTCATAAAACTATTAGCAATTTCAAGCGAAAAAATACAACGTGGAAAAGGGGGGGGGGGTTGTACCTCTTGATAATGTAGGCTACATGCAATAGCGTGTAGTGACCTGATTTGGAATTTTACAGTAAGATATGGTTAACAAAACGAAGCCTTATTAAGAAAAGAAAAATTGGGGACGAAGAGAAGTCGATAAAAGCTACAAAAAGGAAGATGTGAAAGAAAAAGCAACTGTAAAAAGTCGACAGTTCCTAAACACTAAAACCGCATAACGAGAAAAAACACATTGTCCAGTCTCCGGGAAGACTTGAACTCACCTACTTAACAGTCGGAGTCGAGCGCCTTACCAACTAGGCCACGACAATGCTGATAATCCAGCGCATTATAATTAATATTAGTAGTCTATAGTGTTAAGTTGTGTGATATACAAGTAGAAGTGCCGGATGTAAGGGGGGTCGGGAGTTTGGAGCGAGCACCCCTTTTCACTTGCATCCTTAAATATTGGTACCGTACTTTAAATTGCCTGAAACAAACCCAAAAATTTGTTTCAGCATGCTTGAATGTTACGCTATTCATGTTTATAGCATGGCTTGTAATGAACGTTTCTTAGGAGCCTGCCCAATAAATGACATCAATAGGGGTGAGGAAGGGGCGGGGTAAAGCTCAGGAAGCCGTGGTCTTTGCCGGTCGCAAAATTTTCCAATTTCTTCTGTAAACATGTAGTCGGGATAGTGCTAGTAGGTACGAAAAAATGTGTAATCCCGACGCTGGCCGAGGATAGCGTCAGAATTTGCGCGACAGGGGTCCATGCTTCCCTACGTAGGATTGCAGCCTGAAGCTCCGGCAAGGGAGACGGAGTGCCGTAAGGTCGTGGAGAGTAAAAATCAAAATTTTCGGCGCGCGTTTCGGGCTTTTAGGCGCGAAATTGGAAAATTTAGGGGATTTACTACAGGACCTGCCCTCATTTAAATCAAAATATCAAGTAAACTACAAGGGACGATTTGCTATTGTGAACTACTTCATATTTTAACGTTTCCCGACTACACTGGGAAATTCAAACGACCTTGCGGAGATCTGTTCTCGACGAGGGACATACATGGCACCTGCCCTCATCTGGTTTCACCACTGACGGTCCCGACGACGATCAGTCCCCTGACTTTCTGACTTCCTAGCTTGGTCTCAAGAGCTCAAATCCTCCAACTCGAACACGACATTTTCGGCGACCTTCGGGCGCTGTAGAGTTCGAGCTTTACTTACTTGTGACTTTAACATGCTACAACTTTTTCATACGGACCAAAATCAAGTATACGCGAATCAATGGAAGAATGATTGCTGGTACACGTACGCGCTTCTGAAGTTTAAATAAATGCTACGACTTCTTTGCAAAATCCTTACCGTAATGATATGGTAATTTTAATATCTACTGACGGCCAGGCTTGTCGGCTGTTCTGTGGTTGGTATCTTTAACATGAAGGTGCATTTTGCATTCAAGTGCGTATCAAGGGAAGGAGGTGGAGAGAGATGGGGCCGCCCCGGGTTGAAGACACTTTACTATACACTCTTCCATAGGCCGTCATACTCGGCATTTGTAAAACTTGAAGTCACCCCCCCCCCTTCAATTAAATGATCCTGCATAAGCAGATGTACAAGCCTGTCAACGAACCCGTAACCATTCCTTTATTATTAGCCTCATGCAGCACTAAAAATTTGGTCCGACTTACACACTAAAACGGGCCTTAATTGTTACGCTGCCTCTCATTCTTTGGTCAAAGTTTTCATTGCGAGCATGTGACCCATCAATACAAAGCTCACGAGTTGGTTGTTACTGGCACATAAGAATTTTTGCAGCATGGTCATTGACTTTTTGAGCTTCAGGCGCATGAATAAAAAACTTGTGATCCGCCACCCCCGCCCCTTGTCACTCACCAATATATGAGATAGATCCGCCGTCTTTCCAAAACCTCACAATCGGCTCAGATGGTATCAATTTCAACCTTTTTTTCACAGCATAATCTCCCAACCCAATCACTACCAAAATACATCTAACAAAGGATTCACTGCCCTGTCATAACAGGGTCAAAAATCAACCCCAACAAATTTTTAGGGACTACATGTAGAGGGTTCACCTCCCAGCCAAAGTGCAATTTCATGGAATGGTGGGGCGCCCCCTTAAGACGGCAGGAAAAACGCGGAGGGAGACTTGGTCAAGTTTAAAGGAACCGCTGTCTTCTCTTACAAATCATCGCACCATGAAACGTGGACAATGGTCATCTATTGTTGGCAGATGCTTAGCCCTACCCCTAAGAAACTTAATCAATAGTTACAATACAAGAAGAGCGTTTTACAGTCGGTCATTTATGAATATTCAGTCCAGAGTGGCTTTCGTTTAGAAACAAGAGTTGCTTTGGGAACCTAGGCAAATTCGGTATCAATAAAGACAGGTCTCCCGGCTACTTATGTAGCCGGGAGCCCTGTCTTTATTGATACCTTTCGTATCGAATGCAATCTACATGAAATATGGAATCGATTTCATTTAAGAATGGGAAAAAATTCATAAACCTATTAGCAATTTTAAGCGAAAAAATACAACGTGGAAAAGGGGGGGGGGGTTGTACCTCTTGATAATGTAGGCTACATGCAATAGCGTGTAGTGACCTGATTTGGAAATTTACAGTAAGAAATGGTTAACAAAACGAAGCCTTATTAAGAAAAGAAAAATTGGGGACGAAGAGAAGTCGATAAAAGCTACAAAAAGGAAGATGTGAAAGAAAAAGCAACTGTAAAAAGTCGACAGTTCCTCAACACTCGCAAACGAGAAAAAACACACTGCCCAGTCTCCAAGAGGATTTGAACTCACCTACTTAACAGTCGGAGTCGAGCGCCTTACCAACTAGGCCACAACAATGCTGATAATTCAGCGCATTATAATTAATATTAGTAGTCTATAGTATTAAGCTGTGTGATATACAAGTAGAAGTGCCGGATGTAAGGGGGGTCGGGAGTTTGGAGCGAGCACCCCTTTTCACTTGCATCCTTAAATATTGGTACCGTACTTTAAATTGCCTGAAACACTAGAGTTCGAGCTTTACTTGCTTGTGACTTTAACGTGCTACAACTTTTTCATACGGACCAAATCAAGTATACGCGAATCAATGGAAGAATGATTGCTGGTACACGTACGCGCTTTCTGAAGTTTAAATAATATATCTACTGACGGCCAGCAGGCTTACGCCTACCTGTAACAGTGGCATAGCACTGTGTGTACATGCAATCCTTGAATACATGCAGTCTTTGTTGCTCTACATATGTAACAGTAGGGTGATAATGAAGCTGTGATCATGAATTCATAATAATCTGTGAAATTGTACTCGTACTACGTACTCTTACCACTCGTACTTGCACTCCGGTGTTGTATACCGTACTCGTAGCCTACTCGTACTCTTCAAATGCCCTCACGAAATTGTGTAGTATCGGTACTCATGTATCGTGTACTCGTACTCATAATCGTACTCAAGGCTATGTACTCCACTACAAGTCTGGCTTTAGCCCTCCTTTACCCTTTTCATGTTACTGTATTGGTATTGTTGCTAAAGCTAATGGAGTCTAAGGTATAATTAGAAAAACTTTTCTTTTTTTGGATTGCTCTTCTTTACTTTTGCTGTATAAATCTATGGTGCGTCCTGTAATTGAGTATGGTATTCAAGCTTGGTCGCCCTTCCTTTAGAAGGATATTGATGAAATTGAGTCTGTTCAAAGGCGGGCAACCAAAACGATCCTGGCTTTAGAGAGATCCTTTATTCAGCGTAGCATTGATTTTTGGAACTTGCTGCCAGCGCACGTCGTTACGGCACCGTTTTTTAACGGATTCAAGTCAAGCTTTGACAAAGTTTGGAAACAAAGCGAGTTTTATTTTGACTATAAGGCGGACCTGACAGCTAACTAGTTATTAGGGACGAAATTGCCTCCGGCCAACAACGTCTTTTCGATGATGATGATGACGACGACGACGACGGCGGCGGCGACGACGGTGATGATGGCGATGGCGATGGCGATGACGATGACGATGATGTCAGTTAATATTTAGGATACGTAGGCCTAATTACATGGAGAAAATCGGGAACTGGCAGTTAGTCGGGCACTTAGTTTCGGAGTGGGTAGCTACGATGGGGGTTTGAGCATAGGCGTAAAGCCCCCCCCCCATTAAGTCAAAATGTGATGGGTATGCTTCCGTTACCGTGACCCCCATTCAAGGACGAAGCTTGACCACTTATTTGTTCTCTCTGTAAAACAAGTCAAGACAAGGTTATGACCAAAACTTTTCCAGTTACGACAATACTTCTTTGAGGTTGGAAATCTTTATACCCCCATCACACAGTCGACTAATTTAGAGAGGTTAGCGGCTATGAGGGGGGGGGGGGCGTTGTTTCAGCAGTAATTAAAGTCTTCACCCCTCAAGGGCATAAATATGATAATACGAGGATGAATATATTTGTTAACGGTAAAATTTTAAAACCTCACCACTATGGTTGGGCTTAGTGATATTTGCGCATAAATTTCAAGTTTCAGATTGTGTCGATATAAAACAATGCATAGAAATGGTCATACTATGATGTAGTATAAACATGCAGACCATGTGTCCAAAATTCACTTTCCCTTTACAATAGGTGAAGCTTTAAGTCGGACGCAGTCTCTTCCCTTTCAATTAACTTTCTTAGGATACTTTTAACGCCATTTGACCATTTCAATATTCTGCTGTTTTTGTTTTTTATATTAACCTTACTATTATTCCAGTGTAAGGAGTTACGGACATTGAAAGGAATATGATATAGCCTAAATTCATACGTTTGATTTATCAAATAAGGATATCACACATGTTAAATTAGATACATGAATGCCGCAAGGTGTTTACCGACGCTTGAAACGGTATGATTTACTGGGCTCCAACGCACGAGTCCGGATTCGGCCAGCTTAATGCCGGTCTCGAGAGCGTTTTTCTAGATTAGGAATTACCCGGAATGGAAGGATCCGGAATCGACATTTTTCCGGAATGTGATGTAACTGGACTTGGACTGAGAGTTCATTCCAGCCGATTTCTCAGATGCGAAAGTTAACTGGCTACATTAAAAGTGTTTAAAGTCCCATTGTAATTTGTGCACTGCAAAATGTACAAATGTAAGTTATTGTCACACACAATCAACTAAATTACTGAGGTAGACCAGGTTATTGAAGTGCGTGAGTACAAACGATGACTTTTTTAATGATGCACATGCACCATAGAATTAAAACATCTGTATGTTTGATATGCTATACATTGGCAAAAAGGACATGTCTCGGCGGAATTGGTGCCATTGGAATCAGAACTGGCAGGAATTTGAGGGGTACGAAGACTACCGTGCTCGGAAAGATTTGGGAATCTAGAATCGCAGTTAGCTCCGACTCGGATAGGGTGGACTCGGGTCCAGCCCTAACGTCTCTAGAGGCAATGATTAAACTTTCGAAGTAGGCTAAGCTTAGTATTTGAATAATACCTATATTCTCTACTGTGTACTATCTCCACTGTGTCCTCTAAAGGACAATATGAATAAACTAAGGCCCAGCTGACTTTACTTAGTATATACAAAGTCAGCTGGGCCCTAGTTTGCGAGAGGACCGTTCAGTATTTTTCAACGAATCGCAGAAAGGTTCGGTCTCATGGATAATAAGCATTGATCTGTCTAATACGTAATTTGACACACAAATCAATTTTTAACTTAGTTCAATAGACAAATCAAGTGGTCATGTAAGCCTGCAACATGTGCATCTAATATCAACTAATTCTGAGTCAAATCGAGTGAATAAAAAGTTGATGTTGGGAGGGCGACGTACGTCGATGATAGCGATGAATGATAAATATATCGAAAATAATTTTACTACCAAAGTGTCATCAATTTGAAAATCTTCTGTTACTACTTGAGTAAAATGCAATTTGTGGTCATTTTGACTATTTGTAGGGGGAATATAACGGGACCAAATGTTGCGCCGTTACAGTTACTTTTACACAGAATTGTAACTAGTTACTTGCTCCGTTACTGAAATGCAAATGTAACTCGTTATCAGGCCCGAAGTCAAGGGGGGCGAAGCCCCCCCCCCCCTGAAATTTTTTGGCCCGCTAGAGAGTTTGAATCTTACCATTGACTTAATACATTTGTACACATTTGGCCCCCCGAAAAATCCCCCCCCTGGAAAAATTTTTGCCCCCTGCAGTACCTTGTCTGGCTACGGGCCTGCTCGTTACAGGGTTCCGTTACACAAAATGTAACTCGTTACAGTAACGGTGTTACTTGTAACTCGTTACTTCCCAACCCTGAATATCATGTTGCACCAAACTACATTCAAAAATTTATCCCCTCCGCTTAGACCTCTCCCACAAGACGGCGGCGGTCTGAACTTCATTCCCAGTCCTCAGTCTACTGACAGCTCTCCAGTCCGAGGATGAGCTCCAACATTTCAAGGGGCTTCAAATACGGTTCTTGCCCCAATTAAGCCTCCCCACCTTCTGTAGCTACACAGCTGCAGCATTGGGAAGTGGGGATTCATTGCTATATATTTTTATGGTGGAAGCTATTTACCCGACAGTCGGGAAAATAACACGACTTTCCTTCCTTATTTTCCCGACGATTTGGCCAAAGTGATGGCGCTATCCTAAATTTGTAGCCTCTAAAAATACTTGAATAGTATGTCGGGAAAATAAGGTTAACTTTATTTTCCCGACAGTCGGGAAAATAATTGGACATCCTTATTTTCCCGACTGTGGACGAAAGTGACGGGGCTATTCTAAAGCTGCGGTCACACTACAGCGAATTCGGATCGGATTCCGATCCGATTTTTGTGAGTTTTTATTAAAATCTTCTCCATTTCGGGTCAGAGAGAACCCAAAATTTGCCAACCTGTGTAATTATATGATTTTTATCGAAGGACTACGAAAATTAAATTTATACGAATTATTTCGTGACGTCACATCGACAGACAGCTTTTATTGGACTACGCGTGTCCGATAAAAGCTGTCCATCGATGTGACGTCACGAAAAAAATCAGTTAACATTTCATTTTCACGGACCTCTGATGCAAATCATATATTTACACTGGTTGGCCAATTTTGGGCTCTTTCTGACCCGAAATGGAGAAGATTTTAATAAAAACTCACAAAAATCGGATCGGAATCCGATCCGAATTCGTTGTAGTGTGACCGCGGCTTAAGTCTGTAGCCTCAGAAAATATTTGAATTGACGGTATGTCGGGAAACTAATAGTCCTTATTTGTCCTACCGGTGAGCCTAGGGAGCAGTGGCGTGCGCAAGTTTTTTTTTTTTTTTTGAAAATGAGAAGTTCGCTAGAAGAAAAATGGTGCCACCAAATAACAGTTTGAAGCCTAATCCGAGTCGACTTCAGCATTTTGTTAAATTTGCAACATGCAGACAACTATTGAGCGCAAAACTCCTTCAGATTGCATTTCTTGTTTCCTTCCTTTATTTGCCTGTGTTTGCTGTTTCTACTGTTCTACAAACAACTATGCTAAAACACGGAAAACGTTTCTTCTGATAGTTTTTAAAATAATCCGATGAGACTCAATGGGAATTGTTTGGAATTTTCTCCCGAGTACTGTACTCTGATAAGTCCTTGAAGCTATGGAAGTCCACTGAGTGTGCTGATCTGTAAGTAGTACCACACATACTGTACGTACGTACACACCACAGAATTATATATTGTTCCGTGGTAGGCCTACACACGCACACCGCGCCAACTAACCGCGCGTAACTTACGTCACAAGCTCGTTGGGGTGACATGATTGGTCGATTGCTGTCGGGAAAATAAGAAAACTTAAACTTCCAATTTGCCCGACTGTCGGGCAAATAGCCACAAATTCCTTCTCCGCTTAGAAGTTAATCACTCTCATGAGATATTACCTCTAGCTTTGGCTGCAGAAGTCCAAAGCCATTTACGTAGTAATATTTCACTCAGCATTGTGCCATGATATTGGCAATGTAGTATAGGCTCTGCGAGTTAGATACGAAGGGCATAAGTTCTATTTAATTTGCAAAATTTTGATTGTCAATTGAAAAAGTGCTAAAATAAGGACAAGCAGACCGGGAAACGTCCTCTTAACGGAGCAATAACTTCATAATTTTCTAACTTTGTAACTTGCTTCATGACCTCCGATTATTACCGTGACAACGTTCCAAACAACTTTGCAAAGTTGCTCGTATATGTTTGGTCTGCGTACTTCAGTATCTATATGACCTTACGAACGTAGAAGATTTTGTAGACTGTTACGCAGGCTACATGTCCAAAACATTCTTTTCATCGAACATCTGACATCGAACATCTGCCTAAAATTGAAAGCTTGGGTTGTGTTTGTGCATTAGCCCGTAGTGAACTTCAGGGCATCATATTAAAACAGACTTAGAGAAAATCGAGGCATTTTCAAACGAAGAGTTTTTCCCAGAAATGCCTCGCCTGTAAGTGAAACATTCAATCTAAAGTTCAGGGTTTTGTTGTGAAACATTCGGCCATGATCATGCTTGGTAATTCTAATAGGGTTACGTAGGCTAGCTCATCTGTAATGTTCGACTGTCGGGTAACCATAAGCCTAACGTTAGGCTCTAGCGGCGTGGCCCATGAAGTTGAACAGTGTTAGTGCTGCCACTGCTGGAAGGTTCAGTGAACGTTATGAATACTTAGCCTATATCCAAACGTTGGGTATGATCGTAGGGTCAATGTTCGACCACTTAAGTTACTCAGAATATGAGCTAATTGCACCAGACAAAATAATTGCTTTGTATTTCATGGCCACATTGGCAGTTTGCAAATTGCATGGAATTGTGAATAGGCCTAGGCCTAGCCCACAGGCGCCCCTTAACATTGTATAGTATAGTGACATGACCTAATAAGGCCACTTTCGAATGTCGTGCATCGATACAGTCAACAAAGCACGTCAAAACTGCTGTCACAATCAGTGGGTCAATTTTTGATGCAGCACGCGCATATGGCAAACTCCCTTGCTAATGCGTGTGAACCTGTTTTTCAAGCACTTGCACGCCAAGATATGCAACTCAAATTGAACGCACAGACTGCTTCAAGTCCGCAAAAACTTTTTCAGGTGCAAACAGATTCACATTCTTTTGTCTTGTTTTTAAAAAACGAAAACTTTCTTAGAGTGGCCTTGTTAGGTTGTGCCATCATATACTATGTAGTATTGGACTTGGTGCTCGAAGTGACAACAGTGCTTAACTTGGTGCTCGTAAATTTTGCTAGTTTTCTCACTGATTATTTTTCATCTTTGTGTATTTCTTCATCTGGTTTAGTTTGAAAGCTTCATTTCTTTCTTAGTTGTCAGTTTTTGTTGTCTGTTGCTTTGTTTTGGAGACTTTTCCTCTGTGTTTCTTTTTCCGGCATCTCTTGTCAGGTATTTGTTGTTGTTGTTGTTACTATCCTAACACATTGTCTGTGTCAGTGTTTGTGTGAGCCTAACCTTACCTGTTCATTTGTGTTTTGTCGTAGGCCAATATGTAAAGCCTAACAGTTATATTTAGGCTTTTACTCTGCAAGCCTAAGGTTAGGGGCCTAAGTTAGCTTCTAAGTTCATATTCTAACGTTAACATTAGGCCCATAGCCCAACGTTAGGCTAGCTACAGTATTACCTAGTTAACTTAGGGTCTAGGCTAGTTTTCTTTATAGGCCTATTAGGCCTAGGTCTAGCCATTACTTGAGGCTTTAGCTTATAGGGGTTAGCTACTGTAGCTCTTACTTTCCTTCATAGCTAACTTTTTAGATTTATTGTATTGTTGCCTGTTCCCGTACTGTACCTTTTTGTTGATTACCTATGGCTGAAGACCAACTTATTTGTTGTGATGATTGTGGTATGTGGGCTGAGTTTGTTAATTTGGGCCTAAATTGCACATTTGAAGAAGCATCTAGAGATACCTACGTTTTTGTTTGTCAAAGGTGTAACCGCCTAAAAGAACTTGAAGGACTTTTGCCTGCTGCTGACAGCTCAAACGGGTGGGTTTCAGTACAGAAAGGTAGAAAGCCTGTTGAAATTGTAGAGGGTTGTCCAGCTGTTGAGACGTCAAATTCTTTTTCGGGATTATCAGTGGAGGATATTGTTCAGGAGGTTGTAGAGGAATAAAAGGAAAGGGACTTTGGTATTTCTGGTGGTCTGTAGGAGGGTGAAAAGGCTAAGGGTAAGGTACTGTTTGTTGGGGACTCCATTACTCCGTATACTGATAGGGAATTTTGTAAGAGGGACCGAAGGAACAGGGTAAGGATTTGTCTCCCGGGTGCTAGAATTGAGGACATCTCGGCCAGAGTTGGCAAAATTGTTGGGGACGAGGATGTTGTAGCTGTGCAAGTGGGCACTAATAATCTCAGTTGGGACAATCAAATTTCACTTAGGTCAAAGTATAAGGAATTGATTTGTAGGCTAAAGTCGACACGTTCGAAAGGGGTTGTTTGTGGTATTCTCCCTCGGTTTGATAGGAAGGTCTCTTGGGGCAAAATTTTGGGATTTAATAAGTGGTTGAAAAACGAGTGTGCTCTTGAGGGTTTTCTCTTTGTTGATACCTGGGCTGGTTTTGTAAATAGGAGGGGTCTTTTTGCTAAAGATGGGTTGCACTTGTCGAGCATAGGGGCTAATGAGTTGGGTAGGCTGGTTTCTAGGGCTGTTGATTCTCAGGTGTCAAACTAGAGTCAGGGGTGAGGTCAGCCAAGAATGGGGGGTTTCTGAGTTTTATTGTGCTCAGAGTGATTGTGTTAGTAACAAGGGGAAGCATGTAAATAGGGCAGTTTGTGGAATGAAGGTCATGTTTGCCAATGTTCGCAGCCTTTTCAATAAGTTCAGTGAGTTCCTTGCTCATATTTCCATAGACAATCCAGACATAGTTGGGGTTACTGAAACATGGCTCCATAGTGATATCAGCAACTCTGAAATTCAGGTTCCTGGGTACAAAATTTTCAGGCAGGATAGGGCTGATACTGTCTGTGGTAGGGGTGGAGGGGTTTTACTGTATGTTAAGGATAGCATAAATTGTGTTGATGTCACCAACAAGTTTTCTTCTGGATTTTCTAACTGCTTGTAGTGTGAAATTAGTTTTGGCAATGAGTCTTGCACTCCTTTAGTTGTTGGTATTATTTATCATTCACCAAATTCTTGTGCTGATAATAATCAGAGTTGTTCGAAAGTTTTAGGATAGTTTCTTCGAAAAGGGCAGTTGTGTTTGGGGATTTCAACTTTCCTGATATTGATTGGCATTCATGTACTAGTGGGTCACATGGGAGGGATTTTCTCGAGGCAGTGTCTGATGGTTTCTTTACCCAGCATGTTCTGTTTCCCACTCGTGAGGACAATTGTCTGGATTTGGTACTAAGTACTGATGAAAACATGGTTAGAAATGTAGCTAGTGGTGGTAAGATAGGATCTAGTGACCATGACCTCATAAGTTTTGAGTTACTTTGTTCCAGCAAACTTCAAGGTAGTGACAAAACTGTTTTAGATTTCAGCAAGGCTAACTTTACTCATGCTAAAGAGCTTCTTACCATAGATTGGGTTGCACGTTTGTCTCACTTTGGTCCTGCTGAAGCATGGAGTGTCTTTCGCAATATAGTTACTGACACTACAAAGTTGTGTATCCCACTCAAGAAAGCTGTAGTTAAAAATAGGCCAATCTGGATGTCTAGAGAGGTACTTAGAGCAGCCAGGAAGAAACGTAAGTGCTGGCGTCGTTATAGGGTCAGTAAGAATTCTGATGACTTTGCAGTCTACAAGAAGCAGGAACTCTTAGTTAAAAATTTGGTTATTGACACTAAAGCTAAGTTTGAAAAGCAATTGGCCAAGGAGGTTAAGGTAAATCCAAAATCTTTTCATGCCTATGTCAGGTCTAAGCAGAAGGTTAAGGAGGGTGTTGGGCCTCTCCAAGGTAACGAAGGCACACTAGTTACTGATCATCAGGATATGGCTAATTTGTTAAATGATTATTTCGTATCTGTTTTTACCAAGGAATCATCTGTTTTGGGGGCTTGTAGGGATTCTGATAATTCTTCTTTAGTTAGTGATGTTGTCTTCTCTGAAGAGTTGGTTTGTAATAAGTTGAAGAGTTTAAAAGCTAGTAAGGCCCCTGGGCCTGATGGGATCCATCCTGCCATTCTCCATGAATGCTCCGAGATTTTGTCAGTTCCTCTTTGCATTATTTTTCAGAAGTTTCTGGATTCAAACTTTGTACCTGCTGACTGGCGGATTGCTAATGTTACTCCAATTTTCAAAAAGGGGGATCGGAGCTTGCCTTGCAATTATAGGCCGGTCAGTTTAACAAGTGTTGTGTGCAAAGTTATGGAATCTGTAATCAAGGATTGTTTGCTTAAATATCTTTTAGATAATGGGTTACTCAATCTGTCACAGCATGGTTTTTTACCGAGTAGATCTTGTGTTACTAATTTACTAAGCTTTCTTGAGGATGTTTCCTTATCTCTTGACTGTGGTCACAGTGTTGATGTCATTTACCTTGATTTTTCAAAAGCCTTTGATAAAGTTCCATTAGGTAGACTTATGGTTAAACTGCATAGGTTAGGCATCAGGGGCAGTTGTGCTGACTGGATAAATTCATGGCTCAATGGTAGATCTCAGAGAGTTGTTGTTAATGGTAATTTCTCTTCTTTGAAAGAAGTTACTAGTGGAGTTCCACAGGGTTCTGTTCTTGGCCCGCTTCTTTTCTTAATTTTCATCAATGATATTGATAGCTCTCTCACATCTAGTATTAGTAAGTTCGCTGATGATACTAAGCTCTATAGGAAGGTTAGTGATAAGGATGATGCCTCATTACTGCAAAAAGACTTGGATAGGTTATTTTCATGGTCTCAGACTTGGCAAATGTCTTTTAATGCAGATAAGTGCAAAGTCCTTCACTTTGGTCCTAAAAATTTCAGCTATGATTATAACATGAATGGTAGTATTCTGAGTGATGTGACTTTTGAGAAGGATCTGGGTGTAGTTATTACAGGTGATTTAAAGCCATCTAGACAGTGTGCAGCTGCTGCTGCTAGGGCTAATAGGGTGCTTGGATTGATCAAGAGGAATTTCAGTAGTTTTAGTAAAGAAATTGTACTAAATCTGTATAAGCAGTTGGTAAGACCCCACCTCGACTATGCAGCCCAGGCTTGGAGTCCCTTCTATGAAAAGGACAAGCTTCTTTTAGAGTAAGTTCAGAGGAGAGCCACTTGCCTTATACCCGAGGTGAGACACCTACCTTATCATGTTAGACTTAAGCATCTTGGGCTTACCACCCTGGAGTTGAGAAGGATTAGGGGGGACATGCTTCAGGTGTACAAATTTCTCTCTGAAAGGAATCCTTTGTCCTCTTGCAATTATTTAAAGGTTCAAAGTAATTCTCGGGTTCGAGGCCATTGTAAGAAGCTAGTTAAGAATTTTGCAAAGCTCGACATTAGGAAGTTCAGCTTTTCTCATAGAGTTGTTAACGAGTGGAATAGTCTGCCTGAGTGGGTAGTTACCTCCACATCTGTGCACTGCTTTAAGGTTAACATTGACAAGTTCTTCCATAAGTGTGGTAGAATCTAATTGTGCTGGGCTCGTTTGGTGTTGGTTGGTTCTTTGTTTTCAGTTAAGGTTGTATGGGACTTCAGGGCATCTTATGGGGCCTTAGCCCTCCTTTACCCTTTAACCTGTTATGTTATGTTATGTTAGTATATATAGACGGAAAGGTATGTCACAAATCTCCTAGCTCGAACAAACAACTTACGTTTCTGGCACAATTACTGCACTTTTCTCGTCAAATTTGTCTGTGTCGAGACTTTTGATCATAAGGTACCTCAAGGCAGCTCTTTTTCCCGAATAACTTCACTTGGCGTTGTCTGAAGGATGAAATTTCGATGGAGTAACAGTCTGAGGATGGTAGCTTCTGATAGGAGAGCATTCAGCACTTCCACACTATATAATAAAATACTCGTAAAATATTCTCTAAAGTTCTCTTAACTTTCTAAATTTCTTCCAAAATTTGTTTAATTATGGTTCACTTTTTATTATTGCAAATCTTGCAGATATATATTAGCATCAATATGAACAATTTCTGAACATTAAATTTCATAAAAT
Organism: Holothuria leucospilota; assembly: GCA_029531755.1. Taxonomy (NCBI): domain Eukaryota; kingdom Metazoa; phylum Echinodermata; class Holothuroidea; order Aspidochirotida; family Holothuriidae; genus Holothuria; species Holothuria leucospilota. The sequence goes on along the minus strand of CM055963.1, from coordinate 71,781,921 downwards.
TTGAAAACCTTTTGAAAAGTGGAAGGGCTGCCATTTTCTACAAGCACTTGTGACAGTTGAACTGTAACTGTTTTACAGTCTTCAACTGCCACAAATGCTCATCATAGTAAATGATAGTGTGGAAGTGCTGAATGCTCTCTATCAGTAGCTACCATCCTCAGACTGTTACTCCATCGAAATTTCATCCTTCAGACAATGCCAAGTGAAATTATTCGGGAAAAAGAGTTGCCTTGAGGTACCTTATGATCAAAAGTCTCGACGCAGACAAATTTGGCGAGAAAAGTGCAGTAATTGTGCCAGAAACATAAGTTGTTTGTTCGAGCTAGGAGATTTGTGACATACCTTTCCGTCTACATAATACATATTATATGGTATACTATACAATGTTAAGGGGCGCCTGTGGCCTAGCCTAGCCTATGTCGACAGAGGTGGGTCAAACTTGGTATGTGTTTAGGGTGGCCATTCCAGATAACAGAAAAGAAGGACAACCTTAGCTTCCTATCTAAGCGGAGCACCACCTTAAGTTGGCGCGTAGCATACCAGAAAATTTTGGGCATTACAAACCCCCCAGAGGGCCTGAAAAAGCCCTTCCCGGTGCTCTAGTCCAGGGTGCGTTCCATGTAAAGCCGACGCCGAAGTTATGCCGAGGTGTCAGCATTCATACGCCAATGTAACACAGGTGTGATTTATAGCACAACAGTGAATTGATACGTTGTATGCCAACTCAGTGAATCCTCACGCCACTACGCCAAGTGATTTCTGTCCTCTACGCCGAAGATCTTCAGTTCTGAGTGCATGAAATGCAGACTGGGCTCTAGTCTAGACTCTGGGCTGGTATAAAGAAGTTGCTCCTGCGCTGTGTATTTTTGGGAAGGTCTAGGCCTAGATCTACATTAGAATTTTCAGAATGGAGGAATACTCACTGTCTGGCAGGGTGTGAACCTGAAGGGAGGACAGGGTGCTTGAAAGCCGGGCAAATGACCACCCTAAACGTGTTCCATTTGAACCACAGGCATATATTCGCTAATTCGACCTGTTAGGCGAAATCGGTATACCGCCAATACAACCGGCGAAGAAAAAAACAATAAAATACATAAGATTATATTTCCCCTTTTGGTTCTGAGATATATATGCACGTTATTTCAATGGCCTGTAAGTCCTTAGTTGTTAACGGATACATGCACGTAAGTTGGTGTGCAGCTAAGTAATTGCATAAACATTATGTGGTAAATCGGACTTGCGTATAGAATTACGCATTCCTATGTAAAACAGTGTGTAAAACGTTAAGGCGAAACGATTTTTTCGCCTAAGGGTCGAGTTCTCCCAACAGTCGCGTTTTTCATACGGTTTTTCGCCCAAATCCCAAATTAGCAAAGTATATATATATATATATACACACTATACATATAAGGTAGGTAACCTTTCAGGACAAGACTCCAACCTTGGCCTATTTTTACATTCTTACGCTCACTGGGGAACTCACTGATTTCTTCCAATCACGGTGTTTGATGGGTAAGAACATCTTGCATCTCCTCAGACACAACTCAGGCCATAAAATCACTTCTGATTACAATTATTCGTAAAAAATGGTATGTAGGGAGCCACGAGGTAGGCAAAATTCACAGGGCAGATGATGCACGATTGTAGCCTGCTCAGCTGTCAATGCTGTCTCGTAAGCAAAAACACGCGTTACAAGGTAAAGCGAAGCAAAAGATCGTACAGTCGCTTTGTGGATAGGTACAGGTAGCTCCTCCGAGTCATACGACAAATAATGTACATTGTAATTGGCTAAGTTAAGTCAACCGGGTGAACCTTTTAAATTGCAAAGAGGTGAATTAGTAAAATATTTAAACCAACTTGATCTATTGGGCCAGCATGCAGAGGATACACATTCTTTTTGATTTTTACCACTTCTGTACTGTGCAGTATAAGTGGTAGTCTGAAAGATGACATGGAAAGATAGCAGACTGAAGATGCTTAAAGGGGAATTTTCATCATCCCAGACAGTTCCAATTCTCCCAACTCTGCAACTTCTAGCTCCTCCCATAACTGTATGAAGCTACTCCTTGTGCAGGAATTAACCTGTTTATTGCTTAAGGCAATGTCCTGGTGAGCATACAAGGTTATAAAATGTAATAAAAGCACTCTCTGTGCCTTGTGTGGAATGTGAGCTACTCTGCATCTTTCAAATTTTCAAACTTTGATGTCAATCAAAGAGCAGTCACCAACTGAGAATTTTCATACCCCTACACTAAAAATATACTTTGGGGTGATGACTGCCTGTCTTTAACTATTATCAGCCAATCACAATGCACATTACATAGGATTTTGCGAATAAGGAGCTACCTGTTTCTGTCCGCAAAGCAAATTGTGATCTTTTGCTTCACTTTTGATGCAATGAATCTGGCCGACCTTCTCTGGGTACCCTCGAGTTTGTCACGCAGGTATACCTAGTGAGGGCCCCAGACAGTATCGGCATATTCCAATACCGGAGAAGACCTCTGTAAGCTGCCAGCCTCATATCTCTAGGGCAGAAAGACAGATCTCTATAAAGATTTAATATTCTGAATGTGTTTATCCGAGCTTAAGTCCTTGGTATGGTAATCCCTAGGTATTAATTAATACCGTCAATCTTTGAATATTCCCCACTGTTCAAACATACTTAAGAGAGAATGCATTTTTTGTTTTCGCAAAGTGATGGTACTGCTTTTAGGAAGCTGAAATTGTATACCCTATCTTTTAGCTTAATGTCCTAAGTGATCAGTATCATCCTGAAGCTTAAAACAGTTGCCATCATTCTCAATAATATGGTAGCAAACACATTCATCAGCAAAAAGCTGGACCCCAGAAGTAAGAACATTTGTAATATCATTTTAGTGTGCCAAGAAGAAAATTGATCCTAAGATAGACTCTGAGGGTGCCAAACAAAACCTCTACCAAGGAAGACCAAGTTCCATTTACAACAGTAACCTCTTTGCAATGGAAAAGAAATTTGTCAACCCAGCGATGAATCTGTTTTGAAATACCAAGTGTATATCATTTGGTCTTAAGTCATTCATGAGGAAAGGTATCAAAGGTCTTTTCAAAGTGTTAAGATAAACAGGTCAGTTTATTTAGTGGCATCTAAAAATGAAACCCGATTCTCAGTGATTGATACAAGTTGGGTTTTGCAGCTGTGAGACTTTCAAAAGGCATCTTGTTCAAAAGAGTAGGTTATTGGCTTCGAAATGATCCGTGGACATTATGATGAGAGACTCAAGCAACTTAAATTTCATAGTTTAGCCTATAGAAGATTACGTGGAAATATGATATACATGTATTCAAGAACTGAAGGGTCTACAAAAAACTACCCAGAACTTGCTTATCTTCTCACATTTTGAGACTCACTTCCACTCTTTAAGGTACTAGTGCTCAGAGCAGGGGTGTATATCCTTGAATTTGCAAAGGGGCAGGGTGTGAACTTTTGGGACCTGACTACATTTTTGGAGACCAAATGCAATTGCTATAGTTGTATGATCCGAAATTCTGGAGACTTTTTTTCTTTTGTTTTGCTTTTCAGCAATTTGAGACCAACTTTCGATTTTCAGGTTTTTTAGTAGTACGATCTGAATTTTTGAAGACTTTTTTTTTGCTTTTTGGGCAAACTTTTCACTCCAAATGTTGTTCATGTCTGGTCTACTGTTACAATGGCATACTGAACTGGCTTTGAGTTTGAGACCAATTTTTTGGAGCTCAGAGACCGACTTTTGATTTTCACAGGGGGTGTGTCAAACCCCCCGTATTTATGCCCCTGGCTCAGAGGGTAACAGGACAGGGGTTTCCTAATTGCTACCAGTCCTACTCCCAGGACTGCCATTTACCATCCCCATCAGATGGACATGAGTGTTTTCCTAGTCTTTAGACACTTTTCCTACACTGGGAGGGGTGGAAGGTCCTTGCTCTGCCCTACAGTTCGACAGCTGAACCTTGCAGAGTGACAGCTTTCTGAATTGGGTGACTTCATGAGACAGACAATTATCTACACCTAATTTAAATTCACCAATGCAACATACTTTACCATCACTTTGACCAGCTATGCTGCACTTGAAAGCAAATTTTAGTCACCACAAAATTCCCAAGTGGCTGTATGGGGATTTTATCAAATCACATGCATTTCAGGATTCCTGTGTATAAATGGAATCTTGAAATAACCCATAGACCACATGAAGGTAGGAAGCTAAAAAAGAAAAGAAACCTCTTTGAAGACTGAATGTGTGAGGCAAGTCAGTGTGAATATACTGATGAACCTGTTTGGACCTGATATTACGATTACCAATTGATGTAATCTTAAGGCATCCTCCATTGCTATGCTCACACTGTTAAGTACATAACAATTGCTTCTCATGTAATTGTTATATACTTGACAGTGTGAGCATAGCAATGGAGGATGCCTTAAGATTACATCAATTGGTAATCGTAATATCAGGTCCAAACGTAGTTTCATATCTTAGCAGGTCTGCATCACTTTTCACTTGCTGACAGAAAGTGTCTTGTTTGTTATCAGACTTAAAGCCCCTCGCAGTTTGTTGTCTTATACTTTGAGTATTTAGCTATGACAGTTCCAAAGTGGAGGCTCAAGAAACATTAGAATGCAGATACTGATTTGCTTAACAATGGTAATATACCATGGAGAGAACTTCTGAATTGGGCCTTGTAGTCCACAAAATAAGCTCATGAATAACACAAGTGAGATCTAATGTTGCAAACATCAAAAGCTAGAATCTCTTCTGAATAGAATTTTGCATGAAACAGAATGACCCAGAACTTAGAAAACTGAAAACAGAATTTTCAGATTTGTGAAGCAGAAAATCAGTATCCTGTCATGTAAGTACCAGTGTGAAGTGTACAAAAACGTATAAACAAATCTTTTACCACAAAAGACATAACAAATTTTGGTTGGACAATTAAATTTTTGGAGATGGTTGTCTTTGGGACAACTACAGTAGGTTAGCATTTACAGTCCCTGGAATATGCTGTGTAAAACATTCTTTAAACCATTGCCACCCAGACTAAACGAAAAAATTAATAAGGCAGGCAGTTATTCATCAGTGAATCTCAGTAAGTGAATACAGTACTATCCAAAAGTAACTGGAGAACGTAGAGCGCGCTCTAATCCGAAAATACGCTCTGTTTGCGGGGAGACAATACCCCCGCAACTCACGCGGGCGATGTTCTTTTCATAGGGCAGCAAGCACCATTCACATTGCATTCCCATTGTACTGCGCATTATTCTGGGTGAATGCAACGGAAACCCAAATTACCGTTATGTGCTGTGCAGATAAGCCTTTCAGTGTTTCTATTCATGTACGGTTAATTGGAAGGTTCTACGTGAACTCGGAGACATTTGAAAGGCGAAGTGCTACAATCTCGTGACAAATAAAACCGTCCAGCTAGCATGCACAAAGTCTCCGTGTAGTCAATTGCAAAAGTTCTTGTAAAAATACTTGATCTCAGCCCGAAAGTCCGTTCAAGCAAAGTGCCAAATTTCCCGAGCGGCGAACGTTGATTTTCGTTAAGCTTTGTAGCGGGAGAACTAGTAAAAGTAGCGTACTGACCGATGTGCAGGCAACTCTTAAAAATGTCGCAATGCATCCGCAGAATTGCGCAATATCTCCGTATGTCTTTACAGAAGAGTGTTGCATGCCGCGGCATGTATTCATATATTACAGGCAGCACTGTAGTATATACCAGCGAGTACACACGTATATCGATGGGCTGCAGAAACACAAACATCGTAGTTCATTCCAGTAGGCTAAGTTCGCGAATCAAACCGTTCACTTCGCTCATCTTTGTCGTTAAGCAGATGTTACATTATCCGTGTTTCGGATTTCAATCGTTAATTAGTAAAAACATTTATGTGCCTTGTGAGGACAAAAACAGGGGACTTGAAAATTCTGTCGCATAGGGTCGTTGACGATCTTGGCACCAGTATGCATGCCCTAGGCTACAACATAATACAAACCTAGTGTACTGTAGCAGTGTAGGCTTGAAATGTTATCGTTAAACGTTAGCCTATCGTAAGTGTATTACGTACCTACGTACCTGGTCCACCAGGAACTTGGCCTAGTAAGGCAAGAAGTCCCTAGTGGCCCGGGCAGATAGCATCCTTAAGCAAGTAGTATGCCTCCCAAACTTCTTATATGCAGTCTATGCCTGAGTTGTTAATTCCAACGATGCCGTAATTTCGTAAAGAGCATAGGCTAAAGGCTTGTTATGCTATAGAATTACCTTGTAGGCCCTACAGGTTAATCTTATCTAAGAGAAATAAATCGACTAACCGTAAGGTTATGAAAAGTTTCAAGGCCTAGGCCTATACAACTGCAGGCCTGATGTTTAAGAAAATTTTCAGGTTGTCCATTAGACAACCTTGAGCTAAATTTTGGTTGTCTGAAAATATTTTTTTGGTGGTCCGAATGAACATGACAACCAAAACATGATCAGTTGTATTTCATGTCGTTGCCATAGCAAAGAATCGTTTATTTTAAATTCTGTATGCCTTCCACCAATAAGTTCTTTTTTTTTTTTTTGTTTCAGTGATGAATGACAGTCCAAACTGTTATGGCATTACCACTTTTTTATGACCCACATTGTTGCTGATGTAGTGAACTATTCATTTACACATAACATTTACTTGTGCATCGGACAAGCTCAAAGAGAGAAAGTGGTTATCTGATGCAATTTTTACTCATCCGGGATGATAGGACAGGTGTTAAATTTCAGCCCTGATCTGTGATGGGAGAGATGATATTGCATAAAGATGCCAGTGAAAGTGGTTGAATGCCTGTTTACTTGAGAATGTTTCCCTTTTGGTTTGGATAAATATGAACCACAGGAAGTATGGAAACTTTTATAGGGGGGGGGGGGGGGGAATGTGAATCTGAATATCTCCACTTCACTTTCCCTCCCTGTTTTTGATTGTATTAATCCTGTTGCAAGACTGGGACAGGAGGTAGAGTTTATTCACACAATATCTTGTAATAGTCAAACCCTTTATAGTCTGTGAACAGTGGCATACTCAGGATTTCTCTCAAGGGTAGGCCACGCAGTATGTTGTACGATCGCCGGCCTGGGGAGAGGGTCTAAGGGATTTCCCCCTTCCCTACATGAAATTTTGAAAAGCTAGTTGTCCTGACATGCAATCTGGTGCCTCATATGCTACCTTTCGAAGTAAAATTTGTGATAAGATTCTTACCTAACTTTAGGACTGAAAGAAAAGGATCCCGGGGTTGGGGGGGGGGGGAATAAGGGAAGGTGTCCCCCTCCAACCCTTTGAAAATTTTTGAAAAAATGGGTGTCCTTACATGAAATCTGGTGCGAGATATGCTAGCGTTAGTAGTTAAATTTGTGTTAAGGTACATATTTTTAGGAACTAAAAACAAGAATCGCTCACATGGGGAGGGGTCTAAGGGGAGGGGTGTCTGCTCCTACCCTTTGGACAATTTTTTGAAATGATTGTCCTCACAGTCCCCCTCCCCTTTGAAATTTTTGAAAAAATCAGGTGTCCTTTCATGCTGTCTGGTGCCACATATGCTACCTTAAGAATCGAAGTAAAATTTGTTTTAAAAAAATACGTGTTTTTAGAAACTAAAAAAAAAAAAAATTGGCATCTGTGAGGGGGGTCGGCATCTGTGAGGGGGGTCGGCATCTGTGAGGGGGGCCATGGCCTAATCCCCCTCCTGCGTACACCACTGTCTGTGCACATAATCCAAACAGACTGCAGGGGCTTTGGCTAGAATACCTTGTAACAGTCAACAGTGAGTTTATTGCATTCCAGCATCTTAGTAGTCCACTGATAGAGTAAGTGACAAAGTCATGGCCATGGAAAGCTTGCCTGTGAATGCAACAATACTGAGTAGCAGCCACAACAAAGGGGGATAATTTTGAATAGCAGCTTAAAGTACAATAGGATGTCTTGCACAAGTGTTGTCTGTTTATGTACAGAATACTCAAAGGATAAACTGTCTTCTTCCTGCAGGTGTTGAGTATTGACTTCCAAGCTAACTTTGTTATTGATTTTGCTGCTGCTTGTTTGGTTATTGATGCAGGTATTCATAGTAACACCTTTGCATGCATCATCTTCCAAATAATTAACATGAAGTTCATTTTTTAATAATTAACATTCATCATGAAAACTAACTTTTTACTTTTTAATTGTTATTTTGATTATCAAAGCATTTATGCTATTTGTTGAGTGTTGTCTTTAATTTACATTGAATGATTATGTGAAGTGGGTAGTTTGTTCACATTTGTGTTAGCTGTTCTTGTCAATCACAAACGTGAGCCAGGCTCTGGTGTTTGTTACAAAGACAATTACGACCTTCCCCTTAATAGTTTGGCCCAATCAGGACACAGTAATGGCAACCACCACTATGCTCAGAAAAAGGTCATTTCCAATGGCCATCAATTTTCCTAGAGGACAGTGAAACTGAAACTCTTTAACTTTCCTACTGACTATATAAAAATGTTTAGGGTAAATTGAAGCTTTGGTTTTAAAATCCCAGTTAAAACACTGATACAACATTGAGTCCAATGTTGCAAAACAAAGTGGCAGAGCCAGGAAGACCGACCCGTTAAATAAATGGTTGGGAAAGATGAATCGGGTCCTTTCACAGTAAAAAGCCGCCTACAATCGAAAAATCTTGGGACGAACACGGTGGGACCTGTTCTATTCAGCCAGTCTAGATCGGGACCACTGTCGGGTGAGTCACTTCAGTCAAAGTTTGTCCCTTCGCCCCTGGCTCTTTGCCAGAGAGTCAGGGTACTTAGGGAAAAAAAAATCTTGGGACGAACACAGAAGGAGAGTGTGGAATGTCTAGCCAATTGACCCTTTAAAACAGAACACTTAATGAAAGGACTTGGTCCAGTGTCCTAGATGTTACTTAAAATTTAAATTAGGTAGAGGTTTGACTTCTAACTCTGCACATTGAGGGGGTATTGTAGGTGTTGAACCCTTCCTTCCCCATAGCTATGTCACTTTATCTTGGCCAACATCCTTTGTGATTACTTTCAAATGATGGCAGATGTCATGCATTTCTTAAATGAGAAGTTCAATTGAAAGTGAAGACAGAACAAGATGTGTAAGTTTGCCAGGTAAGTAAACAAAGGGAATGCTGACTACTCACCAAAACACTTAACATCAAATGCTTGTCTGAATCTTGCCAAGATTGAGTGGTTAAATCTTGTAATCCTCATAGGGGTCATCCATTGATTGTCATTCATAAGAGTACAAAACTGTAAAGCATACTTTCTTTGTTCCCCTTCTCTAGGAAGGTACTTTAATAATGTGGCCACTTCTTCAAAGGTTGGGCAGTTAAGCTGTGGGAATCACCTTCATTTTCCCGATTAAGAACCCATTTACTACGTTTTAAGTAGGGCTGGATTTACAAATGTTGGGGGCCCTTGGCACGAACCTATGTGGGGGCTTATGATACATTGGACTATACACGTAAACCTACCTCTTCAATGGCTGGGCCTTTATATACTGACAATAAAAGTTCAACAATTGTAGGCTAAAAGCATAGGCGTACGAGACGGGGGGGGCCTGTAGTCAAGGGGGGAAGCCCCCTGGAATTTTTTTGGCCCCCCCTGAAAATTTTTTCGCTCCCCCCGAAAAGGTTTTGCCCCCCTACAGTACCTTGTCTGGCTACGGGCCTGGCAGTGTGCCGTGCCCTCCCCCCCCCCCAAAAAAAAACATTCTGAGGATGGAAATTCGGGCACAGAATAGGTGAAATTCCGTCAAAGATGAAATTAAAGTGAAAGAGATTGCCCGAATCTTTTTCTCAGGGCGAAGTTCTCATTTTTTTCAAGAAAAAAAACTAACAAGGTGCAGTTTGGTGCATTCTAGCAGTTGGCATTTAATTACATCAGGGAGTTGTTACAACTAGCAACAACTCCCTGATACATGTACTTTGTATTACAAAACCGTAATGAGATTAACAAAAATAACTACGCTGGACCTAGCCATAAGGCGTTTGGGACGGTTTTATTTCAGAAATAATGCCCGCATTTTCATACCTTGCTCAGCCGTAATGTTGAGTTAACTAGTGATGCAAAACAAAGTGTGATGACGGAGGCACTAAAATTTGTCGAAAAGGAATAGGGTGGGGGGTGCACCCTCGGACTAATCGGCATAAGAATTCAGGCGTGGGTCTAGGCTTTGGGCAAAGAGGGACACCTGCGACTTCGGTATGCAATGCAATGGACAGTAGTCCGTTAGGGTAGCGCCTGCACCGATGGTTGGCGAGAAGCGCTTAAGAAAATTTTGGATGATAATACCTCCTAGATCACCAGAATTGGCACTTCCCAGGCACTGTTTGCCAGAAAATGGAACGAATCGAATGCTTGTACTATAAATTACTGATTTTGTTTTGCTCGGTAGGCCTAAGGGTTTCATGTGTCCTTATGGTTGTGCGCCTAGCACTATTAACCCGTGAAGCGCGAGGGGCGCACGAAAATTTTGTCTTATTGTTTGTTTATAAAAGTTTGAACCTCGTCGGGGAATTTTACACCAATTAGGACTACAAATTTACGATAAAGGTAATTCATAATGAATACAAATATTGAATTTTTTCTTCATTTTACAAACACCGCGTCAGAAAACTCAGTGAGACACGGCATTCTGAATATAGCCAAGGTTTACGCATTTTCAACGACGTCCAGTAGAGACAGTCATTCAGTTGAACCTCGCGGTTGGAATTACACGTGTTTTGTGAACACAATCTTCTTGACTCCGAGGCTGTTCCGCCACAAGTTCATTCTTTTCCCCCGACAGGGCGGGGGGGGGGGACTTTACAGGGTGTCTTATCCGGGCAGGGGGCATAAAATTCCAACTACCAAATTAGTACCTGGCTGGAGTGAAAACGGGATCTCGGCCAAATTCATTCATTGGTGTGAATACATCGATATTTTGAGCTCAACAAGAACGTTCGTCTCTTTAATTTTCTTTCGGTTTCATGATTGGGTTAATTTTCTGCCAGTATACTTAGTACTTCAAAATTTTAGCGATGAAGTTTTCACTGTCTTCTTCGATGAAAATAACTGAAAAGTTAACTAACTTATGAGCAACCTGAGAACAATGCCACCCCTTCAGATTCGTCTCTGTTCACACCCTTCCAACAATACACAACATCTGGGGGCTCGTGTGAGGATATTAAATTTCAACTAGACGGCGCCTCCCGATGACCCTAAAAAAATGTGATAATCTAGTCTGTGGGGCCCCTGGGTACGTGCCCCGCTGGCCCATGCTCAAATCCGGCCCAGGCTGGTTTTACGCATAGTCCCAGCATCAGGACGTGTATATATTCCTTACCTGTTTAAGCCCCACCCTCTTCCTATGGGTGGCAAAAGTTGGGAAGCTGCCTCTTCCCTGACCTATAGGAGGCTCAGTTCTGAACAAGTTTAGAGATTTAAATTGAATGTGTTGAAAACATGCAAAACACTTGATATTAGTGTAAAAACTTCGGCAACAAAATAAAAGAAGCAAATGAGTTAGAAAATCATGCATGTATGTTTGAACAAAAACTATGATGGATTTGAAGTCGACTTTTGGATTTTTCATAGACGTCATCTGGTCATGTTGCTCTTGACTGTGGAGGGAAAGAGCCTACAATCAAGGCACCTGATTTTGGTACCCCGGTATTGCATAATAGAAGGAAGTTTCACTTTTGTTTCTGACCACCTGTGGAAGATAAGTGTATAGACAAGTCATTACACTTTTGTTCTAGAAAATAGAGCAAACTTTTCAACATTTATAACCTTCCAACATGTTATTTTAAAACTTTTGCAAGATTCAGAATTTGCAGGCCCTCGGGGACCAACTTTAAATATCCTTCAGCTGATCCCACCCAGTCGTTTCCCTCCATTTTTCTCATATTTCAGTATTTCAGACAGACCTAGAGGGAATGGCCCCTTGTGCATTGAAGCCAATTCTCTAGAAACCAAGAGATAGCCAACCCGACTTGTATGCCCTTCCGCATGCAATAGGCTTGATTTAGGCCTACAGGAACAAAAAAGTAAGATCTTGTATTCTTTAAACCCCTGGGTTCAAAGTTGTTTGAGTGTAAATGTCCTTGATAACTTTCATCAAAGTTCAAGAGAGTCTAAGCTTTTCTTTCGGGAAGATCAAACCAGAATGAGAACAGTTCATGTGTTTACTTTTAGCTCACCAGGCGTATAGTGCAGCTCTTGTCCAAAGGGCACATCCTCTCCACCCCATCCCCAATAATTTGCAAGTTTCTATAAAAAAAAGTAAAGGTATGCTACAGTATTAACGGAGATGTGATTGGAGCTCCCATTTTAACTGTAAAACAAATGGACTTTTTCCTAATTGTGGTAGACATAGGTTTGTAAAACTTCAAGTTATGGGCAACTCGGTGTTAACTGGCAAAATGTGTCGACGTTCAGGAGTGTTGAAAATTTCAGGAATGTTATGGCTGGTGCGTATTAGAGCTAAAGCATACTAGACCTACGGGTTATAAAATTGGGGGAGTCTGTTGAATTTGGTTATTTTTTTTTAACAAAACGGGAGAAACTACCGATTCCGTCAGCTTGGTCCGTTCCCCGTGTCACTTTCAGTTTCGGAAGGTGCAAATTCATTGCTGAACTCCCGATTTACACGATTTTTTCCCGTTTTACATCGCAAATTAATAATGGCTTATAGTGTACAGAAGGAACGGTGGAAACTCCCATGCCCTCTGTATTCAAGTAAATCAAAGAAAACGAGACAAAAAATGCGGAGAAAATTATACGTTGGTAAGAACGTTGAACTCTTCCGAAAGCAAAACTAAAATTTGGACGAGCACATAAAAACCACATGTCGCGTTCGGCGGACGTTTGCGCCAGATAGGCTATACTGTTTTTTTTTTTTTTTTCGGCAGATCGCGAATGTCGTAGGTCCTTAGACTAGCCTACATTACAAGCGTAACATTGCTAGTCGTTGCGAAACCACTTGCGAATGTTTTAATAGTTTGTAGTCGATCCCAGCGAACATTTCGCGTCACATTTTCAGTTTTGCATTTAAATTTTTGTCTGTAAATCGCTTATGCCGTGCTCGTAGTTTTAAAAATTAACATTGGCCAATTACGAGCGTTATCTGCAGCGGCACGTCATTTCTTCCAGCCTATACCTGCGTTAACCAGCCCAGATGAAGGGTCTTTTTCATTTAGCAACCGGCCCAAAACTCAAGCGGCCCGGACCATGACGGCGATAGCCGCAACGGCCAGTCTACCTGTGTCCAGACATGCGTTTTATCACAATTTCATGTTTCTAAAAATCAAACTATTTTGACAGGAATGCCATTGGAACGTGAGAAAAAAGTCTTTTTCTATATACTCAAATATATTCGAGCTATAGTGTACACATGTACATATTTTTATTTTCTGTACCGACTTACTTCAAATTTACTTGCCGGGAAGTATATGATTTCCACCTTACGTGTGTAGGGCATTGCTGTGTGACTTTGAATACACAAGCGAGGCGTTCAAATCGATGATCGATCCACCCGTTATTGTCTAGGCATACTTCTTTGTTATAAGCACTAATTCCTTTAGCCAGATGGTTGCACAACAATAGGCAGCTACGGCTACTAAAACCACAGAACGTAACGGTAATTTCTCGCGACTTTTGCAAGGAGCGCGCTCTGCAGGACAAAGGATTTCTTGCACTCATCCTACTGTGGATTGCGGGGAACTGGAGCGCGTATCGGTAGTTACTTTTGGATAGTACTGTATGTTAACACTTTAAATAATGTTCAACATGTGAATTGAAGTCCACATGAGTATCTCAAAGCTCATTTTGGAACTCAGAATTCTTCCATGTGTATTTTTATTGAGAGTGCTATATCATTCCCAGGGCTGCCTTTCCATCTTCAGACAAGTGACATACAGGTCAGGTTGTAATAATGTTTTTCATATTAGAAACAATAATTGAAGTCATCTGTTCTGACATATCTTTCAGTGAGAAGTCCGTTTGGGATATTGCTGTCTTTGAAGCACAGCAACAAGACATAGCAAGTACAAGTCAAACAGGTAAGTATAGCTAGTCAGTGGGTTTACTAGAACTATCAATAATGAAACGTACATGTTGGTACTGCAGGTATACTTTTAACAGAAATGGGACCTTGTGCAGGTTTACAATACATGTTGTAATCAAACACCTCTTCATTTCATTATAAAGTCGTGTTCAGCTTGACGTTCATTTTACTTTCCACAAAAGCAGCTTTGCTCTAGCTGATGTTTTTGAAGTTAGTTTGCTTATTTTAATAATCTTTTTATCTGTTGAAATATGTAGAACATAATTTTAAAGTAATGTACTACAGGTGAGACCCCCTACATAGCCATGAAATTGTAATGTGAGCCCTTGTCTTAAGATCTCGCATGCTCAATTTTTTGTCATTGTTTGGTCAGTATTATCCATCTTTAATTAATTCTTACTTTTTATCCAGCAGAAGAGGAAGCGTCCTTGGAGGGAGCAGAGAACAATGTACTCATCTTGGGAAGCAAAGATGCGGTATTGCATTCAGTTTTTTAGAGGATGAACCTTGTGATGGGAATCATTGTTCATCATGATTAGTTCTATCACTATTGGAAAGTTTGTTAAGTGAATAGCTGCCCTTCGTAGTCCATTGTGTTATGTATAATTTATATGTAGTAGGAAAGTGAAGCCATTTGTCATTTTCAAGCCTTTTGATATGTCTGAAAGATACTCAAAGCTACAGTCTGATCAGTTGAAAGGTTGAAAATGCTGGGATCTGTTTCCTTTTGTTGGTTTCGATGAAAAGAGAAACCTATGCGGTCATGATGGCGTGTGTATGTATGTGTGTGTGTGCGTGTGTGTGTATGTGTGTATGTGTGTGTGTGTGTGCGTATGTAAAAGATGTAAATCGGGGACATGAGCGTTTTTTTCCCCGGGCAAGTGGGGATACACCTGCAAGTGGGGATATCCCCAATTCCCGAATGCAAAATTTGCCATGAAATTGGATTTTGCACCTTTCAAAGATGTGTCTCAGTAAGTTTGAGCATTTTTGGCATTTTCCCCATTTTACATGTTGTGAACCTATCAGTAGTACACACATCATGGGTTGGTGCATGAGTGTGTGTGTATGCGTGTAGTGCATGTAAATTAGGGATATGAGCGTTTTTTTCCCTAGTCAAATGTGGATACACCCCAAGTGGGGATATCCACATTTTCACTGTTAAAAACGTGTGTCCCCGATTGACGCCAAAAACATGTATGTGTGTGTTTGTGACACTTTGCTCGTTAACACGATATCTCAAGAAGGGAAACTCTGACAGTTTTCAAACTTGGTACATAGATGCCCCATATTGAGAGGAAGAACCCTATTGTTTTTGGTGGGGGTCAAAGGTCACCTGGGGTCACCGGGGGTCAAAACCTGAAAACCTTGTTAACACAATATCTCGAGGTAGGAAGCTTGGATGAATTTCATATTTTGTATGTAGATGCGTTACGGTAAGAGGAAGAACCCTATCATTTTTGGTGGAGGTCAAAGGTCATCTGGGGTCACCGGGGGTCAAACCCTAAAAACTTCGTTAACACGATATCTCAAGAAGGGAACCTCTGACAGTTCTCAAACTTAGTACATAGATGCCCCATATTGAGAGGAAGAACCCTATTGTTTTGGTGGAGGTCAAAGGTCACCTGGGGTCACCAGGGGTCAAAACCTGAAAACATTGTTAACACAATATCTTGAGGTAGGAAGCTTGGATGAATTTCATACTTAGTATGTAGATGCGTTATGGTAAGAGGAAGAACCCTATCATTTTTGGTGGAGGTCAAAGGTCATCTGGGGTCACCGGGGGTCAAACCCTGAAAACTTTGTTAACACGATATCTCAAGAAGGAAAGCTCTTACAGTTCTCAAACTTGGTACATAGATGCCCCATATTGAGAGGAAGAACCCTTTCACTTTTGGTGGAGGTCAAAGGTCACCTGGGGTCACCGGGGGTCAAACTCTGAAAACCATGTTAACACAATATCTCAAGAAAGAAAGCTCTGACAGTTCTCAAATGTAGTACATGGATGCCCCATATTGAGAGGAAGCACCCTATTGTTTTTGGTGGAGGTCAAAGGTCACCTGGGGTCACCTGGGGTCAAACCCTAAAAACATTGTTAACACAATATCTTGACGTAGGAAGCTTGGATGAGTTTCATACTTTGTATGTAGATGCGTCACGGTAAGAGGAAGAACCCTATCATTTTTGGTGGAGGTCAAAGGTCATCTGGGGTCACCGGGGGTCAAAGCCTGAAAACTTTGTTAACACGATATCTCAAGAAAGGAAGCTCTGACAGTTCTCAAACTTGGTACATGGATGCTCCATACTGAGAGGAAGAACCCTATTGTTTTTGGTGGAGGTCAAAGGTCACCTGGGGTCACCGGGGGTCAAACCCTGAAAACATTGTTAACACAATATCTTGAGGTAGGAAGCTTGGGTGAATTTCATACTTTGTATGTAGATGCGTTATGGTAAGAGGAAGAACCCTTTCACTTTTGGTGGAGGTCAAAGGTCATCTGGGGTCACCGGGGGTCAAACTCTGAAATCTTTGTTAACACGATATCTCAAGAAGGGAAGCTCTGACAGTTCTCAAATGTGGTTCATGGATCCCCCATATTGAGAGGAAGAACCCTAATGTTTTGGTGGAGGTCAAAGGTCACCTGGGGTCACCGGGAGTCAAACCCTGAAAACATTGTTAACACAATATCTTGAGGTAGGAAGCTTGGATGAATTTCATACTTATTATGTAGATGCGTTATGGTGAGAGGAAGAACCCTATCATTTTTGTTGGAGGTCAAAGGTCATCTGGGGTCACCGGGGGTCAAACTCTGAAAACCTTGTTAACACGATATCTCGAGGTAGGAAGCTTGGATAAATTTCATACCTTGTATTTTGATGCCTTATAGTAAGAGGAAGAACTCTATCATTTTTGGTGGGGGTCAAAAGTCATCTGGGGTCACCAGGGGGGTCAAACCCTGAGACAGAGCTCCCAACCAGCACGGACTTTCCATATTCAGTACGGAAAAATCATTGTAAATATGGGAATACGGATTTTTCCTTGATAATCCAAATTTTGAATGAGTAAATAGGTCCTTTCACGAACTTTATTATTCTTTAGCCAACATATCAAAAGACTGAGAATAGACTACAGTATTTCACTTTTCTGTACAGTACTGTAGTGTATTTATTTGAGCCCAGTAATCTATGGTGTTATGTTATTGGTTAAATTTTTGTCAACAAGTTGATGTTAAACCAATCAGAAGATAGTTTGCAGCAGATCCATGACATTCCATAAGCTACCATATCATTGGTTGATCAGTTGTAAACAGATCCACTTTCAACCAGTCAAAAACTGTGTTAAAAGCTAGTTTCTGAGTGCAGTGACAGACTCCTGCCAAGGTCTGTTGAGCTGGCTGAGTAGCCCAACGTTAATGTTAGATTTGACTGTAACTGGATTGGAAAAATAGCACCAAGAAATCAAATAATAAAAATTACAGCAGGAATATCACAGTATGTTGTAATATGGCTCCTCTTCAGAGTAGCAGAGTAGTATGAGTAACTTTAGTGGAAAATTTACCAGGCAGATCAAGTTTTAACGTAGGCCTAGGCCTAACAGTTAGGGCCTAGCCTAGGCCTAAGTGTCGTTACAGAACCAACAACAAACATTAGCCTACACACACAATAACGTTAGACTCAGTACATAAATCTAATGCAGAGTTCCAGGTTTATGGGCTAGGCCTAGACAAAGTCCTAGTCCTGTGACTAAGTCCTAGCCTAACTGCCACAGTACAGGCTAGCCTAATTGTAGTACAGTATGTATGGGCTGATATTACTTATTAGAGGTAGGCCTAGGTTACTGTAATAGCTATGGCCTAGGCTAGGGCTAGTCAAAGCAGTTATTGCCTGTCAAATGTTGGTACCCATCATCTAAGTTTGTAGTATTTACAGAGAGATTTCTGTGACCAGCTGTGCATAGGCCTAGGCTAGGTTTGTACTTATAGCTAGGCCTAGGCTAGACCTAGGCTAATGTTACTTAGGTCCTTGCCAAGTATTTAGCATAGCCTCTAGGCTATACTGTAAGGTTAGGCCTTGGGAATACTTGGGATGTTTTGCATTTTGTCCTTTGGTGACCCTGATGACTATCTTGGGAATTCTTGGGAAATTTTGCTTTTTGACCTCTCGTAACCCCAGATGATGATCTTGGGAATTCTTGGGAAATTTTGACCAGTGACTGAAAGATATGGGACATCATGGCATTATTTGGAATAGAACATATATCATCGAAACCTCAATGCATTTTTGCATTCTGGTTTTTCTTAAAGCCCTGCCTTTGAAAACTCTATAAAGAGCATGTGTGATGAGATGACTGAATGATTGTATCACAGATCTGTGATTTTTTCACAACTGAAGAAACTTTTTTTTTTTCAGGGGAAAACTTCTTTGATCTTGAGGTTCTTAGAAAAGGAAGAAAGACCAAAGGCAACAATGGCTCTGGAATACACATTTGGTAGGAGAGCCAAAGGTCATAATATGGTAAGATGTACAGTAGTTATGTATTAGAAACCTAATGGGACAAGACTGTCCTAATGGAAGGCATCATTTGGCATCATTTCACCTGTTTCATGATCTATATACATACATAGTAATACCTTATGGTAGGCTTTCACAGTAAACCTGACACTTATTTTCTTGTCAAGTTTGTATGGCTAGACTCCAGTCCCAGTATAGTGCTCACAGATCTCATAGCCATATACAATTAGGCTACATGGTAATGGTGCAAAATTTTACTCAAATGAAGTAAAGTATGTGAGAAGAGAGAAAAAAAAAATCGAATTTCGATTATCAAGGGTCCCATTATTACCAGTTATCTTTTTTGACATACCATGAAAGCCTACCTAATGGGATTAAAGATCTAAGTAATCCCTAATGTTCCAGGAAAAAGGAGAAATGTTCTGATTAGATTTAAGCCAGATTTACTTTCCAGGCAGTTCAGAACATCTTATAGTTTAGAAGTGGGGCATACTTTGAAGGAATAGTTTGCCTTAATATGAAACCAAATCATGACATGTTTGTCTTTTAACAACCTCAGAGCAGATCATGAATATTTATTATCTCTTTGTTAACATGCAAACATTTCCATGATCTGAAGATGACCAGTGAAGCATCTTGGGTAAAAACAGACATTAAGTTGTTAAACCTTGCTCTCTTTCAGTGCAGTCCATACCGAGAGCCATGCTGGTCTCTTCTCATCTTCTACTTTTTTCATAACTTCTGTTTTCTGCAAGTCTTAGCAATGCTTTGTAATGTCATAATGTGCATTCCCTTAGCTGCCTGTGGATGCAGGAAACAGCAAACAATAATGCAACGAAAGCAGCAACAAGATATGATGTGGTGCTGTCTGCTGTAGCTTGCTTGTCAAGGATTTACTTTATCATAATGATAATCATTTAAGATTTATTAAGTACACATATGCATTCTTTGAGAATGCTCAAGGCATTAAATGTAAATTGGTCACTTTCTGTTCACTCCAAGTATCGAAGTCAAGCCCTTGGACTCGTACAACCAGTGCTATAATTTCAGCACTTTTGGTCAAAAAAATCAGTATGTGTTATAAACCTGTTCCAATTAATCTTTTGTATTTAGTACCATCTCAGAATGCAACATATTCCATTTTAAGTCTCTGTAATGACTCAAGTGGGATTGAATCAAGATTCTTTTGGCTAAGAGGTGGATGCTCTAACCAGTAGGCCAAACGGTCCATCTAAATAATTTCAGTATAAAAGTCTCGAAGTTTTCAGTTGCTTCTCCTCCAGTGTGGTGAATTGTTAAGGGAAGAAGTGCATGAACCACACAAAGTTAAATATGAACTGTCAAACTGCAATTAACATTGTCAATGTCATCTTCTCTATGGTGTAAAACAAAAGTCTTTCATTTGATGGATTCTTTTTACATAACAGTTTCAGCAGCTTTATTCACCTACTTCAGACTGACCTTGCAAACTTTGTGTCTTTCAGTAGAATGGTTGCTCTGGACAACATTTTGTTCTGGACATTTCTTTTATGTTTTTGTTGTAAAAAATGTGATGCATGAAGCAGTGTGCAAAAGGTGAACTAGAAATTCATAATTGTAAAATCTTTCAAGTGCCAAATAATATACTGCAAGGTAATTGTACTCAGTAGCCTTGTAAATGTTTTGGGAAATAGGTAAAGTATAATAATAATGTATTATGTATTGACAGTTTTGCTGAGACCCCTGTTTGTGTTTCCTCACTTTTGCGTTCTTTATTTCACATCTTTTCTCAGAATAAAGATATTGTCCATATTTGGGAGCTAGGTGGTGGTATCTCACTCTCTCAGCTAATTGCAGTACCAATTACAGAGAACACCCTTCTGTAAGTACCATTGACTTGTACTTCTAAGTAGTATTCTACCTTGAAGCAGAAGTGTTGCAATAACGTGATACTTTAACAGGTTTCCATTCTTTCTGTAGTTAGAGGTACAATAGTCACAGTGATTGCTGCTACCACCTGTAAAGGGCTATCTGCATTGAGGAATCCCTCTAGACCAAGGGTTCTCTTAACCAAAGGTCCTCAAGGGTAAACATCTATATAGGATTGGGGTTAGGGATAGAATTAGGTTTAGGATTATAGTTAGGTTTAGGATCAGCTTTAGTGGACCGTGAATGGCCTTGCACATTTGCAGAGGTAAAAATATTTTGTTGCAATGGTCCTAGTCCACTACCCTATTTTTGGTTTCGATGAAAAGAGAAACCTATGCAGTCATGATGGGGTGTGTGTGTATGTTCGTGTGTGTGTGTGAATGTGTGGGTGTGTATGTTTGTGACACTTCTTGTGTACACGATATCTCAAGGAGGGAAACGCTGACAGTTCTCAAAGTTGGTAAGTAGATGTCCCATATTGAGAGGAAGAACCCTATTATTTTTGGTGGAGGTCAAAGGTCATTTGGGGTCACCAGGGGTCAAACTCTGAAAACCTTGTTTACACGATATCTCAAGTTAGGAAGCTTGGATAGATTTCATATTACTTGGTATGTGGTTGCATTATGGTAAGAGAAAGAACCTGATTGTTTTTGGTGGAGGTCAAAGGTCATCTAGGGTCACCAGGGGTCAAACTCTGAATACCTTGTTTACACGATATCTCATGTAAGGAAGCTTGGATAGATTTCATACTTGGTGTGTGGTTGCATTATGGTGAGAGAAAGAACCCTATTGTTTTTAGCAGAGGTCAAAGGTCATTTGGGGTCACCAGTGGTCAAACTCTGAAAACATTGTTTACACGATATCTCAAGGTAAGAAGGTTAGATAGATTTCATATTTATTATGTGGATGCATTATAGTGAGAGGAAGAACCCTATTGTTTTTGGTAGAGGTCAAAGGTCATCTGGGGTCACCAGGGGTCAAACTCTGAAAACCTTGTTTACACGATATCTCAAGTTAGGAAGCTTGGATAGATTTCATATTACTTGGTATGTGGTTGCATTATGGTAAGAGAAAGAACCTGATTGTTTTTGGTGGAGGTCAAAGGTCATCTAGGGTCACCAGGGGTCAAACTCTGAATACCTTGTTTACACGATATCTCATGTAAGGAAGCTTGGATAGATTTCATACTTGGTGTGTGGTTGCATTATGGTGAGAGAAAGAACCCTATTGTTTTTAGCAGAGGTCAAAGGTCATTTGGGGTCACCAGTGGTCAAACTCTGAAAACATTGTTTACACGATATCTCAAGGTAAGAAGGTTAGATAGATTTCATATTTATTATGTGGATGCATTATAGTGAGAGGAAGAACCCTATTGTTTTTGGTAGAGGTCAAAGGTCATCTGGGGTCACCAGGGGTCAAACTCTGAAAACCTTGTTTACACGATATCTCAAGTTAGGAAGCTTGGATAGATTTCATACGTGGTATCTAGGGCTGTCAATTTCCGTTTAATCTCCTAAACGTTTAAACGGTCGGAATTAACGTTCGTTTACCGTTTAAACGGTATCTTTATTCTGAACCAACAATGTAATGCATTAATGGCCTCATTGACCATTCACTTACCATATTCACAGTACGCGCAAGCTTTTAAAATCTGTACGTACAATGTAGCGATCATTTCAGCGATTTCTTTTTAATTCACCCAAATTTGCCAACGAACGAAACCAAGCATTAAATTCGCAGTCAATAATCATAAGTTTGATACCGGGCCATACGTTTGATATCAGGCCGCAATGTACGCAAACACCGACGTGCATAATATTAGGCCATGTCCGTACACTGTGCAAATGCAGAATTTCAAGGGACACGCAAGAAAAAAGTCAAAGCACGTGTATAGGTCCATTATTACATGCAAACAGTAACACATTAGGCTACGCACCTGCTCTGTACAAAAGTTGACGTACATCGCAACAACATTGGGCATGGTATGGAAAATAACAACATTTTTCGATCGCTGCTTGTACCGCTAAATTACCGGTTGTTTCATCGTCCTTTGCAGTTAGTTTACGATAGGTACTTTTATGTTTATAATGCATTTTAATTTGTGTGAAAGAAACGTGTGCCTTTTACTTTTGTGATTTAAACAAAAACGATGTCTAGAACATTACCCCAATGAACGAAAGTTTGTCATAGATTCGTCCCATGCATGCTACGTTATACTATAGCTCCGTTGATTTGCACACAGCAAGCGGGCCGCGGGGCGCTAACATGACTCAAACAGATATTTACGTATGGATATATAGTGCATGCATGAATTATGTACTGCTATATAAAACACTCAAAACAAACACGTGTGCAAGCCTACATGTCTGTTTATGTATAGGTAAAGTATGGTAGGATGGTGTGAATGCTGCATTGAAATACTGCGGCAATTTTCGGGCTTTTAAGTAAGTCTGTTTTAACGTTCGTTCTGTGAGCACCTTGAGCTACAAATACGATGTAAACTGAGAGTGAATTGTGGTTAAGCCGATATTGTGTAGGCGTCCTGATAAGCAGATGTGGGCTACTGCTTCGATTGGGGATGCGGGCGCTGCGTATTGTTGTTAGGGGGGTTAGTAGGCTTACTGTGAGTAGATGGAAGTCAATTCAATCACAGAATTATATACTATGAATGGAGAGACATGGACAGTTTATTTTTGAAGCTTTATTTGGTCATTGAATTTGCAAATAAACATCGTTGTTAAATGAGAGATATCAAAGAAAACATTGGGGAAGAAAACTGCTAAAACTTTTGTTGTATTTTTAAAAGGAAAACCGTTTAAACGTTTAGCTGAATTATGCGCCGTTTAAACGGCCGATCGATCGTTTAACCGTTTAAACGTTTAAACGTGACAGCCCTAGTGGTATCCCTTATAAAAAAGTCCCACATATTTCCTATATGAAATCAGTATGTGGGATTTATGTGGGTTTTTGGGCATGTGGGAAAAAATTCCCACATAAATGTGGGGAAAATTCCCACATAAATCCCACATGCTGGTTATCCCTTCCCATATCGGGTTCTTCCATTATAGAATGGGGGATATATGGCCTTTGGTCTAGCCTTTGCTCATCATTTTTCATTCATCATCCTTGGAGGCCCTCTAATTAAACTGCATTGTACAGTCAGAGTAATGTTCCCGTGACTTTACAGTGATTCCAAAAGAATATTATGGCCTAAAATGAAATTTCACCTTAAGTCCTTGCTGAAGTGTGACACTTGTGTTGTTTTTAAGTAAAAAATTTTACCAGACGGACAGTCTATAGGTGGCATGCAAATCTGTGCGAAAGCCCAATGCAAAAGACAAAAATCCCAGCAACTTGTTTGAGTGTGGCAGCCTTAAAGCTAAATGATTATCCAAATTAGGCCACTTAATTCATATGTCCTTCTGAGATTGGTTACAGTAAGTGTCGTTGTCTTCGATAAAATTAACTAACTGAGCCACACAGTTTAGAAGTAGTTCCTTTTATAGGCTCCATCCTTAGTCCAGTATAAGACAGCAAGATATAAGGTTATCCAAATTAGGCCACTGCATGGGCGTATGTCCTTCTCACATTGGTTACAGTACCTGTATGTCTTCGTTAAAATTACCTATCTGAGCCACACAGTTTCAGTTAGAAGTGGTTCTTTTTATAGGCTCCATCCCTAGTCCAGTATAGTCTGAATAAGACAGCCAAGATGCTATTCGAGTACTTCATACCATTGAGCTCAAAAGAAATAGCACATGCATACAGCATAGTCCCTTACAAAACAACATACATGTAGTCCACTGACTAGCTCCACTACAACTGTGAGCAACCACTCTCACTGTTTGCTGTACACCAAATGCTGACCACTGTATTATACAACACAGTGTTCAAGTACACACTGTACTTGCTTTACTATACAGCTCTACACTGTGCATGTACCAACACAGAGAAGCCAAATTTGAAAAGGCCTTTGTTGTCCAAAGGGCTTTGAATAACCAATCACAATAGACTTCCTTCAAAGCTGTTCACTGCACAACTTACATAGCCATTTTGTGTCTTCCCATATGGGAAACTGGACTTCCTTTATGGGGAATTTGACTTCCCACATCGAAAGTTGTCTTCCCATATGGGGAACTGAAATCCACATATGGGAATTTAACTTCCTATATGGGAATTCAGTTTCACCATGTGGGAAGTTGACTTCTCATGTGGGAATTCAACTATTCCATGTGGGAAAACTCTCGTTTGTGAATATTATCCCACATTATTCCTGTAGGAAGTTGCGACTTCCTACAGGAAATTGCAAATTCCCACATACTTCCTACAGGAAGTATGTGGGAATTATGTTTTTTTTTTATTTTTTTATAAGGGATGTGTATGCATTATGGTAAGAGGAAGAATGCTATCATTTTTGATGGAGGTCAAAGGTCATTTGGGGTCACCAGGGGTCAAATTCTGAAAGTTTACATAATATTTCACAGTAGGAAACTTGGAGAGATTTCATATATGGCATGTGGGTGCATAATCTTCAGAGGTACAAAGCATACTGTTTTTGGTGGAGGTAAAATGTCATTTGGGGTCACCGAGGGTCAAAGTCTGAAAACCTTGTTAAACACTACATCTCGAGGTAGGAAGTTTGGATAGGTTTCACACATAGTATGTGGATGACTTATAGTGAGAGGAAGTACCCTATTATTTATGGTGGAGGTCAAAGGTCATCTGGGGTCAAACTCTGAAAACCTTGTTTGCAAGATAGCTCAAGTTAGGAAGGTTTGATACTTCACATGGTGTTGCATTTAATCTATCAGAAAACCCCTACGAGCTTTGTCAGAAATCAGTGGCCAGCTGAAATTACCAGAGGCCAAAAAGCAAAAATTCCCAAGAATTCCCAAGGTCAAATATGAACATGAAACTGTAATTTTCCAGCACTTTAAGATCACATTTAATCCATGACTGAAAGAAACAGGACATCTTGGCATTATTTGGGATTACACATTAAGTGCTATATTCATCGAAACCACAATGCATTTTTGCATTCAGGTTACTTTACATGGTTGTTCAGAATCAGTTGAGCAGAGGGAGAAACTATGGTCATAGTTGTGAACAAACAGATGAAGAGACATTGTACCAATAGGTGGAATGAGTGGATACACCAATAGCAGTAAGAATTATGCAATATATCCTGGTAGTACACATACAATTGCAACTAAGGTTTTTTACCCTTTCTTCCATTTTAGAAACACATCAGTCATATTAGTTCTTGATCTTTCTGAGCCTAATAAGATGTGGCAGACTGCTGAAACTCTGCTGAAAAATACACAGGAACAGGTGGAAGCAGTTATCTCAAAAGTATCAACTTACAACCCCAAAATATATGAAGAAATCAAGACAAGAGCATGGAAGAGAATTGGAGAGCAGCATCCTGTAAGTCAGTACTTACTGTTTGTGGCCTAGGTTTATTGACCCATTTAAGGAGAATACTAGATGTCATTACATTCTGATGGGTTTCCTATTCTTGGGCCTGATGTGTAGAGGACAGTATTAATGAGCATTCTGTACGGGTCATCGGTCATCTATTTTTTCATCATTTTCTTTAGTGTACAAACCATATTCTTTTTTTTTTGGGACATCCTCTCCCTTACAGGTCCATACTTGAAAACTGTTAATTCTTGATTTATCATCTGTATGTATTATCTTGTGGAAACATGTTTGGGTCATTGAGCTTATGGTTTAATGGAATGTGTGACCCAAAGTCAGTACATGCTGGTACTGTTTATATGCATGGGTTATCACTTGATGTAGAGGAAGGTGTTAACTGAAGCAAATGACAAGCTGTAATAGAATGACTTGGTCTGGAAACTTAAAACAGGATTTTTTGGTGTGGAGAATGTCTGCCTTGTGCAAGGTACATCAGCAATAGGATAGAAAGCTGTTACTTTTGAATTATCTATCTGTTAAGAATTCATTGATGTTGATGTTTTAGACTTGCCTTCCCAGCCAAACTCATGTTAAAAATGTGATCTGTCATACAAGTTAAACAATGGAACTTTCTTTTTGTTGTTTTATCCAGGATAGAGACATCCTTGATCCATTTCCCCTGCCTCTAGTTATCATTGGAACAAAATATGATGTCTTTCAGGTCAGCCAGTACAATCCTTTACATTTCTGTACAACAAACTTTTGACTTAATAAAACATTTAATAAACCCAAGTTGATTTACATCTCACTTGTTAGGTCTCCTGTTACTTTCAAAAGTTGGAAAACCCCACTTTGAGGGCTTTTTCATACAATTGCACTGTTTGGTAGTGTCAGTGAGTAGTTTAGGGAATTCCAATCTAATTTTCATGTTTCATGCTGTGATTGATTTTTAAATGTAAGTCAGACTTACTTTTTAGCCCTTGTCTGTGTCATTCACATGTAAGAACCATGGCTGCAGAATATCTTGCTTGGGAGGGGGCTTTATATAAGTGTGTGTGTGTGTGTCACTGTGTCAGACACAACCCTGTATGTTTTGAAAATAAGCAAGTCATTACTCTTCCCAGTTTGAAGCGTGTTATATGGGATGCATGAAATTTTGTTGACATTGGGGCACAAATGCAATTAAATTGAAGGAATGATATCCTAAAGGCTATAAAGTATCACACTGTACAAGTTTCTTAAATTGACAGTGTGTATCCTTGTGTTTATACCTTTGGATTGTGCAAGGCAATGAAGACTTAAAATCAAGCATGGATTATAAACATTTTAGATACTTCTTTAAGCTTTTTATGGTATATTTCATCAAATATTAGCTGATACATTGAAAAAAATGTTTGCATTTTCATATTTTGCCGACAGAATTTTGAATCTGAGAAAAGGAAAGTCATTGCAAGAACCTTGAGGTTTCTAGCTCACAACTATGGGGCATCTTTACAGGTTTGTACCGTCTTTGCTGTAAAGCATTGCTTGTGTATTTAGCTATCTGATGAGGAGATTAATAGATTTATAGGCACTAACTCCTAGGTTTTATTTAAATCATGATGCATTTTTGTCCAGGAATTCACTTTTCATGGATCCCCAAAAATTACTCATATATTTACTTTTACTCCCTTTAGTTTTGCAGCAATAAAATGGAAAACTTAATGAACAAAGCCAAACAGCAGATGAGTTATCTAGCCTTTGGATCTTCAGTGAGGTACGTTTTATTCTTTTGTGTATACTTACTATGTATGATCTGCTTGGTTGTGGTTGGAATGTACCCATGTGTATTGATTGCTGAAGAATCAAGTCGTAGCAAATGTATCATTTCAAAAACTTTGTTGTACTTAGTATACCTCCAATTCATTTTACATTGCTGGTGCACTTTATTTGCTGAGTTTCTAACTCTCGGTTCTATTCTATGCATACATGTTTGACAAGATAACCCAATTGCCTTGTAGAGAGAGGAGAGGAGGGGAAAGGTATGGATGGCATACATTGAACATTTAGTTCACATATAAAGTTAATACACATTATTCAACCCTACTTATTTTATGTATGGCCAAAAGAGTTAAATCATTCGCTTCTGTTACAGCATTGTCTGAATTTTCTCCCTTCAAAAATGGGGTTGCTTTACATTGAAGTAGCGTGCTGTCTTGTGTTAATCATTCTCTCTGTCTTTTTGCAGCATAAAACAAGGTGTTCAGGACCACAACAAACCTCTGTCTATCCCATGTGGTAGTGATGGTATGGACATTATTGGTAAGAGACACTTTCATATTAAATAAAACTTTGATAGAAAGTGACTGTAGACCTGGTAAATGAAACAAATACTTTGTGTTTCTTCTCATCTAAAGGATGTCAATTATTGGTAGCACTATCTTGAATCATTACATTGTAGTACATCAAGAAAGTGTAATGGTTATTGTTTCTATTCAAGGAAATGGCTGAAGTTCTGGGATATTAAATGACAAGTAAGTGATAAAATTTGCTGTTCTTTTGTGTACACAACAAGTGTGAATATTGTAATGTAATGATAGACGGTTATATTCATACATGGTATCAGTCTTTTATAATATCTATATCAAAGCTGACTGTAGGTAGTAGGTAAAGATTGTTCCAGTTGAGTACTAACAACTATTGAATCATTCTGGTTGCTACAGGTCTGCCTCCTGTCAAAGAAAGTGACATTGGAAGATCAGCTGCCAGAACTCCAATGGAATTGTGGAAGCAAGCATTCACAGCATTCTTTCCACAGGAGGTGAGCATTTGAACTAGGACAAATTTCTCAGAAGTTACACATGTATGACTAATAATACTGTCCCTTCATCAATTTCAGAAGATTTAGATTGTTACTCATAGTGTGAACACGCTGACATCAGGTAAGCTATAGTTAACAGGAAAAGAGTACCCTGCTTGTGCATTGCTATGAATCATTCATTTACCCTAATTTTGTCCAGTGTCTTGCCAAGCAGTTTCCTATGGTTGCCCACAAGTGAAGTTTTGTCCAAATTTTCTTTTTAGAGTTTAGAAAAGGAGATGGCTGCCGACCCATCTAAAGATCCACAGTACCAGGAAATGGCTGTTGATAATGTACGAGCCCAGAAAGACAAGGTAATTTATTGAGTGAAAGTATACTGTACATGAATAATATGCTGCATTGAAGAGGTTAGTTGTACTTGTGAGATATCAATGTGACCCATGCAATCAACTGATTGTGCATGCATTGCAACATTGTGACAAAGGATTGTCAATTTATTTGGTAAATGGTTGCTCTTTTGAGTTATTACCTTCTTTCTTTATGTAATTACAATGTTTGCCATCTTGGTCAGTTTGATACAGACACTTCAAGTTTTTTCTAAAATTCACACTGTCTCTTATTTTACTCTTTAGGAATTAGAAAAGTACAGGAAGAAGCTTGAAAGGAAAGCCAAGACGAAGCAGTTAAGTGGATCAATGGGAGATGATGGCTAATACTTGAGAGCATTGTAAAATTTGCTGATGTCTGTAAAACACTTCAGTGGACTATTTTAATGTGTTTACAGTGACCTGCTCTTAGCTTCTTCCTTCTATGCCTTGTCCTGGGGTTCAAAGGAGTAGAAGACCATTGCTTTTGTCAGAGCTGAGCATTATGGGATTCCACGCTACCGAAGAGAAAAGAACTGGGTCCTGCTGGCATCTGTGATTGAGATGATAAACAAGTCTAAATGTGAATGGTCTCAGAACTTCTAGAAGCTCTATGGCACAATGGGTTTCAATAAATCTAGTTCAGCATCACTTTCAGAATATTATAGATGTGCATTTTGATACTGGGGGCCACTCACACCTGTTTGTCTGGTGATGATTCTCCCCTTGCACCCATTACTAGAACTATGTGGTCTAGTGTATTGATGTTCAGTCTACGTATAGTAACATTGCACTTGCATAGTCATGCTGTTTCTTAGTGCTGCCAAACTTGTCAGATTATGGCAGGCTATATTAAATGATTTACTTAATTTTTTGGCCTGTTGACCATTCATGTTTGAAATGCTTTAAGAGCAGCTAAGGTATCTCCTCAGTGACAACTATGCCAGTATGCTTGATGACAAGATTGGTAGCCTCTGTACCAGTTAGGTAGTTGTTACAAGACTTATCTGGTTGTTTCTGATAAATTTGTACTGTCTGCATTCCAACAAATGACTGTGCAATATACTGAGCTCTGTACTTGCAGGGTATAGCAAGGATTTCTTTTATAGCAATATCCAACTTTTTTTCTGTTTTTGAAGACTAATAACAACAGTTATCTTTCAGTACATTGTCATTCTTTCATTTTCACTTGCGATAGTAGTTCAGCAGTGAAACTCAGTTACTGAATCTGAACGTGTGGGGTGGTACATGTCACCTGTTGCATTGCCAGACAAGGTGGTCAGGAATTGTAGCTATGCCTGGTGCATAGACCTCCTTCGTATTGGAATAAATTTGATTTTTGCAACTTACACCAAACAGAAAAATATGTGTAAGTTTTGTGGAACTCATGTTGTGACTCATGGTAGTCATACCATAGAATTTCACTTGTTGTAAATCATTTGCACATGGTAATGGCCAAGCCTATAGTATCTTTGATTCAAAACAAATCTTCAAAAACAAGTTGTTTCACTGAAACCCTCTCCTTCCATTGATTTTTGGTTTCGATGAAAAGAGAAACCTATGCAGTCATGATGGCGTGTGTGTGTATGTATGTGTGTATGTTCGTGTGTGTGTGTGTGCGTATGTGTGTGTGTATGTGTGTGTGTGTGTTTGTGACACTTTTCTTGTTTACACGATATCTCAAGAAGGGAAACTCTGACAGTTCTCAAAGTTGGTAGGTAGATGCCCCATATTCAGAGGAAGAACCCTATTGTTTTTGGTGGAGGTCAAAGGTCATTTGGGGTCACCAGGGGTCAAACTCTGAAAACCTTGTTTACACGATATCTCAAGGTAGGAAGCTTGGATAGTTTTCATACTTGGTGTGTGGATGCATTATGGTAAGAGGAAGAACCCTATTAGTTTTGGTGGAGGTCAAAGGTCATTTGGGGTCACCAGGGGTCAAAACCTGAAAACCTTGTTTACACGATATATCAAGGTAGGAAGCTTGGATAGTTTTCATACTTGGTGTGTGGATGCATTGTGGTAAGAGGAAGAACCCTGTTGTTTTTGGTGGAGGTCAAAGGTCATTTGGGGTCACCAGGGGTCAAACTCTGAAAACCTTGTTTACACAATATCTCAAGGTAGGAAGCTTGGATAGATTTCATACTTGGTATGTGGATGCATTATGGTGAGAGGAAGAACCCTATTGTTTTTGGTGGAGGTCAAAGGTCATTTGGGGTCACCAGGGGTCAAACTCTGAAAACCTTGTTTACACGATATCTCGAGGTAGGAAGCTTGGATAGATTTCATATGTGGTGTGTGGATGCATTATGGTGAGAGGAAGAACCCTATTGTTTTTGGTGGAGGTCAAAGGTCATTTGGGGTCACCAGGGGTCAAACTCTGAAAACCTTGTTTACACGATATCTCAAGGTAGGAAGCTTGGATAGATTTCATACTTGGTGTGTTGATGCATTATGGTGAGAGGAAGAACCCTATTGTTTTTGGTGGAGGTCAAAGGTCATTTGGGGTCACCAGGGGTCAAAACCTGAAAACCTTGTTTACACGATATCTCAAGGTAGGAAGCTTAGATAGATTTCATACTTGGTGTGTAAATGCATTATGGTGAGAGAAAGAACTCTGTAGCTTTTGGTGAAGGGCAAAGGTCATTTGGGGTCACCAAGGGTCAAAGTCTGAAAACCTTGTTTACACGATATCTCGAGGTTGGAAGCTTGGATAGATTTCATACTTGGTGTGTGGATGCATTATAGTAAAAGGAAGAACCCTATTGTTTTTGGTGGTGGTCAAAGGTCATTTGGGGTCACCAGGGGTCAAACTCTGAAAACCTTGTTAAACACGACATCTCGAGGTAGGAAGTTTGGATAGATTTCATACATAGTACGCGGATGACTTATGGTGAGAGGCAGTACCTGTTATTTTTGGTGGAGGTGAAAGGTCATCTGGGGTCAAACTCTGAAAACCTTGCTTACAAGATAGCTCAAGTTAGGAAGGTTGGATACTTCACATGGTGTTGTATTTAATCAATCAGAAAATCCCTACAAGTTTTGTCAGAATCAGAGGCTGGTTGAAATCACCAGAGGCCAAAAAGCAAAAATTCCGAAGAATTCCCAAGGTCAAATGTGAACATGAAACTGTAATTTTCCAGCCCTTTAAGACCACATTCAACCAATGACTGAAAGAAACAGGACATTTTGGCATTATTTGGGATTACACATTAAGTGCTATATTCATCGAAACCGCAATGCATTTGTGCATTCTGGTCTAAAAGTTAAAGAGAGGAGGAATTCAATATCCTGACAAATCTCTGGATACATGAAAAGTAACAAGCAGTTCATGCTTCATTACCACACTCAATATATCTGCCTACAAAGATATTTGCTGGGACTTACTATGCAGATGTAAAATTGATTCAAATGCAGATGC
Source organism: Holothuria leucospilota (assembly GCA_029531755.1). Lineage (NCBI taxonomy): Eukaryota > Metazoa > Echinodermata > Holothuroidea > Aspidochirotida > Holothuriidae > Holothuria > Holothuria leucospilota. Next base: position 71,749,429 of record CM055963.1, on the reverse strand, counting down.
CTTGCATGGCTCAACTTCTTAAGTACTCAAGTACAATGCAGACAGAAAAGGGTTTAAGCAGGTTGGCTTTATGATGAAATACACAGCTGATTACTGTGCTAGTTTGGAGTTTATGTAAAATTTTTTAACCTGTAGGGGAACTTAAATCTGTGCATTCCATTGAAATTTTTATTGATTCTGATGTGTGGTTGTCTCGATAGTAGTGGATGAAGTTACAAAACTTGTAACCTCAAGTGAACTTGAAGCAGGCAAATTTGATGTCATCTCACATTGATGAGCAATGCTTTGTTTTGTTTTTCAATCTATTGTCTTTGAAATAGATAGGGGTATGAGTTTTGCTTTGTTTGTAAAGTTTGTAGAAAGAAAACTGTTGTTGATTACATGAGGGTACGAGGTTCTGTGTGCTCACTTTAAGTTCACTATGGGTTTAATATGTGACACTTTCATTGCATCTGGTGTGTTGGTAAGCTAGGGTGCTTGGGCCCCCTGCAATTCTGCAAGAATTATGTTGATACTATGGATAAAAATGGACAAGAGAGATAACATAGTTTGTAAATATGTATTTTCAGTCTTGTCTCACAGTTGGCATTATTAGCAAAAATAACAATAGTTTTGCTTTAAATTCTTTGTAAAAAACCTAGCTGGAGATTTATGGTTACTTTTTGAGTTGCGTATTGTTGCAGTCATGGTGTGAAATTGATATCTGGTTACAGCTCACAACAATGAAAGCATACAATTGTCAAAATCTAAAGAACTCTCCTCCTTACTGTAAGAGACAATAAACAGCTACATACTGTTAATTTTTCTTGCATGATTATCCTTGGGGGAAAAATGCATATCATGAAAGGTGTTTGTTTCTTCCTACCCTTAAAGGTATTAAAAAACACCCCCAACAATACAAATATCCAGTAGGTCAATGATTTCTAACCTGAACTAGTCCATCTGAAAAGATACTATTCACAACCCAGTGGGGAAAGGGGCAAAGAAGAAAAAAACTTAGGTGTTGTTTCCCTTTCTGTTAATGAAGTGTTTTACCTTAAGTACTCTTGTTCCATTCAAGGCATTACAAAGTAAATGATCTTTCAGGGAGCATGCATGGATAATACTACAGAGTCATAGCTAACCTGGAAAAAAACTTGAAAAATGAGTTTCAAGGCATGGAATTTGATTGACTTGAAGCAACAAACAGAGATTACCTTCTCCTGTTTCATGTGCATGAAGGAACACTCAACAAGGAAAAGGACCAAATAATTATCATGGAAGCTAAAAAATTCTTCACAGAAAGTCAACAAGTAATCGGGGATTTTTTCTTTTTGAGAAGCTGGGACTCTTGCATCAAGTTACCATGATAATTTGTGTAATTTCCATTATTAACATGTTAAACACAAAGCTGTATCTCTTGGCTGCTTGAAACCTAAGTTACTATAAAGACCTCCTTCCCCAACCGTTCTGCCCTCTCCTACCTGCAACTGATATTACAGCAGATTCCTACATAGACACAAAAATAGTCTAGTACCATTGAACTAGAGTAGCAATGTTCTCTTTGTCCCTCATATTCTTCAGTACTGCTCCAACAGATTTGAAGTTAGTACTTTTACATTCATCACCTATGGTATATCTTCTGCCATAAAAACACTCACGAATTCTGAGCCATTAGAGTTGGGAGAGGGGCTACAGCCATTGACTATGCCTGATAACTGCTAAAAATTACCTGACAAAACGCCCAAATCTAGGAGCTAAAGGGTCAAAGCCCCCACTTTTAGAAACCTTCCAAAAGCCCTGGAATTTACTTGCAGGACAGATTCTTATCACAACGGTTAGCTCTATTCCTTACCATTTAAATCTTATGACTGTATTCATTTGTTCATATTCATAGGATACCTGGTTTCATATAGGAATTCAGTCTACTTGAACTGCACTTTGCACTGCATAAAATGTCCTGCAAGTGGTAGGTGAATACAGCAATGACACAAACGACATTTCTGTCACATAACCTTTCTTGGCGAAACAGAAATCCCTTCATCTGCTCCACAAAGAAGGATGTAACATATATTCTACCATGTCAAACAATATATGGACAGTAAGCATAGCACTGGGTGTCCCTCCTTGAACGAGGGATAGCCTGGTAAGTCCATTGCATGCGAGCAGCAACTTTATCCACAGAACTGATCAGGAACACCTTGTTCCGCTATGAGTCCATTCCATCGCCACATGTGGAGTCCTCAGACTGTTCTTCACAATGGAGGATGACCCTTCTTGTTCTTGTACCTCTGTTGAACTTGAGTTCTTTCACTCGGTACCAAACAGAGCTACTAGAACCTGGTCTTCACTAGACGCAGAGAGGCTGTCAACTGGTGCAGCTTTTAACTTTGGTGGTCTATAGAGAGGTGGAAGGTTTTGTATGTGGACTTCTCTCTTGAACATTTGACCAACTGGCTTCTGTATTAAAGACAGCAGAGAAACAAGTATTAAGCCTAGGAGGTTTGTATACATCAAACAGCAGAGGTTTGCAAGTTGAAGCAGTACTTCTTCCAAATAACTTACAAGGTAGTATAAGGGTAGAGTCAAAGACTATTACTGCTTAGAGCACGGGCAAATCTAGCTGGTTCAAATCACAAGTTGGAAGTGATATGTTAACATACAATTCAAAAGTTTGAACAATTAATAAAGACTCATCTTGTTATATTTTCAACTAATTTAACTCTTTGATAAGATCCCTTTCACAATTTTGCAAGTATGTGGATTCTGTGTCCATACCCTTAGTAAACTAAAAATTTGATATGATGCAGAATAGGCACCAGAGAAACAGAACAGTATATGCTCCATTTTTTGCATGTGCAAAGGGTGGTTACCAGTAACTTCAAAATGGAACTTTTTACTATTGATAGTGTTAGAATTAACACGCACTCCAACAAACTCTTTTTTTGGTTTCCTCCAGAAAACATCCCATAAATATTTGCAGTGACTTGTTAAATGTGGCCCCCTTGTGCTGAAAAACAGCACTTTTGGTAATTGCAGCATTTAGGGCAATTCTGAGAACCACATTCTCTTTATTAAAAAGTGACCACATGAATTGATCTTTTCTTTATGGGTAGCAATGCAACTTTGTAATACTTATGAAAAGGTTTAACTCCCACATTCAAACCTACAAAAAATGTGTGAAATTGAAAAATTGCAAATTCCTTGTTTTTCACTGGAATTTTGGCATCTGGGTCATTTATGAGACCCAATATTGCTTTTCATTGGAGCACACACTTTTCTGATCCTCTGGTATCTGTTCAACATCACAAAGTTTTAGCAAATATAGAAAAGCATCATACCAATAATGCTAATATTTCCCAGACTATAACTGAAGTAGAGGATGAATGGCATTGCAGTAGCATTAATGTACTTGCAATGATTTCATTTAAATACTTACAGCTATTACTCCAGATACTAGTTTCTTGAAAGCCTCTTTTTTCTTCTTCTCTGGCAATGGTTTAGCAGTAGGACCCTTGCATATAAATCGTTTGGTGAACACATCCACATCTTTGGCACTAACATCTGGAATGCTGCATAGAACATCTTCAACACACTTAAACTTTGGCCTCTACAAAAGTGAAACGTGAAACTGATTATTAACCACAACATTTGTTAAATAGGTAAATAAATATCAAACTTCTTCAACATATAACCAGTAGCTTACCAAACAAAATAGGCAAAAGGCTTGGTGATTCCTGCAACTAGGATGTATTTTTAGACCTGTAACCAAGTATGAGATCCCTCATAACTACTTTTTTGAGATACCTTTTACAAGCAACTAGTAACCTACACATCCCCCCCCCCCCCCCAGGAAAAAAAAAACACACACACACACACAAACCATTGCAAAGGTTCCACTGGCCTACAACAAGGGATCAAAAAGACATTGAACACTTCAGGATTCAAGATATTTATTCAGCCAATGTAGCCATTAAAAGTACATCAGAAATAGAGAGATTTTGCCTTGAGTCACACGATAAAAACTAAACAATGAGAATTGAAGAATAACAATACAAAAAACAATTCAGTCATTCAATCAATCATTCAAACCACAAATCAATCAATCCATCAATTAATCAATCAAAGTATGTGAGTGGGATCAAAATATACTAAGTGATCATTAACAAAGAAATCACCGAAGTGTGAAAACTTTGTAAAACATTTGTTGTCATTAAAGGTTCCAGGATGTTGCATTGAAAGTAAACAGTTAAACTAACTTCACAACATCAGCTATTCTGAGTTTTCTCTAACTCATGCTGCAATCATTACTTGACTGGTACACTGGAATAAAGAGGAAAGCACTGCCACACAGTATGACATTTGTATGTCTTTTCACTGTACATCACACAGCTAAAAAATGAACGCAATATGAACCATCTAAATACCTACCAACAGTTCATAATGCTGCAGGCTACGGATGAGAAGAGATGATTTACCAGCATCGTGCTGTCCATGGACATTCAAACCTTTAAGGACAGCAGTAAATAGCTGGGCAGCTGCTTGTGGAAGGAGGGGCTTCTCAAAGATCTACAAATGTCACAAAGCAAAGAATAGCATGTAAGAAGAGGCCTGTAACTGTGTAATTATGCACTAAATACATTATGTTCATAAAATGTCACAGATTGGTTATAAACAGGTGAGTAATGAAGAGAAGACTTACCTGAGGAAGTAGGATACCTGCCAAGTTGGCACTTCTGATGCTTGCAAGAGTGTCATTCCAGGACATCGCAGAATACACACAGAAAATAATACTTTGACATAGTTCCTGTAAAGATAGAGCAAGACTCTCAATAAAACATGCTTCATTACTCAGACATAGAACTCAACAATAGTAAAAGAAAATTAATTCAATAAAAAAATATAGCCTTCTGTCCAAACTGTAGGCCTGTCGGTGAAGCAGTCAGTGATTCTGACAAGAACTGTACCATTTCCAGAATACTAGTATAGAATATAACCAAAAACAAAATTACAACAAATATCATTTCATCCTACACTACTTTTAATTTGAACCTTACCTTGTTACTCATAAGAGGTCTCCACATATATGAGTAGCTTTCCTCTTCACCCTAACACCTACCTCATCTTGCATTGCACAAACACCTACCTCATCTTACATTGCACAAACACCTACCTCATCTTGCCCTGCACAAACACATACCTCATCTTACATTGCACAAATATCTACCTCATCTTGCATAGCACAAATGCCTGCCTCATCTTACACTGCACAAACACCTACCTCATCTTGCATAGCACAAACACCTACCTCATCTTACATTGCACAAACACCTACCTCATCTTACATTGCACAAACACCTACCTCATCTTTCCTTGCAGAAACACCTGCCTCATCTTGCATAGCACAAACACCTGCCTCATCTTGCATAGCACAAACACCTACCTCATCTTACATTGCACAAATATCTACCTCATCTTGCCCTGCACAAACACCTACCTCATCTTCCATTGCAAAAATACCTACCTCCTCTTACATTGCACAAATATCTACCTCATCTTGCCCTGCGCAAACACCTGTCTCATCTTGCATAGCACAAACACCTACCTCATCTTACATTGCACAAATATCTACCTCATCTTGCCCTGCACAAACACCTACCTCATCTTCCATTGCAAAAATACCTAACTCATCTTGCATTGCACAAATATCTACCTCATCTTGCATAGCACAAACACCTGTCTCATCTTGCATAGCACAAACACCTGTCTCATCATGCATTGCACAAATATCTACCTCATCTTGCCCTGCACAAACACCTAACTCATCTTGCATTGCACAAATATCTACCTCATCTTGCATAGCACAAACACCTACCTCATCATGCATTGCACAAATATCTACCTCATCTTGCCCTGCACAAACACCTAACTCATCTTGCATTGCACAAATATCTACCTCATCTTGCATAGCACAAACACCTGTCTCATCTTGCATAGCACAAACACCTGTCTCATCTTGCATAGCACAAACACCTGTCTCATCTTGCATTGCACAAATATCTACCTCATCTTGCATAGCACAAACACCTGTCTCATCTTGCATAGCACAAACACCTGTCTCATCTTGCATAGCACAAACACCTGTCTCATCTTGCATAGCACAAACACCTGTCTCATCTTGCATTGCACAAACACCTACCTCATCATGCATTGCACACACATCTACCTCATCTTGCATAGCACAAACACCTGCCTCATCTTGCATAGCACAAACACCTACCTCATCTTGCATTGCACAAAGTCCCAGCATTCCCATCTGGTCTGCCTCAGATTTATTTTCATAGTTCTTAGCATCCTCATCTTCCTCCATGTCCATTTTATTATCAGTAACTTCAGAAGAATCTCTACGCACCAGGATTAATCCTGAGAAAATATGAATTAAACAAACTATGCCATCAACAATACAGCAGCTGATATCAGACCATATTTTGTTTTTTGACAATTGAAACAATTCTCTCAGGTTAGCTGGTATGAGCTAAAGCAAATACATTTTGAGAACTGACACTTCTAACCTGAGAGGTCTATGTTTCATAAAAAACAACCACTGCTGTACCACTATAACCTGATTAACCCATCCTGGTCCAATGCAGTTCACAGCATCACTCATTTACTGACAATTCATCTCTTAAGTACTTACCTAGGATACCATCTGATTCCCCCCATAGACCCTCCCCCATTCCCCTTGCCTTGCACATCAAACTAACCTGCCATAAGCATCTTAGTTATGCTCAGAATTCAGAATACTGCTGAATGAAGTGAATCCATCAAACAACTTTTCTAAAGATTCATTAAAATCAGACTTACCCTACCAATATCTGACAACTTCTTCTAAGACAGAGACAAGATGACAGTTATGAAACTACTACAGTCTTCTCATGACTACTTTAATAGGAAGCATGAAACCACTGCAACAGGAGGAGACCGGGGTTTCTGTGATAACACAATTTTGATGCAAACGCTTGCCCATTACATGCACTAATGTTCCAAGGGAATAAGCAAACAAGAATGCAAAAATGCAGAGGTTTGGATGTCATTGCCCTAGACATGTACTTCACACAATTTGCTCCTACAATATCAATGTCCTGGATCACTATGATCCACACACCTAATATTTGAAGTTTCCATGATCCCTACCTAGAGTAGTCATGGTTATAAGAAATATGAAATTGACCTCCAATGACCTTGGACCCAATACAATAGGATTACTGTGCTCAGTATGCCAAAAAATGTAGAACATTTGAAAAGTATCTATACTTGCTAGTAGAAAATATTGCATTAGAAAGGTAACAAAGTTTGACCTCTAGTGACTTGACACCACCTATGTCCTCTGCCACAACATTAGGGTTCTTTTTCTCAATATATAGCATCAATGTGTTAAGTATGCAAAGTATCCATGGATACTCACTCTCTTGAGATATCATGTTAACAAGGCTTCTACAATTTGAGCAAAACAATAACATCAGTATCTGTAACTAAAAGGTAAAACCAGGCATTTTTCATACTTCAAATTCAAAGGCTAGTTAAAGCTACTATGGCACCAAAAAGCACCTTAAACCCCACCACTTTCAGGGCCCTAAGCAGGCCTAGGATCACCATTACAGGGGCTGTGCATAGGCGTGCTATGTTCACATGCCCCACATTCAGTGATGAGTGAAATTTTCAGACATTGGCTGATTTGACTCATCAAATAATTCTTCAAGGAATCATTGTAATTTACACAGTACTTACGGAGTAAGTCTAAGTAATCTCTTGTGATGAGTCGTAATAAATGATCAGCAAGAATTTCTTCAGCCTCTTCTTGGTTATTACCTTCCTCAGCTTCACTGTAACCACCAAAAACAGGAGAAAAAAAAATTATGCCAGTAAACTGGCTCATATTTATTATGTGGTGACAGACTGACAAATAAAACAAATAAAAAAAACTGATCACTGAAATCCTCCTTGGCAATGGCTACCACAATGTGGTCTGAACAAGCATTGTGAACTACGATGTAAAAGGAAGGGTGAAGGAAGGGTGAAGGAAGGGTGAAAGAAGGGTGAAGGAAGGGTGAAGGAAGGGTGAAGGAAGGGTGAAGGGTGACACTCTCCACAAACTCAGTAACAAGTTTGCACAAAAACTAAGCTCAGATAAGCTCATACTTAATATCACAGTGGTGATAGATTGAGCCTACATTTTTTTCTTTTTTTTTTTAAATTTTTGCATTATGAGGGAGAATACTCCAGGCCTGCAAATATTTGGTTTAAAGTAAAGCACTGCCATCTGGATAGCAACTGAACAAGGTTACCATGAGCTAAGTTCTCTGTTTTGAATAAATTAAAACCAGGATAGGTAAAGTATTTATGAAACGAGTACAAAACCCATCAACTATCAAAACAATACAACAACTGGTAAATTAATTTAGATATTTGCATAAATATAGTAAGATTCCTAGAAGATTATCACATAAAAAAGAAATACTAACTGAAAATTTAAGGTTTTAAATGATCAGACTGGAAGAATGTTCTTATTCTTTTGAGATACCATCAACTTATCAATGGTGTGGAAATGTAAAGAAGCTGAATGCCTGCCTACTGAGATAGATTAGAGTATTAATGTTGAATAACAGCATTTGCTGTCTCTCTTTTATATAAATCAGTGAATAAGCAGGTATGCAGTCAGGTACATCTGAGATTCTGTCTGGTGGTAAGTCTTTTTAAAGAGAACAAGCAGTCGCTCCAAACTTACTTTGACACAAGAACTGTTAGTTACAAATCTCATCCTATATCTATTGTATCTTTCATAATGTATCAGAACATACATGTGGCATTCTCAAAGTAGACAAAGGGGTCACTTTGTTTAAATTTACAAATACAGTTACAAAACTGCTCTCACATGATCTAAAAGAGCCATTCATTAATCAGGATACCAGGGTACACTAATTCAATTTGAGGTGACTGCATTTTCCCTTTAAGCCCTGCCCTCCATTGAGTTTACAGTGTAATACAAACTTGTGTCCTTACCCTTGCTGTCTAGACCACTCTCCACTCAGTCTATCCAACAAAAGGCTGCACATCTTTTTTAAGATGGGTATTAGAAGACTAGTGTAGCAATCGGGTGGACAGTATTGCACTAAATGTTTCAGAACAACACGTTAATACTTCTGTCAAGGAATAAAATAATTGCAACAACAACAAAAAAAATGTGGAAATTATTGGGTCAGTTTAAAATAATCTAACTGGCAGAGGGGGGAGGGCTAGGTGAAAAATTGGTTTCTTTTGGGCTATTTGAGAACAGTTTAGTTCAGATATGTTACTACACCAAAACACAAATGGCTCAATATTGTATATCTACCAACAAATAGTGCTTAACAAGATGGCATAAAAAAGGATATGAATGATATTTCTGAGTTTAAAGTTTGGCAGAAATTCAATGTTGCTGAAGAGTGTTTCCCTCATCTTTAGGCCAATTCCCTCAGGTGAGTAGAACTCATATCCAAAACTCTGACATGCTGTGGCAAATATATGACATCTACAGGGATGGAAAACAGAAGTCCTGATGACATGTTAAAGTAAACAGTGATGTAACAGCCATTTCCAAGAATAGCCCAACAGCTTAAATGTGATTGTGAAGCATACCAACCTGTCCATACAGAAAGAGCTATCTGATCAGAGACAGTATGTATTCTTGTCAAATAATACCTTATCCTTCTTAAAAATATGCACTATATGACTAAGGGAAACAAGATAGTTCACCAAGAATGTTATGTTCAATCCTGGAAGTCATTTCCATAAATAATTCACATGAAAATGAAATCAGTTGTACCTCTACACACATTCAGTGGTTTATGAGATTCTTAGCTACACACAGTTACATTTTCTCCTAGATGGCACTTTCATTGTTTGAAGTATGGAGGCTGATTAATGAATGAAGAGCATTATCAGTACTATGAACTTCTTGTTACTCTGTTGCCAAATGGGGAGTGTGCAACTTCTGGTGTAGCGGATAAAACATCTACTGCACCAAATGACACCAGGAATGGAACTCACTGGCTGCATCTCCTAGGCAATATCTTTCACTACCTTATAGTAACTTTCCTAACATAGAAGTCTGACCAGTCTTCATTTATGTTTGTTTCTGTAATCTATCATCTTTACAACCTTCTTTGATTGTGGCAAACCAGAGGTATGAAGTATATGAGGTATATGAGGTATGATGTATATAAGACTCATCCACATGTAAAATGAAGCACCCTAAAACATCTGTCAAACTGTACTTATTACAGTCAATACTACTAAGTAGAAACCTAAGCTGTGCTTGTACCTGGGCATGAATGCTGAGTACAAGGCTGGGTTATACTTACAGCTGATCATGAATACTGTGCAGAAAGCTCTGGGTCTTCTCTGCCATTGGTCTGTTAGCTGGAAGCTCATAAACATCTGACAGACTTGGAGAGACACCTGTAAGGTAATATTTTATCTAGTGTCTTTCTGTTCAATAAACTGTGAAACATATTACGATATGTAAAACTTATGATATGCTTGAAGGATTATCAAAACAAAGGAATAACTATAGAAATAAGATCTTACAAGTCTGTTAGTCATAGAGGACAATGCAATAGTCAAGGTGTCAGCTCAGAAACAGCCTCTTGAATGACATCAGTATGACATCAGAAACAAGCATTCATCATAGCTAACCAATAGTCATTTATTAATACATCTGTTCACTGTATGAGGGATACTTCTCATAGCATTCATAAAAGCCAAGTGTTTCACTAGTGTTAGTACAGTAAAACCCCGTTTATCCGAACACATCGGGACCGAAGGTTGTTCGGATAACGAAAAGTTCGGATAAACGAAGTTCTAAGTTTTTGCCTCAAGTACGGTACACTGGGTCCATATAAAACAGTGTGTCAACACATTTCCAAAATAATTTCGAAAAGGCTTAAAATTGCAGACAAAATCCCCCAAAATATTTCGTTACTATTTTTTGTGACCGATGATATGACAAATAAATTTTAAGACGTCTAAAACAGAGAGATTTTATTCCAAAAATTTGAGCCTTCGCCCGTCTGAATGACCAATGCTTTCTACACACTAAATGAATGTGTGTGTTGAAGAAAAGCTGTAACGATCTGGAGAGGTATCTAGAGTATAAATTCTGCAAAAATTTCAAAAAAAGTTAGAGACACATGTGTAGGAGACTCTCAAACAGCAGTTCGCAATGTTTTTGTAAGGTCTACTTTCATTATATTTAGGTATGAAGTTCACTACGTTACTAACTTTTCAGATTTAGTGAAACTAAGACTTACGCTAGCCTAACGTATTTTCGTATGAGAGGACATTGAGCCTACACCGACTCATGGCTGCTAACAAGAATTTTAAAGCAAATACGTACGGTATTTCTTCCAAATTGGACAAAGATATAACAGATTGTTTTCTATGTCCACATGTCGGCTGTTTTAGCCATCGTGACATCTTTCCATTACTTTTAAAGTCCCGAGAAAAATTTGTGCATTTCTGCAAAAATTTACGTTGAATTCTGCCTTGTAAAGCACTAAAACTTGGTGTATACTACTGTAATTGTGTTGACTATTATTGTTGTTAAATCTGACGGCTAGTTCGGATAAACGGGGTTTCGGATAAACGGGGTTCGGATAAACGGGGTTTTACTGTATTAACATTACTTGTATGCTTGATGCCTCTAATAAACAGATGAAGTACTTGTCCAGGCCAACTCACCTAATATTGCATTTCTTTCCATCTCTGATATTTCAAAAGCTTTTTTGTATTCAGGACAAACCTTAGCTTGTACTTCAGGTGTCCATATTGTGTTTAATGTCCTGATTGTGATAAAAAAAAATTGTCAAAATTTTCTCGTGAAACACATCACCAGTACATAAAAACAAATTGCATTACCACTAGTATATAACCAGTAACGACCTTACTATTGAACCTTTGTACAATGAATGTGACATAAGACTTACACACATCAATAGTTGGTATATAAGAAACATGGTGTAAGCTAGTGTCATTACGAATAACCCTTTATTGTTTACAGAACCTATAGTGTTCTACTTGGAAAGTAACAAACATTCACATCTAATGAGCATGGTATGAATGACTACAGTACATCATGTTATTAATTGTTACAGATATAACATCACTAGTACAGTACAAGGCACACTGCTATCTCTAGCAGATATGGTTAACAATGAAGATCTTATGCTAGTTAGTTTGCAAAACATACAATGGATGTATCTCTCACCAGCTCAGTTCCAGTACATGGTGCAACAGTGGTGTTACATGTGGTGCAGACGGATTAGTTACAATAGGGCGCCCATCTGCCAGGTAAGCTTTAACAAAGCCACCATCTTTAGCTTCCTAGGAAATAAAAATAAATACATCTTGATACAACAAAGGAAGGTAAGTCATTGCTATCAGTTATATGAAATACATGTCTCACAACAAGGAATTAATGTAAGTATATGATGGTACTGAGAGCAGACCAAGCTTGGAATAGTGTAGCTATCAACACTGTCAGAAGTGTCAATTGTTAAGAACAAATGAGGACATGAAGATAAAAACTTCATATAACTTCAAAGTTCTTACCACTTATCTCATTTGAAATACTGACCTGCATATCTTTAGGGACACAGCTTCGTTTCATTACTGCTAGTATGTGTGTAAGACACGTAGTAATATGAGCCCTGTTAGCACCTAATGCTTCCTCCTGGCTAGGCGATGTAGGAAATTCATCCAGACCAACATGGTGTAGGAAAGCTTCAGCTGGGAAGATCATTCTGAGAAAATAGAATCAAATCAGAAACAAAGTTTCACCACTTTTACAGTTTTAAAGTGTTTCTATTCACACAGATGCTTTTCAAACTTTAAAAGTGATTTAATTTTGGCAATCTGTTTTATAGTGGCCAAGACAGGGTTTCAACAACTGACTGGCCAAGAGAGAGTCCTCGATGTGTAAACTGTTTTCACCTCCATGTTTCTAAATTGTTCCCTATCTCAAAGTACCTGGTAATACCAAATTTACAGCTCCTCAATGTCTTGCCAAATGTCACTTTGAGAAGCTTTACACCTTCTCCCTTGTGGGAAATAAAATAGATAAACACAAGTTGTTATGTATTGCTTAATTGGTTCTGTTTATTGCAAGTTTACAACTTACAACAAATGAAGTACAGTAAGTCTGATTACTAAAAACCATTGTTACATCTTCTGAACATGTCTTACTCACTTGTAGCAGACCTAGTATTGTCTATGTCGATGGCATAAGGTGCTGTAAAGCTAAGAAAGCAATATAAGACAGATTAACACCAAACTGACAATGGTCAGTCTATAACAAAATACTGGTTTGCCTTTGACTTACAATGATTGGTCTGTGACTATGGCCAATAGGAATCACACTGATTCAACACTGGCTGATCATAGACTGATAATGTCTGGTCTGTGACTGACAATGGTTTGGTCTATGACTGTCTGACAATGGTTTGGTCTGTGCCTGAGACCTGCTGGTATATCACTAATACACAAATGGGAGATCACAGACTGACAACGGGTGGTCTATGATTGACAATGGTTGGTCAGTGCCTGAGACCTGTTGGTATAACACTGACACAACATATCACAAACTCATCATTTCCATACTAACTGCCACTTACTGTTTGGTAGACTGAGCTATCCAGACCGAAGACACTGGTTCCAGGACTTCTTTAATGAGGGTACTCTGTCTGTCAAAATCTTTAAACTCATTGCTTATGAGAATGAGAGTCTCATAAAGGTTTACTCTTTCAAGCTTCGTAAGTTGTTCTGGATCTCTCATGACTTCTCTGGTCTTGTTATGAATTTCATCAAAGAAAGGCTGCAAGATAAAACACATATGAAACTTTGTTTGCAAACTGTTATTGACATGATAGACAAAGATGGTACAACTGACTGTTACTTGTTCTACTGAGAGCATCGTTTTTGTCTCATCAACCCGTGCCTTCTGTCTTCAAGTTTTTACAAATTCTTTAGGAAAGACAAAAGCTGTTCTTCTACTTGTTTTTAAAACAAACTATTCATCGACTGAGCTTTCAGATGTAACCACATTTATCATCTCCAACCTCTACACATTCAATCACAGTGAACTTACCACCATTAATTCAGGATGGTCTAGGCACATCCTAACAAGTCCACAACATGCATGGCGTCGAACGTTTTGCACAGGTCGCGTCCTCGTCTTCTGAGAACACAGGGAAAAAAGAAGAACGGCATTTAGTCTAATTATTTTGCAATCTCATATGGTGAAAATGTTACAATGGTATAGATGGACTGCAATAAATTATAAATATTAAGTCTGTTAGATAACATAAAAGTATGATTAATACTGCATATTGTGAAAGGTACATACAATGCCACAAGTTACATCTAAAACAACAGAATTTTTGGGTAAGTGAATGTGGGTTATGATTTAATATCATTTACAAAATGCATGCATGTAAAGTAGACGAATATGAAAACAAGGATTTGACAGCAATCAACAAGCACTTTAAAAGCAATAGTTTACACTGAGATCTACAAAAAAATATATGATGAGAGGTACTACAACAGAGAGATACTATACTTAAGGTATACTGACCTTTGTTTGTCCAGGTAATGAGTAAACAGCAGCAGCAAACAGCTACGAAAGGGTAAAATAATAAAAAATAATACAAATAAATGGTATCCAAGATGTAAAAGACACATTTATCACATTATGAAATACACACTTACATGCTCCTAGATCACTGACCTACAGTATTTTATTCATACTCGTAGGTAAGTGACATGCAGTAATCTATTAAGTCACTAATTAAAACTGACACATGATAATTTTCCCATGAAGCAAACCTTGGCGCTATAAAAATGCATTGTTAGTGTTTCTTGACTGCACAAATGATATGGACCTACATATAACAACAGTGCAACTTTTGACAGAGGCTTGCTGTAATGAAATGATACACTACGCACTTTCAAAACCTCAAGGTGAGTGACATCTTGGTGTTAATATTCATTAATTGTATGATAATGTACCTCCATGATACCACAGCCACTGTTGACACTTATTGCAATGGTTCACAAGTTTTACAAAGGCACCCTACTCCATAAACCATCGTTTCAGATTCTGTGTCTTACTTAATAAACCATCTCAGAAAACCCCTACAAAAGTTTCCACTGACCTATCAAAACTTCCTGAGCAATCTGTATGAGCCACCACTCAACATGAAGTATTCAGACCAACTTTCCAGATGGATGATCACATTCTATGTTAGAAACTCTTTTTTCAAACAATGACCTGACCTGACTAATGAACAACCTCTGACCTCGACCTGCTGCATGTTCCACAAAACCCGATAATCAAGCATTACTCTCACCTGCTCTTGCAACAACATTCATTGTTAAGTTTTGGGAGAGCATACCACATTTTTTCTAACTACAACCCCAAGCCACCACTATGCAATGTCCTGGGCAGCCCCACTACTGAACTCAACGAATCATGAAAATACTTAAAAATGTGAAGTCAAGTGTGAAAAGATGGTGCAAGGATTCTACATGATACATAGTACCACCTGTGGCAATTTGCTAGAGTGAGCTTAAAGTCACACTGCAGAACTGTCAATTTAAAATACAACTAGGAGCAATGGCCATCTATCCTTCAATCTGTAGGTTGCATGCTCATACAATTTTTGATCACAAACACACTTAGCCCCACCCACTTACGAATATCCATGAGTTTGACACTGATGTACCAAAGTAAATACCCAGTCATAGCAAACAAGAAGCAAATTAGACTTACTGTTTGGGAGACATTGACAATTCTGCATTTCTATGTAAATTATGTCAAGCACTGCTATCTATGTAAACCACTTACCTATTCCTTCAATGCATATGTCCCTTGAGAAACCTTTCTGCATATCTAGGTACATACACAGCCACACATTTGCAGGACACGCATGACTTTGAACACCATAAAATAGTACACACCATATGAACAGATACATGATAATACAAAATGGACCAACCTCTTGGTATGACTAAAGACTGAAACCCTAGCCAGTGGAAAAGTTTCAGGGCCATTGAACACTATCATTCAATTCTCTAGGAGTACACTGCAGTACTTATTTTTTATAAGTACTTGCCAAACCAAGCCATACAATTATTCAAGTACTGTACAACAAAATTAAATTAAAAACTGTCTGCAAACCTTGTCTAGGACTTTTTTGACTTGCTGCATATCCTTCTTTAATGATGGGAAAAGAGCTGACACACATGTAAGTACACATGAAAGAATCAACGGATCCTACAAAAATGTGGAACAAATAAGAAGAAGACACAATTAAAAAATATCAATTTGTCATCCACTTTATCCCTGACAGTTAAATAACAAAGAAGACATACTGAGTGGGGATGTGAAGACCCATATAGCTAAACAGTATCATCTCAATTTTCATTATACGTAATTCACTTACCTTTTTTACTTCATACTTAAAAATATATGCTATCCTAGATCTCAAAAAACTTTCACATACTCCATCCGAGGGACAAACCAGTGAAACCACTCTGGTTGTAACATACTGTGTTGAGGTGCCATACCTTTATATCTGCATCCAAGGCACTGTGGAGAAGGTCCAATGCTTTGAGGTTGAGACTGTCATCAATGACCAGTACCTTACCCATCACAGCATCCATGAATGATGTCAGGGCATCCCATTGATGCCAGGAGGGACTATGATGAGTGCACATTGTGTGACCTGTGAAACATCCACAAACATGCCACTATGAATGTGAGAAACACACAGGTTTACTGACCATGTAGTTAATCATTTGTAAAATTGTGAACACAAACTTCAAAACTTATTACAGCAACAACAAGCTGATATGGAATTTAAATAGTGACCAGTGCTGTACAATCCCATCAAAATTCTACAAACACAAGACAATGGTATGAGGGCATTGAATTCTTCCTAAATCTGACAGCTTTGATAGGCACCAGTCTAAACACTACAACCACAATGCAGTATGCACTGCATGCAAATACAAACTTACTCAGTCCATTGTCTCATGAAATGTACACAGCACAAAGTATCTTATTTACTGAAAGATTACAGGTCTACGAAATGAAAGTTTCTTACCTACTTGTAATTTAATGATCAACCCTTTCCTTATGTGGTATGTGCCATATGACATCATACCTCCCTATATGGTTCTAACTGGCTGAAGCCTGCACTGAAGTGGAGGCTTTTAGCTCCACAAAAGGGATTCTGATATAACACTCCTCTCACCCTCACACATAACCAAGAGCAAGTCTGCTCACTACAGCTTACAGTGTATATGACATTTTACCATGTGATTTCTCTCTTGTACAGTTAAGTGAATGGATAAGCCCCAATGACATATTCTGAAAATACTTCAAACAACACTTCTCAACAATTTCCTCCAAAAGGTTGTAAACCAGTTGAAAATGATGGTGTCTTATTTTGTTCTGTTTTGTTTAGAAGCCACTGACTACTTATTTTATCTTCTGTAGAGCACTGGTAGTAACACAAAACATTTTCTAGTTGTTATAAGAAACATGATGTCATAATTTCTCATTAATTACCTGAAATGTACATACCTGCTTCAAGCTGTAATGGTGACTGCAGCAGCTGAATGAGCCATTTACTTACAACATCAAATGCTAGGGAGGGACTATGGGTAGAAATCTTACGAATAACATCTACCTGGTGAGATCTGTGAACTGAACAAAAAACACAACAATAATTACATAACAAAAAACAACTATTTAAAGAATGAGCTTCAGTAAATATGACATTCCCTATAAAAACACTTTTTTCTTCCAATTTCTTTTCTTTCTTTGAATCAAATTCTAAGAAGAACTAAAACTGAGACTACTCTGGTTAACCATCCAAGGTGATATAAACAGATCTAAACAGAGAGCCTTAAAGAATGCCAAAAATGACATACAACCTTACGAAAATTCACACTGCCATTGGATTTTAGTTCAAAAAGATTGAGGTAGGACTCTAAAAAGCCAGCCTAATGAAGACGGTGACAGTTATGAAGTACAAGTGCCTTTGGAGGTGGTAGCTGCCATACTCAGAAACAGCCTCTAGTTATCCATCACACTTAAGGTCTGATGTGACTGTTGATCATCACAGCTAGCAGCTGACACACTCAAAGAAACAACTCACAAAGCAATTTCTTCTTACAACTCAACAAAATAAATTGCATATCCCATTACAGCATTTGAACAGAGCAATAAATGCTTCTAGTTTCCAAGGGGTATCACTTTCTTTGTAAATCCTCTGTTACTAACACTTTATTTAACATTGTATCATAGAATATCCTTAGTCACTTAAGTAACTCTCTGACTGAGGTAATGATAATCTTCTTTGCCAGACACTACAAATTTTCACCCTGTTTACAATCCACTTCAAGTACAGGTATCTCATATACCTCATGCAAGTACCTCATTTGCTACCTATCTGTCAACTTACTTGCAAAAAATTGTAGGAACTCATCATCACTATCAAAATCCATTTTTGAGAAGTGGCAAGAAGGGTAATCACTTCTGGAAGGCATTCCAACCTATAAAATGAGAAAGCAATCATACACCTGCTTTTATGCATAAATGAACACGCTTCCATACAGAAATAAACTTGTTAAAATGTGCACACTTTTATTAGGTGGAGGTGCTGGATAATGATATGAAACACTAAGTTACACATACAATACTGATAACAACATACTAGTGCCTGTTTTATGCCATGCACACCATAGTGATCATGACATGTTAGTGCCTAATTTATGCCACACAAAAAGGGGCAGTAATCACCCTTTAATACCTGTTTTATACCACGTACATTACTTCTGACTCATTCCCTCCATAGAACCAGAAAGCCAAAAGGCTTAGTGATTCCTTGCCAAAAAGGGGGTGCTTTGTTACACTGAGGTTCATCCATCAAATTTATTCTTCTCTACTTCATCATTTTTTATGATGTGGTCACAATTTCACCCCTGCTCACATCAGCTCATACCACATGACCTTTGAACCAAAACATGAATAACCAAAAAATGAAAAAAAAAAAAAGTATTAGAAGGGATTTGTCTGTGCTTCCTCCTTTGTAATGACATGTTTACAAAGTTTCAGTTTTTGACCTCTGGTGACCTCAAATGGCTTGTGACCTCCACAAAAAACAATTGCCTTTATCCTCTCACCATACCACGTCCACATACTCAGTATGAAATCCATCCACGCTTCCTACTTTGAAATATTGTGTAAACAAGGTTTTCAGACTTTGACCCCTGGTAACCCCAGATGACCTTTCACCTCCACCAAAAACAATAAAGTTCTTCCCCTCACCATAACACATCCACATACTTAATATGAAATCTATCCATGCTTCCTACCTTGTGATATCTTGTAAACAAGGTTTTCAGACTTTGACCTCCGGTGATCCCAGATGACCTTTGGCCTCCACAAAAACAATGGAGTTCTTTTTCTCACCATAACACATCCACGTACTTAATATGAAATCTATACTCACTCCCTACCTTGAGATATCGTGTAAACAAGGTTTTCAGACTTTCAGCCCTGGTGACCTCAGATGACCTTTCATCTCCACCCAAAAATAATAGGGTTCTTCCTCTCACCATAATACATCCACATACTTAATATGAAATCTATCTTCAGTCCCTAACTTGCAATATTGTGTAAACAAGGTTTTCAGACTTTAAGCCCTGGTGACCCCAGATGACCTTTGACCTTCACCAAAAACAATAGGATTCTTTTTCTCACCAAACATGCACATACTTAATATGAAATCTATCCATGTTCCCTACCTTGAGATATCGTGTAAACGAGGTTTTTAGACTTTGACCGCAGGTGACCCCAGATGACCTTTGACCTCCACCAGAAACAATAGGCTTCTTCCTCTTTCCATAACACATCCACACACTTAGTATGAAATCTATCCAAGCTTCCTACCTTGAAATATCATGTAAACAAGGTTTTCAGACTTTGACCCCTGGT
The DNA here is from genome assembly GCA_029531755.1 of Holothuria leucospilota. Classification (NCBI taxonomy): domain Eukaryota; kingdom Metazoa; phylum Echinodermata; class Holothuroidea; order Aspidochirotida; family Holothuriidae; genus Holothuria; species Holothuria leucospilota. Next base: position 71,729,349 of record CM055963.1, on the reverse strand, counting down.
GACCCCAAATGAGATTTGACCTCCACCAAAAACATTAGGTTTCTTCCTCTTTCCATAACACATCCACATACTTAGTATGAAATCTATCAAAGCTTCCTACCTTGAGATATCGTGTAAACCAAGTTTTCAGACTTTGAGCCCTGGTGACCCAAGATGACCTTTGACCTCCACCAAAAACAATACCTGCCAAATATGAGATCCCTCAGAGTTACCCTTTTTGAGATATCGTGTAAACAAGCTAAAGCGTCTCACACACACACACACCCACACACATACACAACATCACCATTGCATAGATTCCTTGCCTGCCTTCGGCAAGGAATCAAAAATGAATATAAATCTTTTCAAGTACTAGTTACCTTCTGAAGAGTTTTGGTGAATATCTGCAAGAGAGCTGGGAGAATGGATGTGAGAGATGGATGCTGAATAAAATACTGATGACGAAGTAGAGCTAACCAAGTAGTCAGGGTCATGTGACACACATGCACACTCGGATGATCAGTGAAAGCCCAAAGAGTCTGCAAACTCAATTCTAAGTTTGGTGGAACTTCAAAGCCAGGAACATCGGCACCCTGTAATAACAATAAGATGTATGTCATCATTATTAGAATCACTGTCTGTTCAAAACAAACTTTAAGAGTTTTCATGTTATGCAAGAAGAGATACCACAAATTGTACAGTAAAGCACCAATTACTCACAGGGAATGGGAAGGTACTCACCCATATAGCACATAACTGACCAAGCAGACCAGTAAGGATCTGGCATAAGAGTTTCAGGAACACATATGACCCCTCATCAGCATTGGGTAAGGAGACATCTCTGTAATGGAACAAGCAACAAAAATAAGCTTTATAATGGATCACCTGAAACAAGCAATAACATAAAAATCCGAAACGAACACTCATGTGCTTAATTTTGTGACAACTATGAAGCTCACTGCCATTCTAATAAGTGTTCCGTGATTGATTACAGGAATCCTAGTTTTGGAAGGCAAACCAACTCACCTTGCTGCACTCCCAATTGTTGAAATGGCATCTTGACTCAGTAAGATAAGAAGGGGGACCCTGTCTTCCAGCTTACCCTAAAAGGAGGAAGGACTGGTTAAATAATATGTTGGAAAGGAACTGAATACATACAATTATAAAATGTAGGTCAGACTTAAAGGTAACTTTTGAAAAAAGCAAAACAAAACTGGAAAGGTGGGAGGGGAGGACAGGACAGGTAAGAATTTTTAACCTAACCACTGCATTCTTTGCAATGTTTATCTGATGAAACATTCTTATAACTGATTCTCACTACTTAAGTAACCATTCTACAGTTTTACCAGAGCTATGAATAATATAAACCTCCCTACCCCGAATCACTGTAGTAAACTAATGTGGGTTTCCTGCGAGGCTGAGACTGCATTAGAGCTCTTGTGCCAAGCCAATCATGGCTAGACCGTACAAGAATGTGGGTTCATCAGGCCTAAGGTCGGCTGGACCGAAAGGTAATTAGGGCTGATTTCGTGAGACTGAATGTTCATTTGTTTTTTCCAAACCAAAAGAGAATTTCCATTTGCAAGACAGCAGGTTAGCGAGGCAGTTTACTATGGAGTAAATCCAACTGACTGCATCAATATAATTAGCTACATCTGAACATCAAGGAAGAGGCAAACCCGTGTACAATGCTTTATCTTAAATTTTGTTGTCTAGATGTGCTAATGGTTCCCACATCCATTTTCCATTCCTTGCTAAGCTACTTTCTACAACTAGCATGAAGGGCTTCGAGCTCCTACATTTCAACTGAAACAGCTGCCCTCCCGGGACTCCAGACTAGTTTGGGATCATACTTTTTGTCCCTGTTAAAAGGCGCTTAGCTTGCATCTGCGGTGTGAACCATGGAAGTAGGACAACAACTAGGACCTACTTCTACAGTTCTACATTTAACAAGGAGGCATAAATGTTTTTCTAAGCAATTCTTGCAGATCTTCGGTCTGGAGGACCTTCGGTTTCGCAGGCTGTAACCATTGGTATCTAATTCATATGAGTCTTGCTTCACTCACTCATGTTGACTGATGTCCAGAAGCCAACTTGCTTTCTCCTTAAAAACACAGACCTTCACTTTGGCTATGCAAAGAAATCACTGATGAAACATTCAGTGTATATGGCATCTTCTAATAAAGGTAAATTTTACTTACTTTCCAATGGACTATGATTTGTAGACACTCTGCTGCCCTTAACCTAAGTCCAGGCTCAGACAGAAACAAGTAAAGCATTCTGAGGAGGGCATTGTTGTCCTTAAAAACATGTTGACTTGGTGTCCATTCCACAAACCCTGACAGAGTAAGCAACACATTTTCTGCAACTTTACAAGCTGCCTGTGCCTGAAAATATGCAAGGAAAATCAATTTGAACTCATTTTGATACCACTTACACCAGCTCATGCCGACACATAAGAATTAAGTTGGCAGAAGTGTGACTGATTCTTCAGCTATGCTTGTATTTAATTAATGAAATGTATTTAATATGTATGCATTTAAAATGTATTTAATTAATGAAAAGGGATGTGTTCTGTTACACAAGTGGAGTAGAACAAGCTGGCAGTTCAACATAAATGCTGTCAAGTTATTCATGAAACCGTGTTACTTTCTACATACAATTATCTGTCCTATCAATCATACTAAAATATAGACATCCAACAGATTTCCTCCCAGTAGCTAGACTTACCATCACTCTTTAAACTACAACAAACAACATCGTATTCAATATTTGCAAAATAATCATCTAAAACATGTTTGTAAAATGTCTGCTAAATTTAAGTCCTATTCTCCAGCAAAAGTTAAATTTTAAGCAAAATGTACTGAATCACATACATCATATTTACGTAAATATATCAAAAGGAAAATTCTAAAAGCTTTCAAACACTGCGCTTACCTCCTCAAGACTTCCTTCACTTTTCTGGAATTTAATGGAACAAAATGAAAAGAAGACTATGATCACTTTAAATTGAAATGATCACTTTAAATTGAAGTTAACAGAAAAAATGGTGTTATTCTAGGGAGGGAGAGGGGGAGGGCGGCAAGAAAATGAGACACATGTTGCGAATCAACAAATAAGAAAATGCCACCTTGATTTATACTGTTGTGCAGAGTAGGGTTTTTAAGAAAGGTGCACTTACACTTATCAAGAGTTGTTACACATTCAAAATACTGAAACTTCAGACTACTTGAAGACTTCTTTAGGCCAAGATAGCCATTTAAAAGACCATGGAATACAGAATCATAATGGGTACTACAAAAAAAAAAAAAAAACTGCAATTTTTCTTCTGCTTCTACACTGTGAAAACATGTAGCAACTTTATCTGAAGAAAAGATATGCATAATATGATGTTTTCAAGACCATATTGTAATTTTTTGACACCACATGTCCAAAATTCAAGGACAATGCAAGTATAACAATGGACTTTTGAAGCAAAATATAGTATGATAACGTTCTTCAACACAGCCACAATTTTGAATACAATGGGCACACTCAGGTCAAGCTTTAGGTCCATCCAATTATTTGAGAAGCAAACAAAATTAACAACACTTAAGTCCTGACATTATATTCACAATAAGTAGCTACTATGGTACCTTGAGCTGGAATCTATCTGTATAGTGTTTCAGTAACTCCCTGAAGAAAGTAAAGAGACTCTCCATCTCTGCATTCAAAGCCTGAGAAATTTCCTTTCGTCTCTGCTGTGGAATGTTTTGAGAGCCAACAGCATCCTCAACCAGTCGCAATAAAATGAACATAACAAGCTCTGTCTGGGTTTCCTGTATTTGAGAGCATAAAATCATTCCGCACAAATTATAAATGTTATCTACAGCACCTTGAAACCATCTTAAAAAATCTGAAAAAAAGATCAAAGGTGTTTTCCAGTGTCAGACCTTTAACGTCTGGGATCACACAAGTGCTTTCAGAAATCGCAAAGTTGTACTTTCAGACAAAAACTGTATTTTTTAAAAACATACCAAGATAAGCCTACAGGCTTTTAGAATACACCTCTAAAACAGTTATTTCTCACCACAATTGATTACATTTTACAGTAATGTAGCTGCAATGCTTAATAAAAAATAGGACTGTACTACTGTATATGAGGCTAGCCTACCTAGAAAATGCATCAATTCAGTCACCAAATAAACTTGATACAGCTAAACAAAGCAAATTAAATTCTGCAAATTTTATCTAGCAGCCGAACTGGTTTGACTAATTATGATATAAAGCAATTTTGTTGCTTCTAAAATCCTGATGCTGTTTTGCCAAAATTTGAGCAGGTACAATTGTTTCAGTCATTTCAAATTTCAATTCCACTGTTGTGCAAACTGCTAGGCCTATACATAAAGGCTACACAGCCTTAGGGTATCAAGCTAGATTATCAAATTGATAACCAGGTTGGCATCCAGCTCATAAAATAGCTATACAAGACTTTGTGCAAAATATGTTGGCTATGCCCTACAATAGTTCTTACTTTACTGTATCTTTACACTGGCTCTTACACTATCCTTAAATGTTTATATGGATATATATTGGGCCAAGCCTAGTCTGGTCTTTCTGTGAAAGTAGTCTGATCTTCTAAAGAATCTGTAAGTTCATAACTCATGGTACCGAACTTTCAATGTACAACTGCAATACAAACTGTAATGGGAAGTCCATCCCACATAGCTAGGTCAATGCAGTTATGCACTGACTTAGTGTGTGAAGTTTTCACGAGATTGAATCATTCTGCACAAGATGGCATTAGCACAACATTTGTGCAGTACCAATCTACTCAGCAATATTTGCAGGAATTTTCACCAAACTATATCTTTTGTATAGCAAACCCCCAAAATGTATTTTACAGAAATCTCTACACTTATATTTTCAACATTTTATCATTCAAGATATGACAAAGTCACACTTTTTGGCAGGTCTACAATGTTCAAGAGCACAACAGCTAAGTAAACTGCTATTTTTCTTAGTAAATTGCACAGCCATACAGCAGCGTTACAGGATCCTGCAGCAATAATTTCACCTTGGGACTGAGACACAAATGAGAAGAATACTGACTGGCTATGACTGTTTATAAAACTGAGTGGGGCAGAAGTATGATTGCAAAGGGGCAAAATCTTGTCCACAACTAAGAACTTGCAGTGATTATGAAACTATTCATAAAATTATTTAAATCTCAACATATTTGCATGTACCCCTTAATGTTCTCTACTTGGTACAGTAGCATAGTGTACAAATACTGTGATCCTTTTTAAAAAGGAACATCAACATTTCTTTAACCTAGTGCTTTGTGACAGACGGCTTTTAATTAATATTCAAAGTCTCATCATATAAACCACTATAGAACAACCATACGTGCACAGTTGACTGTAAAAATGAATTATCCATGCATATATGTGCTGCACATTAACATAAGGGATGCTACACACACTATATAGATTAATTTATAAGATAAAAAAAATTTGCATACCCCTTCTTTGCAAAGAGAGTGCAGCTCATTCATAAATGTCGGCCATTGCTGAGGCCATTCTCTTTTTGCCATTTCTACCACAACCTTAGCCAATCCATCTTTTATGTAGATCTTTTCTTTAAGAATGTGGTTGGTTCCCTGTTTGAAAAAAAAAAGAGTTTAATTGTAAGCAATGAGTACTTACATACTTCATTTATGTCAAACTCTTAAACAACACAAATGCAAATGTGTGATGTGCATAAAGTTCATGTGTATACAGTTACTTTCAAATGAGTGGGAGTAATGGCTTATTAAACATATTCTAAAGTAAACATATATGTTAGCATTCACACCACTCCATAAGGAAAGGAAACTCACCTTCATTACCTTAATATATGAAGTATTGTCAGATAATATATCTCCCATCCCTAAAAGGCTGCTCCTTGGATCATCCCAAACACATTATGGCACCCACAACTATCTTTATTCAGAACTGGTGACTGCATTTTGATTGAAATAAATTCAGACTACAGTTTGAAGTATACGATATTCTCATCAGTTTAATGACAACTTAAGAAGATCGGTGAAAATTGATGTAGTTAGTTAGATGAGGTTTAACGTCCCAGTTTCCAACCAATTGGTTCAAGTCGAGACGACCACAGCCTTTTTTCCAGTTGTGGCTCACTGGCTTGTTTCCCCTACTCCATTGCTTATGCTGAGCACCAAGCACAAAGGCAGTAGGTTCCATTTTTCAAGTCTTTGGTATGACCCGGCCAGGATTTGAACCCTAGACCTTCCAGCTGCAAGTTGGATGCTCTAACCACTTGGCAACTGCAGTCGGTGTAGCATATGATGTAGCAATTGATGTAGTGTAGCATAAAGGTCAAATTACAGGAGGTTGGTACAGTATTACTGAAATCAAACAGAGTTGTGTATTTATTGGAATATGGCCTTGATCAATCAAACTTTCATAGAATGAGCTAGCTTTGTCTGGAAAGTGCAGTAAACATTATTTTTACACTGGAGCTTGAAGTAAACTTAGATGGGAATTTTGGGAGAATTTCTTCTGTATGGGATGAGCAAATTGAGTCTTAATTTGCGTGAACTTAAGGCATTCATTTTTGTTTTTCATTGTTCATTATGCTAGTAAAAAAAACCACAGGGCATAAATGCACACAATGACCAGAATATTTATCAAGTGAGCAAAAAAACTGGACCTACCTCAAGAGGTGCTAAATTTTTAAATTATGCAATATCCACTGCCTGTTCATAATAAGTACAGATAAAGTAGGAACAGGGAATTAATTCTAACAATGAATGAATCAGTCAAGTATTGTATGGCCACTGAATATTGTTATACATAGCCCTGCCTGATCAAGACAACTATCAGATACCATAGTAAGGTAATACAGCAGATTAACACAAACAGGTAAGCAGCATAACTCTTTATACAAACATTTTTGTACTAAGCCCTGCCCACTCGTTAATATGCATGAGATGGAGATTGAAGCATATCTTTACATTGTGATCAAGACAGGGTACCTACTGAGTATGATGCTCATCTCACATCCTTTACAACATACCTCTTTATGACATTTGTTCTTGTATACTTGGTCACACCTCATGAACACTTCAGATACTATCATTGTTAGCAAATGTTTATCAACACATTCATACTAAAAAATTTAAACTTACCATTTGAGAATATTTTGGTTTATAATTTAAAAGAACCTCACCCAATCTTTGATCAGTTCCCATGATACTAGTACATGTAAGCAAGAGTGTTCAACTTCAGACTATAGCTAATGTATCTTCTATAAATGTGGCATTCACCAATCCTTTCCCTTAGGAATTTATCTTTTCACAAACTGTTTAGACTGATGTGATCCATCAAGTTCAAATGCTAATATTAATAATTCTGATCTGCTGGTACCACAGGAATGTTACTTCTTCTTGACTAAACACATGCCCATATAATGAAGCAAAGTGGTTCTGATTCTTCAGAAATATATTTCAAATTTACGTCTAATCCACCTAACCAATAATATCCACAACATGATACTGGTAACAAAAGCTTACTGGAAAGGTGCCCACCTGATGTTTCCTTCCACAAGTTTAACCTTTTTCAAGCTCAGGCATTACATATGTTCACACCTAAACTAAAAGAAAATGCATGGTTGCCTTTTCTGTGTATGAATGAAATTAAAATGTTGGTCTGGGTGCCATCTGTTTTCTCCTGTCATGAAATTCAGAAAGTCCCTAAGGAAACCTACCTATTACTTACTTGACTTAAACAGCTGTTCAATTGCCTGAGATGAATGTGTAACCAACATGTATAAACTTAAGTATGACTGTTTTCAGTAAATGTACTCAAAAATCCCTCCCTTTGATACATTTATACTTACTGATGACATCATCCTCATAACTGTATCTTTCACCAACACTTTGTCATCAACAGAGATTGTGTTCCACTGAAATCTGCATCAAACAAGTTAAACAGAATAAACATATGTAACAATACTTATAAGAAGTTATTATCAAGTTGGTTTGCATCGAAATCTGAACTTGGTGATACATTAAGAATTTTTTTCATCCAATAAAAATGACTGTTTGATGACAATTTCAAAATGGTAAATTGCATTAACGTTTCCATCATGTTAATGTTGAGGTAGTGTCATTTTATCAGTCACAACAAAGCACCCATTTTCCACTTGTGGCAAATCTGTTACATATCATTGGCTCACTTCCTTTCGGCAAGTATTACATTTTTCTTCAAAATAACTTCCATTTATTTTGAAGGTGCTACTACCTCTAAGACCAGAAAGCCAAAAGGCTTCGTGATTCCTTGCCGAAAGGAGGGTGCTTTGCTACACTGAGGTTCATCCATCAAATTTATACTTCTCTACTACATCATTTTTTATGATGTGGTCACAATTTGACCTCTTCTCATGTCAGCTCATGTCACATGACCTTTGAACTAACACTTGAATAACCAAAAAAATGAAAAGAAAAAAAAAGAAGGGATTTGTCTGTGCTTCCTCCCTTGTAATTACATGTTTACAAAGTTTCAGTTTTGACCTCTGATGACCTCAAAGCTTGTGACCTCCATGAAAAACAATAGGGTTTTTCCTCACACCATAACACATGAACATACTTAGTATCAAATCTATCCAAGATTCCTACCTTGAGATATCGTATACGGTTTTCAAGGTTTGACCCCTGGTGACCCCAGATAACCTTTGACCTCCAACAAAAACAATAGGTATCTTTCTCTAACCACAATACATCCATATACTAAGCATGAGATCTACCAAAGCTTCCTACCTTGAAATATCGTGCACACAAGGTTTTCAGACTTTGACCCCCGGTGACCCCAGATGACCTCTGACCTCCACCAAAAATGATAGGGTTCTTCCTCTCGCCATAACACATCCACAAACTAAGTATGAAAACTATCCAAGCTTCCCACCTTGAGATATCGTGTAAACAAGGTTTTCAGATTTTGACCCCTGGTGACCCCAGATGACCTTTGACCTCCACCCAAAACAATAGACTTCTTCCTCTTACTATAACACATCCACATACTTAGTATGCAATCTATCCAAGCTTCCTACCTTGAGATACTGTGTAAACAAGGTTTTCAGAGTTTGACCCTTGGTGACCCCAGATGACCTTTGACCTCCACCAAAAACAACAGGGTTCTTCTTCTCACCACAACGCATCTACATACCAAGCATGAAATCTACCCAAGCTTTCTCACTTGAGATGTCATGTAAAAAAGGTTTTCAGATTTTGACCCCTGGTGACCCCAGATGACCTTTGACCTCCACCAAAAACGATAGGGTTCTTCCTCTCACCACAAGGCATCTACATACCAAGCATGAAATCTATCCAAGCTTTCTAAATTGAGATATCGTGTAAACAAGGTTTTCAGATTTTGACCCCCGGTGACCCCAGATGACCTTTGACCTTCACCAAAAACAATAGGGTTCTTCCTCTCACCACAAGGCATCTACATACCAAGCATGAAATCTATCCAAGCTTTCTACCTTGAGATATCGTGTGAACAAGGTTTTCAGGTTTTGACCCCCGGTGACCCCAGATGACCTTTGACCTCCACCAAAAACGATAGGGTTCTTCCTCTCACCACAATGCATCAACATACCAAGCATGAAATCTATCCAAGCTTTCTAACTTGAGATATCGTGTTAACAAGGTTTTCAGATTTTGACCCCCGGTGACCCCAGATGACCTTTGACCTCCACCAAAAGCAATAGGGTTCTTCCTCTCACCAAAACGCATCTACATACTAAGCATGAAATCTATCCAAGCTTTCTACCTTGAGATATCGTGTAAACAAGGTTTTCAGATTTTGACCCCCGGTGACCCTTGACCTCCACCAAAAACAATAGGGTTCTTCCTCTCACCACAATGCATCTACATACCAAGCATGAAATCTATCCAAGCTTTCTACCTTGAGATATCGTGTAAACAAGGTTTTCAGATTTTGACCCCCGGTGACCCCAGATGACCTTTGACCTCCACCAAAAACAATAGGGTTCTTCCTCTCAATATGGGCCATCTATGTACCAAGTTTGAGAACTGTCCAACTTTCCCTTCTTGAGATATCATGTAAACGAGCAAAGCCGTCACATACACACGCACACACACGACATCACCATCGCATAGATTCCTTGCCTGCCTCCGGCAAGGAATCAAAAATGATTTCAGGAATGACTACTCTAGAGTACCGCAACATACTATAGTAATCTAATGCCAACAACTACATTATGTATATCTGAATACATTCATACAAAACTGTGTTTAGACATATTTTATATGAAGTGGTACCTTCACATTTGTGTTTCTGTTTTTCCATTAATTTCTTTGTTCATTTGAGAGCTTTTTAAATGAAAAGTCATTTTCCAAGATGTTCCTTCTTTCTCGTTTCCATTTTTTTTCTCAGTTTTCTGTATCATGGAGAACTTGTCATTTTTCATTAAGACTAGATCACACTCAAATATATTAAATGTCTACCAAGACTTCAATGAAATAGGTTTCAAAAATCTATAGAGGGAAATATGAAGACAGGATTTCTGAATCTTTCCATACAACATCCAATATTGTAGGATTAACTCTACAAGCAATGAGTTAGAAGCACACACACTGCATCACCACTGAAAGGGTTTAAATTCTCGATGGTCAAAGAACCTCAGTCACTGACCTCAAACTTACTTGTAACCTACACACAAAATGAGAACTTTCAACTGAATAATTTAAGTATGCGGCATCCACAGGACAGACAACAAATTTATTAGTCTAAACCTTAAGAAAACAAATAACTTTAATAATTCTGACTAAGTTTTACATGAACTGATCTTTGCCTTTCACTTAAGTACAATTGATTTCAACTTTTCCTGTTAATGGTCATCAATATGTAAAGTATGGCCAGTGGTCATACATATCATACATCAAGTCGCCAAACGTGCATCACACACATATGATCACAACATTGTAATTGCATACAGGGTTTCTCTCACTGAGACAAATCACTAGCTGAAAATACTCACTTCACTGAATGCTCCAACAACTGAAGACCAAAGTGACGGATATTCGGGGGATTCTGAATGAACGCCAGTTTAATACCATATGGGATGCACATGGTTGAAGATTCCTTAAAGCTTTCACAAATCTATGAAAAAAACAGATGTTGTTGTGAGGTTCAGGGCTGCAAATGGCCCAAAATTATTCTGCAGGAAAATAATAAGTAGCACACCCGAGATGCAGCACCCAGGTAAGGGTCCTGACAATATCAAACATCCGTCACCTTTGCCCCTAGCAAAGATTTCTGCCTCCTGAAGCTGCTGGATTTGTAGCTTGTTAGTATTTGCACAACAGGCCTTTGAATTAAAGGTTGCAAAGAGTAAGGCAACTTTTTCTGAGGAGAGAGGGGTGAAGGGAGGAAGAAGGGGTTGGAAAACCAAAAACTGCCTTGGATTTCTTTGAAAGGGCAGAATGCAAAGATAACATTTGTGATTTGACAAGGGCAATGCCACCAAGGTAACTCCAAAAGTTTCACATGGGCAAAGCATTCTTCCAAGTCAAAGAGAAAATACTGTGAGTAGGCTGTCTGAAATAAAGAAAACATCCCCCATCAAAAAATGGATTATGTCCCCATGTGACCTGAATGTTTGTTCTACAGTTCCTTGCCGGAAGAAAAGTAATACACCTCATCACACCTTATGGCCGCACCACACTCTGGAAGGCACATGCATAGTTATAAGGCCTACACACTGCAAATGCTTTGACTGAGAAGAGAATTCTCCATGCATCTGCAAGGCAGGCAAGTTTCAATTCAAACACCTTGCTATACTGTATGCCTACCCTAGGCCTAAGTGCAATTATGTTGAGCATACTGTGTCATATAGGATCGGTGCTTTCCTTGTTACTGTATAAAAGCAGCATTTAAAAAGGGAGGGGTGTTGTAGGATATGTACAGTACGGTAGGGCTAGCGGTAATATAATTTAGAAAGAGTGCCTGGAACTTGTGCCACATTCTCTATCCCACAAGCTAAATGAGAGCACTCTTTTTGATGGAGTCAGCATAGTAAAATGGGGCTTGGATATTTTTGGGGTACCTTAAAGAGTCATAGGTAGAGCTTTAGGTTGATCGGTGCTCAAAATAATGCACTTGGCACAGCTTTTGCAACTTGAACCTAATTTCACTCTCTATGTTTGCCCCCTTATCTTTTCCCATTCTTATTTCCTGATGTTCTCTGTGATATCTTGACCTCAGCATCACAATTCATCACAATCCAGAACATCAGGAAATAAGAAATAAGAATTGGCAAATAGGTCCTTAGGCTTTTGTTAAAAGGAATCTTTACTCTTGTCCTAGGAGTACTAAAGCTAATGCCTATTTTACACTTGTTCAGCCTTTGTAGGAGTATTCTTCATCCATTTGATATCCTTATACTGTCTCCTTAATTAATAACATTAAGCAAATTCCCCCCGGGAGTGTTACTGAAATGTTGAAAGATTTAGGGTGGGTTAGTCTCAAAGACAGAAGGCTAGTTAATGGGCTTGTTACCCTCCATAAAACTAGACAGGGCTCCTTGCTTTGCCAATTGTCAATCTCCAACAACTGGTCTGCCTCTAGGCACCAGCATTCAAACAGTTTTTCTATTATTCAAACCAATAAGGACTGCTACAAATACAGCTTCTTTCCTCGTACCATCATAGACTGGAACCTTCTCCCCCAGCATATAACAGATCTTGAGGACCCCAAGCAATTTACGGTCTCCACCTTGAGGTTCCTCAGATGGGAGGACTAACTCTTCCTGTGCACACCAAACCCTGCATGCTTGGCTCCACCTAGGAGTATTGTGCAGTATTTATCCAGATCAACATCCAGATACTGTATTGTTTCAAGGAAGGAAAATTTATTTAGTTTCATTACTGGACATTGTGAACTTCTGCATGAGGAACTCTCATCAGTTATTTTAAGTTTACCTTTAACATTGAACCAGGACACATTTTTATTGTTATTTGAACTGTTCAGAGCTTTGGAGAAAATTTGTCAAATGACACTCAAAGTCATACGCTATGAACCTTTGTTCTCACTGAAACTGTTTTTTTGCTCTTTAGAAGTTTCTGTGTAATTGGTGGACCAGACAGGCATCATTTAAGGCTGTCAGAAGTTTACATTTGACCATATTTACTGCAGTAACAGTCAGCATGGACACTGTTCAGTACACCTAATGCTTTGTGGGAAGTGAAATGGGTTATTGTTATATTGCACTTGGACTAGTGGCTGCCAACGTCAAATCCCAAATAATTGCTTTTCCTGTGTGAAAGATGTGTTACTGGTGCCCAGTTACCCAAAGGTATTTGGAACTCGTGATTCTCTGACACTGCTGTCCTCAGTGAAACCAATTTAATTCCACTGTTTGAGAAAATGTATCCTGTAAATCTCTGCATAAATTAGTTACTCCTCTTTACCTGGGAGCCTATCAGAACCAGTTAACAAGATTCATATTTTGCTGGAACTTAACTGACTTATGTCTGGTTGACTTGTGCTACTTCGCTGGAGACTGATGCCTAGCAGGAACAGCTGTAAACTCTGAAACCTGAGGAGCCACCAAATGTCCATTGCACAGATAAGACCCTTCATTTTTACTGTGTGCACACTAGGCCTATGCTAGTTATTAATCTAAATTTAAAAAGTCATTTGGCCATTTGACACCCTTTCTAGCTTTAAGAGAGATACTGTAACATTTACTGAGATTACCAAGTCACCATGTACTGTTGCTGATGACTTAAGTAAACTTTCGGTAAGTGCTTTTTCTTGTACACTCCAGTTGTCAGCTTTATCATGTTTATGGGGTCATGCATTTCATCTTACATTATTCTCACTTGTTGATGTGTCCTCATACTCATACTGACCATAGGGGTGCCCACCAAAACCATTGTCATCCAGCAGGTTGACAAGAACCCAAGAGTGGGGATATGATAGAGCTTTAGAGGGGACAAAGAACAGGGTAGTGCTGGGTTCAAGTCTCACAAGCTGTGCAAAGTGCATTAATGTCACACAAAAATTAACCTTCAACTCTTTTAGGTTCCCCAAAAATATGCATGCCCCATTTGACTATGCTGACACGGCTGCAAAACTTGCAAAACTTTGTGGGCGCACATACTTTGAAAACCCAAATTTATAGCTCGCCAAGTTCAGAGGTTCTGTACATGTCAGCGATCTATCCAACATAATCAGGAGTGTGTTCTGACATTTAGAGCAGGAAAATTTCAACTATTCAGAGGCCTCAAGGCAGTGTATTCATCCGTAATCATGTAAGCAAACGAGATTCTTGCATATCTCTGCTCCTTGTGTGCTACATACTACAAAACTTTCACTGACAAGCTTCGTACATCATACCAGTACTTTGCACATGTCAAAGCAAACATGCTGCACACGTGGAGCACTCTCTCCCTCCATGCAGAGCTGTACTACTGCCTACTGCAGAAGTAACTATGATGCTCGGCACAAGCTCACATGTATCCGTATGTACGTACCTAGCTAGCCCGGGCCGCATGCTTTTTTTTTTTTTTTTTCAGAATTAATGGGGGTAATTTCAATTGTTTACCCTAAACATAACCTTAATCATAACCTAAGCATCATTTTTCATGATTTCAATGGAGATTTCCGTCAATGGAGATTTCCCAAAATCACCCCCATTGGTCCTGGAAAAAAATTCCGCGCCCAGGCCTGGTGTTGACATCCGGGCACCTTTCAATCTATTAGAAAACTTCGCATGATTGCCATTTTGGTGAATAGTAAATGTACATAACAACATGGTTCGGTCCGTGACTTTTCATGATGATTAACAGTGCCAATAGTCTTACCTAACTACTTCAGACATGACAGTGGGTTGATTTGCATAATAATGACAAATTAAACTGCTAATAGAGGTCCTTTTTCTTTTTTTTTTACACTCAAGTTAATGATGGAGTGTGCGGTGTAGCCCAGGCCTAGTTTAGGCTATTGCAATTCTTGTAAGGCTGTCAACTTTTGCACAACGTACGGTGCACCTATATCCTGAGCTGATTTTTAATGTTGCACTCGCAAGTATGGGGGCCGACATATTGTGAATGTAAGTTCATAAGTACGATTAATTCAAGTGAAAGGTTTTCGGGGAGCTTTATCAAAATTACGACGTTTTACGTAAGTTTTGAACGCTAAATTAACTGGTCCAAACTTTTGGGAACATTCGTCATTTTATTACACAGGGTATTCTTTTTCACAATGAGCCAATGGCCAGAATCTTGGAAACAAGCTAGTACGTGATAATGACCTTGTGATGCTTTTCACTGAGAAAATGTATGTTTCCCTTGTTAAGGGAACAGGCTCTGAAGTTGGTTTATATACTGAGCATCATTGTACATAAGACCTGTGCTGTGACAGAAGACAGTACTATACAGTGTCTATAAGGCGATTATATGTGGTACGATGGTAGTTTTCTGCAAAAAGCTGCATGCAAGTTGAAACATTTCTTCCAATATTTGCTGACTGACTAGTAACTGATATTTTAGTGATTTGATAATGAAGAATGGAATTTATAGCTGGTCTATTTAATTTGGGACTACGATGAAAATTTCGAGCTGCGGCATGATTTTCCCGGACGCAATGCGTCTTCGCGTCCAGCTTTTTGCAGGCGTGTATGCTGACCCCATCAAAAAGAGCGCCCTGTTATAGCTTTTCGGACAGAGAATGTGACTATCTTCTGGGTACTGATTCTAAATTAGAAGCCTACTGAAACTTTCATAACCAACTAACAACATTCAACTTATCTAAATGGCAACAAGAAAGCTATTCCCTCATGTTTCCTACCTTACAGTTAACTATTTAAGTTCATGTATCATATGCGAGGATATTTTTGTATTACTGGCCTAAGCCTTCATACACCAAGGGCAAGGGGACATTTTGATAAAAAGCAGGCATGTTTTGGTAGCTAAAAACTGGGGACATTTTGGTAAGAGGATGTTTTGACTGGATAGGCCTACTGTTTGAGGACTAGTCTAGGTTAGTAATATCATCATTTGCAAAATTGGGCTACTGCACCTTCAAAAGTTTTGACTGGTCTCGATCTTTCTCAAATTCACATATACTCCTTGGTAATTGACCTCTACGGGTCATCCATAATAGGCCTAGGCCTATACGTTTATGACCCTTCACTCTAAGAATTGGCGGCCAAGGCCTAGGCTAGTCTCCAAAATGAGACCAAAAATTTTGATTTACACAAATAATCCTGTTTTGTTTTTCAAACATTCTATCAAGCTGCTAAATCTTGTTACTAGGGCTTTCACACTATTGTATAAAAACAAAACTCATTGCTTCTCAATTGTGACGCAGGCTAGGCCTATGCCTAGTCCATAGCAGTTGTTACGTTCATGCTTTCACGTACGCATATGTAGCAACAATCATTGCAGCAACGCATGCAGATGGTGTTACTCTCACAGTAAAATGCAGGCAAAACTTTGAATGACCATAGCCTAGTTCAGGCACAAGTGTTCCGATTTATATGTAGATATATAATACACTATACATATGTATACTAACAAGCACGGCTGCAAAATTTGAAAAACATCGCGTGCGCACATACTTTGAAAACCAAAATTTCTAGCTCACCTGGTCTACTTAATGTGGGCCTAAGATGAAAATTTCTAGCTGCAGAATGATTTTCGAGGACGCAATGCATGTTTGCGTCCAGCTTTTTGCAGGCGTGCTAACAAGGTAAGTCAATTGTCTGGACGAAGCTTACAACTTACGCTCACTGTGAACCTCTCTGATTTCTGTCAATCATGTCGTTCGATCAGAAAGAACATCCAACATCTCTTCGGGCACAACTACAGGCATAAAATCACTTCTAATCAAAACTATTCGTAAAAAATGGACTCTCAACACGTTCATGGTTACACAGGCAGATGACGTATGATTATAACCTGCGCAGCTTTCTATGCCATCTCGTAAACGAAAACACGCAGTGCAGGGTAAAGCAAAGCAAACCAGAAAGCCAAAAGGCTTCGTGATTCCTTGCCATATGGATGTATTGTAACAAACATGAATCACCTACATGACAAGCATGAGATCCCAGTTATCCTACTTGAGATACCATGTTAATAAGGTCAAAAGTTTTTGAAATCTTGAGACCCAAAATAACCTACGTGCTAAATATGATCAATCCACAAGCCAAGTATGTGATCTTCCTTAAAATATGTTAACTAGGTTTTGACCTTTTGTGACCTCAAATGACCTTTGACCTGCATGAAAAATAATAGGGATCATCTACTCAATACGAACAATCCACATGTCAAGTGTGAGATCCCTCACAGCTATCCTTCTTGAGATACTGTATCATGCTTACAAGGTTTTCATCTTTTGGCTCTGGTGACCCCAAATAACCTTTGACCTCCACCAAAAACAATACTGATGATCTACTCAATATGGGCAATACACAAGCTACGTATGAGATACCTCACAGAACTTTACCCTTCTTGAGATATCATGTTTACAAGGTTTTTACCTTTTGACCTCTGGTGACCCCACATGATCTTTGACCTCTAACAAAAATAATAGGGATCATCTACTCAATATGGACAATTACATGGTAAGTATGAGATCCTTCACAGTTACCCTTCTTGAGATATAGTGTTTACAAGGTTTTAACCTTTTGACCTCTGATGACCCCACATGACCTTCCACCTCCACCAAAAATAATAGAGATCATCTACTCAATATGGGCAATCCACACATGCTAAGTATAACACCCCTCACAGTTAGAGTTCTTGAGATATCATGTTTACAAGGTTTTGACCTTTTGACCTCTGACGACCCCAGATGACTTTTGACCTCCTCCAAAAATAATAGGGATCATCTACTTAATATGGGCAATCCACATGCTAAGTATGAGATCCCTCACAGTTACCCTTCTTGAGATATACTGTTTACAAGGTTTTGACCTTTTGACCACTGCTGACCCCAAATGACCTTTGACCACCACAAAAAACTATAGGGAGCATCTACTCAATATGGGCAATCCACATGGTAAGTATGACATCTCTCACATTTATCCTTCTGGAGATATCATGTTTACAAGTTTTTGAACTTTTGACCTCTTGTGGCCCCAAATGACCTTTGACCTCCACCAAAAACAAGAGGGATCATCTAATTAATATGGGCAATCTACATGCCAAGTATGAGATCCCTCGGAGTTACCCTTCTTGAGATATCGTGTTTACAAGGTTTTGACCTTTTGTGACCCCAAATGACCTTTGACCTCCACCAAAAACAATAGGGATCATCTACTCAATATGGGCAATCTACATGCCAAGTATGAGATCCCTCGGAGTTACCCTTCTTGAGAGCGTGGTGGCCTATTGGTTAAGGCGTTGGACTTGTGATCTAAGGATTGCCGGTTCAATTCCCACCTGGGTCATTATGTTGTATCCTTGAGCAAGATGCTTTATCTCGATTGCTTCTCTCCACCCAGGGGTTAAATGGGTACCTGTGAGGTAACTTGTATAGTGATGCGCTGTTTGTGGCTGCTCCTATGGGAAGTCCCCCAGGGGACACGATGAAGTGGCATTACTGTTCAGTGTGCCGGGTACGAACAGCAAGGGATGTGCACTATATAGTGTGGGTTTGACAAGTTACCAATGACCAGGGGTAATGATTGTGAAGCGCTTTGAGATGTTACATATAAAGGCGCTATATAAATCCAAATCATTATTATTTATTATTATATCGTGTTTACAAGCAAAGCGTCACATACACACACACACACATACACACAACATCTCCATTGTATAGATTCCTTCGGCCTTCTGCAAGGAATAAAAAAATGTACGTTCGCCATGCAGAAAGACACAAGTATTGTAGCCCCTCATTTGATAAATCCTATGTAATGTGCGTTGTGATTGGCATGGAACTAGTTGAGTTAGGCTAGCTATAAGCCAACCACAATGCACCCTACACAGGATTTGTCAAATGAGGAGCTACAATACTTGTATCTCTCTGCATAGGGAACATACGTTTGCTTTGCTTTACCATGCACTGCATGTTTTCGCTTATGAGATGGCATAGAAAGAAATCAGAGATGATTGAAAGAAATCAGAGAGGTCTGCAGTGAGTGCAAGAGTGTAAAAAAAGGCCAAGTTGAAAGCTCAGTCCAGAGAATTAAAATGACTTGCCTTGTAGTATATATGTATAGTGTATTATATATCTACATATAAATCCGAACACCTGTGGTTCAGGGAACGAAGTGTACGTGAGAACTAACATTAGTCGTTAGGCCTGATGTTACATACCCTAGCTGAGACCACAGGCATTTGAAATATTATGTACATATACCACACACACACACACACACTATATAGTTTACTTATATACGTGACCAAGAAAAGACGAGCTTTTCGAAACGTCGTATTAGTATGCTCAATTGCCATTTATCGAAGTCTTACCACTGTACATGTTGTATTGAAGATCTTAGAAATCCATATCTCGTTGGTTTTTAATAAATTTTAGCAGATTTTATATTTGATATGTGGAGCGCCTGGTGCATTTCTATTTGCATTTTTATATATATATATATATATAATGCTAATTCAACCTGTTAGGCAAAATCGGTATACCGCCAATACAACTGCCGAAGGAAAAAAACAATAAAATACATAAGATTATATTTCCCCTGTTGGTTCTGAGATATATATGCACGTTATTTCAATGGCCCGTAAGTCCTTAGTGTTAATGGATACATGCACGTAAGTTGGTGTGCGGCTAAGTAATTGCATATAAAACAGTGTGTAAAACGTTAAGGCGAAACGATTTTTTCGACTAAGGGTCGAGTTCTCCCAACAGTTGCGTTTTTTCATACGGTTTTTCGCCTAAATCCCAAATTAGAGAAATATATATAGATAGATATACATATATAAATAATGCTAGATCGACCTGCTAGGCAAAATCGGTATACCGCCAATACAACCGGCGAAGGAAAAAACAATAAAATACATAAGATTATATTTCCCCTTTTGGTTCTGAGATATATATGCACGTTATTTCAATGGTCCGTAAGTCCTTAGTGTTAACGGATTCATGCACGTAAGTTGTCATGCAGCTAAGTTATTGCATAAACATTATGTGGTAAATCGGACTTGCGTATAGAGTTATGCATTCCTATATAAAACAGTGTGTAAAACTTTAAGGCGAAACGATTTTTTCGCCTAAGGGTCGAGTTCTCCTGACAGTCGCGTTTTTTGCCTAAATGCCAAATTAAAGAAATATAAAATATATATATATATATATATCTATAATTTGGGATTTAGGCACCATCACCATCACTCACGAAAGTTAAGCTCAGACGAGATCACTGTACTGTACACTAACAATAGTGAAAACAAGGGTCGACAATAGGTTAATAAGAATCTGCATAGTAAAACATTCTGGGTCCATTTTTCCAGTGATTATCTAGTCTAGCCTTAAACTGTTGATAGAAGGTGCACTAATAACATGCTTTGGTAAAGAATTCCAATCTCAGTCTATAGACCATTACGTAAAGAATCTTTGGCGTAATGATGTTTCAACTCTTGGCTTGACAAGCAATTACACCAAAGAAATGTTCTGAAATCTTGCAATATGTACCATGAAAAAACAAAGTTTGTGTTCAAGGCCTGACCGTCTGTCAATGCAATGTACTGGGCATCGCATTTAGCACACTACACATTTTGTATACTGCATCGATGCAAAGACATACACAACACAAGAATCTATTGAGAGTTCCATGACAAAATGGATCTTTGTGACCCTTTGTTGTGACCCTAAATTGATACATGTAGCGCCTCATTTGACAAATCCAGGTAATGTGCGTTGTGACTGGCGTCAAAATAATTTGACTTAGCTATACGCCAGTCACAACACACGTTACATAGAATTTGTCAAATGAGGAGCTACTCGTATTTATCTGCATAGCAAATGTACGTTCTTTTGATTTGCTTTACCTTGCACTGCGTGTTTTTGCTTACGAGACGGCATAGATGGCTGCGCAGGTAATAATCATGTCATCTATCTCTGTAACCACCAACGTGCGGAGAGTCCATTTTTTATGAATAATTCTGATTAGTTGTGCCCGAAGGGATGCTGAATGTTCTTTCTCATCGAATGACGTGATTGAAAGAAATCAGAGAAGTTCACAGTGAGCGTAAGAGTGTTAAAATAGGCCAAGTTGTAAGCTTCGTCCAGAAAATTGTCATACCTTGTTAATATATATATATGTATGTATAGTGTAATATATGGGCCTATGTAAATCGGAACGCCTGTGGTTTCAAACACCTGTGGCCTACACTTTGCCCCATACTGGAAAGTTCGTTTTTTCGCCGCCGAAGATTTACGCCAAAGGAAAGGCAAGATAAAAATTACGCCAGCCTCTGCTGTAGGCTAGGTGCGCCAGTGTGCATTTAGTGCACTATACGCCGAAGATCTTCGGCGTGGCCATACGATTTCGGTCGGCGTGGCGGCTTAGAAACTAGCATTTGTCGGCGTGCAAAATTCAGTAAGTTGAGGATTGCCGGCGTAGTTGGCGTAGCACTGGGCATACAGTACCCCCGGCATACCGGCGGGCCGATTCAGTCAACTCCCGCTAGTATGTTCACGCACAGTACTGTGCTATATATACCTGTAGGCCTACTTGTATTACCAATGAATGGTGTATGCATTACGTACATGTATACATACGTACGTACAATCGCTTACGGATTGCCTCTGACTTAGCTATAATGTGTGTATACTATATAACTGTACGTGCATTGCCAATGTATGGTGACTGTGTACGTATCACGTACATGTATACTGTACGTATACATGTACGCACGCCTATGGATTGCTATGTACATGCATTGTATGTGCACAGTACAGAAAATCCCGGCGTACGGTCACGAAAACCTCGGCGTACCTTCGGCGTAGGCTTTACATGGAATGCACCCTGGTAGGTGCGCCAAATAGAAATCAGGATGACAAAATACGCCAGAAATTTGGCATGACCGCTTGAGTGCCACGCCGAATATCTTCGGCGTAACCTACATGTTTTCCAGACGGTACCCCGACTGGAAAACATGTATGTTACGCCGAAGATCTTCGGCGTGCAGTAAAGACCAGTGTGCATTTAGTGCACTATACGCCGAAGATCTTCGGCGTGGCCATACGATTTCGGTCGGCGTGGAGGCTTAGAAACTAGCCTTTGTCGGCGTGCAAAATGCAGTAAGTTGAGGATTGCCGGCGTAGTTGGCGGGCAAACGGTACTCCCGGCATACCGGCGGGCCAATTCAGTCAACTCCAACTAGTATGTTCACGCACAGTACTGTGCTATATATACCTAGCCTGTAGGCCTACTTGTATTGCCAATGAATGGTGTATGCATTACGTACATGTATACATACGTACGTACAATCGCTTACGGATTGCCTCTGACTTAGCTATAATGTGTGTATACTATATACCTGTACATGCATTGCCAATGTATGGTGAGTGTGTACGTATCACGTACATGTATACTGTACGCATGTACGCACGCCTATGGATTGCTATGTACATGCATTGTATGTGCACTGTACAGAAAATCCCGGCGTACATCCCGGCGTACGGTCATGAAAACCTTGGCGTACCTTCGGCGTAGGCTTTACATGGAATGCACCCTGGAGTAAAGACCTTATACGCCAATTTCTTGGCGTGATTTTCTTGTCTTTTACATACACACTGTACTTAAAACACAGTACAACAATTTGGCGTGGCGTAAAAGTTAAGAAAACGGGTGACTGGCGTAAAAATTTGGTGTAGGAAATACGAACTTTCCAGACTGGGACGGTACTTTGCCTAGGCCTAAGTCGAGGGGGCCTTAGGAAGTTTACTATCAGATTAGAGTGATACAGTCATCACACGTTTTCTGTTGTGTACTGTACGTGTATCGGCTCTACAAATTCGCGTATAGCCCACTTTTACGTGTATGAAACAATGACAGCCAGGGCTGTAACTCAGTCTAACTTAGGCTAAGTGGCTAACGTTAGGCTAGGCCTAAGTAAACTTACACGATAGGCTCTATCCCTGTCACCCTGCAACGCAGACGGGTTAATTGCAACATTAACAGCTTCCGTAAGCTGTTCAATGGTAATATTCAAGCTCGATGCCATTATTTAACCACCTTCAACAATGTATGCAACTTCATTGTCCAGAAAATACCCTGCAAAGCAAGGTTAAAGCGGTTGCCCTGCCCAGTTTGACGATACAATTTAGTACAGTTCGATACACGTTACAACTTCTAAGTTCTATGGCAGCATGGTTTACCGGTTGTTCCACATTCTTAAATTCAATTTCCTGAAATGAACAACAAAATTCCCTTGAAGTTTGTCAGGTTTTAAATTCAGTTACAGTAGGTAGGCTACGCAGTGAGTTATTACCGATTCTCTACCGCACACGTGCGACCTTCAAAGTTAAAAAGTTTGCAACCATATAACAGATACCATCGATTCTGCTTTTACCACAGATTTGGGGCAAATCCGAGCGGGCCCGTAGCTAGCTTTACATTTTTAGGAGGGGGGGGGGAGTGTTGTAATTGAGGGTCATAAAATTTTCTCCTATTTCCGGTGTGACTATCTAAGCGGAGCGGCACCATCGGTTGTCGCGTAGTGTACAGAGAAAGTTTCCGCCAAAATAACTCACAGATTGCAGGAAATGACACTTAATCCCAAGCCTTGTAAATTACAATTTAGATAATGGGTTACTCAATCTGTCACAGCATGGTTTCTTACCTAGTAGATCTTGTGTTACTAATTTACTAAGCTTTCATGAGGATGTTTCTTTATCTCTTGATTCCAGACACAGTGTTGATGTCGTTTACCTTGATTTTCAAAAAAACTTTTGATAAAGTTCCATTACGTAGACTTATGGTTAAACTGCATAGGTTAGACATCAAGGGCAGTTGTGCTGACTGGATAAATTCATGGCTCAATGGTACTCAGAGAGTTGCTGTTCATGGTAATTTCTCTTCTTGGAAAGGAGTTACAAGTGGAGTTCCACAGGGTTCTGTTCTTGGTCCGCTTCTTTTCTTAATTTTCATCATAATATTGATAGCTCTCTCACATCTAGTATTAGTATGTTCGCTGATGATACGAAGCTCTTTAGAAAGGTTAGTGATAAGGATGATGCCGATCCTTACTGCAAAAAGACTTGGATAGGTTATCTTCTTGGTCTCAGACTTGGCAAATGTCTTTTAATGGAGACTGATAAGTGCAAAGTCCTTCACTTTGTTCCTAAAAATTTCAGCTATGATTATAACATGAATGGTAGTATTCTGAGTGATGTGACTTTTGAGAAGGATCCGGGTGTAGTTATTACAGGCGATTTAAAGCCATCTCTATAGAGTGTGCAGCTGCTGCTGCTAGGGCTAATAGGGTGCTTGGATTGATCAAGAGGAATTTCAGTAGTTTTAGTAAAGAAATTGTACTACATCTGTTTAAGCAGTTGGTAAGACCCCACCTCGACTATGCAGCCCAGGCTTAATTGGAGTCCCTTCTATGAAAAGGAGGACAAGTTTCTTAGAGCAGGTTCAGAGGAGAGCCACTCGCAGTATACCCGAGGTGAAACACCTACCTTATCATGAGACTTAAGCATCTTGGGCTTACCACCCTGGAGTTGAGAAGTATTGGGGGGGGGGGCATGCTTCAGGTGTACAAATTTCTCTCTGAAAGGAATCCTTTGTCATCTTGCAATTATTTAAAGGTTCAAAGTAATTCTCGGGTTCGAGGCCATTGTAAGAAGCTAGTTAAGTCAGGCCCGTAGCCAGACAAGGTGCTGAAGGGGGGCGAAAAAGCTTCTAGGGGGCGAAAAATTTTCCAGAGGGGGCGAAACATACTAAAATGCATTACGTCAATGCTAATTTTTGATCTTCTACTTGACTACGGGCCTGAGTTAAATGTTTTGCAAGGCTTGACATTAGGAAGTTCAGCCTTCTCTCATAGAGTTGTTAACGAGTGGAATAGTCTGCCTGAGTGGGTAGTTAACTCCACATCTGTGCACCGTGCTTTAAGGTTAACATTGACAAGTTCTTTCATAACTGTGGTCGAATCTAATTGGGCTGGGCTCGTTTGGTGTTGGTTGGTTGTTTGTTTTCAGTTAAGGTTGTATGGACTTCAGGGCATCTTATGGGGCCTTAGCCCTCCTTTGCCCTTTAACCTGTTATGTTATGTTACACGTAAAAAGGCTTTTTTGAGCTCAGTACTAAAATAAAAACTGACAAACTTCACCAATAGAGAGTGCCAAAATTTCACCAGATACCGTGTGTGTGTTCGTGTGTCTGTGACACTTGCTTGCGACCACGTTATCTCGGGGTTCCAAAGTGCTGCCAGTTCGATGTAATGCTAAGCATGTATATATATATTCCCACTGTTGATTAGGTTATCACTACTTAATAAATTTATAATAGAGACAAAATGACTGGATATTCACTGTCAATATTTGAAAGATATCAAAGGTTATATGGGGTATACAGATTTTGAAACTGAAAAATCTGCAACAAATTTCAGCATCACCGCAGTGGATAAAAATATCTACTGTTTACTTTTGCCAAGGAATCACAAAGCACAGAGCTTTCTGGTTGTTTACAACTGTAGTCAAATCACCTAAATACATTCCAAATCCTTTCTAAATTCTTTTTTGTGCCGTCCGCGCAATTTTTTTCCCACGAGGTTATGGGCAAATCATGCCAATGGACCAATCAGCTTCGTGGAAATAGGCCACGCCCCTAATTCCAAAATGACAGCTTTTGAACCATTTTTTTGTAATTCTGACGCCAGATTATGAAAGAACAGGCCAACTAATAACCCCAGTCTACGTAACCCTAACCTTAGAAATAACCCCAACCAAGATTTAGAAACAAATTTGAAAAAATTTTGAAAATCAGATTTGCCCATAACCTCGTGGGAAAAAAATTGGGCGTGCCGGCCATGCAGCGGTTAGCGGTTCCCTGCATACGCTATGTTACATAACTTACGTAATATCTAGTGTTGCCACTCGGGTGGTTCAATTTTCACAAATCGAGTGCCTAAATTTCACAGAATCGTAATGGAGTAGATTCCACCAGACTGACTAATTATTATGCAGTTTCAATTTTCATCTGGTGGGGCAGAAATATTTTTGGCTGGGTATTGCCCCAAAATGCGCCCCCCCACCCTCCGTGGCTATGGGCCGAATCCGAGTAATTTTGTGTTTTCATTAAATTCCTTCAATTTGTTGTACTACCAAGTTCTTCAGTTTGCTTCTTCAGACTGCCCTTCAAAACTTCCGCAAAGATTGTGCAAAAAATATCAGGTTAACCCTTTAAAGTGGTAAACCTACGTTACCCATAGAGCAGGATATATCCTGCTCTATGACCGCCATGATTAAACATAATCGGTGTTCGTATTTACGGTACCGTTACGTACGTGCTCCTTGTGTTCAGCCAGCTGTGGCTCTATCAGTCTATGGTCGCTGTCCCCCGAACAGCGTTTTCGTTGTTCGATGTTCAAAAAAAAAAAAAAAATCTCAAAAAGAACGTAATCCATATAGCAATTACAAGGCATTTATGGGATAGTGTTTTATACCGGGGTCGTCTTTGTCAATGGCATCACATTTTATTGACGGTGACTTAATAGCGACGAGCAGCTCTCTCCCATTACTTTTGTAATTGCTATGGACATAAAAGACGCGCGCCAAAACTCATCCAAAAGTTATTATATTTGCGTGAGCTAGCATCTCGCTTTACGAGACTGGTTCACAGAATATTATTTTCTGTGGACTGGTCTCGTTTACTGTGGAAGCACTCTGTGCCCGCCAAGGAGTTTTTTTTTTATTCACGGTATAGCGGATAGTGAGGGAAAAATATGAATTATTCATGACATCGGTGTCTTTGTTCATTGTTGTGCATCGTGTCTTCCTACTTCCGTTCTTCAAAACACCTCCTTGTCAAACAAAGCTAGTAGCTCGACTTCTTGAATTCTTTATCTGTACAAGCACGGAGTTGTAAGGTTACAACTCCATAGACCTTTTTCCAAATAGCAGTCACAAAGGATTGTGGGATAGTTTCTGTGTGCTTTTATTTTTGTCAATGGCATTTTACTGTGGATAACAATGATGCAGACCAAAATGCTATCCCACAATCCTTTGTAATTGCTATTTGGAAAAGGGTCTATGGTACAAGTATAGACTTGGCAAAGGCTCCAATGGACGTGTCCTCTCAGAGTTGTCTTGAGTCGTGTATAGCTGTGCCGACCGATCGTCAATTGATCAACGCGCCCTCCATCGGCTGCTCATTGGTTTCTCGTGGAATGAGCCCAAGAAGCAGCCGATAGAGGGTGTGTTGATCAAAAGATCGGTAGAGTGCTTTTGGCCGAAAATGCCTCTCAGATAGCTGTGGCACTTCCCAGGCCTTGTAAGTTGCATCTAAACATTTTTTTATTCTGAGTTACTAGCAATATCATAAAAAATTCATTAAAAAATACAAAAATATTCTCAAGGAGGGGGCGCCTGTCCCCTTCGCCCTCCCCTTGGCTACGCGCCTGGTGTACAAAACTATGCAAAGACAACAGAGGACACCACGAGAGACTTGGCCAAGTCTAACTTCAATCAGTTAGGACATTTACCACGCAATTTCATTTAAACGAAATACATTCACTTGAATGGAATTCAGTTCCACTTAATGAAGTTATTTTTTACTTTAACTAAATTCATCAACTTGTCATTGAATTTAACTTAAGTTAAGTTCTTTTTTACTTAAGTGAAACTGAATGTTACTTCAGAGTAATAGCATTTCACTTAAGTGGAATTATATTCTACTTTAGAAGAATTGCATTCCAATTAAAGGGAGAAAGCAGTCTCCCCAAGTGTATTTTCAAAAATTTGCTAAATCTCACAGATCTACTCCTATTTCTCTCACAATTAGTTTCCATAATGTTCCTGTATAAAATCATTGAATATTGAAGGTAAACCAAGGAGTTATTCTGCATAAATTTACGAAATAAGAAACAAAAATATTGTCACATGATTGATAGGAGCCATTCCTGAACTAGTGTGACCAGGCACACTTATTCAAATGGGGGGGGGGGCTGAAGTTGACTTAAGTGGAACTGAATTGTGCTTAAGTGGAATGCATTTCACTTAAGTGAAACGTATTTTAGTCAAGTGGAATTTAATTCCATTTAAGTAAAATGTATTCCAACTAAGAAGAATTGAATTTCACGTAACTCAAATGTACTTCACTTAAGTATTCCACTTATATAGAATTGAATCTACAAATAAACACACCTTAATGAACCAGAGTTTCTTCATACATCTGTCTGTTTTTAGCTGAGTTAGGCCCTATGACAAGTTTATATCAGCTTACAGAGTAACATTCAGTTCTTATTTCTCCTACAAAGTGATAGTAATATTTTTCTTAATTTTCTTTCTTTAAGCATAAATTTCTACAACAAAACTGATTTTGCAGACGCAACTTACAAGACCTGGGAAGTGTCATTTCCCGCAGTCTGGAAGCGCTTGAGACAAAAGTTTTCTCGGCACGCTACGCGCCAACTGATGGTGGCGCTTCGCTTAGACAGTACGTGTCATATACAAGTACTTCAAACTCGGTTCCCCAATCTTGAAAATCTTCCTAACCCTATGGAATAGACATGCCTTCTTTTCATTTTTACCCTCACTCGACGTCAGGGGGCAATGTCACGCTGATACACTACCTTATTAAAGGTGAGGTTTGGAGAAGTGGTGTAACGAATATTTTTGTGCAAGAGCAAAGTCCAAACGTTTCCCACAGATTACTAGCATTCAAATGCTACCTTTGCCACTGACTCTTTTGTAGTAAGGGAGTCGATTATGTTTTGAAAGTGTGGGGTACTTTTGGCTGGAACCTTAGGTACTTTCATGAGCGTGAGGGACCTACAGGCCTTTAGCCATAAAAGGCGCTGAATGGGTCGAGATAAGTTGGGAGGTGGGGCAAAAATATTTTTAGAGGGAAGAGTTATGTCTTAACGCATTGAGACAAAAGTGTTTTAACAAATTTCTAGGGGAGAAAATGTTGCAAAAGCTGTACCCCCGTTTTTCCATTGGTAAGGGGCCTGGGGTTTAATGGGGTTGAATGATGTAACGAAAATTTCAGATGTGCGAAAATTGTGAGGTAATATTGAACAATCTGCCCTCCTAAGAAGAAAACCAGAAAGTCCAAATGCTTAGTTATTAATTGCCAAAAGCCTTGGGGTGTTTTGTTACACGGAGGTTCATCCCTCAAATTGATACTTCTTGACTATATCATTTTTACCCTTTTAAGTGTATTTTACGAAATTATGTCAGTCGCTGTTGCAAATAGGTTAATATATGTTTTAGAAAGTTTAGTCCATTCAAATCAATGTGGCTTCATTCCTAAGCGCTAAATAGGGAAAATATTAGAAGTTTGTATGACATTCTTATTGCTACTGATGATTTACAATTTTCAGGTCAATTTTTTTCAATTAGATTTTGAAAAAGCCTTTGATTCAGTTAATCACCATTTTATATGGGATGTACTTTCTTTTTTTCTGGTTTTGCAAAATTTTATATTGCGACTGTTCTTCTTATGTGCTGGTTAATGGTTGGTTTACGGAAAAAAAATAATATCTTAACAGGCGGCAGACGAGCAGACCCAACTTCACCATATTTATTTGTTCTTTGTGGAGATATTCTTGGGTCGTTGATTAGAACTAACACAAAAATCAAAGGTGCGAACATTTTTTAATAACGATTTCAAATGAACCCATTATGCAGACGACACGTGTTTAGTACTGGATGGTTCACAGAATTCGTTAGCTGCTGCGGTGGAAACTTTGACTTTCTCTTTAGAATTCAATTAAATCAGCCCTACAATTATGGAGATCTTAAAATGATACAAATTAATTCAGTAATGTATGCGTCCAAACTCTCCTGGTTGAGATGTTATCTTCAATGTGGGAAAAGAGAATGGCATAATCTGTTTGAACATTTTTGTTAAGTGCGTTAGCTCTATTTTTGTAACTGGAACAATCTCACCTAGTTCTAACAAATTTGGGTATGAAGTTATCGACTCTTGGTAAATTTTTGAAAGCAGAGTAGTAATTGATACAACGGAGGATACAAGAAAGAAGTTTTTGTCGCAAAAAATTTGGGATAATTGTCTGCTCTATTTTAAAAAAGAAATATTTCCTTACGTACAAGGAATGAAAAAAAGACTTATGAAGACTCCATCGATTGTACATGCACCTGTACAATCTCTTTCAGTTTACCTCCCTTAAAACCAGCATTTTCAAAATCTTTAAAGACTTTTTCGAGTTTAGAGTTAGATGAGGTTTTACGGTCCAGTTTCTAACCAATTGGTTTAAGTCGGGCCGGCCACGGCCTTTTTACCAGTTGTGGCTCACTTACTTGTTTTCCCTACTCCATTGCTTATGCTGAGCACCAAGCACAATGACAATAAGTTCCATTTTTAAAGTCTTTGGTATCACGGACTGGACCTGGCCAGGAGTCAAACTCCAGACATTCCGGCTACAAGTCGGATGCTCTAACCACTTGACCATGCAGTCGGCTTGAGATATTATTTATTTGTAAGGTACCTATATATGCCTATTTTTCCACATTAGGTTACTCTTTTAATTAGAAATCGTGGGGGATGAGGCAATTTCCAAAATATTTTTTGATTTGCCTAATGATAACTGCTTCATAATTCG
Organism: Holothuria leucospilota; assembly: GCA_029531755.1. Taxonomy (NCBI): domain Eukaryota; kingdom Metazoa; phylum Echinodermata; class Holothuroidea; order Aspidochirotida; family Holothuriidae; genus Holothuria; species Holothuria leucospilota. The sequence continues at coordinate 71,698,592 of CM055963.1, read as the reverse complement.
GGATAAGTAGGAATTGAATGTAGAAAGTAGCTTAACAAGTCAACATTCGTATGATATTAATACAAATCTGTTTAAAGTAACAATCGATACAAGGCTTAGATCTTTTCAGTCAAATAATCGTATTCTCACTATTAATGACTTTGCTGTAAATATCGGAGTAAGTAATAACAGATTTTGTACGTTCTGTAATGAGTATGTCGAGACAAATACTCATCTCCTCAGTACATGTAATGTAGTAAGGACTTTTCATAACGAGCTCCTCAATATTATTAATAAGCGATGTGGACATGACCTTAGTTTTCCCTCAACTATTTCATTTATCTTTGGATGTTCTGTAAGAGATAGCTTGAATTTAGGCCTTAACAAAATTCCCATGCATGCAAGATATTACATTTATATGACCAAGTATCAAAAATAGTTTTTAAGGGTTGATAATTTCTTCTTTTTTATCATAAAACTCAGTTCAACTGCGAAAAAGTATTTGTGTTGCATAAATAACCAATCATCAACTTTTAACCATAATTTTTGCATATGGCAACGTATCTTTTGTTAACTTCTATTGATATGAATATACTCCTATTTTTGTCTTGATGTATACCTATGTTAGAAGTACGAAAACAATTTTAATTGTATAAGTTTGTACACACATGAGATTTTCGAATAAAATATTTTTTTGGAAAAGTACCATTTTTACAATGTTTTCACAATTTGATCTTTGCTGACCTCACATGACCTTTGAACCCACCAAAAATTGAATAACAAAAACGAAGAAAAGGACCTGTCTTAGAAGGGATTCGAACGCGAACCGTCTGCGGGAAGAACCGAGCACCAATCCACTACGCCATCCTTAGAACTCGTTAAGCGTACGATATTTCTAATCATGTTATAGCCAGTATTCTTTACACCTGTAATAATTACTTAATTCAAATTAGTGTTATTAATGTAATAGTTATGCTTGTGAAAAAACATGTTGTTCTCTATAACTTTATCTTTGAAATGGTTAAAAAATTCAGCCCTAACTTTTCGTCAGTCACGAAACACCGGACATAAATTGGAGGTACCGTCTACGGTCTATTTAGTTTACGAACTTTTCAAGTTTCACCTCACATGACCTCATATGACCTTCGACTTTCAACATACCCATAGGGTTCCCCCTCTCTTAAAGTAACACATCTAAACACCAAGTATGAAAATCATGCATCATCATCCCTGTCTTGAAATATCGTGTTTTTTCAAGATTTTCGGTTTTTGACCTCTGATGATCTCAAATGACCTCCGACCTCCACTGAAAACAACTGGGTTCTTCATTTCAATATGATAAAGTTATATATACCAAGTATGACAATTGTCCATCAGTTCAACACATGAATGATCAATTACGAATGTATGTATGTTTGTGTTTTGGTGGAGGTCAAAGATCATTTGAGGTCACCAAAACTTTGTAAATACGATATTTCTAGGTATGAAGCATGGATATTTTTCGTACTGGCATGTGGATGCGTTATGGTCAGAAGATGAAACGTATTGGCTTTGGTAGAGGTCAAAGGTTTTCTGAGGTCACCAGAGGTGAAAATACGAAATTCCTAAAAAGTGCTTGTAAACACGATATCTCAAGATAGCAATGATGTACACTTTTCATACTTGATGAGTGACTATCAAATTGAGAGGGAGATCATGTAGTTTTCAGTGGAGGTCATAGGAAATTTGACGTTATCAGAGGTCAAACACCGAAAAACTTGAAAAACACGATATTTCAAGATAGGGGTGGTGGATACTTTTCATACTTGGTATATAAATTTCTTACTTTAAGAGACAGAGAACCCTACGGGTTAGTTGGAAGTCGAAGGTTATCTGAGGTAATCAGAGGTGAAACTACGAAAACCTCGTAAACTAAATAGACAGTGGGGCGGTACTTCCAAACTGGGCCTGACCAACGAAAAGTTATAGGGCTGAAATTTTGTACCATTCCAAAGATAAAATTACAGAGAAAATTTATAGTTTTACAAGCATAACTGTTATAGTAGTAATTCTAAATTGAGTTACCTAATTATAAACACGTGCAAAGGATGCTGTGACTACAGCATGGTTAGAATTACCATACACTTTACGAGTTCTTTAATGGCGTAGTGGAATAGTGTTCGGCTTCTCACGAAGCCGCCCCGGGTTCGAATCCCTTCCAAGACACGTTTTTTGTTTTCATTTTTATTAGTCAATTTTTGGTTGGGTTCAAAGGTCATGTGAGGTCAGCAGAGGACAAATTGTCAAAAATGATATATTGAAGAAGTAAAACTTTGAAGGATGAACCTCGATCAGTGCATCAAAGCACCTCCTTTCGGCAGGCAATCACTAAGCCTTTGGACTTTCTGGTTCTTGAAAACTATATTCACAACAGGTACTTTATGTACTTGAACATAAAAAGATAAATATGATGCCAGTTACTCCAAGTAGATATTTTTAGTAATCCCAAGTGGTGAAATTACTCCATTGTGCAATTGCCCACAGGTTTCACGTAGCTTTCGTGTAAAAAGTCTCATCTCCCTATGTAATGTATAGGGAGCAGAGGTAGTGTACCTCACTTAACATCAGAAATCTTAAGATATGTCTGACCTGCAGAGTGATTGAGTGTCTGAGTGCATGTGTATTGTTATATGTGTAAGTGTGTAAGCAAACTCTTCCAAAACGTAATATTCCGGTTAAGTTTAAACTTAGTGGAGTATGTGTCAGAGCATGCAGAAAACTTGCATAATTATGACAACATGAGTCATGGGCTAATACGTCACGTTTCCTAAAAAGGAAAGAGTTCATTACTAAAGTCACACAATATGCCTGTTTGGTGTACGATTTCAGAAAGCTCTATCAATAGTAACGCAATTGGTACATGTCGCTATTAGGTAGCACCCTCAAGTCCTCCATTGACATACACACTAATTCCCAAAAGTAAAATGGTCTCTAAAATCTTGTTGATGTTTTCACCACGTACAAGAAACTCTTCACAAAATAGTCAAAAAGTTGACCATTCATGGCATGTTCCATTTACTATACCATGAAGACTTAGATATAAGTAGAATAGCTCAAACTTGCCTTATCTTTACACAGGTCTTATCACTCATTCACAGTATGATTTTTCTTCCGCCAGCCTCTGAATTTTCCTTAAATTACTTTAATCGACCCCCGTTTTGATATCACTAAAACTTGCCAGTTGGGGAAAAACTTTCCTTCGCAATCTTCATTTCACCAACCTTTAGGGAAACATTTCTCAGTTCACTTTTGATTTTTAAATTTGCCACAGTAGGCTTTAGTTAGACCAATCTTTTGTTTCCTTACAATATTACAAGGCCGTAGCCTGCAGGGGCAAGGGGCAATTGCCCCTGGGATTTCCAAACCCTAAAGAAAAAATAGCTTACTTGAAAAAATAGTAAAAATGATTAAAATTCCATAGTAGTGATTATGATTTAATGCACTCAGAACCTGGGAAACAGCATAAAATGGTTCCTTCTTCTACAAATTTTCCCGGGGGGGGGGTTCCCGCACCCCCTCCGCAGACGTGCTCATATGCAGGTAACTCGCACTGACGAATGGATCTCCATCTTCATGTATGATGTCACAACATATTGTTGAAGTTCACGTTGATCTTGTTGATCACGGAGTGCAAGAGCATACCTATAATAAAATAGCCTATTATGATTGCCTTACTAAAACCAATGAGCTTGTACAATAGTTGGTGTACTCTTTCTTACAACAAAGTGATTTCACTGAATACGTTATTCAAGTTAAACTTTATTTCTTCTTGAATTCTTAGTTTCTAAAGCATGAAATCTGGAAAATTTATAGATGCAACTTTGTTGGTCTAGAAAGTGTCATTTCCGCCAATTTGAGAGCCACTTTTAACAAAAAGTAGACATTTACGCTATGCACCAACTGATGTTGGCCGTCCAAGTAGCGCACTAAGAGGGGAAAGGTCCTCAACAAGTCTTCGGCTATGGCATTGCATCATGCCTAGTCACAGCCAACGAAACCTTAATAATAGAGATTTCCAAAAAATTAAATCAGTTTAAAGCCTTGTCAAAGATAACACCATTTTGTATCCAATTAACCTAACTAAGACTAAAATTTCTGAAAGGGAAGGGGCCCGGAACAGCACCCCCCCCCTTACACCCATTCAAAAAGAAAACAGACACTAAAAGTGAAGAACTTTAAACATGTGGCCAATTTAAAGCTTTCCAAAAATAGCACGAGCTTGCATCTTAGCCACCTTACATACATAAAAATTTCTCAAAGAGTACGTGTATCGCCTCAGCTCTTATAAACCCTACCCCTAAAGAAAAAAAGACACTATGTAATGAAATTTCTAAACATGTAGTCAGTTTAAAGCTTTGTCAAAGACAGCCCAAATTTGCACCTTAGGGACCTTACATATAGACCTCTCCTATTAAATCCCCCATCCATTATGGGGGCACCGGGTGACAATAAAAGGATCCGCCTGGGTACCAACTATCCTAGGTACGCCACTGGACGCTGTCATGAACTGGCCTCCTAGGGATTTCGCCCCGCCTACGTCCAGGTTACCTTCATAGCAGGTGTCGAATATGTACTCCTTTTGGCGTACATAGTTGGTATTACGAGTGCAGCCATTATAGACGCAGGAGTAATACACGTCCGCCGGACGGGCAAACGTCCAGGCTGTAAATTACAATGATAGAGATTACCTTGAACTGATGCTGTCATGCAGTACATGTATCACAACAGCAGGAGCGATCAGGGCCGTAACTAGGGTCATATGTTGGGGGGGGGGGGATGAAGGTCCCAAATTCCGAATGGATGGATTTTTTCCCAACTGAATGGTGGCGCATAAATTGCATCATTTTTATGCGAGCTGCGTTTTTATATACAGCAGTGGGGGTCCTTCCTTTGTCACTATATAAAGGTGCCGTCCTGAGGGAGGGGTTTGAGGGGGAGGGGTGTCCCCTCCCCTTTGAGAAATTTTTGTTAACTTAAGGTTGCTTAAAGCAAAATGGTACTATCTTTGGGATATTTTTTGAGCTGATCATATATGGCTAGAAAATGTCCTTAAGTGAATTTTAACTTTTCCGACTGGCTGGATTCTTTTTCCTAATGAGTGGCAGCCCGTCAATTGCACCTTCGTTTTTATGCTCCCTGCGTTTTTATACAGCAGTGGGGATCCTTCCTTTGTCCCTACATAAAGGTGCCGTCTAGGGGGGAGTCTCTTTTGAGAAATTTTTGTTAAGGTAAGGTTGCTTAGATGCAAAATGGTGCTATCTTTGGGATATGTTTGGAACTGATCATATATGGCTGGAAAATGTCCATAATTTAGTGAATTCTAAGATTTGGTTAGGTGAAAGCAGAGAGTATGTTGTCTAAGAGAAGAATACGTTGTCAACAAACCTCCTGAAGCCCCCTTTTTCGGCTACTTTACTGCCTTCTATTCGGGCATCTTAGGATGGCATATACCTGTATAGGGCCTCCCGGAAGCTCTGGGTCAATTATACAAAATAGGGAAAATGACATAATGTTTATTACCTGACATCTAAATAATAATATAGAGTATGACGCCAAGCACTTTACATCTATCGTATTTTTACTAATTTTGAACAAAAACCTGCAGGCGAACAGCTTTCAGCAATGGGGAATGGACGGAAGGGTGAGTATAGGTGCAGAAAGGTGATATTAGACCTCCCAGACAGGTATAGCAAAAGGGGTGTAGGACTAACAAGCACCTTTCAGAATGTACACCTAGTTTATGCTATAAAAGTTCACTGGTACGTTTGTGCTTATAATGTTCATAAGTGAAACAACATGGATTGTGAGGATTGCGCGTGAAGCGCGCCGAAATGTAGGGGTATACTTCAATACCAAAATGAAAATCCTGCATGCAGGCTCAGCCAGGGGCGGTCCTTTGATTTGCCCACATGGAGGCGAACGTCCTGACTGGGGCCAGCTGCCCTAAGTCCCTACAGGTGCAATGGGTTGCGGAACTCGAAAAATAAGGTGCGCGAAGCGCGTCGAAAAATTTGGGGTTATATTGAAAAAAGATTTCACATATTTGTTTTCATTAAAGGAAACTTGAAAAAGTTTGGGTTTTTATTGAAGAATTTGGGAAAAACCATGGAATTTGTTGGGGTGACTGCATGGTCGTCGTCGGGGATTACATTCTTATCTTACCCATTAAGGCTCCCCGACGGAACTGAAAAATCTTTTTCTTACAAAGTATGTTTGCCACGATCGCGAGTCTGAAGAAAGAGTCTTCCAAAAGTTAGGAAAAAGAGGAAAGAACTTCGCAACGATGCATTTTCGTGGGCCTCTAGAATAACGCCTACACGGAAGAACAATATTTGTGGAAACTTTGAATAAATTCAATATGTTTGAAATGGGGGGGGGGGGGGTACCACTAGACAGAACTATAGATGAAAGCGTGCCTAGCGCGCGAAAATTATTTGAAGTTATAGAAAGAATCGTTACAGAACTTACTGGCTAATGGCGTGATAAATAGACATTTGGAATATTTTCTGAGTATATATGTCTTCACCAATATTAGTCTATACCAAATCTTGCGCAATTTTGTGGGGCTTGGAAAAATTTGGGGGCTAAAGCCCCCTAGCCCTCGTAGAACGATGCCTGGTATACTTACCTTAATAATGTTCATGAGAGTGATTGCAAATCGTGACGTATGCGCGAGAAGCGCGTCGAAATTTTCATTAACTAAGATTTCCATGACAAAACCTGAATTCAGAATCTGCATCGAGATACTTTCAATTGCCCAACAAACCAACATGCCACTCAAAAAGTCAGTAGTTTACCTGGTAATTTGTAAACAGCTTTCAACTTCTGCTGTTGTGTTTCTCCCAATGTTGCTATCGGAAAATATTGATAATAACGCTGAGGTAAGGTTTGGAGCGCGCGTCGGGCGCGAAAATTTTGATAGTTTGAAAAGAATTTGCGAAAAAGAGACAGTTTTGATTCGATTTTACGTGAGGAAAATAACGTTTGGTATTATTCTCTTTTGATCTAGTTGGAAAATATATACAAAGTTGACATAGGCTCAGTCGGAAAAATGTGCTAGACTAAGATATCAGAAATTCTAACTGGTATTTCAAATTTTCCGACTATCGTCGCTCTGACGAACTTGGAAGCGATATCTTCTTGCTGGTACAGTGCAAATTAAACCAATAATTTTGTATTCTATTTAAAAATTGAAAAGATAGATCATAATCTCGAACTCTTATTATTAATGTACCCAGACTGACAGATTTTGGAGATACTTTTGCAAAATGCTATGGTAACATTTCAAGAGAACGTAATAAATTTCTGACAAAATGGAAACGCAAGGATAGATTTGCACGCAACTTTCAGAACTCGTCCTTGCTTCTACGTTATAAAATTATAAAAGCAGGTCACATGTACTTTTCGTAGAATCCAAAGTAGCTGGTAAGCTGAAAGCCACCAACAGGTTTGCATATATTTGTGGAAAATTGACAGTTGTCACAGCGTCTTATCTATATATTGGCACGAGATGGAAGTAATGTTAAGTATCTACTCATAGTTTCAAAGGCTAAAGAATTTAAACCTTTAGATAATTCCAGCAAAAGGGAACAGGTAAAGACCTGTTACGTAGTACAAGAAAAGTACTCTGTAATAGTGAAGTACTTTATGCAAGTACTCCTACTCGCATAAGTTGTTAAAGAAGGCTCATCAGTAAGATTCCATGTTCGGTTGTTAAAATACTCGTGCTCGTACTCTATCTTGTATACTTAAACACTATGCACTCGCTCAGGACAAGACTATGCAAGTAATGGGTACGAACTTCTCATATAATACATTTAAAGAGAACTGGCACTCATGCAGTTACAACAGCAAGAGAGCAACATTCCCTACCGTTTTGGCATTCCATACTTTTTTCCACAGTCCCCAGCTCTTCTATCTGGTGAATGACCCGAAGAGAGAAAACCAAACGTTTACCCCGGAAAGGATTTTGATGCCGAAAGGAGCTACGTCCACAAGGGGCAACTTAGAATGAACATGATCAGCCTCTTTGACGTTCAGACCTTCATATCATGGTTCTGTCATGCGCAGACCCGTTCTAGACTTGCTGAAAAGAACAGATACAGAACAGATTCCCTTTTGGCATCACATATTATTGTTATTCTACAGAAGCAACAGTCACGTCTTGACTCCAGTATTTATGCACTTTCACTATACTGGTGATACATCATGTCGCGCAGTACATATCTCGCGTACCCCAGTGCTAGATTTAACCTTGTTAACGGGGCATCTATATCGAGGCACGTAGAGGGATTTTCAGTTAATCGGAATACGTTAAACGGGTTGCTTGTGGCAAAACAATTATATTTTCGTCTTGAGTTTCTATTGCATCAAGTTGCTTTTGTACGTTAAAAAACGGACACGATCCTGCAAACCCTGCAAGGATTAAAATCCAGATACTGAAAACCGATTTCGAATTTCCACCGCATTTGCTTAGTCACTATCTCTGTTTTCGTTCTTGATTCAGTATCTTGTAATCAGTATGGGACATTCACATGCTCAGCAGTGTTGTAACAAGTCAAGTCACTGACTCGGACTTGACTCGAGTCTGGAACCCCAAAGGATTAACTTGACTCGAGTCCAGGGCCGTAGCGAGCGGGGGGGTGGGGGTGTCAAACCCCCCCCCCAATATTTGGTCGCCCGTCGGCAAATTTTCGGTCTGTCGGCAAAAAGACGAAAGGGAAAGGAAAAGAAGAGGAAAAGAGGAGAGGAGGAAAAGAAGAGAGAAGAAGAGAAAAGAAAGGGAAAGGAAGGGAAGGAAAGGGAAGACGGAGAATGAAAAGAAAAAAGAGAAAGAGAGAACGGACCAGTCTGTTATCGGCTATTTCGATTTTTGGCTCTTCATCTAATTGGCCCATTCAAGTTGAATTCCCGTCGGCAAATTGATTATGCGTGTGACGGCCTTATACGGCCGTATCAACGGCCGTCGGTGTAATTGGACGAGTGACTGAGTCCGTCGAGAACTCGGGAAAAGAAAGGAAATTAACGGCTTCCGTATAGGTGCACTGTACTATTTCGGGTCATATGGCATTCTTGAAAAACCACTTTCTGCACATTATTCCTCACTTTTATCATCACCATAGGGAGCAGCACCCGATTACCCATGAAGAGGGTATCCTTAACCCGTCTTCTAAACACTAACCTTGACTTCAAACAGATTTTGCAACTTCTGAGGATCCGGTTTACCCACAAACATCCCGGGGAAAAAATAATGCGTGCCGCGTTTGTCTTCCCTTCACTGCAATCTTAGGCTTTTAACTTTTGAACACCGAAATGAAACAGATACAGAACTCATCTTCAGATTCTGGCGTTCAAAGCATATTTTGAACGCTTGTGTTAAGATTCTGAACACTTTTTCTCCCTTTCTGAAGGCCGGACGCCTATCCACTTATCGTATTTGAACGCCTGACGCGTCTAGTGTTCAAATGCTGAACACATAGTGTTACAATTCTGAACGACAGGTTCAGCACCTGAAGTATAGTGGTATGACGGGAGGAATAGCCTAACACATAAGAATTAACCCGAATGTTTGTATTAGATAACGCATTATGAACCAAAATATACCAATCCTGCATGAGACTTAATTTTTTTACCGAGAGATTATGCTAAAATCTCGGAGCTTCCGGGGGCGAAGCCCCCCTGACCCCCACCAGGGGCCCTAGGGCCGGCCCAGTGTTTTAGCCAGCCCCTATTTGTGGGACACTGTCGCATAAACGGCGACAAATGTCGCACAAAAAAAAAAATCTGACACGCAATTTCTACCCGCCAGGTGTAAATTTTGAGGTTCCTCATTATGGCAGAAATTCACTCAAATATTGCACCATTTGCGATTTAGGCACCTTTCAAATTCCAGAATTTCCAAAGGGGAGGGGGACACCCTTCCCCTTAGACCCCTCCCCCAGGCCACAGATCAGTAAATGTCGCATTGAGAAAACGTCCTAGCTAAAGCACTGGCGGACCTCTTGATCCCAACCGCTTAAAACACTGGCGGCCTGACGAAAGGGGTATAGCCTAATACATTAAAATTAGTGGGGATCTTTGCATTTGATGATGCATTATGAACCAAAATACATCCATCCTGAGACTTAATTTTCCATCCAGAGCTAAACCTCAGAGCTTCCGGAGGCTTCGCCCTCCGGAATTCTCCTTAGGCAGGCCCAGTGTTTTAGCCAGGCCTTATTTGTGCAACAATGTCGCATAAACGGCGACAAATGTCGCACGAAAAATCTGACAAGCAAAATTCTACCCGGGTGTAAATTTTGAGGTTCCTCATTAGGGCAGAAATCCACTCAAATACTGCACCATTTGCGATCTAGGCAACTTGCAAATTCCAAAAATTTCCAAAGGGGAGGGGACACCCCCTCCCTTTAGACCCCTCCCCCAGGCCACAGATCAATAAATGTTGCATTGAAAAAACGTCCTAGCTAAAGCACTGGTGGACCTCGGGATCTCAACCGCTTAAAACTATAGCGGCCTGACGAAAGGAATAGCCTAATACATTAAAATCAGTGGGATCTAGTGTGTATTTGATGATGCATTATGAACAAAAATATATCCATCCTGAGACTTAACTTTTCACCCAGAGATACACCTAAACCTCAGAGCTTCCGGGGATGCGCCCCTTGGACCCACCCAGGGGTCCTTAGGTGGGGCCCAGGACCCCACCGGCTAAAGCTCGTTTTCGCACTACGCATTACCAGATCCGTCGGCAAAACATAATCTCCACCCCCCCCCCCCAAAGATAACACCTTCGCTACGCCCACCACCTAAATGACTTGACTCGGACTCGACCATAGCATGACTGGAGTCCAATTGAAGACTCGAGTCAGGAAATAAGGCTCGAGTCCTTTTGACGCGGCTCTGATGTTTGTAAGTGTACCCAGTTCTGGACTGTGCACGCGCGTATCGCGAGGTAGACGCGGCAGCGACACACAGTGCCCTTGTGCAATGAATACCAGCACTGCATGCCTATATAGTATAGTTGTCACTTAACAAACAGGCCGCTCCGGGCAGTTCGACAAATCCGCACTCACTGCTGTGGAAGCATGTCATATCAGACCAGGGAGTTGTTATTCCGAATAACAACTCCCTGATCAGACTATGTACACATCATGCTAGGCATGGACCATTACGATCACCATCTCAGTGGTTTCGTCCGTTTCGATCAAAAACATGTTGCACAGACAGGGTTGCCATCTGGATGATTCTTGGTGCGGTTCAGGAACTTTCGTTGTACGAGGTTTTTAATACGAGTCTGTTCTTTTTTTCCTCTCTATAATAATTTTGTTGCCTCTGCGTAAAGCAGTGCTCAATAATATTGCTTGTACAACTGGAACTGGTTTAGTCCTCAGTGAAGGCATGTGTGTAGCCGTTCGCCGATAGCTCCCTATTCGCGGTCCTTACCAAGACGCATTGAAAATCCGGGTCTTCGACCAACACAGTGGTGGTCGAGATTGATTTTATTTCTTATAGCAAAGCTAGGACCTAAAGCCCTTATTTACTGCCCTAACTTTTCCATTTTCAAATGTTTAACTGATAGTGCAGTCATGGGCATCCGGAGGGGGGGGGGCAAGGGGGGCCCTGGAAAATCAAAAACTTGAAAAAACGAAGAAAAATAAAGAAAAAATGAAGAAAATATAACTTTAACATTTCTTAACAGTTCAATCAGTGTGAATTTCTACTCTCAAAACAGGAATTAAATAAAAATATCAACACTCAGGCCCCAGCAGCCCCCCGAGCATATTTTGGTATTTTTTAAAGTTTATATTTACGATATTGCTTATGATTCCCCCTTTTTATATGCGGTAAAAAGGCCTTGGAGGTGCCATTTCCAGCGATCTGGGAAGCATTTTGGGCCAAAATTTTCTTGTGCTCCGCGCCAACTCATGGTGGCGCGGAAGGCTGAGAGTCTGTCTATTTGCCTCGCCCCCCCCCCCCCCCATGACAAATTCCTGGCTATGCCTTTGTCAACACTGTGTGAAAAAGTAGCATCTAAACTCTTTTCTTGGAGTAAAATATTTCCCATGGAAAAAGTTGGGCCCCTAAAAAATTTTGCCCCCCCCTTGAATTTTTTTCTGCGGACGCCCATGAGTGCAGTTGTCTTTGAAAACTTTACAAAATAAAAATAGTAAACTAACGAAGCGATGCGAGACAAGCAAAACTATAAGAGAATTTTCAATAGCCTATTATGATTAAATTTTGCAATTTTAGATTAAGGAAAACATTAATAACAAATACCATAATGCTGGGAACATTTTTCTGTGCGCGCTTTGAGCACACCCCCAGAGAAAACTAATACAATTGAAAATTTTGTCTGGCACCATGAGAATTCTTTCAAATCATGGGCCTCTCCTACGCGCCACACTATTGTGACTTGAAGAGTCACTGTAAGTACTGTACGTCATTCAATGCACCCTGGTAAAAAAAATCCCAAATTCTGACCATGTATCCCCAGCACCTAGGGAATCACAATTCTCGATATATTTTTAGGCGTGCTTGCCATGCATGAGCCTGATATAAATTGATATCTCTTCAGTACTGCTGTACGGCTGTGCGTAGGAAAACTTTGGTGGAATTGCCTCGTTATTATTTCCTGTCTGCCTGTAGGACAGCTTGAGTAAATTACTATTCCCAAAACCCTTGCTACACCTCTCGCTGTCCACTTTCTCGACCAACTACTACCATCCTCAGCAAATTTACTGACGGTCACCATCGTAAATTTAGGATTTTTATAACAAAACTATTTCATTAGCATTTCAAATTACACGTGGGGAAGCAGAATTTGCTCGAAAAATTTCCAGAATTACCACCAAAGTCGTCTAAAACAAAAAATACTCGGGGAGGGCCCTCAGTCTCCAGCCTTCGGCGCCCGCGGTTAAAGGTTTCGCCGGCCACAACTTCCCAAGATGCAGCCTGCAATGAAAATTACTTCCCTGCATGGCATTTGAACTGACTGCCGATGGCCTTGGCCATTTCAATGTAAAAACTACCCTTAAAACATTTCACTAATTTTTTAAATTATCATAATTATATTCTATAACCTGATAACCTTCGGAATCGACTACACTAACTTATTTTTCAAACTAATTAAAAAAGTTGAGAGGGATTGTCCTAGACCATCGACAAAATTGAAACATGAAAGAAAGAACCATAGAGCAGGATATAGGTAGGAATTTTCTTGTGTAATGAACAAAAATGCATTAAAAACTAAAGAAAAACAATAGGCTACAATTAAACGTCTCATGTTTTCTTAATTCGGCGTGCTTTACGCGCACCCGTTTTAAATATTGTTCCAGGATTCCAGGTTGCTTCCTGTAGAACATCTCGCTTTTCATAGCTTCGTTCAAACTCTTCCATTATCATTGAAATCCTTGAATTCCCCATGGCCTTACGCAGCGGAGGGGAAGTCCCCCCTCCCCCAGAAATTTTCAAAGAAAAATGTTTATCACCATCAATATGTGTAAATTTACCGACATTTTGAAGATTTTTTAGATGCAAGTTGTAAGGTTCTTTCCGGTACCGTAATATGGGACAGGCGCTTAGCGAAGGTGCAAGAGCCCTCTCCTTGAGGACACTTTTCTTAGCTTTTTTATTACTAACATGCTAAAAAGTCTAAAAATGCGATTTTTTCAGCGCGCTTCTCGCGCGCCTACTCTGGGTATTAGATCTCACATTTATAAAATTATTGTTCCAAAGTCCCAGCCTTTGGCGCCGCTTGGCAGTCCACACGGGTTTGCCCGCCCCTGCTCCATTTTCAGAAATCAAATCCCGTCCCTAGTCACTGACGCCATTTTCATTCGTTATTGACGGAGAGTTTATTTTCGAGAAGTGCACAGTATTTGCTAGGTCCTTGACTAGTTCGTTCGATTAAAGTGTATGTTACGCTATGGCTTCGCCATCATGTGGACCATGGGGCGACGACATCTAACGTAAGGCCTTCGTGGCGAAGTGAAAGTGAGATTGTGCCACGGCCAGCAGATATACATTAACATTGCTTGCTTAAGTAGTTTTAGCATTTGAATGTTGGGCTACGTGTGGTACCTTGGTATTGCAGCGTACTCCTGGAAAATTGCAAGTCAAGTCATGTGAAAACAATGTACCGGTGGCATACCATAAAAAAGAATGCAGTCAGTGAGAGGTACACTTCAGAAGAGTCAGAAAGGAACAGTTGTCTCCAGGTTACACCAAAAAAGAAATACCAGTTTTAAATTTGCTATGATGTAATTGTGTGACTTGCGTTGACTTGTAGACACCAGCAACTGACTCGAGTTGACTCGACTAATATGTCTGACTTGACTTGGCTTGACTTGAAAATATGCTTGCCTTGATTTGACTTGACTTGAAAATGTGACGAATGACTTGACTTGACTTGAAAATGTGACGAATGACTTGACTTGACTTGTGACTCGACCACCGTTGACTTGACTTGACTTGACTTGTGACTCGACCTAAGGGTGACTCGTTGCAACTCTGATACTAAGTATGAGATACCTCAATGTTACCCTTCTTGAAATATCTTGTTTACAAACAGTTTAAAAGGTTTTAGAAGTTTCACCCCCGGTAACCTCAGCTGATCTTCGAACTCTGAAGTATAAAGCATCCACATTCTAAGCATGAAAAACATTTATTATTCCTAACTTGAGATATGGTGTTAAAGAGGTTTTCGGTTTTTCACCTCTAGTCATCTCAAGTGACCTGTAACCTCTACCAAAACAAAAGGGTTCCCTCTCTCACTATGACAAATCAAGATATACCAGGTATGAAAAGCAGCAGAAGAGAAAACTTGAAAGATAAAAACTTGGAAAAAAATAAGTACTTGATCGGGATTTGAACTCGAGCCGTCAGAATGGAAAACCGACCACTTTCCACCACACCATCAACATATATAACCCAATGAACGTCACTATAAATGAGGGAGTAATTCGTTCCAGGGACTATGGTTATGTTACTATTTATTAGCCATGTTCTACACTGTCAGCTTACTGCAGACTGTGATCGGCTGGAGAAGGAACTCAGGTAGCGTGATAGCTGGCGTTTTACCGACACCTCACACATCGTTTGCGTTATGAGTGGAATTTTTTACACCATATTAAGACATTTCGTGAGAAACTGATGATTCATCGTGAGAGCGTGAGATTGCGCTGAAATGCGTGACTAAAAGGCGTGAGACTTGACAGTCCTGTGGTATAGACGACCATTTAGACCTGTTCAAACTGATAAAACTTGGAAAGTATTTACTTCAACTTACTTAAACCTATAACTCTCCTACCCAGGACCATATTGTTGCTTAAAGTCATTTTGGAGTCAGTAGAAAGGCATGAGGATTACAGTCATTGCTTGTATTTGCCAAAAATCCTAACGACTCGTGTTTCCTTTTTGTTGACGAACCTAGCGCACAATTCATGAGTATATCTAGTTGATCTAGAGTGGACTGATGAACATGAATGCCACTGCGTTAAGTCGCACTAGTGTCATGGTAGAGTTAACGTAGCCATGTTTTCAGTCTTCGAAGTGTGCTGAATGACCAGTTTCACATTCAGCAGATTAAACCGGTCGCGGGACCAGCAGTAGCGTAATTACAGAACATACGTTTGATAGAAGTGCTCTTACTTCTTGTGGAACTTCACGCAGGGCTCTGATGCATTCTTGTAAACTATAGTTATTGACCATTTCTTCCGGCAGATTGCAAGTTCTGACTGAAGGCCAGTGGTGTTGAGCTCTGGGTGTTTACTTACTTCCTCATTTGCTCAAAGCCGGAGTCTCGGAGACCTTGTTCTTTCGTGATATTACATTTGGTCCGATACAATTGGAATTAGGAAAATTAGTGAGGCTCAGCTCAGTTGTTTCTCGGATTCTGATGATGGTAATGTTTAAGAGGAACTCCGAAAAAGTCAAATTTCTCAGTCCAATCGTCAACGGGCAATATTTGGTTGCTGCAGAGGTCTGTCATTCATATTATTAATTTCCGTACATAATTAGTTATGGTTATTCGTGTTTGGTGTTAATTTTAATTTGGTTTAAATCGCCCGTTTTTCCCAACAATGCTTTTAGGGGGGTCCGTCCCCTACTGAAAAATTGAAGGGGGATGTGTCACCCTGTCCCCCCCCCCCCCCGCTTCCGCCGCCTTTGCTAACCTCTGATCTCTACCAAAACCATAATGGTTCTTACTCGTTATATGATAGATCTATACACCAAGTATGAGAAGTATCCATCATTCCTATCTTGACTGCAGTTTCCTTTCGCCTTCAGCAAGGCACATGAATTAAGGCACATGAATTAAAATCGCATGAAGGTACCTTCAAAAACAGCTCAATATTACAAATGTATTTTGCTGATCAACAGAAATTCGTAATGCAGGTTATAGAAAAGGATTTGAAACTACTCATTACTAAAAGGTTGGATAAAAATTGTTAGTACTCGACTACATTCTTCTTTCTTTATCATCATGCGCATGGTCATTCTGATAATGTACAGGCCTAATTTTTAGAGTTGGTAAGTTATGAGAAAATCTAAGGTGACAATATGATTTGATGATTTCTTTACATAAAACAAAATTCAGAAGGATGTTTCTGACATCATATCTGCTTGCTTTAAACCAGTTTATATTCGCAGCGAATATACTTTAAACAAACTAGAATTGGAACAGTACCATATCTTACAGATTAGAAGAGTGGGACTTTTAAGATAGCTTTGTAATTCCATCAGACTTCTTAGTACTTTGTCACCTATGACGTATTTTTGAAGAAGCATTCTTTAGCTGTGTCAAGCATACTCCTAGTTCTTTTTTCTTTCAATCAAAATGTTTGGCATCTAGTCAATCCAACGGAAGAGATTGAAAGATAAAAGTTCCATAAACTGCTTCTTTATTCCTTGCCAAGGACAAAACAAATCTATGCAATCGCGATGGTGTGTATATGTGTGTGTGCGTGTGTTTGTGACGCTTGGCTTGTAAACACGATATCTCAAGATAGCAATGACAGATAATTTTATACTTGGGATATAGAATTATTATATTAAGAGAAAGACCCCTATTGTTTTTAATGGGGGTCAACAGAGGTCATGTGGGGTCAACAGAGGTCAAAAACCGAAACCTTGTAAACATGATATCTCTAGGGAGGAAGCATGGATGCTTTTCATACTTGGCATGTAGATGCGTTACAGTCAAAGGATAAACCCCATTGATTTTGGTAAGGTCAAAGGTTATCTGAGGTGACCTGAGGTGAAGATGTGAAATTCTAAAAAAAAAAACTGCTAGTAAACACGATACTCGCAAGATAGCAATGATGGACACTGTGGTACTTGGTATATAACTTTACCATATTGAGA
Organism: Holothuria leucospilota; assembly: GCA_029531755.1. Classification (NCBI taxonomy): domain Eukaryota; kingdom Metazoa; phylum Echinodermata; class Holothuroidea; order Aspidochirotida; family Holothuriidae; genus Holothuria; species Holothuria leucospilota. The sequence continues at coordinate 71,681,210 of CM055963.1, read as the reverse complement.
GGAAGAACCCTATGTTTTCAATGGAGGTCAAAGGTCATTTGAGGTCATCAGAGGTCAACAACCGAAAACCTTGAAACTGAAACACGATATTTCAAGACAGGGATGATGGATCCTTTTCATACTTTATATATAGATGTGTTACTTTAAGAGTGAGGGAACCCTATGAGTTTGCTGGAGGTCGAAGGTCGTATGAGGTTATCAGAGGTGCAATTACGAAAACCTAAACTAAATAGAAATTTGGGGGTACCTCCAGATTGTGTCCAACGCTTCGTGACTAACGAAAAGTTAAGGCTGAATTTTTCTACCATTACAAAGATAAAGTTATAGAGAAGAGCATTTTTTCACAAGCATAGCCTAACTGTTACAGTAATAATACTAATTTAAATTACCTTATTATGGACACGTGAAAAGGATGCTGTGACTATAGCATAACAGAAATACCATACGCCTAACGAGTTTTTTGATGGCGTAGTGAATTAGAGCTCGGTTTCTCACGCGGACGGTAAGCATGAATCCCACTTTTTTCATTTTTTGTTATTCACCTTTTGGTGGGGTTCAAAGGCAATACAAGGTCAGCAGAGGTCAAGTTCTGAGGATATCGTACAAAATGATATATTCAAGAAGTATAAATTTGAGGGATGAACCTCGGTGCAACAAATCTCCCCCCCCCCCTTTCATCAAGGAATCGCCAAGCCTTTGAGCTGTTTTTTGTGTGTATATGTCTTAGTATCTTATCAAAACTATATGCACTTATGCACTAAACTCTTGCACTAAAACCCTGAATTTTTCTTTTGTTTTGTTATTGCCTTTTTTATTTGTTACCTCTTTGTTTGTACAGTATAAGTCTCTTATGCCTCCATGAGGTGATATGGAGAAATAAACAAACTGTTTTGAGAGTGACACAGGGGGTTCGTACAGCCTTGCAAGTTGCCATTTGCCATTCGTATTACAAAATACCTATGACTGGAGGCAGACTGAGTTGTTGACTGGAGTCGCTGACTTGGACTCGACTGTCCGACTCGAGTCGCACTTTTTCTTGACTTGACTTGACTTGACGAAAAATGACTTGCGACTTGACTTGACTGTAGAAAAATGACTTGCGACTTGACTTGACTTGAAGAAAAATGACTTGCGACTTGACTTGAAGAAAAATAACTTGGCGACATTGAATCATAATGTTTGTCACTGAGTGTGGCATGAATTTTGTACCATTAGGCAGCGGGCCTAATTTTGTGACGCACATCTGAGGGACTGAATGAAAATTACCCAGAAAGATCAGGGACCGCGGAGACGGGGGGGGGGGGGGCTAGGGGGGCTTTAGCCCCCGCACTTTTTTTGCTGTGGGCATTTTGGGCCGCCTTAAACTGCATTTATTTTATTGAACATATTGGGCCGCTTCGATGATTAGCTCCCGCACTTCAAAATTGGCTCCGCGGCCTCTGAAGGTTAATTTTAACCTTGTGAACATTACCACAAGTGAAAGAGTTGGCCTACGAAGAGAAATTTGAGAGCGAATTGTTAACTATTTTGTGGTCACAATTCATTACACGTACTAGTTCCACGAATCTTCTAACACGTACAAACTGTATGTAGACTAATACGTACAGTGCCACAGTACTGTGGTCAGTGTAATTCGAATGCAAAATTGGTACATCTAAACCAGTTTAAAACTTTTATGACAATTTGAAAAACGAAGATAATTTAGCATAAGCCCTTTGTGCTGGTTCTTTAGTGGTTGGCGTAATGATCCTACTCTCTAGGCTTACCGTACGGTAGCCGAGCTCCAAACCAATGCAGCTTTCTTGAAGACAGATACTGTCAAAGAACGGCCAGGAACCTCCATATTCATAGCAACCATCACTGTCAGCCAGGGGCGTCAATCCGTATTGAAGTGTGGGGGGACACACATGACCAGGCCCGTAGCCAGAAATTTGTCAAGGGGGCAAAGAGGTAGATTTTACTAGGGAGCGAAGCGACCGAGCCCGAGCGCGCTTGCGCAAGAGGGGGAGGGTGTGGGAGGGGGTGCCCCCCTCCCATGGTGAGAAGCTTTTGTGTTTTTAATTTGAAAATATGTGATTTGGTGCATACTTTATATGGTATTTTGTATGCATAAGGAGACGTATTATTATGTATTTTATGAAATATTTTGTAGGAATAACCATATAGAAATACACACATATTGCTGGCAAATAATTTATCATTCTACAAGTATGCAGAATCACATACAAGCTTCAAACAAGTGTAAGGTGTTGCTTTTGTACATAGGCCTACCACTAAGATACCATGTGTTCCTGATATGGTAGGCCTACAATTTGTCCCCTTACGGTATCGATAGAGTTGGCAAGTATGCTGCCAGTGCTCCGCGCCAACCCATGGCTTGGCGCGGAGCGCGAGAAAATTTTGGTCCAAAATGCCTCCCAAATCGCTGGAAATGGCACTTTCCAGGCCTATTTACTGTATATAAATAGGGGAAACACTAGTAATATTGTAATAAAAGACATGACAAATACCAAAATTTTGCTCAAAGGGGCTGCTCCCTTTGCCACCCTTGGCTACGCGCCTGCACATGACTTCTAACTATCAAGCCCTTTTTTGAAAAGGACGTGTCTTTCTATAGGCCCTTCCCTGTGTCCCCTCTCTGTGACGACTGACGTTGTCCTATTCTAATAAGAGTTAGGATTCCAAACACTGGAGTTGCCAGGATTCTTGTTTAGAGGGGGCCAACTACGGGGCCTGATCGCTGGCCTGGGGAGGGGTCTAAGGGGAGGGGGTCACCCCCTCCCCTTTGAGAAATTTTTGAATATTTAAGTACCCTCAGATACAATCTGTTGCAACATTTAGCATCACTTGAAGCCAATTTTGTGTTCCATTAACAGTTTTTTTCAGAGTTCGATGGGGGGTATGACCCTCTGCCTCCCCTCTGGCTACGCAATGATTCCAAAGTTAGCATGACCATCATGACCAGAGAATTACTTCAAGATGTTACTTTAATCATGTCCAAAAATAGCTGAAACCATGCTCCGCAGCTTTGATCATTGTCAGAGATCATGGACCCCAACCACGCCGTAGCTAGGGTCAGATATTTTTGGGTGTGAAGGTCCCTAATTCGGACTGGTTGAATGTTTTTCCAACAGAGTGGCGGCGTTTTAATTGCACTTTGTTATGTGCTCTGAGTTTTGTATACAGCTGGTGATCCTTCCTTTTCACTACATAAACGTATCGTTCTGGGGGAGGGGTCTAAGGGGAGGGGAAACACCCTCCCGTTTGAGAAATTTTGTTAATTTAAGGCTGCCCAGGTGCAAAGTGGTGCTATCTTTGGGATATTTTTGGAGCTGATCGTATATGGCTGGAAAATATCCATAACTTAGTGAATTCTAATTTTCCGGCTGCCCGGATGCTTTTACTAACTGCAGTGGCGAAGCGTAAATTGCAGCTTTTTTATGCACCATGCGTTTGTAAAAAGCAGTGGGAATCCTTCCTTTGTCACTAAATGAAGGTGTTGCCCTGGGGGAGGGGTCCAAGGGGAGGGGTAAGTGTCCCCCTCCCCTTTGAGAAATTTTCGTAATTTAAGGTTACTTAGATGCAAAATGGTACTATCTTTGGTTTATTTTTGGAGCGTTTTCAAAAACCTTCCTGAAGCCACCCATTTGGCTACTGTTTTGGCAGTTTTTCCGCAAAAATACCTGCGTTGAGTCAACAGAAACTTTCTTGGACTATTATGAAAATTTTCGTTTCCTTCATTGTGCATTTTAAAAGGGCATCTAAGGCTGGCAAATGCCTGTATAGGACCTCCTGGAAGCTCTAGATCACTTATATAAATGGGGCAATGGTGTAATGCTTAGTACCTGACATGTAAAATGGTAATATAGATTATGACGCCAAGCACTTTACATCTATCGTATTTTTACTAACTTTGAACGAAAATCCAGACGAACAGCTTCCAGCAATGGAGAATCGGCAGGAGGGAGAGAAAAGGCGCAGTAAGGTGATGTTAGACCTCCCTGATAGGTGTAGCAAAAGGTGTGAAGGACTAACAAGCGCGTTTCAGCTTTTTCTTTCTTAAGTATATTAGCAATCACCATCCATACCGATAATGGCTTCGCGCGAAGCGTTCGGTAAAAGTTTTAAAAAAATGTATAACGGCAACAACGTGCTTTTAAAGTTTCAACCTTCCACATCATGCTTACAAATTAGATTGAAGGATCCCATATACTTATATATATTGCGGGGCCCCTATACAGATGTTTGGAGATGTATCTCTGTTTTCGGAAAGTGTTGTGATCAGAATAGTTCCTTGTATAATCATCTTTTTAATGGTGATGAGATGGAGTGCAAACTGTGACGCATGCGCGCGAAGCGCGCCGAAATTTTTCATGAAATGAGATTTCCCTGACAAAATCTGCATCGAGACACTTTCAACAAACCTACATGCCACTCAAAAAGCAAGTCAAAGAGAGCCACGACACTACTCTTTACGAAGTGTGGGGGGACATTTGATATTGTGTCCCCCACCCATCGAAATGTGGGGGGACGTGTCCCCCTGCCCTCCCCCCCCCCCAGGATTGACGCCCATGCTGTCAGCAAGGAAAAATTAAGCAGAAAAGTTAAGGGAGACCCTGTTCCCGAAATTAGTGGACATCCAGTACAAAAGATTCGGACGTATGCCTTCTAACCCCCCCCCCCCCGGCCGGCCCCCACAACAAGTCCTTCTATCTCATCACCCATCAGATCAGAGTTTCCTTTCGTCTTTGTTAATTGCCGCTGTGCCTCTTGTCTCATTTAACTTTTATCTTTATCTTTTATCTACACGACGTTTTACGAGACCCACCTCTGTTACTATCCGACCCAAACATCCTATCCCATTTCAAGAATAGGCCTAAAACACGGCATACGCGTTCAACTTGTAATCAGACCCCATTACTAAGTAAACTTTATACCTGTCTCAAATTTATCAAGAACCTTTCGGCTCGAACCCTGTTGGATCCAGAGATATTCTCATGGGGAAAGGTTTGGGATTTATATCCACGTCCGGCCCGAGGCCTAAAAGATATTCTCTGCCACAAGCTATTAACCAGCTGACCCGGCCGGAAAATGATCGAGAAGTAAATATTTAACGAATGATAAATCCTCTAAACTATGCCATAAGTTCCGTCTATCATCTACCTGGAAACCGAAAGTTACCCCATGCAATGCATAAGCGGACTACCTACAAATGTAACATCAAGGCCTCCCCCGCTGAATTTCCAATTCACCTAGACGAATCTAATATATCCAATCCCGAGCGCTCTGCCTTCATTACGCAATGAGCGTAATGATTTTCATAAGAAAGTCTGATAAACCAAGAGGTGTTGCAATTATTAATAAAAGTCTGATTAAGGCAGAGGCAATGCAATTATTGATAAAAGTGACTACAAAAAGGAAGCACTCAGGCAATATAGGCTATCGGGCCCACAGTACCAACGACTCACATCGGACATCACCATGGAAACCATCTCCATTGTCAAATCTCTCAGGTTTAACCTCTTCCAAAATTAAAAAAATCTCAGAGGACATTATTTTTTTTTATTTTACCTCAATCCTAGTAACCACAGTATCCTACACCTATAGCTCTCGTCCTCTGTGGGCTGGGGGTTGTAGAATATGCCCACGGTGTTTCCCGCCTGTCGTAAGAGGCGACTAAAGGGAAGGACCCGTATTTAAACTTGTTGACGCTATAGACCTATAACACATTCGTGTCGGTGTGTTGTTAAATCTCATCTAATCAACTAACCTATAGCTCTCTTCTATATGTTACCCAAAGTCCATAAAAGGCCACCCGAGGGCTCCGCCTTTATCGGGAGACCCATAATCTCTGGCTGTTTGGGACCTACCCAACAAATATCGAAATTTTTAGATTTCTTTCTCCTTTCTCTGGTTCAAAGACAACCAACGTACGTGAAGGATACGAATCTGATCCTTGATTTAATTAAAAATCTAAAATAACCAAATGGCAGCATTTTACTGGTTACTTTAGATATAGTCGGAATGTACACCACCATTTATTCCTGATGTTCAAGCATGCACCGCGATGTCTACGCATCATCCGACAACGGCTTATACTCATTACCTGTCCTAAGGTATCAACTGAATCTTTCCAACAGATTTTATAGACCATTATAAAACGCAATTGTTTTAAATTCGATACCGGTACAAACTACTATACTTACAAACATGGGCGTACGCAGAAAAAAAATCAGGGGGATACATATTTTTTTAAGGAGGGAGGGGGCAAAACTTTTTCATGGGAAATATTTTACTCCCAGAAAAGAGTTTAAATGCTGCTTCACACAGTGTTGGCAAAGGCGTAGCCAGGAATTTGTCAGGGGGGGGGGGGGCGAAGCCCATAGACTCAGCATTCACGGCCACCATGGGTTGGCGCGGAGCGCAGAAAAATTTTGGCCCAAAATGCTTCCCAGATCGCTGGAAATGGCACTTCCAAAGCCTATTTACCGCATATAAAAAGGGGAGACACTAGCAATATCGTAAATATAAACTTTAAAAATACCAAAAATATGCGGGGAGGGGGGCTGCTGGGGCCTGAGTGTTGATATTTTTATTCAATTCCTGTTTTGAGAGTAGAAATTCACACTGAGTGAACTGTTAAGAAATGTTGATGTTATTCGTTTTTTCTTTATGTTTTCTTCTTTTTTCAAGTTTTTGATTTTTAGGGGGCAAGTGCCCCCCCTTGCCCCCCTCCGGACGCCCATGCTTACAAACAGTAGATGTAGCAATGGCAGAGTTTTAAGGAGTCCCTCAACTTTTTGCAGTCGAGTCGAGCCATTTACTACTTTCAATGTGACTTGAGTCGAGTCAGACTCGAGTCATTGTACAATTTCTGTGAGGAAAATTATGATACAATCGGTCGAGTCATTTCCCTTTTAACACTTAGTGATTCGAGCCATGACTCGTTACAACACTGAGCAATTGGGCTCTGAATCCTTGTCCCAGACTGAGGGAGATTTGTCGAACCCTGGACTCGCGCCCATCTCTGAAACTGTGTCATTTAGCATTCTGAAATCTATATCTGCCTAGAAATTAACCTTATCTCAAAAGTCATCATATACCACTGGTACGGGTAGGCTTTACTATATAACCATTTAGTGGATATAAGTGAACATTTTAAGAAAGTATACGAATTACAAAAGTGTTGTCTTCTAAATCAATGATTCTTTAACTTTTTTAGACTACCTTCCCCTTCCACCATTGCCAGGACCGTAATTGCCAGGGACCCCAAATATACGTAATTGTCTCAATGTCCCCGCCCCTAGAATATTATCCAAACGCGGAAGAAATCAGTGGACCTAGGGGTGGAGTCAAGTTGTTAAATTTCTAATGCCGTTTTTGGATAATTGGGGACACAAGTTTATTTGGGGGACCGAAACTAAGACTAAGAGGGAGAGGGTGGGGTTGGAGGGAGAAAGAAGCCGAGGGGGAGAGCCAGCGGAGGGGAACACGGTGCCCTCACAGCAGTTATGTGTCGTATACGTAATTTGCCAGGGACCCCAAATCAGCCTAGTGCGAACGCTTCTATTCCCCGTGTGCTCTGTGGCGCCCACCTGAGTGACTTTCCCAGGGAGGAGTTAGTTAGTTAGATGGAGTTTTACGTCCCAGTTTCCAACCTATTGGTTCAAGTCGAGACGACCACGGCCTCTTTTCCAGTTGTGGCTCACTGGCTTGTTTTCCCTACTCCATTGTTTATGCGGAGCATCACGCACAACGGCAGTAGGTTCCATTTTTAGAGTCTTTGGTATGACTCGACCTGGGAATCGAACCCGGGCCTTCCGCGTGAGAGGCGGATGCTCTACCGCTTTGAGAACCACTGTTCTAAATACTAGGCTATCAGAAAAGGTCACACTATTGAATTTTCTGCTTTGTATCTCAATGTAAAGTGTGCCATCTCACTCATACCCTCAGAGGTTACCGGTACTAGGCCTATTAAATAGCCTACTTTTGGAGTAAATATTTTTGGCTTTTTCCTGCACAGAATAAGGTTACGCCATATGATTTCCACACAGAACCTGAATGTAGTTATCTGTTGATGGAATTGAACCATCAAGCAGAACTCGCAAGTTCCCCATCACCAGGACAGATTCGAAGATTATTCATAGCTATTTAATGGAAAAGGCACATAGTTTTAAATTTATCGCAGCACTGTATAATTGAACTTCCTTTTCGTTTTAAAAGTCTCCTTCCCATACAAAGACCAGGAACACACTTATTTGCAAATATGGAATGGCACGAGTTAGGTTTAGGTCAGTACTTAGAAGTTGGCCCCTAGTAACTAATACGACTGTTTATGCCAAGTATTGCTAGGCCTGAAGTAATACTGGGACTCAACACGCCTCCCAGGCCCGTAGTCAAGGGGGGGGGCAGGGGGCCAAGCCCCTGACTTCTCCCCCCTAGAGAGTTTGAATCTTACCATTGTTTTAATACATTTGTACACATTTGGCCCCCCTGAAAAAATTTTCGCCCCCGGAAAATTTTTTGCCCCCCTCCAGTACCTTGTCTGGCTACGGGCCTTACGCCTCCTCTGCTTATAGTACCTATTGTACGAAATAGGGCTTGGTACTAATTCATGCTAGCATTTAGTGGTTCCGTCGACGTACTTTCAAACCTCTCGACTCTTTGCTTTTCAGTGAACCTTCCATAGCAAAATGAGTGATATCTGATGTTCTTTGGAACTTCTCGAACTGGGAATGTGTGTGTGTGTGTGTGTGTGTGAGGGGGGGGGGTGAGAGTTGGGCTGTGCACACAAACCTAAGTTCATGCTGATGCCTGCTTAGCAAGGACCTAGCTCGCATGTTAAATCGTGCAATTCATTTCCCAGGAACCGCCATTTCTCGACTCACAACAAGAGTCGCTCCCACGAGTTGGGATTGAAGGGTATTATTCTTTTTTTCAGAAGTCGGAGTGATGCAGATTATACAATTTAGGGCGGAATCACTTTCAGCTGTTTTCGTTCTTCTCATTGTTTACGTTACACTCATAACCGATGTAGCAGAGATATATACCGTTCGCGTCACCTGTACTTGGCGGCCGATGCGCACTGTCTAAGAAGGTGTTTTCTGATTGGCTGATTCTATTGTATTGTATCGATTGTATCCTTTGTTAAGGTTAGGGATTAGTTAGGGATTAGGGCTGGCGTTAGCCAGTCATAAAAATTCTTTTTAGACAGTGCGCATCGCCCCGTACTTGGTGCTTCCACATTTAGTTACCTAATTTTAATCTCACGCACCAAAAAATCTCACCACATTTTGTTAAATGTTTCCTTTACGCCTGTTATGAATATTTCGAGTTTATAATTGTATATAAACACGTAATTATAACACAAAGTGCTGTTGGAGGACGCAGGAGCCGCAGTATGTTATTATGTGAGGAAAAAGTGCCTTAAAAATGGAAGTGTTGGGTCTACCTCACTTTCGCCAAATTTCGGATTTTAAGGATTATTTTTATTTCTTTCTTTTTAGTTCCATAGACAAATGGATCGCTTGTAGTAGTTGCATGGGTAATCACTTTTTCTTTTTACATGAATCTGTATTTTTTTAATCAGTCCCTCCGAGGTGCGTCACGAAGTAACACGAAAGAGCATGACAGATCACGGCCTACATAAAATTATCTAAGAAGAGAAACTCAAGCTTTTCTTTCGTGCATTTGAGATTGCAGACGGTGCCGCGGAAGAACGGCTATGGCCTTTGGCTAAGATCACATGTTGTATCTGTTTTTTTTTTTTCAGCCAGGTGTGAATAGAGCCGCACGCCTAATTTTTTTCCCACGAGGTTATGGGCAAATTTGATTTTCAAAATTTTTCAAATTTGTTTCAAAATCATGGTTAGGGTTATGTTTAGAATTAGGGTTTCGAGGCCAAGGGTTATTTGGCATGTTCTTTCATAATCTGGTGTCAGAATTACAACAAAGGGTCGGAAAGCTGTCATTTTGGAACTAGGGGTGTGGCCTATTTCCAAGAAGCTAATTGGTCCATTGGCATGATTTGCCCATAACCTCGTGGAAAAAAATGCGCGAGCCGCACATGACATTTATGCAGGCGGCGTAAGCAAGGAGTAGCAAGGTCAAGCTGGGAGGATTGGCAAACCGGCTTAGCTGCCCAATTCTGGATGCGTTGTAGTCTGCGGATGTCCGTCGTATTACATTTGCATATAGGCCAAGTAATATTCCGTCACCATAATCCAGCCAAGCAAGAACAAGAGCCCGAATGACAAGGTGACAAGTGTCAAAATCAAGGACAGGCGCGTAGCCAGGAATTTGTCAAGGAGGGGCGAAGCCTGTAGGCAAACTATCTATAGATCTAAGCGCCACCATAGGTTAGAGAGATTCGTAAAAGAAAAGTTTGGCCGAAAATGCCTCCTAGATCGCTGGAATTGGCACTTCTCAGGCCTTGTAAGTTGCATCTAAACATTTTTTATTTTAAGTTACCAGCAATATCATAGAAGAATCTTAAAAAATGTAAAACATGCTCAAGAAGGGGACGGCTGATCTCTTCGACCCCCCCCCCCTGGCTACGCGCCTGATCAAGGGAACGACGTATTTGCAAAATATTACGTAGCTGGTGGGTGAGGCTGGCTCAGAGGGATCCTACTTGTTCCGACATAGACATCTGAGAATCAAAAACGACCCCTAAATTACGACTACTTTCGGAGGCGGGGTATGGGTATGACCCCAACCCGCAAAGAAATCTGAACCCTCCTACACTTGTGATATAGTCACAAGCATCCAGTTCTCTGCAACAGTCATGTCGCACAAATTTGAAAATTTGAAAACAGTGTGAAAGAAAGGTCTTCTTGTGAACTTTCATATGGGGGTACTTGTCGGTGTTCAGAGCGCTTCTATAAGGGTCTAGACTCCAGAGGCCACGAAACGGGCAAAAATTAGTGTGAAAGTTTATGTAGGAATAATTAGTGATATACTACCCACTGTGCAAGTGTTAGCAGTGACATGTTACGAAGTTTGTGTAGGATCCTCGGTATAATGAGAAATCTATTATCAGCTCTCGAAAGGGCAGAATACTGCGAGGGAAGGTACCAAGTGGCCCGGCAAGTATCCTGTTCTCTGCGTGTTTATGGAATAGGGTATAGCGAGACTGTTTGACATTTACACAGTACAAGGGGCAAAAAGGGATAGACCCAAGTCAAGACGAGAAACTGGCATATGTCGATTTAATTGGACATATGACGATTTCCTCCAATCATAGGGTTAGGAAGCAACATGTGACGGTGGTTGACCAATGCGTAGACGAGAAACTGGCATATGTCGATTTAATTGGACATATGCCGATTTCCTCCAGATATGACGATTTTATCCAGTCAGATCACGAGAAACTGACATATGTCAATTTAAATCGACGTGTGTCGATTTCAGGACCTATGGCACGTTAGGCGCACTATGAACACTGTACTGTAGCTTCCAATATACGACAGCAGTCTAGTTAGAAAGGGTTTTACGCCTCAACTTATAACCTCTTGGTTTAATCTAGCGGCGGAACGAATGTGAAAGTACAACGACATGTTGGGTATTCTTGCCAAACCCCCTATAGCGGGAGGGTACTATAGGGATAAACGATATTCAGATATTGTGAGCATAAGAATGAAGCAGTTAACATTTGTAAATTACACTGGGTGCACAATAATCCAACATTGTTCAGTAGCCTACAGACTAACAGCTTAGCCCGTATCCACACGAGGGGGGATGAGGGAAATTATTCTCCTTAGAAAATTAAAAATTACCATTGCTTTAAGTAATACTTTTTAGCATATTTCGCTCCCTAAAAACGCCCCTTCATTACTTTGCCTGGCTACCGGCCGACTAACAGGTGGTCTCAACGGATGCAGGGGCCTGGTTGTGGACTGGATGATAGGCAAAACAAGGTGTTCCATGATGCGACTTTAAAATAATAATTTATTCATGCTGTCCTACAGAAAGTAATAATGAAATGAATACCTACGACAGCAGCGTGCTGAGGGCCCCAAAATAGCATGTTTTGAGACATTTTTGTTGATTCTCTTCTTTTTACATTGCATAAGTTATGCATTACATTTTATCTTCTCGTAATTTCTTTTGTCTTTTGTTTTGTCTTACTTTTTATTATAACCATATGCCGTGGAGAGCAGGGGAGGTTTCAGACCCTCTGAATCCCTTATATTCAGATCTAATGCACAATATATATGCTATAACCTTCTTCTTGCAAGCAGATTATTATAAATGTACAGACGTTGTGCTAGAAAGTTTTCTAGGGGTTTGCATATCCTTTATGAAATAGATTTTGCAAAACGTCATGCTGACGTCTTCTAAAATTTGCTTTATCCTGCAACTGACAAAATGCTCAAATACAGTTGTCGTCACAACTTTCATCTCCTCTGCTATCGGGCTTTTAATAACAAGACCACCACAACCGGATTCTAGAAAGAAAAAAAAATAATGTTTACAACAATTCCCCGCTTGTGTATTTTTATCAATCTGTTTAGGTGTAATAGTATCTGAACCAGCAGATGATGTGTCTCTAGCATATACATTACCAGCACTCACCGATCATATTGGAAGCTATTGTATAAACAAATAAAAGAAAAGGCTGTTGCATCTGTTCCTTTGCTGGTGACCTGCTTTGTATTCAACCTTCATTTCTGCTTACAAAATGCCTATTACAGGGTCAGCTTTCGGGATTTTGAGTGTTCCTTTCTATGCATCGGAACTCATCCTTAACCAGTACCTTGGTGAAATTCACATTCATCCATTTATAATTTCTTTAGCAACGTCTTTTTCTCTGCTGGTACGGTAATCTCTGTCAGTTTATATATGAAGGCCAGTAAATATAAGCCCAGTTTAGGGGAACCTAGAACAAATTGCAGCAGAAGGGTTAATTGCTTCGAATTATCAGAATGGTCCCACTAGTGGACATCATATCCAAAATCCGACAAAATATAACCAGCAGAAACAGGCTAATTTGCATTAAGTCAAATGGCTGCCATTGTCTACTTTTAGGACCTATAAGTCGGAAACCGTCGATTTTATACCCCATAAGTGTATTACATAGCTATAAGAATATAATACCAAAGGATCAAATGACCCGACTGTAAAATCTTCGTGACGTTATTATGTCCTCATAATGCGAATGTGACGTCACATTTTGTCTTTAGGATTTACAGTGGCGACAAACTTGAAGGAAAATGTGTTTGTCCTCTATAAATTAATTGTTAGTAAATACTAGAATGTATGAGACTTCAGAAATTCCCTTCAGTAAAAATGCGATATGAAATCTTCACGGCGTTAAGAGGTTGTAATGACGTCATAATATGTCATACGTTATATCTTTATATGTCGATGACAAGTTGTCGTTTCCAGTTTTAAAAAACTGGTGATACTTGTCTGGAAGTACCGTTACAATTCAAATTTTGTCTTTGTTAAAACTGGTCATTTTATGCCCAGAAATAAGTAGTCTGACATTTAGATAGCTGTTCAAGTACAGTCGACATTAGGCTGGCAAACGGGGCATCACAGGCCCACGTGGCAAGGTATTGAGTTTGAATACCTACGTACACTGAATTCATACACGCAGATTTCGAAGCCCCGTACGGGGCAATTTACCTTTTGAAAGACCGACAAGTAACGATATTGTGAAAATCATTTTGCACCCTACTCAGTTACGTATCTTCAGACGATATGAAGAGTGTACCTGTAATTGTAAGTACCTGTATACTTTAATCAGGGAGTTGCTATTGGCAATTAGCAACTCCCTGCTTTAATTAACTGTTGTGGTATGTTTGGGAATATCAACACATTGTAATCGCAAAGTTACTCGTCGTCGATACTTTTACGTTCAATATCTATAGCAGGGGGCGGCCCGGAATTAGCACCAGACTTATGACGAAAAAAGTACCCAGAGAGTTCTGCAGTTTCACGGAAGGTAATATATATTTAATGGATTTTCCCTTTTTTGTTTGGCCATCAGCCTTCAATCTTCGACTTTCAATCCTTCGAGCATCAACCTTCAACCTTCGTGATAACTATAGGACAACAGAAATATATCAAAGACATTCAAATAGAATACAAAAATACTATCACAATTTACATCTATACAAAAAAATACATACAAAACTATACATTCAGACATACAAAAATACCTCAATCAAACCTGTAAAGAAACAACAGTATATTGCAGTATTGCCCTTACGTCCCGTACAACTTACAAAATATACGTACCTCCCTAGTTCTCCGTGGGCCTAATTTCTCTAAATTCTACTGGACAGACGGTTTATATTGTCAGGATGAGTATTCCCAGTGCTTCTGTAGTGAGATTTGTAGAGGAGTGCACCAGGAGACGCCCTAGTTTTACCCTTTTATATGAAGCTTTACTTGTGCTGTACTATGCATTCATTAGTGATATCAAACAATAAAGGCCGGTATGCTAGGTTCGAGAGCTAATCTTAATCGGAATTTGTTTGGATCTATAGGCTATAGGAGGCACGACTGCTACAATATCCTTTACTTGAACAGCGCAATCACCTAGTGCAGTGGCTTCCAACATTTTCCTCCTTTTACTGGGGAGTGAAATGATCCAACCCTGCCTCCCCCCCCCCTTAAAAATACGATTAATTTGTGGGAGATGTAACTCTGGCTTAACTGTCAAAGAAGCAAACAGAATAAACCTGTGAAACGTAAAACTTTAATTGGGAATAAGAATGCGAAAATTCAAAATAGACACACATTAAATAACGGAGAAATCATGTCGAAGTTTAAATATTATCTGTAAGGAAAAAACATATATTAATGCATAGGATTGATTTTGTAAGGACCACTCTGAAAATTCAGTGTGATCCCATTGAGGGTAATGACCCCCCGACCCACCAGGTGAGAATCACATTTCTAGTGCATCTGTTGTACAAGGGGTCAATTGCCAAAATATACCTGCCAGTGCCACAGAAATAGATGAACATGACCAATCGTACAGTATGCTGTGCAAATTTTCAACTGTACAGTTATCTACCAGTACATACACAAGGTAGCAGGCCTGTGCTTGATAATACCATGACTATTAATATCCTATAAATAATTTTGTACCAGTACATCAGTCACTTTTAAGGTTAATTTAAGCAGCGTCACAACCGTGGATGACAGGCACGGCCTCCTTCTTGTCAGATAAGCCAGGGAGCTGGTCTTCCAGCTCCCTGGATAAGCAAAAAAATTAAAACCAAGTAAGCAGATATAGCCTATACTGCATTTTTTGTAGGTGGTGAGGTATTTTGGATACTAGATGTCATTGAACACAAAACTGCCACACTCAGTCAGAACCTTGTTGTTCAAAGGGATTTGCATACGGTATTATTGTTTCATTTTCCTTTGATGCACACGATAACGATACATTTCCTGTATACACACACACACACACACACACACACACACACATATATATATATATATATATATATATATATATATATATATATATATATATATATATATATACATACACACTTTTATCATTCTAATTATAGGCCTACATCTGGTTACTGTCTGTAGATAGGGAATTTTGAGAGTATGCATAATCCATTCTACTGGAGGAGAGAAGGTTCCATCAATCAGTACTAAATATTTTTCCAACTAATAAAGAAGACGATACGCAGTTGTAGTTCATAACATTGAAAGAAGACATGAATGGGAAAATTTCTACTCGGCTTCAAAGCGAGAATCACATTTCTCAAATTTTGGATAAACGAATACTGAAATTACCGGGATTTTTGGAATGAGGAGAGCAGTTAATCATGAATGGCTAGCCAGGTGTGCACTAAACTGGTTTGCTAAATTGTTAAAATTTTGAAATTTATATGAGGTACGTTCGTAATTTTAAGGAAAACTCGGATGCCGACATATAGTCAGGTTAGGGTTTTTGTACTTTAATGTAGGTCTAAGTGGAAATTTCCCTGACATTTGACCATCTAACTATCTCACTTATCTGAACTGTAGCTTTACCAATTTCCATATTTAACGATGAAGTTTTTGGCATTCAATTATGCACAGTCCATAAAACTGTATCATCATTTTCTAGCATCGGCCTTTGTCAAAGTACATACAGCCCATACTTGTATATTTACCAGCCATACAAGTATAGACTTAGAGTTATCATCCATCACAATTTTAGTCCTTTATTTTCCTATGCTTTGCAAACCTGAAAATTCGACGTCATTCTAGTCGGGATAAAAAATATCCCCATTTTGAAAATCTGGACCCTCAATTTACAAGCCATGAAATATGTCGTTTAATTTTCAAAATACTACCATATACGATAAGTCATTTCTTTAACCTCAGACAGTGGCGTAGCTGCGGGGGAGGGGGGGGCAAGAGGGGGCACGTATTCATGCATGACAAAGCCGTGCCACCCCAGGTGCCTCCTACGGAAAATTTTGGAATGTACAGTCAGGGCAGACGCTAGAGGGGGGTGTGGGGGTTTTTATGTTTTTCTTTTGTACTTAATGATAACATGTTTTTTGTGTCAGCCTACCAAAAAATTTTGGCATCCTTTGCAATTTCACGATTCAGACTCAAAAGAACAGTATCAGTGCGTAACTCTTGACATATTAAATGATATAATGCTAAATATACTCTGCAATGGCATGGGATAGTTAGGCTCCTTCATATCCCTTTCTCAACCCCATCGACATGCTGTCGACTTGGGGTCGCTGGCATGGTCCGGCCCGTGTCGGGAAAATTCTGTCGCCACCCATGGTCGGTTTACTTATTTTAGCTTTCAAAAGGGTCAAATCTGAGATAAAACCCAAAATTTTCAGTATGCTTTGCCCACTCTTCCTCAGTTTCGTTACTAATAGCTAAATATAGAACAAACCCTTTCCATCTTCTCAAGTAACTTAAGTAGAATTTATCGTTTTATGTAAATGCCGGGAATCTAATCTCATTTCGCTAAACTAAGTTAATGTTCTCTTGCGTCCATCTTTCGGTACGGCTAGTGACTAGAAGAGGAAAGTACAATGTAAGTTGTGCCCGATAGTGCCGAACTGCCTGGACAGTTGACCTCAGTGGCGTAGACAGGGGGAGGGGGAGGCCATGGCCATTGGGCCATGCCCCCCTCACGGATGCCAATTTTTTCAGTTCCTAAAAAGACGTAAATGTTTTAACACAAATTTTACTTCCAAAGGTGGCATATGTGGCACCAGATTGCATGTAAGGACACCTAATTTTTCAAAACTTTTCAAAGGGGGAGGGGGACACCCTTCCCTCACACCCCTCTCCAGACCGGCGACCACACAACATATTGCATACCCCCCTTGAGAGAAATCCTGGGTACGCCACTGGATGACCTATATAAGCTTTAAATAAGTACAGATTCTTTTTAGTGTAAGCTTACCCAAAAATTTCGCGCGCTATGTAATTTCACAGTTTACAACTCGGAAAAAACCTTAAATCGGGCGGAACTAGTTTGTTCTAGTATATACAGAATTCTATGCAATATATACCCCGCAATGGCATGGTATAGTACACAGGTTTTCTTCAAATCTCCCCTTATCAACACCTCGACGATATCGGGGCTGTCGAGGCTTCGGGTCGTTGCCCCCCCCCCCCGTTGGGCAAATCCTGGCGCCACCACTACTGGACCACTAAAAATACTGACGGTCATGTTCTCGAGCCCTTTCAGCATTCCTAATCGTACGGGGCAACTTCCAAGGAGGGGGGGGGGGTGCTGCGGCATTTTAGCCAGAAAGTTTTATGCATGTTTGTCAGAAAAAATCAAATATTTTCCCCAAAATAGCATATTTTCTTCCCCAATGGGGAGGGCCTGCAGCTTACAGCCCCTCCCTGCCTCGTGCATCTATGTCAGCTTGAACACTGTTATCCCGAGAATGCTGAAAATGGCGTTTTAGGAATATCAGAGGGTTATCAGGGCTTTCAGATTTCAAACGTTACTGGAACAACATTCGGCTACACTGCCCTAAAGGGATGACGTCAGGATTTCCCAACGAGGTGCTAAGCTTCTCGAGGGGGTCAACAAAGGGAACGGGATACTGGACAGCTGGACGGGATGCGAAAGCAAAATTTTTCCGGGCGCGTCCGAAGTCGATAACTTTTTTAACAAATTCGGGTTTTTGTTGAGGAAAATTTGCAAATTTATGGGTTTTTTCGAATTAATTTTGAAAACTTTAGGCTTTCATTGTGGAAAATTTACTGAGTTTATTGAAGAATTCTACATCATTTGAGCAAAATCATTTAAACCGTCGGTGGGATTAGTCAAGTTTGCGGATAACATACCATATCGTACCCATTAAGACGAAATTAGAAAATGTCAGTGACGGGGAGGGGGAACCTCCCGAAGGGTGTTCCCTTCCCCTAACCGGTGTAATACTGCTGCCCTGGGCGCCTTACTACGTCTTTGGTGCTCTCAAATTAGCTCTACGCAACTGATTTTCTTATATCCTCTTGTTCGATATAATGCGTTCAACATGGAACATTATAATGTACTTCTTATTTGAACAATGTAATTTAAAAAAAAATTAACCCAACCAAAATTTTCGCCCGAATTCGTACTCTGATTTTGAAATATTGCTTATTCAGTGTGTTAACTATTTTAAATAAACATTTATACTGCGTGGAACTGCATTTATAGTCCAAACAGTGTCTTTCACTCCAATAATGTGCTTGTCAATCCTTATCCAACCACTGGATTCATATTTTGTCCCTCGATTTTCAATCTGCAGCTCTGTCGCTGAGAGTGGATGGAACAGTTACTCCACTCTGAAATTATTTTCCTCAATGTCATCATTGTCATGTATATTTACATCATGATGACTAGCAATGGAATTTCATGCATACGGCAAACTGCTAACGTGCAGTGCGCTGTTACACACTGATAGGATAAAAACCGTCTCAGAGCTATGCTTACCGCAAAGAACTTCCTCGTATAAATATTAATAGGCTAATGGTACCTTTACATCCTTCGTGTAAATCAGTGGTTCTTAAAGTGGTCTTTACCGCCCCCGGGGGCGTTGGGAAGTTTCAGGTGGGCACTACAGAGTGCACGGAGAATAGGGGGTGTTGGCACCAAGGGCGGTGATGTGTTCTCAATATTGGGGGGACATGACCCCATTTTCAAATAATTTACTGTGTGAAAAATCAAAGTCAATGGGCGATTTCTCAGATAGTGGGGGACATGTCCCCTATCCCCGGGATCGCCGCCCATGGTTGTCACTGATTTGGGGGTCCCTGGCGATTACGACACATCACTGCAGAAATTGAGGGCACAATAAAGCATCCAGGGGGTCTGTTCCCCTCCGCTAGTTCTTCCCATCCGCTTCTCACTAAAACGGAACCAGACATTCGTAATCTCGCAGCGTTACACCAGACTCACCCTTTACACTGACTTAACTACATATGGGCTCTCTATACCAGTTTCACAGTATGCCTGCCTCCCGCGGGTTCTTGTGGTTCGTGAAAACAGAAAAGGCTAACTGAAGAAAAAATTCTTGAGCGTCCGACTATGAATGGTAGAACTAGGGGAGGGGGTAGGGGGGATTGGGACAGTTCAAGATGGTGGAAGGGGGCGGTAGTCTAAACAAGGTTGTGAACTACTGGTTTAAATCATGGTGACGTAACATGACATCAAATTAACAACGTGCAATGTACTATGAAATGTGCCATTATCTTTACGTCTAATATCTACTCATAATGAATTTATAAGGAATAACACAGTGTTTAAAATATGACAAAACTTTAAAACCAATTATGTAATAAAAGTCAAATGGGCATTATGACGTCTTATACGTACGTCACAAGGATTTTTTACCAGGTCATTTGATTCTTTGGTACTATGTTTCTATACAATCGCAACACATCTTAGGGTCTAAAAGCAACCGTTTTCGATATATGGGGCAGCAAAGTCATTCGTAACGGCTTTTTTGAATTTATGCAAATTAGTCTATTATTGGTGTCACATTTTGTCTGATTTTGGATGTAATATTCAGTGGAGTCATCGTAATCATTGAAAGCCAAAAAACCTTCTGTTGCAATTGTCCTAGGTTCATCCATATTTTACTGGACTTTCGCGATGCTTTTCGATATCATCTACATCCGTGTTTAGTTCTAATCAGTGCTTTAGTACTCGAGACCTCGTGTCACGATTTTGAGGACTTGGACTCGGAAGGTAAGGACTCGGTCTCGTTCAGTCAGGTCTCGTGACTCGCCTATAAAATTCCCGAGACCAGGCTCTAGACCGGCACTATTTTACACTTGTATTCCGTCGTCACATAACATTTATCTTGTACTCTGCAGTTCCAGTACAACCCCAAACGGTATCTACGTCTTTGAAATATGCACTAATTGTGGAGAAACTATTCTTTTTGAGCGCCTCGCTCGATTTTATTTCTCCGTTTTCCTTCTGTGTACAAAAGAAGGGAGGCTTCGTGAAATTTTCATGTCTGATGAAACGTATGATAGAAGAGTAGAGAGGTTTATGTTTTTAGAGAGATTCCCTTTGCCGAGATAGGCTTAGTTCATCAAGTCAAGGGTGCAATGAGAACACTCGACCCGCAAGACCATTTATCCGGCCCGCAAGACAATTTACTATTGCAATTTTATTAAAGTCTGACATTATTGTTTTACCATTTAACCAGAGGTGCATTTCTCACGCGGTGTACGGCACAGCATGACTATTTCAAGTATAGTCTATGACAGCCTTTAATTTCATGCTGAACTTAATGAGTTTGTTTGAGTACCTTTTAGTCCTGCTTTCTCATACGAAGTGATTTTACTGAATAATTTTTTAAGTTTAACTTTTCTTCTTAAAGTCTGGGTTTCTAAAGAGCTTTGGAGGTCTGGAAAGCTTCATTTCCCGTCAATCTGTGAGACATTTTTGACAAAAATGGAGCTACGCTACACACCAACCAACGGTAGCGTTAAAAGAAGCGTACTAAGAGTGAGTGGGTTCGCACAGACTCAGTCTTAGGCCGTGGTATGGCACCGTGCCATGAAAACACTAATGAGAATTTTTAATACATAAAAGAATCGAACTTTTTCAAAGATAGCACCATTTCGTATCCAAGCAACTTAACAAAGGAAAAATTTCTCAAAGGGGGAGGTAGGGGCTTAAACAGCACCCTCTCCCTTATACCCAGCCAAAAACATAGCAGAAAAGGCACTAAAAAGTGAGTTTCTAAGCATGCAACCATTTCGAAGCTTTCCCAATGACAGCACCATACTTCATTTTAGGAATCTTACGTACACAACAACTTCTCAAAGAGTAGGTGGCTACCGTGGCCCTAAGACAGCATTACAAAAACAAAATAAAATAGATACTATATAATGAGAATTTCAAAACACATGATCCTTTCAAAGCTTTACCAAAGATAACACCAATTTGCACCTGTATCCGTTACAGAGACCTAATATAAATGTCATTTCCTCCAGTTAGAACTCTCTTCCTACACCCCTCCGTTAGGGCAGCAGTTGGTCACAAAGCCAAAGAAAGGATTCGCCTGGGTGCTAAGGTACGCCACTGGACGCTGTCATGAGCTTCCCCCTCCCCTTAAATTGGGATTTCGGCCAGGCTACGGTCCTGATTGTAAATGCTGACATGACTTAGCAGGTAAGAAGAGAAGAGATATGTGCTTATTAAACATTAATTAAATAGGTCGGTATTTTGTTCCTCGTATTAGCATTGTTATGTGCAGTTGAGTTCCGATTTTTCTTTCTCTTTGTGGACATTACAAAAATCAGTGCCCATTTGTTCAGAGAGGACAAACGAGAAAGACTAATCAATTTCTGTTGGAATATTAGAAAATTTTCCGTAATATTACATGTTTACTAATATGCATATTTTGAGGAGGATTAAAAATTTTCGACTTTGAAATTGATTTTTCTCCCGTCTCTGAAACGACAAGTGTGGCGAGCTGGGCTTAAAGGGGGTATAACATCTCCCCAACCCAAAGTTGCTAGCAACTCTCTGCCCGAACATATTTTGGAATAGCCGTAGAGTTCTAAATACAGTTGATTGCCATTCATTCAAGCAATACAGCTCCACTCTGGTTGGTCAACAAATGACTTGTACAGTCAGTTGTGTTCTCAATTATGCTCAGACACAATTGTCTGACAAAAGACTTGTAGTACTCGAGTACGCATTCGTACTCTAGTACATTTTTCTATACTCGTACTCAGGCCTTTGCACTTGAACCCGTACTCTTACTCCGGTCTTTATACTTGTACTCGTACTCAGGCCCAAGTACTCGTACTCGTACTTGTATAGTCATGAGTACAGACATCTCAGTCCAGGATGTTAGTACTTGTAATCGTCGTTGATCCTTTTCAATTTAATAAAACTAAAGCTTACAGACTCTATCTCCAAACATAAAAAATAAATTGTGCTGCTAAGGAGCAGCAATTGCAAAGGGTTAAAAGGAACATGTCCTTGTACAAACTGAAGACTAATTAATCAGAAGAGTATATCCTTCTACTTATGCTTATAAGTACTTTGGCCCCCTATTTCAAAAAGAAAACATCTTGTGTTGGTGTAGTCTAGAACTACAGTGTCTGAAATAACCTTAGGCTAGCCGTACACTACACGACTTAGCACACCACAACCCAACTCGATCGTCGGGTCGCCAACAGTCGTGAGGTGTGCAAGAGTTTAAGACTGCCATTAGCAGTTTTAAGATCAGTTTTAAGTCGCGCCGACTTCAGTTGGGAAGAACCAACATGTTCGTTCTTCCCGACTGAGGTCGGCGCGACTTAAAACTGGTCCTAAAACTTCCAGTCGCAGTCATAAACTCATGCACACTATACGACTGTTGGAGATCCGACGATCCAGTTGAGTTGCGGTGTGTAAAGTCGTGTAGTGTACGGCTGGCTTAATTCTTTTCAGTCTGAATCGTGAAATTGCAAATCGCGAAAATTTTTACTTTGTAGGCTTACACTAAAAACATATGTAGGCCTAATTATTAAGAACAATACGAGCCGAAAATTTTGGGTTCTTATCACTGGTTCTTATTAGAGAGATTGTCCTCTTAGATCAGTAACTTAGAGTCTCCTTCTCAAAACTTAATGACTCAGCTGAAATTATTTTTAGTTTTGGCAAATGTGTTCTTTCAATAACAAAGTTTTGAGACTGACTGACATGTTTGTAGAGAGCATGCGTTAGAAATTAGAAGCTGAAACTAAGCTGACCAGTGTTGAAATGGCCTACTTGGATTAAAAACTGACAAACCCTAGGAAGAAAAAGCCAAATTTTGAATGTTTGGGGGTCCTAAGATGCAATTTGGTGCCATATTTTGCGCAAATTGTAAGGAAAATTACTGCATATTTTTGACATTTTTTTATGGGGATTGTAGGGGGAGACGACCAAAGAAGTATACTTCCGCCTACCACATTTTTTTAATGTGGAAGGGGGGCTTTAGCCGAACTGAATTCTTTCAAATTCCTCCTATGTGCTTTCCTTAATGATTTAAAGATAGTGTTTGGGTTTTACAGGGACCAGAGTGAAAGAACTATTAACGGACTCATCACCTGGCTTAAATTCTTGAATCATAGAAATAAATGTTATTTCACAGGTTTTAACCTTTCATTTTTCTGATGGGTGAAGTAACCTTTTACACTAAAGTTGCACACCATATCACGAAAACCGATCATAAATTAAATGATTTTTTTAACGAGTGAGAAACGTGGATCGACACTTTTCAACTGGGCCACCTAAAATGTTATAGAGTTACTTCTTCCACCGTCATCATTTTGCTTTTGAGTCGCTAAGTTGATTCAGGAACAGTTTTTTCCCCCTTTTTTTCTTGTTTCTAGTTTTCTTTTTGTTATACTTAAAGTTCCATTTCAGAAAAGTGTGGTATTCTTTTCGTTTTTGTAAAGCACCTGAATAGGGGACTACCCCTAGCCTCCAAGGTGCTGTGCGGTGTTTAAAAAGGAGCAAATTATAAAAAAATCTAACGCCGATCATTCTTTGACGGTTAATTATAATGTTAGAAACAAATGAATGCTGTTTTGTGTAGCTCAAGCATACACATGACCAAGAACGTGCAAAAAGACATGGTCGGCGAAACCTTTCACCACGAGCGCCGAAAAGCGCAAAGCAAGAGACCGGGGTCTGGAGGCCCTCCTTGAGAAATTTCGTTTAGTTTAATGGTCTTTGCGGATATTACGGACCGCGTTTCTACAAAAGATCTACCTCCTGATGCAATTCGAGATGTGAATGAAATATTTGGCTGGTAATTGTTGCAAATTGCAAGGTAAAATGATAACTCAGTCTGACTGTCCTCATCAAACCCGACTTGATGCATGATGGTAGTTATTGGTGGGGAAAGTGGACAGCGGGACGAGTTAAAATGCTTTTGAAAACGATAGACCTAATCAGGCTAGCCTACAGAAAGAAATAACGAGGTAGTTTTACTAAAGTTCTCCACACAGAAAGGGGTAATAAAAGATGGAGACACTTTTTTAAACGCAAAAGCGCTCCGACAAACATTATTGAACCTTTGTATTCCCATATAATGTTAGCTTGGTTTTTGAATTGTGAAGATTGTGAGGGCAGGAACCATGGTGTCGGCCCCATTACTTACATTTCCTCCCCTTTTTGGCGTACTGACGAATCGCCAAAACCGAAATTTGACGAATCTGTGGTGTTTCCACTTCACATAGGGACGAATGTTATCTCAGTTTGGAGATTTTTTTTTTTTTTTTTGGCTTAATCTTTTATATGTTCTAAAATTGTAGAAAATAAAATATATTACAATGTAATTTCAACTTTTAATGCTAAGATATACAAATTCGGGCGAAAATTGCATTCGTCACCTTGCCAAAATGACCAAATATACAGACTCGTCACATATGCCAATTTGCGGTTCGTCAGTACCCCAAAAAGGGGACAATTTGTTGTTTTAGTAGTTTCTCAGACATTTTGTGCCAATGACTCACTTAATTTTTCATTGGAAGTGTTATTCATCATATTACATCCCCGTCAACTTTTCTGGTCTCGTTTTCCTTATTTAACTTTTTATATTTACTTTGTCAAAGGTCTGGAAAAGTGTGTGTGTGTGTGTGCGTATGTGTGTGGGGTCCCTTCGTTGCCTCACCCCGTTATAGGATACTGGTAATAAGAGATGTACTATGATGTGTCGTCAGTGTACACAATTTAGCACAGATGGCAGCACACGGTGTATATATCCAAAGGTCTTACCAGTCGGCTCTCACGATCGAATTTTAGAAAGGGAAAGCTGTGCCTTCATAGAATATCCAGCATGCTGGATTCAATATTGCTTAATATCTTTCACATTTAGTTCGGCAACCCAACATTTTTATTTCGAAATTTTGATATCTACGTACTACCTCAGCATCTCATCTTGCCAACTGACAACTTAATGGGCAATTCAATATAATATTTCTAAATTCGACACCTCATCTTTAAACTTGTGTTGGGTATTTGCGAAACAAGAAACACACCTTAATTTTCGGGCAAATGTGTCAAAAGTTATGTCGAAGATATCATAAGACTTGCTTCCCTTGTTCCATATGCTGAATTTGATTCCGAAATTATATTCGGCATTGCAACATTTCATTTTAACATTCTCTGCCTATCATGTTAGGTCAGTCACTCAATTTACAATTCGACATGTCATTTTGAAACCTTTGCTTTATCCGTATATTTTGTTTACTTTTTACCACCTAAAATCTAAAGGGGGAGGGCAGTCTCAGATTAAGGTTAACCCTACCCTCGTGCCACCCTTCATCATTATAGTAATGGATGAAGGGGAATTTAATTTTTTTGAATACAAAACAACACACACATACAAAATATGACATTACTTTTGAAATGTACTATGTATTTTACGTATGTATTTGAACCATGCAAAGTGAAACAGAAACTTCCGTATAGACACCTTGTTTGTAAACCTGAACACAGAATTTCTGAATAGTAGAAGATAACTTGAAAGTACAAATGTTTCCTAGTTTAAGGGTTGTGCAAGTCGGATAGAGAATTTGAGCATAATTTGACGAATACTATTATGGTCAGTATATAGACGAGGATGGTGCTTCCAGCAGGCTCCTCCAAAGGCCCTTTAGGCTAGGTATTTATGTTGTCATGCACAGGTTACATCATTACATCATGGCACCATTTTTAAATGCTCTGCTCTTGGTAAATCGAACTAATACTCGTCAAAAGTTTTGCTTTCTAATATATTCGTGCATTGCTTAGTTTCGAAAATAACATGCCTCACAGATCCTAAGGTGTAACTTGGGTTAACTAGATCCAAAATGAACAAAAAATTGGTTTTTAAAGGTTCAAATAAGGTCAACACGGACTTTTGAAGGCTTGTACTAGAGGGGCGGCATTTATCTTCAGTTCAGCCTCAACCTTCATATAAAAGGTGACTTTTCATGCATGGTAGTAAGAACATTACCTGGGATGGGAGATATTACTGTATGTAATACTACCTCAGCGGAGCACCATCTGCATACTATGATAAAAAAATTTCTTTTTGCAAAGCAAATGAGTCACAAAAATTTCCGAAAATGGTATCTCCAACGCCTCATGAGTTGCATCAAATCATTTTTAGTTTAAGGCGTCATGTTTTAGAAATATACACTTCCAAGATAAGTATTTAGTCGAATAATATTCAGAACAAACTTTTTTGCCGATAAATCGTACAGTGACTAACGTTACTTTACAGGCTCTGCTTTATGTCATTGTGTTTGTGTCTTACACAGGTATTTGAATATCAGAGTCACATTTTGGTAAGTAACATGCAGGGGAAAATTTAGGATCCAAGGGTTTGGAGAAAGATAGCTCACTTGATCCCTCACAATAGTGCTCATTCTAACTCGGTAGTCCGGGATCCTTGGAAAAATGTGACATGAAAATGCCCTCTTACGTTATTCCCTAAGCTCTTGAGGCATCGTAATCATATTCAGGACAATGATGTTTCCAAAATTTTTATCAGCAGCAACAGCTCCCTGGTACATGAAAAAATTGGACATTTTTCAATGTAAGGAAGAAATATGAGGGGCAGAAGATTATGGCTCGTGCCCTCTATAGTCCTGTTTTACTGAGGAAAATATATGATAATAAAAACTGTCGTATGCAAATTTGGGTGTTTGCCCTAGAATATTGGTATGTCAGTAAGCTATAGGCTGCTTTTGATTATTGATAAAGTTAGCCTTGCGTTCTGAAATTAACATGAGCACTAGCCTACAAATTAAAGGAAAAGTTTCCTTACATAGCCATGTACAATCACTCACAAAAGAGCGAGTGATTTTCCAAATAACTTAAAACCAGCAGCGTTACTCTACCTTGTCTTCTCTGGTTCTCTAAGGACAGAGAGAGTTATGAAAAATGTGGGCTTTTTTTTGAACAATCTATGAGAAGTGAAATAGGTTCTAGTGCCCGGATACTGGCAATCTTCTAAAAAAGTAACACGACTTTTTTCGTTGTTATATATGATCTAAAATACAAGTATCTCGTTTTTTAGGTGATTTTAAGAGTTTTATGGGTTTGCTATGGGGTCACGAAGTACTAAATCAAGAAATAATAATAAACATACATAACCTAAACAAAGAATTTTATCCTCAAGCATTAAATGAACTAAATGTTTTGACCAGGAAACATGACACATGCTAACTCAAAGACAAAATGGAGTTTTGAACGTTGTTTACATGTAGGATTCTAAGGTTCCCCTTCTACGAACGTCGCACGTCCAGCAATGAAAACCTCCTCCAAGTGAAAAAGCATACTTCATTGGAACTTTGATGGGTGTCAAACCAAGACGCTCGAATAGCTTTATGATTGGTGTTTCATTTTTCTCAACTACCACACGCTTTTGATCCAACATCAGAACATTCATAGAGAGCCATTTTGATGACATCCAAAGTGGAAGATCTGGGGAAGATGTAAAGGATTCAAAAATACTTAGTTTGATCGGTGACCTGTTTTTAGGTCGTTCAATTGTAAAAATTGGCAAAATATTTTCGTGGGTCGTATACTTGCCATAGCTGGAAGTGATAATATTCCGGCAGAATGGTGGATGGATTGCTCACATTTGGTGAAAATTATGTGATTTTGCAAGCTTATGTAGCTTTGACTTCCTGAATATTCCTGGATATAGGACCATATGATTTTCCAACATGGCTGCCAAATTGAAAACGGCCCTCAAAGACAACAACTATCATGCTGCATGAAAGAGCTCTGGATCACAGCTAGACTAAGGTCCACATTGGATTAAGGTCTCGATGGGCACTTATTTTACGACGGCAGGCGACTAGAAATGCGGAGAACTTGAGGCAGTGGCTTGTATAACATTACAACTTTACGTCGGGAGGCCTAGGCTGACCGACTCAACATTATAGATCAACTTTGGTTTCTTTTCAAAGGCCGGCTCATATAGAAAACCATAGATTGATCTTAAATGAAAACACCCACCTTGTTTTTACCCGGCTGGAGCTTGAACCCCAAATTTCCGTTTACTTACTTTCATTACTTCAAACGCCACCACCTCTATCCACTCGGCTGCAGCTACTGTGATATACACGGAAGTATCAAGCAGCGGTGCATTGTGCAAGCGATAGCTGTCTTGAAAGTCGCAATGAACTTTAACTTTACTAGGGTTGAATTGACTCTAGTACAGAGAGTCACCATCGAATATATGGTAAGAGTGAGCCAAAATGGCCGCTTAAAACTCTTAATTTGATGTGATCATTGTTTAGACTTACCTACACTTCTAACCGTAAATATGGTCCAAAGCGCAATCTTTTATTTTTAAGTTCCAGAATGATGAAGAATGAAAACATTGACTTACAGCAGTGCCTCCACTTGAACGTACTACATGATGCACATCATATGCCATGAAACATGCACTTTTAATACTTACCATTCCTGCAAAAGCCACCCATCGTTACATTTATCTCACAACAACGCACTCCCCCATACTGGTCAGCCCAACACATGCCCATGAACACATGCACATTCAAAATGGGACAATAAATCCACATGAAGGCAGAAATGATCAGCTCATCAGTTCGTTGGAACACATTTCCATTAATAACACATTTTGAACACACATGGTCCCCATAACAGTCAGCTTTCTATATCTCTATGATCATAAGCCCATTTACAACTAGCATTTAGCCCACATAGGCCCCTTTATGGTTAGCCATCAATCATGTACCCATGGACAGTGGCCTATGTGCAATGCATCATCCCACATTGGTCCACAATAGTTAACCTGTATTACCAGAGAACATTTGCCCAAACAAAACCCATAAACTACCAACATGGACAAAATGAAACTGTTTATGCTTATTCCATGCCCATGATAAGCCTACGATGCCCACAAAGAAACACAAAGGTGGGCATGTTGATTGACGTAGATCAGAACCATTTAAAAATTCCACCTTGACTATTTTAGGAAGTAACACGTCGTGACACATTATGTGTTTTCTCTATGAAACAATGGGGTCAGATCCAAAACCTGTCACCCCGAACTCCAAAAATTCATTTATATGTTGTGGGAAAAGTTTTTGTGTGGTGGAGTAGGATACAGATTGAAGTTTGTGGGACCATATTGTTTTAGCGAAATTGTTCCAAGTTTCCAAGATATACGCTCCGAAAATTCAAAATAGCGTCATCGAGCGCGACGGAACGAAATTTGCTCAGGTTTGATCCTATTAAAAATAAATAACTTTGTAGTGAGATTTTCTTGGGCATTCTATTTATCATGTAGAAAGGTACTTCCATTAACATCAAGTTTTTTTCAAATCCTCTATGAGTTGGTGGTGGACCCTTTTTAATTGGCCCAATTCCGTCCCTCGCATTTTGACATGATTTTTTTCTATTTTACGCATGATACAGTCAATAAATCCGAACAGGACTTTGTGAACTATCAATGTTTCAGGTCCTTAGGATCACCACCTGTTATGTTTTGATATAGATTATCTCATAATGTTAGTACGTCAATTTGAAATTTTCATGACAGGACGGAAATTTTGTGCGACGGGACGGAAAATTTGCAGCTAGGGGTGTTTCTTATCACTACTTAAATGGCCCTCTGTTTAATTAACCTAGCATAGATGTTCTCTGTGATGTACCATGAAAGTTATGTGAACGTAAATTGACCATTTTAATTTAAAGTTTCTTAAATATTGAACTACATAAGGAATGTTTTACAATCAGGGTACATCAGGTGTCTTACAGAAGGCAAAAAATAAAATTGTTTATTTTTCTTAAGTATGTATTTTTTGTGTTGCAGACAGGTCAAATTCAACATTTTAAAAGTATAGAGGCGTCCACAATTTTTTTTATACAACTTTAAATACCTATGATCAAAAATTTGGCTCCTGGGACATGAAATTATCTACCTACACACATCACATTATTCTCTTGCTTAGAGTGAGTCTATATGACATTGTTTTAAGTAAAAATGATGTGTAATGAAAATACAACTCAGTATTCTGAAGTGTGTGGCATATCTATTTGCCTACACAGAAGTTTCTGTTTGTCTGGACATGATAGGGGTGAAATGGCAGGGCTGTAACACCCGAGTCCGGACTCGGACTCAATTCCGGACTCGAGTCCAGCTTTTTCTGGACTCGGAATTGACCTGGAATGGGAGGTCCTGGAATCGGAATTGGCCCGGAATGGGCTGCAACTGGACTTGGAGTCGGAGCCGGGTCCACTTAAGTGAAAATTTGATGCCCCCTAGCATATTAGCTCATATTTACCACTGGGCTATCAGCCTATTGTCTGGAAAAAGTGCCCCTGGGGATGTTTGCAACAGTGGGGGCATGGGAGTTATTTACTGAGAATCAGCTGGGGTTGAAACTTACTCAGGTTGGAATTTTGTAGGTGGGGCAAGGGCTTTTTCTTGGGGAAAGGATTTGCTAAGTCCTCCTGGGGCTCCAGGCTAGCCAGGGGTACATGGGAAAATTAATTGGTCTGGTCTTGTAACCAATGAACTATTCAAGAATGTATGAAATAAAGAGAAGGTTTTAACAAAAATGGCCCTCTAAGTTAGTTTGAAAAGTGCTGCATGATACATGCCTGGTTGAACTTGTATCATGCCTAGTTCCTGTAATGGCAACAGTGGCATTAACCATTGTCATTACCCAGCTGCAGAAATTCTTTGATTGAAGAACTGACACATCCCTTCAGGTTATTCAACTTAAACTGATTTATCTATTCAAGCAGTGACCACTAGTCTGCAAGATGTGAAGTTAAATACAACAAAAGTGAAGGTTACTGTTGGGCAGGGTTGGAGTCAAGTCCATCTGTCCCAAGTCTGAGCAAATTATGAGTCGATGGTCAGAATCCAAGTCAGAGTCCAGAAGGCCTTGAGACCAGGCTGTGTCCGAGTCAAAGCAGGATCCGAGTCAGAGTTGAGTCAGATTCTGGCAGCATTTTTGAACATATCTCTTTTGATGGGGTGTATACTGTACAGGTATAGTGGGGGTGCTCACTGAGCTCTGACTACCTGAGACCTACAGTGTTTACTCACAACTCAAAAGCAGTCTGAGAATTGTGCAATAGGCTATCAGTGATTATTTCAGGACTGCCTGAGGGGGCTGGGTGCCCAAAAGTGGGGGGAAGGGGGGTACAACCTGAAACCTGACAATGGGGAGGGTTGTGTAAGCACATCAAATATATAATACAGGCATCACCTAGGGCTTGATGTTTGGCCTTCAGAGGTAAATTTTTACCAACATTATGCATGGTAAAGTGAAATGGCTTGAAAGCCAAAGTGCATGCAGGCTCCAGTGTCTCTGGTTATATTCCAGGCTCTTTAATATATATGGCATGCTATCTCTGCAGCTACTGCAGGCTTCAGGTTGCATGGACATGTTAGTCACTAATAAAGCCAACAGGACAATGTTTGTCAATGCCCATGCAAAACCAGCTGCAGTCATATATGTCTTCATTCATGTATAGTGCAGTGTATATACAGTATGTATTGAACCAATGAATCGTATACAGCACACATAGTTAAGTTGCAGCTTGAACAGAATGAGTTCTAACTGTTAGGCATAGGCCCAACAATATATACTGCGGTTCAAAGTCCTTATGCTGGCTCATGAAAGTTCTACAGTACATGTACAGTATATGCAGCAGCATGGTCTTGTTGGCAAGTGGTTACGAGCATTAGCGCTTGCTAGATAGATTTAACCTAAAAGTTTTTAAAAAGCTTCTTACTCATACTGTGTCTGCACCGTGTGTCGTCCATGAGGGAGATGAGTTGTTCATGCTGCAGTACCATACATGATGATGAATTCATTAGAACTGAACCATAAAAGTTAAACCGTACCAGTCAATGAACTGGTTTCCCCAGGTAAGGCTGTAGTATACTATAGGTAGCAAGGAATGACTACGTAACTTAATGTAATGCTGTACTTTCTAGCAGAACTGGTACTACATGTACAAATCTATAGTCTTGACTTACTACAGGTGCATTCTACTAATACTGTGTGATACAACATACACTGTACTTCAGATCATGTAGGTCTATATACTAGTGCAACTGGGGTCAACTGGATCTGAGGACTGCCTTTAATTGTAACCAAGATTTGTGATGTTGGCAATATAGGCCTAAAGGCCTATAGCCTACTCTCCCAGTTGATCCCCATATATCCGGCCACCACCTGCCCTATGAATATTACCCTCATCAGAAGTATAGTACAAAGGTCCTTGAACTACAGTAAATTAAGTTTACTAAATTTAAGCTCCATTCATGCACATGACTGATCTGTACAGTTAGTACTGCAAAATTCATATACATCAACAGAAGCTATTGACCTAGACATATGCTGTTATAGACAGTTTGTTTACATCTTATCTGGATAAAACTTACAAATGCAAGAACTACCCCCTTTGTAGCAGTTTAATACTAAGCCTTCCTTAGTATATAGTCTACACAGTATAGCCTTTTTGTAAAATTTGTTACAGAAGACAGGATGCAAAAAAGTATCACCTCCTTCAGAGCCCATAATAACTTTATGGTTTGAATAGGAGGATTTTAGGAGATTCACTGACAATGTACTGCAAGGCAAGGCACAGACCTATGTTCATTGTTTGCATTGTGTAAGGTGTGTAACAATCAATAGGCACATATTGTACCAGTGAATGGATTAGGCACAACTCAAGGTATTATTAGGTACCATACAGCTATAGTGTAGTTTGTATTTTCCTTGAATCTTCCAGTACTTTGGAGATTTGTATAGTCTCAGACCCAGCAAATCTGACTGCTTTTGTTGTAAAAACTGTTAATTGGCTTTGATTGCACTGTAAATAGTAGGTAGTTGCTCCAATACATCCTTGGTTCATACAAAAAGCCCTTGGTTCAAGCACTGACCATCAGCCTTTAGGATTGCAAGGTGTGAAGTCCAACCACGCAAAATGGCAGTGAATTAGCTATATGTTTATAGGCATCAGAAAATAATCAATACTAATTTGCCAAAGTTGTAAGTTTTGTGTACTTGAAATCAAGTAGTGTAACAGGTATGAAAATTGCACTTTACTTCAAACCATAGAGATGATGACGTGTCAGTACAGGCATCAGCAGGCGCAATTGTAAGGATGTTGCGACGTGTTGTTTGGGGGTGGGTGGGGTGGGGTGGGGCTCTAATATGTAGATTTAATTTGCAGTTGGGCTTTAATATATTTTAAGCTAACATTTTTGGGGATATATCTATGTCTTCACTACTAGCCTTTATGAAATTTGTGCAATTTTTGAGGGGCTAAGAGAAATTTAGGGGTGGGCATGCCCCACACAGAAGGGCACCTGAGTACCAGACATTGCAGTGGTTGTGTTCTAGAGCTTTGTAAATATTCCAGATACTGTATATGATACTCATATATAGTGGCTGCCAAACTTATCACTAAGTTCACCTAATATTATTCTTGTACCCATGATATAGCTTGTGGTGCCTATATTATACTCATGACCATGTAACTGCACCCGGCCATACCACCTGGTCAGATCCTGTACCAGTGCTCATTAAATTCCTTCAAGTTTGAACTTTCATACCTACACTTGGTAATGAAAGTTCTTGAGTCGTGACCTGGTATTCATACTCGTGTTGTGTTTTTCCTAGTCTGTGCTCAAGTTCGTGACCCGGGACTTGCACCCATACCAGCTTCTCACGACCTGGCACACATACCATACCCAAACTCAAAACCACTTGCTCATGACCAGTACCCGTGTCCGGGCTCATGACCTGTTACCCGTACCTGTACCGGCCCCCATCGGTACTCATGGCCCGGTTCCCATACCTGTGCCCACGCCCATGGCTTGGTACCCGTACTCATGACCAGCTGGTACCTGTGCCTGCACTAATGCTCCTGTATTCACACTACACCGCGGCGCTGTCAATTTCCAAGGATTTTGCTGCACATTTATTTATGGGATGGACTCGGACTCGGACTCGGCTTGGACTCGGGGGGTACCGGACTCGGAATTGGCCGGAACTGGGGTCACTGGAATCGAGATTGGCTCGGACTCAGATTAGGTGGACTCGGTTACAGCCCTGTGAAATGGTTTTATGAAGTTTTCAATTCTGAAACATTAGTCGTGGTAACATCAGTTCTGTTTCTATGTGCTAATAATCATAGTCAGTCTACTTCTAAACACCAAGTTTCAAAACACTATGTTCAGCAACAGTCTAGATACTTGATGTCAAAATTATCAGTCGGAGAGGACATGTGATTTTCGGAAAGGACAATTTGTTTAACACAGATATTAAGGGAGTGTGTTAACAGGGTTCTTGGGCTTAATTATTTCATAGGAATTAATGCCATGTTTGATAAGTGGAAGATGACAAATGAAACTTGCGCAATTCAAATTCCTGGATAAAGTCCATAGCCTTTTCCGTAAATGTTTCCATTTAATGTATAAGTGACAGATAACAGGTGGTACCATAAGAAGGTTCTGAAACATCAGGATAATTCTAGAAGTTTTATTCCAATTACTTCAATAAACACACTGAAATTGGTTGCTTCTGAGTGCCCTTTTTTCAAAACACTATACCTAAAAGCCAGCTATATGATGTCAATATACTGTAACCAGTCAGAGAAGATTCCTCACTGTCGGAGAGGACACTTTTTTGACATGCTCACAGTAAATCAGTAACTGCCTTTGATTTACTGTATTATTTCATAGTACCTGCAATAGTGCAATATACATAACAAGGGAAGTTTCTCATCATATTTTCTGTAACATTACAATGTATTAACATAGTTAACAGCACACCGGGAAAAATGTGGAATTCGTAAATCTCATTCCCGGGAAATTTGGCGTGAATGCCGTCACTCGCGGAAAATTTCCACTCACACCGGCAAAAAATGTGGAATTCGGGAATCTCATTCCCGGGAAATTTGGCGTGAATGCCGTCACTGGCGGGAAATTTCCACTCACACCGGCAAAAAATGTGGAATTCGGGAATCTCATTCCCGGGAAATTTGGCGTGAATGCCGTCACTCGCGAGAAATTTCCACTCACACCGGGAAAAAATGTGGAATTCGGGAATCTCATTCCCGGGAAATTTGGCGTGAATGCCGTCACTCGCGGGAAATTTCCACTGACCAAAAAAAAAAATCATTAAAATATGCCCAAGTCATAGCGCCAGAAGCCATACCAGCAACAAGGTCTGGTCTAAGAGAAATGAATTTGTTTCAATACATATAAAAAAAAAAAAGAAAAATGTCAAAGAAAAGTGTCGGATATTATCGCCTTTTCACGATAATGTGTTTCATAACTGGTAGCACTATACAGCAGTATGTAGAATTAGCATCTTGGAGCGACACGACACCGATCTGCAACTGTCCGTGGTAGTCAATAGAGTGGGGAGTGCAGTGAAAAAATTGATAGCGATAGATATCCACCATTTTTTTAAATTGTGATAAAAAATCTTCCACAACCTATAGGGCACAGAAAATAACAATTTCCTAAGAGAGAACACTTCAGGCTAAATAATCATGCTATTTGTGTAGTTATACGCGATACTGACAGCGAGTAATCATGAACTGCAAGAACAGTTTCATCGTCTGCTCAAAAGATTCACTCAATATTGAAATGCATGCTGTGCGCTGAGAACAGGCGGCATTGGACTTGTAATTAAACACGTGTCAAACGTTTGGCTTCCGCATTCATTTGTAGTGCTTGAAACCATTTATTTCTGACTTCGTCACAAAAATGATAATTTGTAGTGCATGCATGTAAATAATGAAAAAGACAGCAACATTTTATATGTAAGTCCCCTCCTGAAAGCATTTTTTTAAACGGGGAGAGGAGACGCCCTCCCCGTGTCCCCCTTCCCTTAAATATATCCCTACCCCTCAGGACGGTGATCACTAACCGTTCTTGCGGGAAATCTGAGTTGCATTCCAGGGAAATCTGCATTTATTCTGGCCCTGGTTAACAGTGTGAAAAAGCTCATTTTAAGTCAACAACGGTATAGCAGACTGATTCACTCAGTACATATACTACACAGAATTGTGATAGGTAAGTCAGTACATGCAGCAGGAAATAACACGACTGATTATAAATACAAATTAAGAAAAAAAAAGTGATTTGAAGTTTTGGTTTGTTACTGCAAGATCCCCTGTTGTAAATTTTTGGAGTTTTTTTTTTAAAAAAAAATGTTTCTGGTTCAACCTAAATAACAACTTGGAAAGCAACTATGGAAACATGCTCTAACAAGTATTGTAGCCATGCATTTTTAGCATACTGTATGCTTGCCACATGACAATATACTTCTAAAAGCAATCAAAACACTTTGGTTTGGCTGAGGTACAAACATATGAGAGACCATGTTATTAAAAGGGTGGTCCAACCACACATTTAGCTGTGATATGTTTTAGAGTGAGCAATCCAATCATTCTAGTGAAACTTTGATAAGATTTTAGTTTGTTGATTTTGAGATACTTCCAGTTAAAGATACCCCATTTTCCTCTCACAACTGAACTTGAAGCAAGCAGTATTGACATCATCCCCGCACATTGATAAAGCAGTCTTTGCTTTTCTGTAATGCGTACTCCCAGTTTAGTAGTACTTCAAAATTTAATGCTATAGTTAAATGCACGTTGGGGGGGGGGGTAATATTTTGAAACCTTCACATACCCTGTTGTTGGGCTGACGTGTACTGATTTCAAGGTAAAAAAAAAAGATTACGGTATCCATTATTAACAAAGAAAACTAAAAAATTTTTCACCAATGTGAGGAGATGTCACTCATTGTATTAAGTTAGCCTGCCATTGTCAATATCTCAATTGGTTAGAAACTGAGCCGTAAAACCTCATCTAACTCAAACTCTAACTCAAGAACCATACAGTACATTGGATAGACCTTTTACCTAAATGGTAGGAATAAACAGTCCTAAAAACGTATCAAGGCTAAATTTGTGGCCGGACCACCCTTTTGACCTCTATGAAAAATGTCATAATGTTTAACTGCAGGTCATGAAAATCTTCCTGAATTACCTGGAAAGCAATGTTACTAAAGCAATAGTGTCCCTGGGTAATGGGTGTGTGTGTGGGGGGGGGGGTTGAGGGGTTCACCAATGATAGTCGAAATCTCATCCCTGGGTAAGCAATCAATTTCATCTTTGTTTAGGCCATACAAAGCAGTAGGGCAGGATTGCTTAGAGTTGACCTTTCCATTGTTTTAAGTTTCATTATCTGGATGGATTAATTGCCAGACGGGAATGCAAAAACTGACATTTTTCAGACATCTGAAAAATATGGATTCATATCTGCGTGAGCCTCATATAAGTACAGCTGTTGTGTGTGACATTCACATCTTTCAGGTACTGTAGTCCCTAGGAGTTCAATTGAGTTGGTTTGTCCATTTTTGTTAGGAGAGTATTTTACTAGGTTCAGAATGTTAACCTAGGACCATATTGATGGAAATATCTGAATGTGTCAAAATGCTTGTCCTCTCCGACATTTAAGAAAAAGGTACTCATGGCATTGAATCTATCAACTAAGAAAGCAAGAAGGATCACTGCTGATATCAATGGTTGCCAAAATCTGCACAGCTAGGCTAGATAAACTACGTAAAACAAAAACAGGGTAAACTTAGACTTCAGTACCATACACTTTTCTGTTAGTTCGGAGATGATGCACAGAAGAATACCCAGAAACATGACTATCTCTTTTTGGTATGGGGGCAATAAAGTGAATTTCTGGTCGATGTACCCTGATTGTAAAACAACCCATAATAGAATTTACTTTGTTGCCTAATTACTGTATAATGATAATACAGTAATTGCACATTAAAATACACCTAATAGTAAGTGAACACTAACATGCACCAAAATTGTTTTCAAATCATTCTCAGTTGAAATCCTAAGTCAATTTAAATAGTAATCAACTATTATGCTTTGGAAAATTGAACACATTTATTATAGCATCTAGTCACACCTTTTGCTAGAGTAAAGGCATTTAGGCCGTGTTCAAATACATTACAACTCAACATAGTGTCATCATCAGTCAACATCAGCTGTATTCAGCAATTACGTGTATCTATGTGTGGGTATGGTTAAAAGCAGTTCTTGCATTTAATTACTAGGCCCTAGTACAGACAGACTTCATGTGACGCCACGTGAGTGGGATTTCCAGGTACTGGAGGGCAAAGCAAAGACGCAGTAAGCGTATTTATAGCACAGGCGCACAGCATAACCATAGATATTTCTGTGACACTATGGAAGCTTTCCCTTCAAAACCAAAGAAACACGGGACCCTGCCCTTCAAAAACAAAAAGATCCGCAATCACGTGACATCAGTGAAACCCCTCTACAGGCCTGCTTTCTACAGTTCATATCGGGATGTTTGAATCACAAACATGGGAAAAAAACTCAGGCTACACCATGGATGCACTAAATTTTGTGGTGTGGTGACACACAAATAACCCCACCCTATTCACTTGCTATAGGAAAGATACAATTTTAAAGCAAAGCAACACACATCAAAAACAACCAGAGAACCAATAGGCTTGGGTTTCCTTGCCTCTGAAATACAGTATAAAAATAAATGGTTTCCAATTGGTAGAGTCATTATGGAGTTGATTACTGTTGACATTCATGGGCAGAATGAAAGATCCATGGAGAGATTGATATCATAATAGCAAGTGTCAGATTCATCAATTAAGGTTACCAAGTTCTCAAGTGACTTATCTTTACAGCTTAATGACCTTTTGACCTCTGGTGACTCAAATGACCTTTTATCTCCATTATAAACATTACAGATCATCCACACAACATGGATCATTCTCGTGCTAAGCATAAGATACTTCAATGTAAGCCCTGTTGAGATATTGTTTCGCCCTTTTCTAGTTTCTCTTCACCACAAAACCATGATACAAAAATGCAGTTTTGAGTCCACATTTGACCTTAAAAATTCTTGATAAATTTTGCTTTTTGACCTCTGGTGACCCCACATGACCTTTGACCTCCACCATTAACAATAGAACAGGGTTCTTCCTATCACCATAATGCATCTGCATACTAAGTATGAAATTTTTCCAAGCTTCCCACCTTGCGGTATCGTATTAACAAGGTTTTCAGAGTTTGACCTCTAGTGAACCCAGATGGCATTTGACCTCCATCAGAGACAATAAGGTTCTTTCTCTTAATATGGGGCATCTATGTACCAAGTTTGATAACTGTCGGAGTTTCCCTTCTTGAGATATCATGTTAACAAGCTAAGTGTCACAAATCCCCAAAACTATCACGCACACACAGAAACATTCAGTACATGCAGTACATACAAGTACAAGCATGCATGAATGCATAGATTCCTTGACCTCATGGCAAGGAATCAAAAATCAGAATGATGATACTACTCTCCTTTAGGGTATCTAGAAAAAAAAATAAATTTCAGACAAAGAAGTTTGAACACTACACAGTAATATATTGACAAATTTCCGTTCCGTCGGATTTCCGTCCCGTCGCATTTCCGTCCCGTCGCTTGTTCATATTTTTTTATATTATTTTTTTTTAATTAAAACAAATACCAAATTGAGATGACCCAATGTTGTAGTTAGTAGGTTAGTTGTACTTTGTGTTAATATTGAAAGTTGCTTTAAACTCCCATTAGATTTGATAAAAATCAGTATTTTGTCTAAAGTGTGAATGCGTCATCATTTTATCATTCCGTCCCGTCGCGTTTTTAAGCTTCGTTCCCATGCCAACAAGTAAACGAGAATTGAAGTTTTCTTTGCTGCTAACTATTGAGTGTGACCTACTTGTACATAAAACAAAGAAATGTTGTACTATGTGTAAACCTTAGGAAAATATTGAAGTAAGAACTATCAATTTCCGTCCCTTCGCGCCCTAGGTAGTTTTGGATCTTACCCAATGGTTTTTCTGCTAAGCGTTAGTAAAGTGTGTTAGTATTAACTTGTTTGCATCACGTCTTTAACATGCAGGTAGGGGAGAGGGGCATGTCCCACCACTTTTCATAAGTCAACATATGCTCCTACATCTTTTTCATCTTCAGCCATTAATGGCCCCGCCTCATTTATCGATTGGGATTGCTGCTACTGGTTTGCATGAAGACCCAGTTTCAATGTTACCAACAACTTTAGCTTTCAGATGGCCTGTCATTACATGCTAATGTGTCACTATTTGAAGAAGCACATACTGATAAATTGATTTCTGACGAAAAGCAAACATCATAATGATACTCGCATTGAGATCCATACTCGATCCAAAGGGATGTTTTGCACAATCGACATTTGCAGTAAACTGTACAGTACAGTAATTCAAATGACTAATGTAGCTTCCTATCCACTCGACAGTTTAGTTGCGTTTTAAGAGTTCCTAGGATGCTTTCGAAATCTCTGGAGCACCTGAAGTGATTACCCCGAGTAATCCCCTGTGTGGTAATAGGCGTGCACTGTGTGCTGGTAGGATGCAGTCGAGAAAGGTTTTTTTTTTCCATTGAAGTCCTTCAGAGCAAACTACAAAAAGGATGCCAAAAAATGTACTAGGTATGTTGTGTTAATGTTATGTTTAATCAAACAAGCTCCTGCAACCGTTTCGAAAATGACCGTAAAAGAGCTCTTACTAACGATAGTAACAAAGATTCAGAGTTGCCATCTCCATGTAAATGGGACAGGGTTTAAAGAAAGTGCTAAATATTGGGGCAGTATTACCGACAGCTATGCCAGCAGCATCGAAATCATGCAAGTAAGGCTCAAAGTGCAACTGCCGAGTGGAAATCAATGGTTTCGTGAAAATAACCTATTCTTTTACTTCCCATCTCCATTGCAACAATGCCCAGGACTAGACAGGTATGACTCTAAGAATGCCATACCATACCCTTGGTGTATTGAGACAACGAAATTGGCACAAACTCCTTTCAGAAAATTTGGGCCTTTCTCTCTGCAAGGTGCAAGTGGACACGGACATGCTACAGGAACTTTTTCGTGCAACATGCGCTTTACTAGTACTATATTCATTAAGAAGGATGACATTTAGTAGATCACATACTGTTGTGTTATTATTTGTAACCTGAGTAGAAAAGGATCCTCCTATGGCGATAAAAAGGACCTAAAGCGATGAGGTTTGTAACATGATTATACTCCAGCAGAAGAAAAGAAAAGATGAGATTGCAAAACAGGTTCTTCAGTGGAATCAATACAGCATGTAGACTATTGAAATTTGGTTCAGGCTGGCATCTACGGCATCATTCACTGCAAGTTTTCCGATTTTGAAAGAAATTTAACCCAAACTTAATGGTGACATGTTTCTCAAACGGTTGGCGGAATGAGGATTGCTACGGACATTTCTTCCTCGAATAGGCAACATTCAAGTCGTAAGAACATCTCTCCCCCAAACCTCCGTACTTCTCGGCTTCCGTATCCACTGAATCTCTATTGATAAGCGATATGTAACGATCAGTACA
Source organism: Holothuria leucospilota (assembly GCA_029531755.1). Classification (NCBI taxonomy): domain Eukaryota; kingdom Metazoa; phylum Echinodermata; class Holothuroidea; order Aspidochirotida; family Holothuriidae; genus Holothuria; species Holothuria leucospilota. The sequence continues at coordinate 71,639,284 of CM055963.1, read as the reverse complement.
GCCTTCGGAAATGGTGCAACACACGCAATAGCACAAAGCTAATGTACGGAGAGAAATGACCAAATGACCTCTCACATGCCAAGCGAACAAAGCTTTTCGTTCAGTTCGACGAGCCAGAAAGCAAAAAAGTCTTTAGTGATTCCTTGCCTCTGGAATACAGTATAAAAATTGTACAGTGGCTTCAAATTGACACAGTTTGATTATGGAGTCTTAAAATGCTGTGTTGACCTCCAACATAAACATTAGTGATCATCCACGCAACATGGTTCATCCACACGTTAAGTATGAGGTCCTTCACTGTCAGCCTTCTTGACGTATCGTGTTTAGCCCTTTTCACGCTGTTCTCATTTTGACCTCCAAATGACATTAGACCAGCACAAAAACAAACTGTAACCTATTGTTCAATACGGGTAACACACATGCTAATCCATCGAGGCGACCCTTCTTGACGTACAGTGTTTTCAATGTTTGACATTTTGACCACTGGTGATCCCAAATGACCTTTGACCTCCACCATGCAGAAACATTCAAAGGGGCTATCTATTCCACATGTGCCATACACGTATCAAGCCAAGTATGAGATCCCTCATAGTTACCCTTCTAAAGATATCCTATATGAGTACTTTTCCAAGATTTTCCCTGTTTTACATCAGTTGACTAAAACTGAAATTTACCTCGACAAAAATAGTAGGGATGTAGAACTGAATACGGGACATCCACATACCAAGAAAGATATCCATCAAGGTTACACTTTTGCAGATATCGCATTTACAAGCTACAACAGAAATGATTTACTCAACATGGTTCTTCCACATGCTAAGTATGAGATCCCTCACTGTTACTCTTCTTGAGATATCGTGCTTACGAGCACTTTTCACTGTTTGACCTCGCTGACGTCATATGACCTTTGACCGCCACAAAATACCATATGTAAAACTTAATATGGGACATCTACATACAAAGTATGATCTTCATCGAGGTTACCCTTCTTGAGATATGTTTTCAAGGTTTTAACCGTTTCACCTCTGGTGACCCTGAAAGACGTTTGACCTCCCCTAAAAACAATATGCTTTCTTTACTAAATATGGCTCACCCACATAGTATGACAGCAATCAGAGTTTCCCTTCTTAAGATATAATGTTAACAAAGTTTTCAGTGTTTGACCTCTGATGACTTCACATGACCTATGACCTCTACCAAAACCTTTATCGTACTTCTGTTTAATACTGTGCATTGTGCATCCACATACAAAGTATGAGACCTGTTTGAATTCGATTTACTGAGATATTGTAATTACAAGGTTTTCAGTATTTGAGCTCTGGTGACCTCACTTGACCTTTGACCTCCACCAACAACAATGGTTTTCTTCTTAATATGATGCACCCACGTATTTCGTATGTCAGTAATATGAGTTTCCTTTCTTGAGATATCGTGTTAACGAGCTGAGTGTCACAAACATGCATACACACACTCATATATACACGAACATTCCTGCATGAATGCGTAGATTCCTTGACCTCAAGGCAAGGTATAAAAAAAACCTTCAGTCGTTTTGCAAGGGCATGTAGTGCCTACATTGGTACCTTCCCGTATCTTCATGGAGGTAAGGATCCCACTGCAAGCATGGCCATTTATGTTTGCTTGCTACTTTAAAATCGATCCATCAGCGAAAGCCACTTCACAAAATAGCGCATTCACATTCCGATCAAAGGTGCATGAGTCCTTTTCCTTATCATTGCAAACCATTTAACTGTTTAAGAAATGATGTTCTCAAGGCATGATTGAAAATGGGTCTTTATGCAAGTGAGTAAGATAGAATAACGCTTTCCAAACACTAAACATTGAACTGTTTCCATGGAGAAAGCTCATGACGTGTCACTTTTCCAGACAGTCAAGGTCGAATTTGGAACACAATGACGGTCTGTAGAACCAATGCAACCATATTATGACATACAATCAAAAACTCTGTCTCTATGTCACATCACTAGAATAGGCATGGATAAACCTGATTTATACATTAATAGTTGTCAACTTTGTTGAAAACTTTAGGACAACTCCTCTATGGACTTAGCAAGACTTTATAATACTCAGTGGAGGCCATGAAAGTCAGTTCCTGCTTGCTCTACCGAAGCAGTTGTCTGATAGTTTCTCGTCAAAAGTCATACCTCTTCGGGATTGTACCTTCATTTGGGTGTAGTTTCTGGTTTCGCTTGCAGGGGGAGATCCCCCCATGACTGCTATTAAAAAAGCAGTTTTCATTTTGGATTTTGACAAGCAACATTTTAAGTACTCTAAAAAAATAATAAGTAAAAGTTTGAGCAGACCTATTCAGATGGAAAAAGGGAAGGAACTATGATCTAGAAACACTTTTATTTTCAAATCCGAAAACGGCTGGGACCATTTTTTTTAACACTTTCCGTCGTTTTGAATACTTTCAAGTTTTACTTCATCCAAGATTCTAAAAAATTGTTTTTTGCATGGCTTCAAGTTCATATCAAGAAACATTCAGAAACTTAAGCACTATGAGTGTGCCAAATTTCCGGCTTTTGACCGAGAATGAATAATCGGCTCAAAATTTCTAACCATTCTACAGGACTATAACATACAAGGGAAAAAATCTATCTCTTTGCTCTTAATTTGTAAAGTTGATTGTCAGTTTTTCTCGTGACACAGTATCGTTTTCTTCATGAAAAAAATGAGCCTAGTGAGCCACATTACATGAAATGTCTCATTTTACATCAGAAATTGCGTAGAAAATCCGAATGGTAGTATGGACTGAGAAAGAAGCTTATGCTTGGAGAAAGATTTTTTATTAATGTTCTTTGTTTCCCTGCATATGCTACCAAAACATCTTACCATCAGGAATTGTTGGCAAGGGAGCCTCTGCAATTGTCCATCCGGCATTCCGAAACATTGACAACTGGTGACATGGCCGTTCAGGGTTTGTTATCACTAGACCAGGACCAATAATGTTGAAGGTAGCATCAATGTGCATCGGATTTGGGTCAGAAAAAGATAGAACGTGGATGTTGTACTCAGGGCCAAGGTGACGACGCATCCACTCGATGCCCATCATATTAGTGACCTGAAACAAAAGGTAATGTGTCATGGCAATTTCTTCTTTACTAGTTAAGATGTGTTTTACTGACGTGTATCCATACTTAAATTGTTAAACTGCAGAATTAACATACAAACGACGGTATTTGATCATCATACACCAAAGTAGTATGACTCACCCTGACCATCCTCACTCCTTACCGTCAGACACATACATAACAACTCTTGAGTCTTACAATATGAAAACTCCCACTACATGCTCGTGATTCAAGAATCATTCATTAAGGTAAATTAGGCAGTCCGGGCTTAAACTTTGAGAGCATGTAAACGTAGGCGTGCAAACTCATTATCCTTGCCACATGGGACTGTATGAATGCCCCAGAGTGCCAGAACTGTCGGGGTGTTTTTTTGTGGACACAAAAAGACCATTGGCAACTTACGCAATGGAGTGGCAAGAATTTGTCCCACAGGGGGACAAGCTCCCTGACTTGGGGAGGGGAAGCAACACGAAGCCCCGACAAGGTTGTCGAAAGCAAAATTTTTGGTCTGCTTCGCGCTTCGGAAATTTGTGATTTCTTTTGAAGGAAATTTGAAAATTTGAGGCTTTATTAATCTAATTTAAAGAAAATTTTAAAAACTGGCGTAAGGAGGGTAGAAGGGTACCATTGTCCCCTTCCATGGAGCCGACGACTTCCCTATTTGGAAGCCGTTTTAGTTTGGCCTCCGTTTGGGTGGGAGGCCTCTGTAGAGGCCTCTGCGCGCTCGTGTGTGTGTTTATGTGGTTAACTAGTCCAAGTACGCAATGTGGGTAGGTTTTTTTGTAGTTTCACCGAAGAGAACTTTCCAGATAGTAAATGCTACGCAAAATGCAGCCTAAACAATTCGCTTGATAAACAGTGTTTTAGTTCCACACAAAACAACAAGGAAGTAATATATGTTGAATTTCTACAGCTACAGTATAAGCTTTTGCCTGGCATACAACCATCTTGATAACGTTACTGGTCTCGAAGACATTTCATTAAAGATCACTGTAAAAGTTGCAAAGTCCGCCGACAGATTAAGTCGCATCAGAAAAAAAAGCAAGCCACAACCAGCAAAAGTCCCGACATAGACCGATTAAATATTTCCGAAGCTAAGATTGTTAACAGGACAGCAAATTCAAACTAATGGCACCGTTACCAGTGAAAACTATGCGAGTTTTTGACAGGAATTTATGTTCGAAGATTCTATTGTTAAAGGTCATTAACGATTGTAAAGCCACCTCGATCAGAGAAGTTACTTCGATGGCTGGGCGGAAGGAGTGTTTTATCTGCTATTTCCTACCGTGATGAGCGTGGATAGGCCCCTCACGCTACCCAGCATCGGTCTGGCTCGAAGTGTACTTTCGCGCTTAAATGCTAAAATTGTACCTAGTCATCAACCACGTATACATAGCGATGACGTCATCTAGCAATGTCGAAAATGACTTCCGTGCTCCATGTTCTCCACTGCACATGCTCCTCTGCTCCCCGTGGTCCATTTCCCATACTCGTGTGCTGCGAGAACAACAATAGGTATGCTCCACTTTTCCGATTGCCCTACATACGCATGCTATTCCGCTCTTTATGCTTCACTGCACCTGTCCCCTGCCAGAAGTGTACCACGCATGCTCCATGTGCTCAATGCAAATGCTCCTCTGTTCCATTGCCCACGCTCGTGTGCTACGGTATTATGACGCATGTTTATCTACTGCGAGCGAGGCTCGCTCCCCGTACTTTGCGTACTCCTCCGCGTATGCTCCATCCTTGGTTTTTATGTAGAATAGACGTAAAACTGGCCGCATACGGTAAAAACAGCCCGTGCAAAGTAACTTTGTTGTATCCACTGATCTAAACTCCTGGATTGCGCAAACCATAGTCTAGCGAATAAGGCAACCGGAAGTACATGACGGCCATATTACTAGGACCCATGCGTATTGCAAAACCAGCTGTCTGAACCATGTGCATTACAATTTACAGTATAGCTGGCCTTTTGCCTGCCGCACACGAGGGAAAATTAGCTCAGCAAAATGCCTCGCGTGCCACTTTGCTCAGCAGAATGATGGAATTTTATGCTCTATACACAATGCATAAATTGGCAATTTGGACATTTACATGTATACTGTGGGAGGTTTCCTCCAGTAGATGCTAGCATCCTGTCAAAACACATTTTTCTGTTTCTTCACACACTTTGATTACACTCTGTGTTGGTTTGAAGAGTCTCCCTCTGTCTTTGAGAGCAAGGAATTTGATGCGGCAGGATGATTTTAGAACCTAGTGCGTTACATTGCTGTCTTTTCTGCCATTTTGGCAACACATCCAGCAATATATGAGATGGCAGCTTTCTTGGACTCAGAAAGATGGAAAATATTAGGAACATCTGCATAATCATGACCTGACTGCACTGGGTTTCTCTCATTCAGATCATACTTCCTGACAACAGCAGCATTTGTGAGGGTGACAGAATCATTGTTTACATATGTTGACCCACTATGAATGCCGTTTCTGCATCACTGCTTCCATCACTTTCACTTCGTAAATATTTCTTCTTTCTTTTGGCACATCCCCAGGTACAGCACTCTGTCCCATGTTTGTCAGCCACTGTTGACTCTGTTAACTTTTAGTTTCGGGGGAGTTGTTTGGATCCTAGTAAGATGGCGGCTATGGATAACTGTAGGCTTTACTTACGAAGCCTCTCATAATACGGGTTGCGTAATCCAGGAATTTAGATCAGTGGTTGCATCTCTGATCGACGCAGACACGATCCATGAAAGATCCAGTGTCGGGTATAACCGAGGGTGGTAGACCGTACGAATCGAACTCTCCGATGCAATTCCTGGAAATGAAATGGCTAGCCAGTGTGGTCCATGGAGGTGCCTCTGTTTCTGTTAACAACTATCGATCAAGGAAAGATTGGGCTGAAATAGCCGAGATGTATGTTTACTGTGTGAGCTGATGAGGTGTTTGAAGTCTCGTTCACTCATTGAGCCAAAGAATTGGGTAACGTGTCAATGCAAGAAAGCACATTTCGCGTACCGTCTAGACGAGCATGTAAAGAAGATTTCGGTAAAGTTTCTGTGCAGAAAGCTAGCACAAATGGAGGTCTTAACGTCATGTCATTGTTCAGTATATGCCATAACAATTTGGTTATTCTCTCCGCGTCATGTATGGGTGTCGAGAAGAGCTCACCCGTAAGTCTGGGTTGGAGAAATATTGGCAAACCCTAAGCGAAAGATTTATCATCACTAAGACAACGAACAACAAAGCTAAATATTATCAGAACATAGGAAGAAAGAGCGGACTGTTGGGGATAAATACCACCATGTAGGATCAAACGTGTCTCTGCCTTGACGTTACGAGTCTATATTGCCTTACGGCTCGCCCAAACATGCTCGCTTGCAATACACCGACGTACGTCCCTCTGCTCCATCGATCCATAAGTTGGTCCCCTGCCTCGGAGTATCGTCTGAGCATAGAGAAATCATGTCTGGACGTGATTCCAAACGCTGTCACAATCACAATATTGCTCAATAATTCGTCTACGTAGCATGACATCATCGTTTCAGTACCATTCCCTTACAGCCTTTACCAACCTCTTACCATTTCAGATGGATGACTTTTCTCATTGCGGATCACTTAGATTTTAATATGCCTTAGCTAACGTGAGATAAAGGAGAGATAATGTGGTTCGGTTAATATTACGGTTGAATGAAACGATTGCGATATCTAAGCCGTCTACTGCTACGGTCAGAACCACAGTCACCGATGAAGGCCGTTCTGCTTCTTGAAAACTATCGAGCCAGGGCTGCCATACAAAACAATGTTGCCAAATGATCGATAGTACTAGATGTACAATAAAATCTGAGAAATCCATATCTCTTACTAGGTGCCTTCGTCGACAAAAGGTCTACCGTAAATACCACCAACGTCAGAATGCGGTAGAGATACATAATTGGTAACCGCTGTTTCGGGTACAAATGAGAAGCGAAAAATTTGTTCCGAGTGTCTCGACATACAACACGATAGTTACTGGCTCACACACCATCATCACGATATCACTTAAACCCCTGTTTTGCCCTGACGTCCTTGAAGCAGATAAGCATGCGCAAGCGAGCAATGGAGTAGGTGAGCAGCAGGTGAGCATGCGTCATTGAGCACTCGGGGCAGATGAGCGTTTTTATGTGGAGTAGATGTAGCAAGGGGAGCATGCATGATACTTGAGGCATAAGGGTAGACTGTGCTAGCCTAACACCTTGGGTTAAAAGTATGTGGTAGCTTACCACAAAATAATAACGGCTACATGCAGACTCCATGGGCGATATACACTTTGGAGGATAAAAAGTATTGCGCAATCTGTGTGGTCGGTAAAGGAAGTTGAAACGATGATGCCATTGCCTATTATTAGAGAGCCTGTGGATTTAAAAGAAGTCGCAAGAATAGGTAGAGGAAGTTACTCCATGCAATAAAGTACGAAATACATGTCACATGGAGATATCGCTCGTCAGCTCGGTAATGACTTTGTTCGGTATAAAGTCGGATTTGAAACCCACGCGCCGCCGTCGTTACCCACAGAACCCCTACGACGAGTGGAAGACGAAGTGGAAGAAAGATTCGCTTTAGTGTAGCACTGGATGGTGCAGCAGCTAAAATACGATCCCGTCATACACGGTAGATAAGCCGTGTACGCTACTTTTGACTCTATTTTTGAAGATGGGGCTCACAGCTGGGGACGAATCATTATGGTGTACGTCTTTGCTGCACGATTAGCCAAATACTGTCAAACTCAAGGCAGAGACGAAATTGTTGCCAAAGATTTGCGGGTGACTATGTGGCGTGTCACCTGAATCACTGGATTGAAGAACAAAACGGTTGGGTAAGCCCCCACCTTTTCACATCATTTAATCGATGCACGATCAGAATCCATTTCCACTATCCTGGCTACGTCAAATTTTTGTCACTCGTTCTTTTTCTTACAACAGGATCATTTGTACGAAACGTTCAAGACACAAGCACGGATGAGCCATTCCTACATTGCTACATTACCAGAGTGATCGCCTTATGTCTTGGATGGATGATTCCTTTACGATACATGTAAGGAAGAGAACAATGACGTGTAAGGAACGGCGGTTTTCCAAGGGCAAGGGGGCTAGGTTAAGGATGTCGGTTGTATTACAAAAAGAAGATACTGTGACATTCACCGAAACGGATATTGGATGCACCAAAGGAAAAAGACCTTGAATAGACAATTCACCCTCGACATTCATACATTCATACCACGATGGATGGAAAAAATCAATTACCATACTCTCGAGTGATATTATGGTGTATAGCATGTTCGCCGCAGTTTATAGAAAATACGATCAATGAAGAAACACAAGACTTATATCTTTGTGTATGTTTTCATTTCCGCTGCTTTATTTGTTCATAAACCAACACCTTCACCATTCCTATTCCTCTATTCGTAGCCATGCACCCTTATCAGTGTTTTGTTGTCACAACTGACGTGTCTGAGCATTGAAGGTCACCTCTCATCGACTGCACAGGAATGACTGTTTCCGGTAAAGGATCTTCGACTCGACGGATTTTAAACGGGTATATTTTATCCTTAGTTTACGATGCAGAGTCTTGGGCGGTGAGCCAATGGTCAAAAAGTGCTCTATTTCTTGACTTCCGTAGTCCCCCCCCTGGGAAGTACTTAAAAATGGCCTAGATACATTGGGAACGATGTCCTAAGACATATTTTACATGTTACCACTTTCCAAAGTTGCAAATTTATGAGTAATTACGGAAAATACACTATTTTGGTTGCTAGGGAAATTTTTCCCTAGCAACGGTAGTTTATGCGCAGAACAAACACAATATCCAAACTTCTAATGATGGGAATACAGAAAAAATGTCCTTTGCTTTTAAAAACAATTCTCATTTACATGTATTTTTTTTTTATTTTTTAGCAAAAAAAAAAACCACATTTTTGGTTGCTAAAGGAAATTTTCCCTAGCAACAGTAGTCAAAAAGCAGAATATACAAAAAATCCAAACTTCAAATTAAGAGGATACAGAAGAAATGTCATTTTTCTTTCAACATGAAAATAGTTTATGCACATGTTTTTGGAAATTATCATGAAATGTACACTTTTTCCGTTGCTAAGGAGTATTTTCCCTAGCAACAGTACTCAAAAAGCAGAAGAAACACAAAATTTAAACATCCAGTTACAAAATCTCAGAAGAAATATCATTTCCCTTTCAACATGAAAGTTATTTATGCACATCATTTTGAAAATTATCATGAAATGTACACTTTTTTGTTGCTAAGGAAAATTTTCCCTAGCAACAGTATCCAAACACTCCCAGTTGTAGGAGTGAAAGATAAATGTCTTTACCTTTTCCACAGAAAATTAAGAGAAAACACTTCAAATGAAAATGTTTCAATGACAATTCATTTACCAGTTGCTAAGGATAACTTTCCCTAGCAACAAAAGAGTAAGCACAGAATAAAGACGAAGTGAAAGCTTCAGATTATGCAAACAGGTATTTCAGGGAATAAAGAATAACATTTTTAAGACTCTCAAGGAGAAATCTGACAAAATGTTGAGAATTCAGAGAAAGTCAATGTTCTGGTTGGTGGGCATAATTTTCCATAGCAACTGAAGTTACAGTACTTACAGGATAAAAACAAATTGAGACTGATGTTGATAAACAGTGTTAGTTCACTGAAATTTGAAAATATCAACATCTCTTATAATCAGGTTGAATATCAGATGCACTACACAAACGATGATAGGAACATAAAAATTTTACCAATAATCACTTAACAACACTTTTCTATGTCAGTTACCTACTAGCATTTCAGCAGCCCCCTTTTATATACTTCTTAATGAAAATGATGAAGCTTGAAAAACCTTCAGACAACCAGATTGATCGAAGCTTAGTTGTAACCCATTAAGTGTAGAGGGTTTAATACCAGCATGAGGCTGAACATGCTACTCCCTCCCCCTCCCCCACACACTCTCTTACTCAGTAACTGTGCTTTTCCACTCTAGTTTCTTCAGAGGCTGCCTACTTCCATCCTACTGCTGGCCCTACCTAAAACATAAAAAGCAGAGCTTCTAGCAGAAATGACAGCTCAGCTACGGTTTACATTACACTTCACCCTCGCCATGCCATGAAAATTGATTAAGTAGTGTCTGGATTTATGGGGTACTCCTACAGATATCCAACCTCAACTCCACACACCCTTTCATTATAAAAAGACTGCACAGTGCACATACAATTAATAACTTACATACAAATGGTAGCATTCTGTAATGTTCATATTTAACGAACATCCACATTACAGTAGATTTTGTAGATACAGCAATTCTTATTCATCCAAACCAACATGATGGTCGACCATGTGTCTTTTTAAACAAGATCATATAGTTAAAAAGGTTATGTAACAATAAACTGTTGCCTAATATTTTCCAGTTTTGCTGAAAGATACTCTCCTGTTTTGTACAAACACTAGTTTTTTTTCACAGATACATGAGTACCTGTGGGTGCCATTTCACAGTAGTTGGTGGATTCTAGGTGTGAACCACATCAGTTGAAATGCACCACCAATCTTAAGAGCGTTTTTTATTGTTTGTTGCATTGCTTCATATTTCAAGAACAAAGCATCACATCTTCACATTATCTTTAGAAGTATGTCACTATATCATGGCATCTTTGAGTCCCTAGAGTACCCAATATTTGAGGGAAAATTGTTCCTCTTCAAATCTCAAAGTGGATACAAAAGGATGAAATGTAGGAGTATTTAATTAGATAATGACTAGCCCTCCTTCTTACACTCTCAGCTGGTTGCTCTCTTGCTACACTAGGCATCTCACTCCCAGCAGGTGTCTTGACTTCTGAGCTGGCTGCAATTAAAAAATTGCCAAAGGTCAGTCTCCAAACTACAGTTACTGGCAGACAAGATATGTTTTTGACATTTTATGTGTACTCTGAATATCACCATCAAAAAGAATCTGCAGCTTTAAGGAACTGTTGCAATCATATGCATACGGTATGACACACGAGAGGGAGGGGTCACTGTGCCCTCAAAGTTTTTCAAAAATCCCAAAATTTAGGCAGACTTTGTAGTACTTCTGGCACAATTCTGCTTTAAAGGCCCAGAGATTTGGGCAAAAGAAACTGTGCCCCCTTCTCCCAAATAAAATGGACCCATAAGCATATGATTGAAATTTATTTGACTCTTGATATACCACATTTCTGGAACTGCAACAGTTAAATGTACACCTATTTGAATTGGTATCTGTCAGAAAGCAGCTGGTGAGTAATTGCTTGAGCTACAGTAGGTGCATTGCAAAGGGGGTTGTGTCCCATGCAAGTCTTATACCCCTCCCAAATGGAAAATTCAGTGGTGAACCAAAACTGTTTTTGAATACCCCTAATGGAATGTTAGACATCACCCCACTTAACAACCCCCCCCCCGGCCCACAAAAATTTTCTGACAATGCTACTATCTTTTGTTGTTCATACGTATCATGGAAAGAGTTAAGGGCTAGTTGCACACTCTGCTTCATACTGTACAAATGGTATACAACATACCTATGAATCCATGTAATGCTTCAGTATAACCTTCAAGCAAAATTTACCATAACCGATCGGTGTTTTTCTTTGACCGAATTTATATGTCTCAATAAAAGACAACAAACATGCTGATTAATAATTGTCATTATAGTTTTAAATAATGTGATTAAGAATAATCATAATTAGTTACATACTGTACTGTGCCACCCAGGGGCACTGAGCAGTAGTATTTTGAAAAGGGTAACAATGTACACCTCTATGCAGGATTGAACTAGGAGTGGGTCTTCCAGAAAACCTAGCCTTTGTGTACTTTACAATGCAATGTTTAACACACTTAATTACATTTCCACCAAGTTACTGTAAATACTGGGTCTGCCTAAGGAAGTAATAGGCTGTCCGGTAACCCATCCTCAGCCTGCAAAATTGCATTGCACTGTAAATAAAAATGGACTAATTTAAAATGAAGCTAAAAATTTGCATCTTCCTAGACCTTTAGCAGTACAGCCCTCTTACAGGACCTTGCATTACATGTTTCAAGGATGTCACATTAAGGCACAAGCTTAGGAAGCTGGGGGCATCCAGCAACCAGCTATCATGATGGTACCGTCCTTTTAGACTAGCTTAGCACAGCCTATCCTTAAGCAGTTTTGTATACTTAATCAATCATACATTTAAAAAAAAATAAAACATTTACAGAATACCCTGTGAGATGTAAGTTTTGTTTTTTCACTGGCTATGCAGTCAGTGTGCATCCCCGTAGGCTGTAGCCCCTATGAGACACAATTTGAATCATGACTTCGTATCTATTTAGTCTCTAAAAGCAACCACAATTCTGACTATGTATCTTTGAGCCTCTCAAAGACAAGTTAACCTTCATAGTCTACACAATATGAAGGTAACTCAATTTTATTTTATGGTGTATCCCTGTACCTCCTCAAAGATATCACAGTGGGAGGATTGAATATTTAGTGAGTATCCTTGTAGCCTCATGAACACAAAAACAATTTGACTTCTGACTGTGTATTATTATCATAGGGTCTTGAAGTTTGTTACTTAGATACCTCATTCATAGCCAAAGAATAGTGGTATTTATAAGAATCTTGCAGAAACATAGGTGAGTCATTTCCAAATTTCATTTTGCCTAACTCTGAATCCGTCACCTTACCTTTTCCCAGAGTCTCACATGCTGGGTATTCTGCAATTACTCCCATTTAAATACACTGAGAAAGTCAAATTACTTAACTTAATAGGATGTGTCTCTGCCTTCCTCTCCGCTGCCCTCCGAGTCTGAAGGTTACACTGTATAGTTAAGAGTGTGTCGTACTCACTGTAGTAAACAAAGCATGTCTTAGCAATAGGTGTAACGTTACGTACTGGTTTAGCGAAATGACTGGCGAACATGATTATTGCTACATCATGTTCTGAGCTGCTGTGGTCTCACTGCAGGTCAGCTCCTTCCAAACAGAAATGCAATGCTCGACTTTTTCCAGCAGGCTTGGAAATAGGCACAGTTAACCTTCTAAAGTAATCTCCTTGCATCCAATTTTAAATGATTTTACACACAGAATCTCGCGAACTAGTTGAGTTCAGTAACTGTGTTATTGCAGGTGTATATACATAATTCCGTAATGTTTACGTTTCATCAAGGTCATGTGGAGCTCTAGTTGATCTGCTATTGGTTACTGACACGAGTTCTTGCGCAATCTTATGGCACGTTCGTGAACAGCTATGTTTAAAAATTTTGGCTGATATTTCACTTAATATCTACAAAATGTGCAACTTTTGCATGTGGTAACATGTAATTTCATCTTAGTTACATATTTTCACGATTTTTGAGCAATTTTGCAAGTACTTCTCTGAGAGGGATCACGAAACAAGCGAATTTTGGGCTTCGGCCCACCGTCTATCTGTAGATTTCTTAAGCTCCCGTTTTCAAATGACTCCCATGGCCTTATTCATTTGAGATAACGGTTCCCAAGTGTCGATCGGGCAAGGCACTTTCCACGACTATCGTTCTTCTCGCCATCATTATCGGTCACATTGTCGTCTTCTCCGGACTGCCCTTCGCTGCTGTCGGCTCCCTCGGTGTCGCTATCGCTATCACTGTCGTCAGTTTCACTACTATCAGTCATGTTGTCTTCCTCCAGAGGCTCCGATGCACTGTCGTTAGTGTCACTCTCCGAGATATCGTCGTATGAACCCTCGTCTGAAGAGCCGTGAGGTCGCTTTGCTATGCCCTTCTTACAGTACCCACCATTCACCTCGAGGTCTTAGTGACTGTGTTTTTGGACCTGATCTATATGCCGACGGAGATTGTAGCCTCGCGTAAATGGCAACTGACAGATATGACAAAGATGAGACATGCTGAAAGTGCTGCAATCGTAAAGATATGCTATACAATTTGAGAAACACGAGTCTCCATCGACTTAAATGTACCCCACTCGCTTGGAGCAGATGGCCATGTGTCATAGAGCATTCGGAGCACATGACCATAAGCAATGGAGAACACGGAGCAGTGGAGCATGCGCAGTGGAGCACATATGTAGCACGAGGAGCATGCGTGATAACATTCGGGGTAGAGGGCAGATGCAGTAAGGCACGTATAGAAGATAAGAAAGCGTATGTGGGACAACAGGAGCAGAGAAGCACACCTAGTGGTGTGTTCCCGAACAGGGGACCAACTTATGGATCGACGGAGCAAGGAACGTACATCGGTGCATTGCAAGCGAGCATGTTTGGGCGAGCCGTAAGGCAGTATAGACTCGTAACGTCAAGGCAGAGACACGTTTGACCCTACATGGTGGTACTTATCGGCAAGAGTCCGCTCTTTCTTCCCATATTCTGATAATATTTAGCCTTGTTCGTTGTCTCAGTGATAAATCTTTCGCTTAGGCTTTGCCAATATTTCTCCAACCCAGACTTACGGGTGAGCTCTTCTCGACACCCATACATGACGAGGAGGGAATAACCAAATTATTATGGCGTATACTGAACAATGACATGACGTTAAAATCTCCATTTGTGCTAGCTTTCTGCACAGAAACTTTACCGAAATCTTCTTTACATGCTCGTCTAGACGGTACGTGAGATGTGCTTTCTTGCCTTGACACGTTACCCAATTCTTTGGTTCAGTTGAGTGAACGAGACTTCAAACACCTCATCAGCGCACACAGTAAACAGACATCTCGGCTATTTCAACCCAACCTTTCCTTGTTCGACAGTTGCAAAAGGGAACAGAGGCACCTCCCTGGACCACACTGGCTAGCCATTTCATTTCCAGGAATCACATCGCAGAGTACGATTCTTACGGTCTACCACCCTCGGTTATACCCGACATTGGATCTTTCTTGGATAGTGTCTGCGTCGGTCAGAGATACAACAAAGTTACTTTGCATAAGATGGAGCATACGCGGTGAAGTACGTGAAGTGCAGGGAGCGTGACTCGCTGGCAGCAGATGAACATGCGTCATAATACCGTAGCACAGGAGCATGGGCAATAGAGCAGAGGAGCATGCGCATTGAGCACATGGAGCATGCGTGGTTCACTCCGGGCAGGAGACAGGTGCAGTGAAGTATGCAGAGCGGATAAGCATGTGTATGTGGGGTAATCGGAAAAGTGGAGCATACCTAGTGTTGTTCTCTCAGCACACGAGTATGGACAATGGACCACGGGGAGCTGAGGAGCACACGCAGTGGAGTACATGGAGCACGGAAGTCTGCAGCCTTAATAAAATGTGTCCATACATGACACCATTTTCGACACGGCTAGCCTGACGTCATCGCTATGAATACGTGGTTGCTGACTAGGTACATATTAGCTTTTAAGCGCTTAGCCAGACCAATGTTGGGTAGCATGAGGGACCTAACCACGCTCATCACGGTGGGACACAGCCGATAAAACACTCCTTCCGCCCAGCCATCGGAGTAACTTCTCTCCCTAGCTCGTGGTGGCTGTACAATCGTTGATGAACTTCACGATTCGTTAACAATAGAATCTTTGAACATAAATTTCTGTTCTATTTAAAAACTCGCATAGTTTTGACAGGTAACGGTGCCATGAGTTTGAATTTGCTGTCCTGTTAACAATCTTAGCTTCGGAAATAATCTGATCGGTCTATGTCGGTACTTTTGCCGGTTGTGGCTTGCTTTGCTTTCATCTGGTACGACTTAATCTGTCGGCGGACTGCAGCTTTTACTGGTTGTGATTTTTAATGAAAGACTTCAACTTTTATTCTTCATTTTTATTTTGTGTGGTACTAAAACACTGTTTATCAAGCGAATTTTTTAGGCTGCATTTTGCGTAGCATTTACTATCTAGAAAGTTCTCTTCGGTGAAAGCAAAAACCTATACGTGTTGCGTATTTGGACTCGTTCATTACATATACACACACGCGCGGCGCGGAGGCCCTCAAATACGGGAGCTCCATGGGGGGGGGGGAGGTAATCGGCACTCCTCTACCCTCCTTGCGTTTTAGGGAGGGAAACTCAGAAATTTTTTAATGGGTTTAAATGAAGAAATTAAACCATCGGGGCGACCGGCCATCGTCAGGGAACATATACTGTATGGTACATATTCCGGCTCCCCGAAGAATCCGGAAAAATTTCCCCAATGGAGGGGGACTTCCCCCACGGAGTCATAGCCCCTGCCCCCAACTGGCGCTACTCCTGATGCATGTTTGGATTATCTTCACTCTGTCGTCACTGTAGGATTATTTCCACGAAGGTAAACCCAAGCTTTTATACAACTGGAAGCAGCGAATTGGCATCCAAGAATCAAGCTATATAAATTGTTCGTGACATAGAATCATAGATGAAGTCATTGCAACCTCGTAATGTCATTATGACGTCATATTACATTTTAAATGACGCTCATTTCTTTGATTTCATACGTGTAGTGTCTACTCACAATTTAAATAAGTTAGTTAGAAACATTTTCCTTTAAGTATGTCGCCGTTTTAAATGCAGTAACGTAATATAACATTATATTGGCCTTATGGCGTCATAAATACGTCATGAAACATTTTAACCAGGCCTTTCGATTCTCTAATCGATTCTCTAGTATATAATCATAATACATTTGATGGTATAATAACCGTTTTTGATGGTAGGGGCCTCTAAGTTGTCAAAGGTGCCATTTTCAATTTATGCAAATTACTTTATTTACGGGTGTAAGATTACATCTGATTTTGGATAGGATGTTCAGTGGGGCCAATCTTACAATTCGAAGCAAAAAAATGTTGCAATTTATTCTAGGTTTACCAAATTTTGGCTTATTTTTACTGGACTATAGGCTTATTTTAAATGTGAGGCAAGTTTGGAGTATATCAGCAGTGGCTGGTTTTCCATCACATGTTGACTGTAGAAAGATGTTTTGGGTCTTTCCATAAATAAGGAGGCCAGTGTGTGACATGAGAGTCAAAATGTAAAGATTGCCTGATTGTCTTCTAAGTATAATTTGAGTACCTGTATAATCTCTACGGTAAATGTCCAAAATATTTTTGCATTCAGTTGTTCCGTCTATTCATCCCAAGAGATAACAAAAAAGAGAGAGAGAGAGAGAGAGAAACAACAACATTTCAAGTGTAACAGAGAAACCAAACACATTGCTTCACCAAGCACAGGACCATCATTATTTGGGATAATCCCATAATTTGTTGCAATTACAATGGTGTAAGATGTGGTAGCAACACATTTGGGGTTTCCTGTTTTGCACCATTTTGGTAAAAGATGTAGTGGGCCTAAATAATTTTTAGTAAATTGTGAAAATGGCATGACAGGCATGTTCTGTATTATTTAAAATATTGGGTGAACTCTAAACCATTCTAATACCACCACTTTTGTTTCACCATTTTATCTGGCAAAAAGAATGCATACTTCAACTCTGCTACAACTTGGCATTACGATTACACCCCACATAGCACTGAATTAGTCATTTCACGTGTAACAGAGACAAAAAATTTGGTCTCTTTTGTTACACGTGAAATAATTCATAACAATAAACACAGACATTGTCCACAGTTTAAAGTCAACTGTGTATGTAGTTCATTTAGTCCCATCGAATAAAAGCTAGATACATGCACTTTTTCACATCAATACATTTCACGCGTAACGGAGAAACCAAATTTGGTTTCTCCGTTACGCGTGAAATGATTCATTCAGCGTTCCTTATAACACAGAACTTGCATGTGTTATTCATCTACCTGCTTGAATTGTCTCAGAGTTCCATTTTGTCCATTCTAGTAGTGAAAGACATACTTTTTATTTAAATTTACGTTCAAAATATTGCAAAATAGGGTTCATTCTTTTCACCTGTAACGGAGAGAAACCAAAATATTTTTCCCGAATATTTTCCTTAGGGGGATAATAGCAGCAGAAGTTTTTAGTAAGATCATGTTGCTTGCCATTAGATATGCCAAATAAGCCAGTTTTGTTCCACTATTTGTCAGATAACTAATTTTATTTAGCAAGCAAAAATCACGTTGTAACACTTTTGTGAGATACCAAACTTTCAGTGAGATATTCATTTGTAAAAATTCCATCAACATTCAAATGTTTCATGAGATTTATTCCTGATATAGGGTACTGGGCTAGTAGTATCTCTAAAATGAAGTGCAGTTTGCCTTCATACAGTTCAATATTTTTGAGATTTGATGCTTATTTTTGGAGGATTTCACGTGTAACATTTGAAAAACCAAATGTTACACGTGAAATCCCTCATATTGATGCGCATCAGCCAAAAACACACAAGCCTGTTCACTACATTAGACGTACGCATTAGTAGGTTGTTCAACTGTCTATGTTTTACAAGTAAAATGAAACAATACCTACTTCCAAAACAAATTGTATTGAATCATAAATAATTTGGTACCCTAAAAAATGTAAGAAACCAAACGATTTTTGGTCAAAGATATAAATTTTTAACCAATGGAAATTTACTCAGCCATAATATATAATTTCTGTTGTATATTCTTTATCAAAATATTCCAACAGTAAATGTATGAAAGTATGCATGAACAAGCTGCAGCTCGACCAAACATTCAATAGCACAAAATTAAGCTGGCCTCCGTATTTGTGGAACCACCCTTTTATCGGGAGCGTTTTTCAAAACATGAAGACGACTGAGTGCATATTATTGTCGTCTCTCATACCCAACATAAATAGATATCCTTGCCTTTCAGGGGAGGAAGTCGTAACATCTCCTTGGTCAGACACTGCAAACCTTGTTAACATCGGGTTTATAAGCAAAACTTTACATGCAAACACAAACACACGTTTGCGCATGCATGAACCGTTCTCATGTCGATGTAATCATGTAACATGGTTTCGTTGTTGATCGGTGAACTATGACCCAGTCAATGGATATGAGGGTTCCTTGCTCTTAAACGTCTTTCAGTCATTGCACAATTTGACAAAATTTTACTTCAACTATTCAATGTTTTACGCTTTTAGAAATGGAATCTTTGTGTTGTTATGACAATATAAATTACCTGACTCCTTTGGACGAAAATGTCTCTTCCAGCTCTCATGAAATCTGCTGCGTCAAAACACGGTTCAAATTCAGTGGTTACAAATTTCCCCTCTGCTGCCAAACGATGCCGGTCTTCTACGCAGGTCATGGGATAACTCTGTATGAGAGAAGAGAAACCTTTTCCAGCCACAATAACTCAAAAGTATCAAGTTTATACCCTGGTAAGGTAATAATCGGTTTAGCTGGGGTGCAGTAAGGATGCAATGAACCAACTCAAAAAAGACACAAAATATTAAAAAGCTGAGACGTCATCTATGTAACAACTTCTATCAAAGAAGTCTTTCATATGTAAATATCAACGTATATCACTTTCTTTTGTTACAGACAAGAAATCGAGTTCAAAATACCTGATCATAGAGCTCATCACTCATTTGTGGTTTCGGAGGCGATGTCCACTTGGCTCCAGCCCTGAAGTACTCTTTCAGAAGCTTACGATAAGCACGATACTCAAAAAATCGAGAGCGCCATGCCATTGGACACTCAAAGATTTCTTCACCGATCACAAGCAGAATATCCCGAGGCATGGCAGCATACAGACCTGAAAAAGATCACAATTCTATTTCAAAGCTTTACTATATTTTCAAGGTTACCTAAGGTCACCCCTATTTTCCTTGCGTTTCGTTACTAGCAATGCACCATTGCTGTCCTTATTAGCAATGATATGTAGTTAGAGAGTGATTTAGCGACGATCTCTAAAGGCCCGTCTACATGATAAATTGGTTCAAAACTTCATACATCTGTATGACGATGTTCATGAACAAATTTATGATCGTGTAGTCAGGCTCTCAACAAATCTGAACACGGTCCAACATGTATGAAGGTGTTCAAATTTTTAGCTGCATGTTTCACCTTTCTAATAAATGTTACTACTACATGGTACTACTCCATTGTGGGGATATTCAGCAATAATCAATAATTTAGGACATTTTAAGTCCGAGACGTTGGGGACTTAATTATATGGCTCGTCAACATTGCCAATGTAGTACACATAGCGGCATACTTCTGTAAAACAATGTCATACATTTGTATGACGATGTTTATGAACAAATGTATAATCGGGTAGACGGGCCTTAAACTTATGTAAATCGGCCTCAGTACTTGAGTAACAAGGGTGAAAGTGACAATTCGAGATAAACAATCTGTAAATCAAGAACATCATTTTATCCATTTTCTTTGGATTTGGGTTTTCCACGCAATACAACCTTTTATCATCGAGCCACGTAGAGGGGTGGTCCTGGTATACATGCCAGTTAAATTTTCATGGTCACCTTAGACACTTTTAAATGGTTTACTCTAAAAGCATTAAATCCGTCATAAAATGCGTCAGTGAATTCATGGTTGGTACACCAACTCAATATTTGAAGGCCACGGTGCATCAAGTTGATATTGATCAATGTAAAGTCAAATTTGGATGAGGGAAGGACGGTCCTGATGAAATAATACCGCTGCTAGACAAAAAATATGATTCTGATGAAATCATGATGTAAATTACTTCTGGAATCGGTAAGTTATTCTCAGCAGAGAAATGACCAGAAAGGAAAATGTGAAAGCACCGTTTGGGTACCTGCATGTAACGTATGGCACTCAGAATGGAAGCCACGGTTTTTTGAATAATATATTCAGGCAACGAATGAGGTTAGACTTGAGTGAAGTTCTTTAAATACTTCAAGCAAATGCATCAGGATAGCATTCTCTATTGCGAAGTCGCTTTGTAGCATGTTGTTACCATGTGCATGCTCCATAGTTTCTTCAAGAAGTACTTTATATATTGCTTTAGTACTAACCCGTAGATGTGAAGTCAGGTGTTGAATATTCTCTACTAAAATCCACAATTTCTGGTCTCCTTACTATAACGCCCTCGTTAGAAAGAATCCGACAAAACTCTTCGATTTCTCCTGAAGCCTTATGCAAGTGTTGACTAGGAAATAGCTGTCCACCGTACTTTTCGAAGAAAGACCAATTTTTGTGATTGGTATTAGCCTAAAGTAAAACGCAAAAGTTGCAGTGGAAATCTGTTGATATTGGCATATTGGATCTTGATATTAACACCACAAGTTAATTTGATTAGAGTTAAACACGAAGTTAATTTGATTAGAGGCAGTGTCGGTACCAGTAATTACGAAAATAAATTGTTCACACAAATGTTTTCCCATTCCTCTTTGATGTTGAAAGTCGAGAGACTATCGTTTTGAAGTTTTTTCTTTGACCTCATTAACGTCTTACAAAACACAATAATGTTCGTCTTTTACCTTGACTTCATGTGTCAGACTCGGAATAGTAGCACCTTCAACTCGACCCACAATGATTTCTTCTAGAGGATCCCACTCATTGTGGGAGGACACCGGGCTCTTTTGGTTTCCACCTGGAACCACTTTTGTTTCGGCAAAATCTGGCACTTTCTTTACACCAGGTGCAAACGTGCTCTTTCGAACGACATTTTCAGTGCGGCAAAATATCTTTCCAAAAGCCTGAAAAACACAAATTGCACGAATATCCTCTGTCAAAGCTGAACTTTTGAATTACTTTAAATGTCTGACAACTGGAAGGTTGACCTTATTGGGACCATAAACACTCATGTCCCCTTCGGGTCGTAAGCAATGACATAACCAGACCGGACCAGCTAGTGCAGGGCTACAGGGGCCTGATCTCCAAGAGCCCATTGAAAAGTGTCAAAAACCAGAAAAGCAAACAGGGTGAGAGAGTCCTGCCTCTGAAAATAGCTAAAATTAAGTGATGACATGTTAGAGGCCATACTTAATCCAAGTATTCTTTGCACTCATTTCCATTGGAATTTGGAACAAGCACATTTGATATCATACCTCACATTAATCAAAACTGTTTTGTTTTTCTTTAAACTTCGTTTCTGTCTTTCTCTTTTATATATACATGCTTTCATAATAATTGCATCTCCGAAAGTCATGCGAATTTTGCAAGCTTAACATTCTGCATGGGGCCTGTGTCAAGATCAAAGCAATAGACTGAGAAATACAGAAGAAATAAGTATTGCCCATAATTGTGACGAGATCACATTGATTGCTTATTGTTCAAGATATAGGCAACAAATATAATAACTTTATCAGCTAATGTTTAAAGAAAACCGTGACACATCAGTATTGAATGAAAATCACCAAAATATATAGATGTAGTTACTCTGTCATGTACCAAAAATAAATTTTTGTATAAAAGAAGGGTCAACACTTCAAAATAGTTCCCATTCTTTAAAGAGCACCCCCTAACCCTATAACTACACATGATCTTAGCCAAAAGGCCGAGAAACCCACCAAAGGAGCTACGTGGAAAGCTACTTTTTCCAAAGTACCCTCGACTTTCTGGCCAGGAAGCTGGAAGTCCCAACTCTCTGCGCTGGCGAAGGACCAAAGGGTGAAACAAAACGTTACTCCCGAAGGAGTTCTTTTCCCCCAAAGGAACTACTCGGTGAGCGTTTTCCACGATCATACAACAATTTAAAAAAGTTTAACCAGTGTAAGCCCTTTTCTTTTGGGGTAAGCATTTTAACCTCGAACCTTATTCTAAACTGATCCAATCTCGCAATCATATCATGTTTTCAAGGCAAATCTTACCATTTTCTGTTAACTGGGGTAAGTACAAAGGCACTTATATACATCACTACATCACAAAGCAAATTAATTTGTCAAGGATAATCATCCCATTTTCTTTTCTTCGCTCTGCACAACTTTTTCATTTTATGCTGATTTGTTCTTATTTTGCAAGGGTAATTGTATTGGACTAATGGATATATTTCATGGGTGACTTTTTACATTTCAGACAGCTAAGAGTTTAGGGGAAATTGCATGGGCGGTCGGGTAAGATACGTGAATTGGAAAAGTACGGTACAACATCACTGGTGTATTATTACATTTATCAAAGGAAGTTACAAATGACATATATTTGTGTACAGCTGTTGCACAATCTCGCCAATTTCCTCCTTTGTATGTGGTCTTTATTCTGTTTCTGTCGTTACCCATTGTCATAGGTAAGTTTTTCTTTGGAAGGGACCAAATTAAAAGCCTTACGTTAGTATGGTTTTCTACTCTTACCAATCCATATGAACAGTTTGGAACATTAAAACATCAAAATACTCGTTACTATATTAAAGATAAGTTTACTTTATCATGCGTTGTCCATACATAAAATTGATTGAATCTTAATGAAAAAAATTGAATTATGTACGATGTGATGATGATTGAAATAAATTTGAAACTCCACCCTTGGAATCAAGGAAATAAGTGTTAACATTACAAGTGTCAATTACCCTGTAAATGCTAAGCGCTAAATTACTTGTTTTGATTTTATATTACAACTGGCACATCAAACAAGTATTGCATTAACATAACATCTAGTAATAAGCAGTGAAAACACTAAAAGTGGGTGACAGCAATTGTAAGGACCAGTAATAACTGAAGTCACTCCAATGAGGCGTGATGTAGTAACACGTCATCAGGGAAACTGACTTGAAAAGTTAAAGTCATTCTCAACAATCAAATTTAAGTAATATTGTAATTTCACAGAGCAGTAAAACAATGCATGAAGAGTGAAAAACATTGCCTGCCTAACCGCCATTTCATGGCAAAATAGTGATAATTTAACTTAGAAAAGTCAGGCTGAATCTTTAAATTATGAAAACTGTTTGCCAGACATATGTCTAAGGCAGCAAGGGGTTGCACTCCATAATCTTCTGAACGGTAGCAAACTTACGTAAGTTGCAACTTTGGTTACTTTCAGAGTATCTAGGCTTCACGCAGCATTTCAAACCTCGGCAAAGGATCATAGTTTTCGTAACAATCACAGGGTAGATTATTTACTATCACGCTTTAAGTTTGTTAAATATCTTAGTGGACAACAGTAACCACGACAGGTTCACCCAAGTGTCGACAAGCAGCATTTTCTTTTGTAACACCACTCTGTTGTGTAAGCAGAGTGCAAAAATGCATTGAGGTGTCGATGAATTTACATGTTCTAAACTTGAATATGAAAAGTTTCCATGCTTCCTGTCTTGTTTTATCGTGTTAACAAGGTTTCCAGGGTTTGATACTTTTGCCCTACGTAGAAATGATAGGGTCCTAAAAACTTATATGGGAAGAAGGAAACGATCCCATGCTTTCCACAATAGTTACTGACCCAAACTTTGATCAAGTACTAATCAAGCATACCTTGCTGCAGAATAAGTTTTCGAAACTTTCAAATATTTATGCAATTAAGCAAAGAATAAATTTATCGCTCCCTCGGGCTTCAATCTCTTTCAATGAGGACCGTTAAATGACCTGTCTTTACGACTCGGTAAAATCCATCTACCAGTTTTACAGCAAGCGAATATTGTTCACAATTCTGTAGTAGAACGCCAAGTCTGAAGGATGTTAAAGATTTGGACAGAGCGTTTCGTTAAAATAATATTACTGCAGAATAAATGATTTTCCAGGATTTAAAGTGGTTATCAGACAAATATAGAAGGTTCATAGGACGGCTGTTGATAATTATATAGGAGTAAATAGTAGTTTTATAGCAAAATGAAAATTAAATTTGAGAATGTAACGAATCATCCGTCCTTTCAAAATTCTACTTCAAAGTTTGTTGATGAACCAAGTACAGTGGCTTGGAGCAAATCTACTTTTTAAGAAGAAAATGACAGAAACGTGGTTAACAGTATCATAGGTGGGGATCAAGTGATATTTAAGGCAGTATGGTGCTCCTAAGACCACGCGGTCAACGTAACCAATTAGGCATTTCGTGAAAGACCAGGGAAAATTTTTTTCAGATTTGGTGTATTTGTGTTTTTTTTTACCATAGAATGAACTGATAGAGTGCTCTAAGTCGAACGCTTATGGAAGACAGAAAACGCGAAACACGAACCAGAAAACGCGTTTCGTGTTTCCCTGTGCGTTGGATAACAACAGCGTTTCGCGAAACAAGCACTGCTTGTTTCGCGAAACAAGTGTTTAGCTTAACAAGTGTTTCTCTGTTTTTGTTTTCGTCCAACGCACACTGACGTTAGCGTGAGAAAACACGAAACGTGTTTTCTGTTTCGTGTTTCGCGTTTTCTGCCATCCGTGTGTGTTCGGCTTAAAACAATTAAGATCAAACAGGTAGCAAAGGTTATACTTTTAAAATTGTTAACACAGAATGTGACTATGATCTATGATTTTCTTCAATGAAAGGGTATTTAATGGGGAATGGACTGTTATGTCCATAAGCAGACAAACACATCTTACCTCAACCCCAAGAATGGCGGGACTGAAGCGAGAGAATATTTAGGTGTTTAGACAGCAGGATAAGACTGTACACAAATCTGAAATAAACTTTACACTGTGTTTTGTGTCAATCTTGATACGTTGAGATATGAGGGGAGGGTAGAGACGAGGGTGAGGCCATAAAGTCCGACCATTGTAATGAATTTCTTTTGATTCTCTCAAAATAGGCCTATGTTCATCTTGACAAATCCATATGTACGTCACTCAAAGACAATCAGAAGGAAGTGTCTGCGACTTACCATGGTGAACAACTTAATCTCATCTTGAGGAAACACAGTGGTCATGACATAATAAGGGGAAAGGCAAGTACTCCCTTACCTCTGAGGGGAACTGCCACGTCAGGCCTGTACACGGGATTGATATTTCCCCATTGGTCTGTAAGGATCTATTATTAATGCGGCTCCCAGGGGCCTGCCATAATACTGCCCATAATCAGAGTAGGACAGGATAGTATAATTCAGGGAAAAACCCTTGAGAGTTCTACATATTATACAGGTGAGATGTTAAAGGAAAATTTCTATCTCGCATTACTACGTTTGTGGCCTTCGGTGAAGAAATTGCAATTTTAACAACATTTTGAACAATCAATGGAACTTAACCGATGGTCAGTTTGGAGAAGTAGGGTAGGTGGATGGCAAAAAAAAAAAAAAACAAGATGGTAATCCATGGAGTTGCAAATCTCACCCTCCACCGGCAGTTTGACTTTGAAGTCCTTCGGACAAACGATTTAGGATGAGTTCGCGACAAAATTTTTCGCAAATTTGACCTTTGAGGAACATTTTGACCTGTAAACTCGCCCTTAGCATAAACGTTTACGACAAACTTTTTTCGTAAAATTCTAGCAAAGTTGACCCTTTGCCTACATTTTGACCTTGAACCCCATGCACCTGTAGCAACCAAACCATTTTAAATATTAGATCATTAGTCCTATTATATTTTCGAAAATGATTGGGAAAAAATATGGCAAAAAACAAGTATTATCAAATTTGAGCGTTGAGCTCTGCCTGTTAACCTATGATGTCACCAATTACGCATGCACAAGTTTTTATGGTTGGGTACCTTTCCGTCAAGTTTGAACTTGATCGAACTTACGGTTTAGGAGGAATTCATGACACACTTTTTTGCAAATTGTAGGCAAATTTGACATTTGTGAACTGCATTCTGACCTGGACCCCATCCTTCGCAACCAAAAAGCACTGTATATTTCAAATTTAATCTCATCAGTCCTAACCTATCACGCAGTTTTCTTACGTTTGCTAACATAATGATAGGCAAGTGAAAGCAAAACCCTATTTTGACCTTTGACCTCTGACACTTAACCTTATATTTTGATCTGAACCCCAATAGCAACCAATAAGCACTATTTCAATAAATATCTTATCAGTTGTAGCAATATTATCATGTGGTTTTATTACTCTATCTAACATACTATTAGGCAAATTTTGGTAAAAATCCCGATTTTTAGCAAAGTTGACCTTTGACCTCTGACCTTTGATGTCATTAATTACGCATTCACGAGTTTCTCTACCCACCAGGTTTGAACTTCAGCGGACTTACGATTTTAGAATTTGCGGCACACTTTTTGGTAAAATTTAGACAGATTTGACTTTTTACCTACATTTTGACCTTTGACCCCACTCTTAGCAACCAATAAATACTACAATATTCAAAAATTAACATATCAGTCCTTGCATATCATGTGGTTCTATTACTCTTTCTGTCATACTTTTAGGAAAATAATGGCGAAAACCCTGATTTTAATCAAATTTAACCTCTGACCTATGACGTCAACAAACACGCATGCCAGGGTTGGCAGTTTTTGCCACGGGCGGTTTTTACCGGTAAAAACCGTCCCGGTAAAAATAGGTTTTTGCCGAAAAATGAAAAAAGGGGGGTAAAAACCTAGTGTTACTTTGAGTACAATGTTGTTAACAAGTGCTTTTTATGCTTTTTATCAAAGTCTAAGGACTAAAGTCATTTTGTTACATTACGATTAATCATTTTTAGGCAACAATATATACCATGTTAGAGTTTGAATTAGACTTGTTTTGATTTTGGCCACTTTTTGCCAGGTTTACACTGTTTTCGTGTTAAATGTACATGCACTACAGGTACAGTATGTTTAATGCACAAAAATGGGAAGGAAAATCATGTAGTATTTTAAGGATTTATTTTCAGTTTGATGGGAAACATTGCTGAGCATACTGGCAAGTTGCTAACTTCACTGTTGGGTATACCCTTTCATGGGGAACCTGCAGGTGTGTAGGTCCTACAATAACTCAATGTCTTACATTGCCAGTGAGCCACAACTGGAAAAAAGGCCGTGGCCGGCCCGACTTAAACCAATTGGTTACAAACTGAGCCGTAAAACCAGGCTAACTCTAACTAAATGTGTGTATTAATGTCTTGTTTATATTCAACTATCCACCTTCCCTCAAAAATTCCACTTCTTGTAGAATAAAGTGCTAGCTATCCACTTAAGTTTCTTTCATTCAGACATTACTATTTGTGGTTTATCATTTTTTTCAAAAGGAAGATAACTTAGTCAACAAGTAGTCTTTTTGTATTTGGTTAGCCATCCCTAATTTCTTACTTATTTCTCAGTTTAGTGGACTTGAAATATTCAGAGAAGCTCCTTTGATGAAACTCATCTACTTCAAGTTGCTGCTTAGTCACCATTTGTGACACTGTAAATTGCTTCTCTGCTGTGTCAAACTGAAGTTTCTGACATGACATTAAAGGAAGTTGCTCCATTCCCCTACTCAATATGTATAACAGATCTGACCTACTAACTTGGTAATAGAACTTTCATATTGAAAACTTCCATAAAAACATAATTTTATTAATCCTCATTTGTAAAGCTTTGCTTGATAAATCTAGCCATTTTGCAAACCAACTGTAATTTTCAGGCTATTCCTGTTGGCATAAACACGTAGTTTTGTTTGTG
Source organism: Holothuria leucospilota (assembly GCA_029531755.1). Classification (NCBI taxonomy): domain Eukaryota; kingdom Metazoa; phylum Echinodermata; class Holothuroidea; order Aspidochirotida; family Holothuriidae; genus Holothuria; species Holothuria leucospilota. The sequence continues at coordinate 71,610,902 of CM055963.1, read as the reverse complement.
GTTACACTTACAGTAACATGTTAGGGCTTACAGTTCTATTGTAACAACAGTACTGTATATTTCACTCTTTATTCTATGTTTGACAAGGTGTAGTTCTTTTTAGGCAAATTAGAAATTTTAAATGAAGATAAATTATTTTGTCTCAACTTGTTTATTCATCATGTGCAATGGGGTACAACAACTGCACTCTCTTTATAACCAAAAGAGGTTTTTTTTTTATTTTCTCCCGGCTTGTACCGGTAATAACCACTTATTACCAAATATTACCAGTTTCTACCGCCGTCCTGGTAAGAACAGGTCTTTTTTTTTTTCGGTAAAAACCCAACCCTGACGCATGCACGAGTTTTTATGGTCAGGTACCTTCCCAAAAAGTTTTAACTTATCAGACTAACCGCTTATGAGGAGTTCGCGCGAAACACTTTTTTGTTCTCTCTCTTTCTCTCACACACACACCTATACCAGTTTACGGCGCCGATCGGGGAAGGTGGCTTTTTGAGGGGTAAGTGGGGGTACTTTTTCTAAGGGTCTGATGGCTTAAATGTATTCAGTTCTTGCATTATAACACTACAACTGTCCAAGGTTAGTACATAAACTGTCGGCATTATGGGTCCTTCTATGCTGGGTCTCCTGCCAACCAAGTGTGGATACACGTAAAGGTCTCTCCACACAGGACGCGTTGCGTACGTCATGTCACTTTTATCACTTTGCACGTAAACCAGAAAGCCAAAAGGCTTAGTGATTCGTTGCCATATGGATATATTGTGACAAACATGAATCACCCACACGACAAGCATGTGATCCCTCATAGTTATCCTACTTGAAATATCATGTTAAGAAGGACAAAAGCTTTTGAAATCTTGTGACCCAAAATGACCTACGTGCTAAATATCAACAAACCATTGGCTAAGAATGAGATCCCTCGTAGTTACCCTCCTTAAAATATGTTTACTAGGTTTTGACCTTTTGTGATCTCAAATGACCTTTGACCTGCACAAAAAATGATACTGATCATCTTCTCAATATGGTCAATACCAGTAGCGTGTTCAAAGGGGGGAGCCGGGGGGCACAGGCCCCCCACCTCCGAAGGGAAAATCCCTTAGTCGGGGGATTTAAGGGTTAGGGGAAGAGAAAAAGATTGCAGAGACACACTGAACACTGAACAGGGATGGCACCAGGTGGGGGTAGGGGCCCTCACTGGGGAGTCTTAATCGATACAATAGAGTATGCAGTCCCTGACGGCGTATGAGAGAGGACAGGGACAATTTCTCTAATAAGAACCCAAAATTTTCGGCGCGCCACGCGCGCTGTACAGTCACTCCAGGATCCTAAGCAGTTCCATTCCACATTGCTAGATAGTACAGGTCCTGCCAACCTTACAACGAAACATGTCGGTAGAGTACACTGTTTATGTGGAGGTCGAAAATTCCATCCCATGTCGCTAAGCCTAGTTTCTGTTCTCTTGTGTGGATCATGCGGTACGGTCAGTTTGTGAGCGACTCAGGGACCAAAGTTTGGTTATTTCATAGTGTACGTAGTCCAGGTGTTTCGATAAAATGTATGCTCTCCAAGATATGTTCTAGAACCTACAGTTTTTCTTTTTTCTTTATGTTCGTAATGATCACATTATCTTTTTTGTGTAAGCCTACCAAAAATTGTCGCGCGCTTTGCAAACTCAAGTTTCAGATTCAAAAGAACGCTATATAAAGTGCGCAACTGGGCTCATGAAGTGTTAAAGTGATATTATGTAAAATATGCCCTGGAATGGCATGGGATATTAAGTCGTATCCCCTTGCCACCACCTCTTCGACAGAGGGGCTGTCGAAGCTTGGGGTTGCTGGCATGGACCAGCCCTCTGTCGGGAAAATTCTGTAGCCATCCATGATCGGTTTACTTATTTTGGCTTTCAAAGGGTCATTTCTGCAATGAAACCAAAGATTTTCGGTACGCTTTGCCCACTCTTCCTCAGTTCTGTTACTTATAGCTAAATATAGTACAAACCATCTCCACCTTTTCAAGTAACTGAAGAAGTAGAATACATGAATTTATGTGAATGTTGGGAATTTCACCTCATTTAGCCAAGTCAATGTTCTCTTGGGTCTGTCGTGCGGTAAGGCTATAGTGACATGAAGACAGAAGTAAAATGTAACTTATGCCCGATAGGGACCAACTGCCAGGACAATTGACCTTTATTAGCTTTTAATAAGTACCGATTCTTTTCAGTGTAGGATAACCCAAAAAATTTTCGCGCGCTTTGCGCGCTTTGCAATTTTACACTTTAGATTCTGGGGAAAGCATTAAATCAGCACTGAAACTACGTTCCTCTAGTGTATACACATTTTATGAAATATATGGCCCACAATGATATGGTTTAGTACACAGGTTTTCTTCAGATCCCTCCTCACCATCCCGATGACCGCATCGGGGCTTCAGGTCGCGGCCTCCACCCGTCTGGCCACCCGTTGGGCAAATCCTGGCGTCATCCCTGGCACTCAAAACTTAGAAGTAGCCTACAGAATGAGATTAGGAGAGAATGTTTTCATTATTTGGTCGTTTACCTAAGGTTAGAGCTCTTCCAATCGCCTTATAGTGAATAATCAGACAGGATGCTATCAATATGAATACCTGGCCTATGGTGTAGGTAGGCCTACTATCATTTAGTTTCCTTCCTAATTACTTTAACCATCTGTAATGGTACAACTACATCGGTTAACTTTTGCGATCATCTCAAGCAGCCTTCTTGACTGGTCTCGTGATCTTAAACGTACAGTCCTGTCAATGTTTGTGACACATACTGCACACTGCAGCTTATAACGCATATGATAACCTAAACTCTCCGTCATTGGCATCGAATTTCACAAAATCTGAAACAAACGAAACCTGATCAATAAGGCCTCTAGAACCAATTTACGGCGGTCTTTTTACCTTATATTGCAGAAGCTTCCGGGGGCTTGGCCCCCTGGACCCCCACCGGGGCTTGGCCCCTGGACCCCACCAGGGGCCCTAGCGCGGGCCCCTGGACCCCACGCGTTCAAACTCGCGCTTCGCGCTCGTGGTGCACCTTCGGTGCACATGTGATACTCCTCCATGTCAGTCGGGGGAATCACAGGTTGTGCCCCCCCACCTCCGAAATCCTGCACACGCCACTGGTCAATACACAAGGTAAGTAAGTGATCCCTCACAGTTACCCTTCTTGAGATATCATGTTTACAAGGTTTTTGACCTTTTGACCTCTGGTGACCTTAAATGACCTTTGACCTCCACCAAAAATTCTAGGGATCATCTACTTAATATGGGCAATCCACATGATAAGTATGAGATCCCTCACAGTTACCCTCACAGTTACCCTTCTTGAGATATAGTGTTGACAAGGTTTTGACCTTTTGACCTCTGGTTGACTCCAAATGACCTTTGACCTCCACCAAAAAATAGGGATCATCTACTCATTATGGGCAATCCATGTGGTAAGTATAAGATTCCTCACAGTTACCCTTCTTGAGATATCGTGTTTACAAGGTTTTGATCTTTTGACCTCTGGTGACCGCAAATGACCTCTGACCTCCACCAAAAACTATAAGGATCATGTACTTATTATGGGCAATCCTCATGCTACGTATGAGATCCCTCACAGTTACCCTTCTTGAGATAGAGTGTTTACAAGGTTGTGACCTTTTGACCTCTGAGACCCCAAATGACCAGAAATTAAGTCATCTGGATCACAAAGAAAAGTCAGAAATGAAATCATTAATCTATGAATATGCATGCTTGTTCTCAGATGATCCTACTAGGACAAATTTGATTGAACATGATGTTGATGTGTGCGATGCTACACCAATCAAGCAGCATCCTTACCGAGTTAACCCTAAAAAACGACAACATCTCAGGGATGAAGTTCGGTACATGTTAGACCATGACATTATAGAACCTAGTAATAGTGAATGGTCTTCCCCTTGTATATTGGTCCCCAAGCCAGACGGTGGGTACAGATTTTGTACTGATTACCGAAAGGTGAATGCGGTCACAAGAACGGATTCCTATCCGAAACCCCGTATCGATGATTGTATTGATAGGATTGGGAAAGCTACGTATGTATCAAAGTTTGACTTACTAAAGGGGTACTGGGAGAGACCACTCACTGAGAGGGCTCGGAAAATCTCGGCATTCGTGACGCCAGATGGGTTATTTCAGTATAAAGTTATGCCGTTTGGTATAAAAAATTCACCGATGACGTTTCAACGCTTAGTAAATGACCTTACGTCAGACTTAGAAAATTGTGAAGTATATGTTGATGACCTTATTGTGTACAGCAACTCATGGGATGAACATGTACAACATGTTAAGGCATTATTTGACAAGCTTGCCAAAGCTAATTTGACAGTCAATTTGGTCAAAAGTGAGATTGCTTGTGCCCATGTGGTGTACTTAGGGCATGTGGTTGGTCAGGGTAAAGTTAGACCAATAAAGGCCAAAGTTGAGGGCATTGACGAATTCCCTGCCCCAACTGATAAAAGGCAGCTCATGCGCTTCCTAGGCATGGCTGGTTACTATAGACGTTTTCGTCCGAATTTCTCTGACATTGCTGCACCACTGACAAAATTATTAAAGAAAAATGAAAAGTTTGATTGGACGGATAATTGCCAAGCAGCATTTGAATCATTGAAAAAGGCACTAATGAGTTCACCAGTGTTGATTGCTCCAGATTTTGAAAAACAATTTAAGTTGGCAGTAGATGCCAGTGACAATGGCATAGGAGCAGTTTTGCTTCAAGCTAATGAGCATGGTGTTGATCACCCTGTTTGTTATTATTCGAAGAAATTTGACAAACACCAGAAAAATTATTCAACAATTGAAAAGGCGACATTAGCTTTGATACTTGGTCTTCAACACTTTGATGTTTATTTGGGAACTACTAGTTTCCCTATCACTGTATACACTGATCATAACCCTTTGACATTTTTATCTAAGATGAAGAACAAAAATCAAAGATTGAGGTGGAGTTTATTTCTGCAATCATATAATGTAGATATTAAGCACATTAAAGGGAAAGACAATGTTGTACCAGACTCTTTGTCAAGAATTTGATTTGATGCAGTATGTTGAAAATATCACTGTAAGTTTTGAAATTTTGTGATAACTATGGCACAATGTGTATTGATGATGTTACTGTATTCATGTATCATCACCTTGCAAGACAAGTTGTATGTTATGATTATACCTTCCATTGAATATTGGACTACATACTGTACATACTATAGTTATTACTGTAAAGTTATACATTGTAAATATTGTAACTTAAGTTTTGTCCGAGACGTCCAAAACTTTTTCAAGGGGGGGGGGGGAGTGTTACAAGACAACCCGTCAGGAACACCAGATTGAATCCATCGACGAGCGAATGGAAAGTTCCAGAGAATTCAACTTCAACGCAGCCTATCTAGAATTGTCTAGAAGTGAGAACTGTTTACGCGGCCTGACGACACTTCTAAGAAACTGCAATTGTTTGCTCGACTGTGTGCTCTAGAAGTTTCTATTAAGGAACGTTCTCGTAGTTGCTGGACTGTGGGCACTAGAAGTTTCTGTTAAATTCTGGAGAGTTCTAGAATAAAAGCCTAGCATATAAAAGGCAGTTCAACAACTGTTATGGACGAGAGATATCATAAAACTTCATCGAGCCCAGACGCTGTTGAGAAGTTATTCTCTGACAGAATCACCTGAAGTCAGCCACTAACACTGCACACTTGTGATAAATTGCCTTACGCCGTTTCTACGCTGTGTAGTGAGATTGTTATCATCCATCATCGCCTAGCCTTGTCATTATTTGCTCGTGGAACCAGTTCCTACGCTACAGCACGCTGCAGGTCTACTACTGTACCATCGTCGACGTGCATGCACTACCAGCCCTTGGACCAGACCAGGCAAATATTAAGTAAAGGATTGTGAGTAAATCTAATTAATTATTGTAAATTTAAGTAAGATAAGGAGATTGTAAATAATCATTAAGTTGTTGAATTTTAATCTCGTTCTTCTGTGATCTTTCGCTGTTATTGGTTTGACTTGCGACCACAAGCCGTAACAACACACGCATACACACATGTACATACACACACGACATCACCATCGCATAGATTCCTTCGGCCTTCGGCAAGGAATCAATAAATGGAGCCGTCCACACAACACGCGATGCGGAAAAAAAAGTTGACGTATGCCATCCGCATGCGTCAATTTTTGGCAAAGACCATGTGCGTCCAGACACAGGCTTGACGTACGTCACCATGCATCAGTTTGGTTCCTTTCATGTTTTGCTTTCATGAAATGTTATTCTGAGAACATATGCAACACAAAAAGGAAAACCGTCTATAGTATTGAAGAATCCTGTTCAGGTTTCACTCGAACAGTGCCATCACATTACAAGGACGCACTACATGGCCAAATTCGAATGAAATTGCAGCTAAATAAGTAGTCTGATGTTTATCAGGAGGGGTGGGGAGGGAGCTGAGGAGAGGGGTATCCCCTGGGCGAAAAATGCAATTTACAGACATCTGGATACTAAATAGTGCAATGTATGACCTCAAAATCACAACAAGAGGGCAATCCACGGAGCAGCTTATCTCATCGCTAGCACAAGCACTGAGCCACACCAAGTACCCTGAAGTACGCACGTCAATGTGTAATGAAAGCGCAATATCCTGTTCTCGTAACTGTGGAATATACCGAAGAAACTGAAGCCAATTTGAGGGTCACGTGAGTAGGTTACCTTTGGAAAGAATATGAAGCTGAGGCATTGTGGGCCAGCACAGATTTCAAACTTAAAATACCGGTCGACTTTTCAAGGAGCGAAAATATCTGGGTGGAAGTGCTAATCAGTGCTCAATCGTTTTGAAAATAAATACACAGAACATTGTAAGCCTAAGAAATATCACTTTTTTGTAAAACCCCTTAGAAGAGGAACTTCAGCTCTTCCTCGTGGCATTAAACATATAAGTGCACTGGAATATGAACGCAAAATGACTCGTTTGAAGTTCAAAGACTATTCATAGGTCAGCTTCTATGGTATCTTAAAGTGGGGATGACACGGCCAAAGTACGGTTCTCATTAAATATTCTTTGGGTACAGCTGGAAATGAAGCAAATGTTTTCCCGACTAAACTACGTCCATAAACACAGTAATACGACCTTGTGAATTCCCAATTACAGGCCAGACTCAGCCATCTGAAATCCAAAAGCGAAAAAAAGTATGTGAGCGCGTCTCAAGATCGTGACGTCATTGGAGGCACGGTCACTGAGCTATATAACTGGAGGACGCACGTCAATGTGGAATACGCGACAACACTGAAGCCGACCTGGAGGGTCACGTGATGTAGGTTAGCTTACTCAAGTCGATTCCGTTGCCCTAGAAACGCGCAGCTACAAGTGAAAATAATGTAACGCAGAATCATTGATGTACACGCTAAAGCAATCCTTTGTTACCCATTACGTCTCTAGTGCTCTTGTTGTAATTACTTAGTAGGACATCTGTATACTATGATTCATGATTGTGTGATCAAAAGATTGTTTTTTTTACAAATTTTCCTTCTTTTTAGGAGTGGTCCTGCCTATTTGAGGTACAGCGTGTGTGACCGCACTTCGTATGGTGCGTCCAGACGCGATGACTGCGTAACATTCGCGATAGCACCGTCACTGAACAGTACACAGAGTAGGCGCACTTGTTACTGACTGTTCATACCTGTGCACAGGTAATCTGTACAACGCGTCGAACGCGTCCTCTTGACAAAAAGGGCGCATGAAGGGAAAGTAACACGCGCGCACATGCACGCTTGCATTTTGGCCAATGATGTGCCTCAAAGCTTCCTACACGGTAAGCGTTTGGTGCTTTGTATGTTATACGGCTATTATGATGTTTGCCTTTTCAGGAAGTTGCTAAGGCAACTTTACCTCGGCGCAATGGCGTGTATGCTAACGCGTGGTAGCCGGCAAATTAGCGTCCAAGAAGCCGAAGAGACGCTAACGCCGACTAAGGCGCGTTAGCATGTACATCATTGCCTAAGCGTTTTCACTTCTAGGTACGCGTTTCTACGGCGGTGGCGACTTGAGTAAGCTAACCTACATCACATGACCCTCCATGATGGCTTCAAAACATTATTGTGGAATGATCCTTCCGAGCATATAGTTCAGTGGGCACGGTTAGTAACACTGTACCAGGCAGCTCACCCATCGTTCTACACATCGAGTCATGTGCATGCTAACGCGTGTTAGCAGGTACATCATTGCAAACACCTGTGCTACGATACTATACAGCAGCGCGCGTGACCAGTTACCACATTGTGAACTATGCGTCGTTGCGCGGTGACTGCTTACCATTCACAATAGCAACGTTACTGAACAGCTCACTGAGTAAAGGCGCGCTTGTTATGGACTGTCCATACATGTTCATAGCTGTTCTGTACAGCGCGCCCGGACCGCGTTCTTTTTGCACAAAAACAACTTGAGTAAGCTAACCTACATCACATGACCCTCCATGATGGCTTCAAAACATTATTGTGGAATGATCCTTCCTAGCATATAGTTCAGTGGGCACGGTTAGTAACACTGTACCAGGCAGCTCACCCATCGTTCTACACATCGAGTCATGTGCATGCTAACGCGTGTTAGCAGGTACATCATTGCAAACACCTGTGCTACGATACTATACAGCAGCGCGCGTGACCAGTTACCACATTGTGAACTATGCGTCGTTGCGCGGTGACTGCTTACCATTCACAATAGCAACGTTACTGAACAGCTCACTGAGTAAAGGCGCGCTTGTTATGGACTGTCCATACATGTTCATAGCTGTTCTGTACAGCGCGCCCGGACCGCGTTCTTTTTGCACAAAAACAAAGCTTTTTATTATATGCAGGGAAGCTAAAACACGGGCGCATATGCACGCGACATATTGGCCAATGATATGCTTCGAAGCCTCCAACATGTTCCGCGCTTTGCGCTCTGTATGTTGTGCGGGTATTGTGATGTAATCCTTTTCATGAAGTTTCTAAGATATGAAACTTTCCCAAAGCATTGCATTAGTTTCACATCTAGATACGCGTCCTTACATAGCGCAGTGCGGGGTGCCACCAATTGCGTCATAAAAGTCAGGTGACCTGCTGCGGCATTTTTCGAAATTGGATCTCTGGACGTTTTTCTTCAAATTCTATTTATGCCGAACTGCGCCGGTTTTAATTGTGTTTGAAATGATACCTTTACAATACTGTACCCAATCTTGCAATACACAAAAGTTATTTTGGCCGTGTCATACCCACTTTAAACTTGGGCTACGCACTTTTATATCGGCCTTTAATTTCTCACGTGCACACAAAATGAAAGCAACTACTAGCGCGTTCGTTTTCTGATAACGCTACAGTGTGCGTCAAGTATTATATTCTGGGTATAGACCTTATGCACTGACATCACACTGACGTCATTTTGGGTGAAAACAATGAAGCACACGTGCACGAACGGCGTGGATTTCGCCGCACGTTAACGTGTAGTAGACTTTCGCGCGTATGCGATTGGTTGACAAATCAGCTGTCTGCATTTATTGGTGTAACTTGCAACGATACGCGACTTTTCCTCCATTTTCCTCCAAACGAGAGAGCACTTTCTCCTTTGTGAAATCATATGCATAAGGTCTATACAGAATTACTGTGCACATATTATGATGTGCATGCCATGTACTGTTCATTTAAGCTGCTATCATCAGTGTTAACCCTTTTTTGTTAAGCTAAATTTTTTTAAAAGGAGGAATATTTTCATGAATTTTTTGGTTGATTTAGAAGGATATTCTCTGCAATAACCTATATATCATTGTAAAGAGCAAAGATTGGGAATTTGAATGAACATTTTATTTTTGTGAACTAATCTCATTATGTATGCAAATATGCAAATTAGATGACGTCATACGGTTTTCATAGAAAATCGTACAAAACCCATACAGATCACTATTATTTTGTAATTTATTGTGCAGGAGATTGTTTAGCTTTCTTTTCTCTTTCATTTGATACTAAATTTGAGGAAATTGGACCAAAAATGAGGAAGATATGCCATCGCGTGCCGAAGCTCTGTTTGCAGTGCGGTCACGCGCCTTACACTAAAAATACTGGACCCACTCGTTGGTATCTTAAACTCTAGGCTGCGGGGAAGCAATTCCTGCATTTGTGTCTTTTAACGCGCGATAGGGTCCGCGTCAAGTATATTTAAGGACTGATACACAGAGAAATGTATTCTCTCTGTATACCAAGAGTTGGCCCACAAAGCTATTCTTTACCTCTGACCACTGTCCTCTACTTCCGGGTTGGGTGAGACATCTTGGGTACATTCCCACCAACTTTGAAGAGAATCGGTCCAGCCGTTTGGTAGTAGTTTTCAAAACAAGAAGATGTAAATTTGACCTTCTGTCACGTGACCTTAGACCTCGCTTGCCATGGCAACCATATATTTTGTTAGTAGAAGTTAGTTAGTTAGATGAGGTTTAACGTCCCAGTTTCCAACCAATTGGTTCAAGTCGAGACGACCACGGCCTTTTTTCCAGTTGTGGCTCACTGGCTTGTTTTCCCTACTCCATTGCTTATGCTGAGAACAAAGCACAAAGGCATTTTTGTTAGTAGAAGATACGTTTATTATGTGTGTGAAGTCTCAGGTAAGTGGGATGTCTTCTTTTAAAATTATTCTAAAAATACTAAAAATTGTGATTTTTCACAAAATTTGACCTTTGATCTTCACTTCCGAGGGTGTGGGAGACAAAAGTTTTGACACTGGGGTACCTTCTCACCAAGTTTTAAGAGAGTCGGTCCCAGCCGTTGAGTAGCAGTAACAAAATAAGAACATGAACATTTGGCCTTTTGTCACGTGACCTTTGACCTTGGTTTCCATGGCAAACATATTAGTTTCATTTGAGTGCGATGTCTATTTTTGAAATAATACTAAAAAAATGATTTTTCAATTTTTCACAAAATATGACCTTTGACCTTTACTTCCGAGGGTCTGTGAGACACAAGTTTCCACCCTGGGGTGCCTTCCCCACCAAGTTTGAAAAGAGTGGACCTGGCTCACAAGGAGGAGTTTTTGACACACTTCCACTTAAAAATATGTAAAAAAATAGATATTTTCCCTTCCATCACCTAACCTTTGACCTTGGTTGCCATGGCAACCACATATTTTGTTTATACTACATACGTTTATTATGTATGTGAAGTTTCATGTCAATAGACCCTTTTCCAAATAGCAGTTACAAAGAATTGTGGGATAGTGTTTTTGTATGCGTCGTTTTTCGCCACAGTAATATGCAACTGACAAAAACAACGCATACCAAACTCTATCCCACAATCCTTTGTAATTGTTATTTGGAAAAGGGTCTATGGGATGTTTCTTCTAAGAGTTATTGTTAAAACAGTGATTTTCGCATAATTTGACCACTGACCTTTACTTCCGGAAGTCATTTCAGCAGTGAGATTCCACCTTGGGCACCTTCCCACCAAGTTTGAAGAAAATCGGCTTCACCGTTGAGGAGATATTAACAAAACAAAATTGGACACACGCAGAAACATACTCACACACACACTCACCATCTCCCTACACACACACGGACACGTTTCAGTGCCCCCCCCCCTTCACTTATGGATGTCTGGTCACCCTAGGGAAGGGGTAGGGAACCTTTTCCTTTGACGGGCCGTTCTGAAAGTCATAATCCACTAGCGGGCCGCAGACAGCAAGGGCGTAACAAGCTTTCCTCATAAGGAGCAGGCCTTAGTGGGGTCTAGGGGGAAAAGCGCATGCAGACAAGGAACTAGGGCGAAGCCCTCGGAGGCTCTGGAGTTTACACAGATTTGTAGGTAATAGAATCTTCATCCACTGTCAGACAGATATAAAAGGTTGGCGGCTACACAGACCAGAGGTACCACATTATGATCTTTGTCTTTTCATATATGTATTATACAAATAAGGAATGTTTATGAGTGCGATAGTATGAATAATTTCATGAGTTGAAAGACTGAACGTTCTATTCAACAAGGCGAAGTCGAGTTGAATAGAACGTTAAATCTTTTAACGAATGAAATTATTAATACTATCGCACAAATGAAAAAAAAATCATGATTTGTTTTATATAACACCTTATAACTTTGATCTTGTCGTTGGTTAAGTTTGTGTTTTGGTGGTCACTATGGATTCGTGTTTGTCCGTGGTTTGTCGTTTGCTAACTGAGCTATATAACTGGAGGACGCACGTCAATGCGGAATACGCCTCGAAATTGAAGCCGACTTGGGGGGTCACGTGATGTAGGTTGGCTTACTCAAGTCGATTCCACTGAACTAGAAACGCGTATCTAGAAGTGAAAGTAATGTAACACGGAATATTGATGTACACTCTAAAGCAATCCTTTGTTCAAGGAATAAATCGCATTGTTATTGGTGAATAAACCGTCGAGACTCCAAATTTGGCAAAATAAGGGACGAGGCGAAGGAACATGGCGGAAAAGTGCGTATCATTGCAAGTTACACCAATAAATGCAGACAGCTGATTTGTCAACCATTTGTATACACGAGCAAGTCTACTACACGTGCGGCGAAATCCACGCCGTTCGTGCACGTGTGCTGCATTGTTTTCACCCAAAATAACGTTAGTGTGATGTCAATGCATAAGGTCTATACACAGAGTAGGCGCACTTGTTACTGTCCTTCTGACACAAAAACACATGCACGCTTGCATTTTGACCAATGATGTGCCTCGAATCCTCCTACACGGTAAGCGTTTGATACTCTGTTATACGGCTATTGTGATGTAGGCCTTTTCATGAAGTTGCTGAGGCAACTTTATAACTACGCAATGGCGTGTATGCTAACGCGTGATAGGGTGCAAATTTAGCGTCCAAGAGGCCGAAGAGACGCTAAGGCTCGCTACCGTACACTAGCGTACATCGTTGCCTCTGCGTTTTCAATTCTAAATACGCGTTTCTACGGTGGTGTAATCGACTTGAGTAAGCTAACCTACATCAAGTGACCCTCCGTGATGGCTTCAAAACATTGTTGGGGAATGATCCTTCCTAGCATATAGTTCAGTGGTTGGATTCCCAGGCAATGAAGGGCAAAACACGCACGCAGTAAGCATAGTTACAGCACACGCGCACGGCATTACCATAAATACTTCTGTGAAACAATGAACGCTTTTCCCACTGAGCTACATAACTGGAGGACGAACGTCAATGCGGAATACGCTTCGAAAATGAAGCCGACTTGGGGGTCACGTGATGTAGGTTAGCTTACTCAAGTCGATTCCAATGCCCTAGAAACGCGTATCTAGAAGTGAACGTAATGTAAGGCAGAACCATCGATCTACACGCCAAAGCAATCCTTCTCATTACGTCTCTGGTGCTTTTGCCGAATTGTACCGAATTGGGAATCTTTACACCATGATTGCGTGATCAAAAGATTGTTTTTTTAAAAAGCTTTCTTGATTTTGAGAGTGGTCCTGCCCATTCGAAGGACAGCGCGTGTGACCGAATTTCGAATGGTGCATCGAGACGCGATGCCTGTGAGCATTCGCGATAGCACCGAAAGTATAGTACCCAAAGTATATTTTTAGTGTGGGGGTATCAAAATTCTCAGGTGGTGACTGCTCTTTGATTGACATCAAAGTTTGAAAATTTGAAAGATGCAGAGTAGCTCACATTCCACACAAGGCAGAGAGAGTGCTTTTATTACATTTTATAGCCTTGTATGCTCACCAGGACATAGCTTTAAGCAATAAAACAGGTTTATTCCTGCACAAGGAAGAGCTTCATACAGTTATGGGAGGAGCTAGAAGTTGCATAGTTGGGAGAATTGGAACTGTCTGGGATCATGAAAATTCCCCTTTAATACCAAGTTGTTATTAAGGTTGAATCAGAAATATTTTTAAAAAATCTAAAACAATAACTGGTGAAATTTAACGTCAAAAAAAAAGCCTCTCCAAAAATTCACAACCGGGGATCTTACAGTAACGAACCAAAACTTCAAAACACTTTTTTTTCTCAATTTGTATTTATAATCAGTCCTGTTGTTTCCTACTGCATGTACTGACTTACCTATCACAATTCTGTGTAGTATATGTATTGAATGAATCAGTCTGTTGTTGACTTAAAGTGAGCTTTTTTACACTGTTAACTATGTTAATACATGAGGCATCTTCTCTGACTGGTTACAGTATTGACATCATATAGCTGGCTTTTAGGTATAGTGTTTTGAAAGAAAAGGGTCACTCAGAAGCAACCAATTTCAGTGTGTTTATTGAAGTAATTGGAATAAAACTTGCAGAACTTATCCTGATGTTTCAGAACCTTCTTATGGTACCACCTGTTATCAGTCACTTATACACTAAATGAAAACATTTACGGAAAAGGCTAATATCATACTTTATCCAGAAATTTGAATTGCACAAGTTTCATTTGTCATCTTCCACTTATCAAACATGGCATTAATTCCTATGAAATAATTAAGCTCAAGAACCCTGTTAACACACTCCCTTTCTCTGTGTCAAACAAAGTGTCCACTCCGAAAACCACATTTCCTCTCCGACTGATAATTTTGACATCAAGTATCTAGACTGTTGCTGAACATAGTGTTTTGAAAACTGGTGTGTAGAAGTAGACTGACTATGGTTATCAGCACATTAAAATAGAACTGCTGTTACCACTACTAATGTTTCAGAATTGGTAAATTCAAAAAACCATTTCACCCCTATCATGTCCCGACAAACAAAAACTTCTGTGTAGGCAAATAGATATGCCACACACTTCAGAATACTGAGTTGTATTTTCATTACACATCATTTTTACTTAAAAGAATGTCATCTAGACTCACTCTAAGCAAGAGAATAATGTGATGTGTGTAGTTAGATAAATTCATGTCCCAGGAGCCAAATTTTAGATCATAGATATTTACAGTTGTATAAAATAAAATTGTCGATAATTGACGCCTCTGTACTTTTAAAATGTTGAATTTGACCTAGACGGTCCTAAAGCTGCTTGACAATACGTGGTGTTTATTTAATTGCCAGATGTCAGAAATATTAATCAAGTGCATTACAAGCTTTTCCTTTAGACCAGCCCACTACCTCTTTCGAGGCTTCGTACACTTGGCAATTGGCGCTCGTAGGTGCGGCAGAATTTGCCCTTATGGAATTAGTCTGAAATCCGTCGAAGTCGAAGTTTGCACCATTGGTGGTCTAGGCCAGGCGCGGATCCAGACATTTCGAAAGGGGGGGGGGATGAAAGCCCCCTTGAATATTCTCCTAGATTAGCCTTATGCTTATTTTGCGTATTTGTTATTGTTAATGTGGCAAAAAAGGGGGACTGAGGCCGGGAAAGCCCCACCCCCTTGGATCCGCCCCTGTAGGCCCTAGTTTGATTATCTTGCCGGGGGAATTCGGAAGAAATGCTTTAAGGTATAATGTTCCACTAGAAAAGGGTATAACTATAACATGTTAATTTTTGGAAGATTGAAGACCATGCTTTGCAAACTTTGGCAGGCTGCCAGTTTGGGGGACACTTGCCCCTATCACGAGCAGCTAGTGATGTTCATAATAGCCTAGGGTACCTAGCCTAGGCCTAACTGTTACAAATGAATTCTGGACCAGATGGCGAACTTGGAGGGAGTAGCTAGGTTAGGCCTATTTGCAAACAAATTCATTTGTTACGCCTAGGCCCTAAGTTAGGCCTAGCCTGGCCTGGGGTAGGCCTAGTTCTCACGTAGGCCTAGGCCTACATTTTGAGTTCGTTCCAAGAACTAGCCAGGCCCGGGTATTGGAAGCCTCAAACTCAAAGCGACCCAGATAGTAGGCCTAACTAGAGTTAGTGTAACTTACTACTAACTGGCAGGTCAGCAAACTGCGGACTAAATTACGTTAACGTTACGTTAGGGATATCCTAGCCTAGGCCTGAGTGTTAGGCTAGTAGGCTAGGCCTAACTGTTAGTAATTCAGGCCTAGGCTAGGCCTAACTTAGCCTAGGGTACCTAGGCCTAGTTCTCACGTACACTTTGTTCCCTGAACTAGTATGGGAAGCCCCAAAGCTTCCCAAATACTAGGTCAGCAGACTGCGGACTAGGCCTAACTTAGCCTAGTATGCCCCTAGGCTAGTAGAATAAGAAAGTTATCGGCCCTGTTGGCCAGTGAATTTTTTTATCCTTACAGCTTAAGCCCCGCCTAGTCTATTCTTTTTCTTCGTTTTAACTGTTTTTTATCGCTACCGAGTGTTATTGACTTGTATACTTCTATTGAGGTGAGAAAATAAACGAACAGAACATGCAGTAGGCTGAGAGCCTACGCCGAGGCCTATTCTACTAGCCTACCATAGTGCAGGATATAGGAACGTTCCTTTAATCCAGCTCTACGTAGCCTGCTCACACGTGCTTAAACGCTTTGCACGCACAAACAAGTATAAATAGTCGGTACCCACCTGAATTGACGTAAAACGCGCAGCTTCTCTTCCTCGACAACCTCCTCTGAATATTCTCACACGAATCATTGCTTGTTCTCTTAATCACCATGTGTTTGAGAAGGATATGAAATAAATAGCTCAAAACGTAGCCTTTATAATGAAGAAGTCCCGACTGCAGCTGGCCAAGGAAAAATACCGTACCGAGTACCGACTCTTGAAGAAAGTGTCACTGCACTTTTTCAATTCTGACGTTAGAAGAATGATTGACCGCACGTACTAGACTATGGTCGCAGTAGCTGAATTCAGTTTGCAGGTTTGCAAGCACTATGAAACCATAGAGCAGGATATAGGAACTGCTCTATGTATGAAACATATACGTTCATATAGCGGGATGCTTACATTCCAACGAATTTAAAGTACTGCCGCTCATGCAGACATTCCAACCCTTGGACTCTTTAAACCGGGACTATTCCAAACTTAGACCCTTCACTCCGAGACATTCATATGTATTGCACAATCTACCAATTAGACTGCGTACTAATTGACTTGGAATTGTTTTATGTAGACAAAAGAGCCTGATCAAACAATAAACTACATTTAACGCAAAGTACATGGGGTTTTCACTAATTACTCTTGTTCGTAAATTGCAAAGTGTGGCGCCAGGATCTGCCCAAAGGGGAGGGGAAGCCAAGCTCCCCAACAGGGGGAGGGGCAGCAACCCGAAGCCCCGACAAAAGGTGTGGCGGTTGCAGGAAAAATTGGCGTACGAAGAACTCGGAAAATTTCGCAAGTTTTTTAAGAAAATTTCAAAAATTTTGGTATTTACCGAGAAAATTTTGTACATTTAAAGGGTTATTTTCATGATCCCAGACAGTTCCAATTCTCCCAACTATGCAACTTCTAGCTCCTCCCATAACTGTATGAAGCTCTTCCTTGTGCAGGAATAAACCTGTTTTATTGCTTAAAGCTATGTCCTGGTGAGCATACAAGGCTATAAAATGTAATAAAAGCACTCTCTCTGCCTTGTGTGGAATGTGAGCTACTCTGCATCTTTCAAATTTTCAAACTTTGATGTCAATCAAAGAGCAGTCACCACCTGAGAATTTTGATACCCCCACACTAAAAATATACTTTGGGGTGATGACTGCCTGTCTTTAAGTGGGTTTCTATTGACAAGATTTTAAAAATTGGGGGTTTTATGGAAACAAATTGATACTACTGGCTTTTATTGAAGGATCCGCCTTCTTTGTGAGCAAACTCAAGTAATCATTGGGGAGACTGATTGACGTAACGTTGGGGAAACATGCTTTGTAGTACTCACCAAGGCTCATTGACGAAAGTGAAAAATTTCCCCGACGGGAAGGCCATGGCCCCCACTGTCTCCACCTGCGGCTACCCCTGATGGACTCATCGAACTACGTTTCGTGTACTACACTTCCATGTGGGACAGTGTGCAGCTCTTGTTTGGCCTCCAACAAAAATAATAGATCAAGTTTGCAAAATTAAAATAATTACTTATTGGCATGCAATTTTCCGGTGCTGATACCAAGATGAGCTTGAAGCTCGCATTCAGGATCGAATCAACCTCCTTTGTCAACAAGCTACGTTCTGTATGAAAGAGTATACAAGTAATATCCAAGTTAAACCCAAGGTCCTTTTTATCAACGGACTTTTTATTTTGAAACCGGGAAAATTAGAGGGTGAACCGGGATACCGGGATAGCCAAATGCGGGACAGTCCCGGTCAATCCGGGAAGGTCGAATCTTTGTTCATGCAATGAGTAACATTTTATGAACGGAAACGTGTAACAAGTTACACTTGCATTTCAGTAACGGAGCCAGTAACTAGTTACAATGCTGCGTAAAAGGTACATGTAACAGCGTTACATTTTGTCCCGTAAGTTATTTTGGTCCTCTGGCAAACTTTTTTCCTGAGCCTCTGGCCAAACGTTGCCAACCATTCCATAATATCCTGCAGGCGCGGCTGTACGGAAAAAATGTTTTTGGGGGGGGGGGGGTGAGTGCTAGGGAGACTATCTAAGAGGAGCGCCACCATCAGTTGACGCGGAGCGTACACTAAAATTTTTTACTTTACAAGCCATCCAAATCATGCCGGAAACGGTACTTCCCGACGGTGTTCTAAGCTGTATGGGCCCAGCTACGAAATATGGATCTCATCGTTGCAATTCCTCAATTAATGAAAAAAATCAGTCTATGAAAAATGGTAATACATACCAGATGAGATGATACAAAAATCATAATGAATTATGCATCCTCTTCCATTTACTCTGCCTGCAATGGTCCCATCATTCACCTTCTATCACCCCATCCATAGCCTACGTGTTCATTACTCAATTATATGTATATCTATATATATATATATATACATATATATATATATATATATATATATATATATATATATATATATATATATATGTGTGTGTGTGTGTGTGTGTGTGTGTACGGTCGAAAGGTAAATAGTAGTACATTCGATCTTGAATTTTTATACCAATCCTAGATAGAGCATAGCCCTTATCAAAGCAGGAAAGGTTCAGAGAAAATACCAGAGAGAAAAACTGAGCCGTACCGAGGGTTTGAACCCGCCATCCTCCGCTTTCCGGGCAGAGTCTGTGACCACTGCACCAGTTCGGCTTGTGATTCACAGAAGTGACAAACAGGCTACAAATACCTCGTGTGATTCAATTTTCTCTCCTTGTTACCATGGTAGTCCCAAGCGGGATGAATAATCAGTAGGTCGAGGTTGGTAGATCGAAGTTAGAATGTGTAGGTCGAAAGGTAAATAGTAGTACATTCGATCTTGAATTTTTATACCAATCCTAGATAGAGCATAGCCCTTATATATATATATATATATATATATATATATATATATATATATATATATATATATATTATATATATATATATATTATATATATATATATATATACAAGTCCGTAGCCAGAGTAACCAGTTTGGGGGGCACATCGATGTTGAAGTTTCGCCGACCTGGGGGAGGGGTCTAAGGGTTGGGGGTGTAACACACGATCAACTAAATTACTGGAGAGGACTGCAGAATATTGAAATGGTCAAATGGTGTTAAGATTACACTTACAAAGTTAATTGAAAGAGAAGAATTAGGGTACGTGTCCAAGTTAAAATTTCACCAACTCATGAAGGTAAAGTGAATGCAGGGGGAATGGTCTCTGCGATTACAAAGTCTCAAAATTTTTATGCACTTTCAACACAAAATGAGACTTGAATTTTGTGCTTGGGAAATATTATTCAGCTCCACTTAGTCGTGACATTTCAAAATTTCGAGGAGTACAGACTTGAACCACTGCTATAACACCGTTCTTCCTCTTTAATAGCCACTAACTTCTCTAAATTATGCGATCTGATAATTTCCATCTTCAAAGTAGTATACTGTCTTACTGATTTCAAAACTTTCTGTTATAAAGTTTGTCTAACAAACAGTTGGCGGAAGTTCCCACCCCAGGTAACATTCCCATATGGGATCCTTAGGGGCCCCATATGGGCCAGCATACGGGGCCTATATGATTTTGCACCCAAGATTCATAAGGAGCCATATGGGCCAGTCCATGTGACCCATATGACCCACATGGGATAGTTCTGGTCCCATGTGGGCAACTGCCCCGCATGAGCCCCAGAACTATCACATGAGGACCATATGGGCATATTGGCTGGCCTGTATGGGACCCTTGAATGAATCTTGGGAGCAAAATTTAATTGGCTCCATGTGGTTTCACCCACATGGAGCCCATATAGATTTGCTACCTGGGACATATACCGGTAATTCGCTGCCTCATTTTGAGCGGCATCGGGCAAGAAATTTAAGCCACCACCAAGCAAACAAAGCAATTAGCACATTCGAAAAGAAGAAAGATGGGTTATTTGCGATTTGGTATCAATCCACGGGGAAGGATTAACAATTCCTTAACGGAACTGTACGCGATATGTATCCCGTGAGTACATTGAAATAGTTACAAAAAGTTCCGCCGACATTCTGTTTGGGAACTAGGCCTGAGCTAACAGAACTCAACACAGGTCCTTAGCCAGGCGGGGGCACGGTGACCGTGTCCCCAGTGCAAACTTCTGTGCCCCTTCCCCCACTTAGGAAAATCGATCGAAAAGAAAATTTTACAACTAACCCCATAAAAAGTGGTGCTTGCACAGATAGGGTATTGGGAGCATGCCACCAAGCGAATATAAACATTATTTTAAAATGGTCCCTAAAGACGTTTAAGTTACGTAAGGGAAGGGTTAGGTAATATTTTCGCTGATTATCAAAATTTTACGAACTTCGAGCGCTTTCACCTTCAGTTCTTTTATCTTTAACTAACGCTCCTAAAGTAAAGCGCTTTAAATAACAGTGAACAGGCCCGTTTGCAGCTTTTTTTAATGGGGGGTCGATTTTATGAAAAGTGGAACATTAATGTGAAACAGTATTTAAGCGGAGCGCCATTATCAGTTGGCGCGGAGCGTGCCGAGCAAACTTTTGCCAAGACCGCACCCTAGATTGCCAGAAACGGCAATCCCCATGTCTGGTAAGTCAGTCGCTTCTAAACAATCTTCAGTTTGGGATCTCATGTGTTAGAAATTTTCGCTTCCCCCCAAAAAAATCAAACTAGAAAACTTTATTCCGTAAAATCACTGAGGAAGCCACAGTGGTGATCACCGACGAAAGGTTCCTTACTGTTTTGCAAGCTTACTTTTGTAAAACGATACGGCGAACATGAGCATTTGTACAAAATGCGATATGTATTCCAAGTTATGTTTAGGGTGAAACCCGTTTATTTTGGACCACCGTCAGGTCGACCAGTTACACGGTAGGTGGCAGCATATCACAATACCACATGAACGATAGTCTCAAGACGATAACATCCTAATGTTAGCTCCAAATTTTCATGTTCCGTATAACTTTACTATTGACTTTTTGCAAATTAACACATGGTGCTGTTATTATCGGTCATGTTAACCTTGCTTATTTCGGGACGACTTGAGAGGATGTTGCTTAAACAAGTATTTCGGCAGTTTTCTTATTTAACCTTAGTATGATAACAGAGTATTGATCTGCCTACTTCGATTGCCTCATGTTATAGATTAATGAATAACACTAATGTGTAATTTGGACCACTCAGTCTTAGTATGTGTGTGGTGTGTAAGTATGGTTCAAATTACACATGGAGAGTCGTCCATATTACACTCACACAAGTCAGCTGTGGTTCATATTACACATGGAGATGGTCCAAATTGAGTTATTCCCTGGGTAGTCTTAGTTCATTGAAAGTAATTTACTACTGTAATGATTTTTTTAATTTTCCTTCTCTTTTTCCATTTTCTTTTTTACGTCTTTTCTTAAGTGGTTCAAATTTCACCACTTCCCCTGTATCTGATCAGGCAGTGTTCAATTAGATTATAGCAGAAATATTGCATAGGTGAATATTCCTGAGGGAACACAAAGTCAAGCTCCTTTCTTCATTTTCATTGTGATATACTTTTCACTTCGTTATTTGGAAAAGCACATTTACTTCTACTTTCGTTAAATGCTCTGTTTTTGAGTAAGAGGAATGAAAAAAATAAAAATAGTTTTACGCAGTGATTACAGATGATATACCAAATACAGCTATAGATATCAGTCACAAGGACCAAATGGCTATCCTCCTGAGATACATTATCATCAGCAGAGAGAGAAAAGTTGTAGACATCCATGAAAGTTTCATGGGCTACTTTCACGTTGTGGATGGACGAGCACTTGCAATCTGCAACCGCCTGATGAACAAAATGTTCAGGGAAGCTCAAACTAGATCCCAATTAAAAACCTTGTTGGCCAATCATACGGTTTCGCATCTGTGATGCATAAAGACGGTGGTGCTACGGTTCAAAGACTTCTTAGAGACCAAATGCAACTTCATCTTCTGGGTTTCTTTCTGTATGTACATTGTCCACCTCACCAACTTAGTCTTGTCCTCGTACATGCAGCAGAGAAAAGAAATTCACCGTCTCCATTTGAGTGGTATCTGTCTTTGATTTTGTCCAAGAGATAAATCGATTCTTCAGCACTTCTTATCGACGGACAAGGGGGAAGCTCAGAACCTTGACACCTTAGATATCAATCCATCTGCTGAAGAAGACGAAATTGGACTTGATTTCGAAGATGAAGAGGGAGATTCCGATGCTGACTTTGAAAACAATGACGAGGAGGAACAATGTCGGACACTCAAATCCCTCTCCAAAACACGATAGGCTGCTAGGAAAAATGCAGTACAACTGCCTTGCTAGAGAACTTTGGCAACGTTGTGGACTGCTTAGGGAAGATAATAGACGAGAACCATGACGAGAAGGAACCTGCAAGCCAAAACGGATTGAATATTTCTTCTGACACTGGTGGTGTGGGATGAAGTTCTTACCATTATGGACGCTGCACCTCGCCTTCTTCAAACCAAAAAGACTCGATCTCTTCCAAGTTTTAGCAGCGTCCAAAGATGCAGGAGATAAGTAACGGTACAGAATCTCAGAGATGACGGTCAGTTCAAGGCTTTCCTAAACAGAGCCGAGGAGATGTAGAAAGGCGTGGGTTTGGAAGACGATGGCGCTAACTTCAAAACAAAAGGAATCAGTCGATTCAAGTGCACGTCCGTAGAGATTGCTAGAGATTTCATAATCCTGCCAGCAACTTTAAAGTTGAAGTCTACAGCTACCATGTACCGCATTAGATCAGATGGTTGGTAAGATCAGGGACCAAGGGGAAGATTTTCCCAAGTTTTCAGCATGTTTAGATTTTCTTGATCCTGAGAAACTACAAAAAAACTACCAGTACAACAATAAAAAGAAAAACATGATAAAAGGCTAGTAATACAATTTCCAGGTGAGTTTAGTGTGAATTAATTAGTGATCAAGTGGATTCCTCCAAGAGACTGTACTTCAGCCACGAGAGAGATTACCCACGTACAGATAATGTTCAGTTTCTTGTTGACAGTGAGATGTCTGATGGATTTGAACAGTTTCAGATATTGCTCCGCCGGTTCCTCACACTCCCTATCGGATATCAAGTGCTGAGAGATCATTAAACTATTTAAATCAAATTTACATTTGATTAAACTTTAAATCAAGCCTACAAATCTGCTACCCGGGCAAATATGCGACAAGAGAGGCTTCGCAAATTTAGCAATATTAGCAATTAGAGGAGGAAGAAGCAAACAGTTAGGAAATGAACTGAGGATGCTATAGCGCGAGAAAAGGGGATATGTTACAAATTCTTATTTTTTTTTCATTTTAAAAGAAAATTTGTTTGTAAGATTTAGAATGTTTTTTAATTATTTGAAAAATTTTCTTTAAAAATGTAAAAAATAAGAGTTTGTAATAAATTCCTTTTCTCGCGCCATTGATGCCACCAAAGAATTTGCAAATAAGATAGTTCGCAGAGGGGTGTTCTTGCCGTATGAAATATTAAAGTGTACCTAAAGTCTAAAATTTAAAAAAAATATATGTAACAAAGCTTGGAAAATGCATACAGCTGGTCCAACTACCATCTTCACAGGACATTCCTGAGCTGAGATATAAGATGTTGAAGCTTATTCACTCAATTTAAAAAGGTTGGTTACACAATAATTTGTGATGTCATTCTTGTATTACTCAAATTACCGTCTTTGTATTTTTTTCAAAAGCCACTGAACCTTGTATTAAACCGTGATCATTGTCTTACTGTTGTGGGGTGACTTGGCTGTATAAGCCCTCTCCATACAACAGGCTTTGTAAGGGAACAGTAAATGTTGCAAGGTCATATAAACATCTTAATCTTAAAAGGAAACAAAAGCAGATAATGAGAGTTGTACAAGAAGGACATAACAAATTATTGCACAATCGACTTTTTCAAGTTAAGTGAATAAATTTCAACATTTCTTTTTATCTAAACAATGGAGGAAGCTATGAAAATGAAAACTGGATGAGTGAAATTTACTTTCTAACCTCTAAAAGATATATTCTTGTAATTCTAGACTTCAGGCCCACTTTAAGCCAGTCAAATGAGCCCTTGAGTGCATACACTCTAAAATTGACTAGATGGGCGGAACAGTTGAATACATATTGGTTCTAAAAAAAACGAGCACAACTGTTTTTGTTTTTTTTTTCAAATGTAATTTTTCACTTGTCAGTCCCATTATTCTATATTTGAATACTGCTATAATTCCCTAGCCATGTCCGATACATAGCAAATGAGTGTCTTATTTTTAGACCGGAATCAGCCTTCGTGATGTGGGGTTTGGGCCCCTGCCTCAAGCTTCTGACAGGGTCCTTTTCCATAAATCCACCACTGTTCAAACTCTTCAATACTGTAATTAGCAACTGTAACGAGTTACAATTTTATGGAAATAACTGTAACTCAACGAGTTGCTTTCAAAGTGTAACAGGAACAACCCTGTACATGTGGGTGATCCTTTCTAGGCAGGCATGGTATATAAATCCGATCTAGAAAGTATGCATGTTTTAATGCCGTTAAGACAGCATTTTTACGCCTTTCTTGGTATCCGTATAGCAAGGGTAAGACCTCTAGTTCTCATGCTCTGCCCATGTGATAATCTAGGGGCAACCTCGAGTCGGAAGGTCGGAGGACAGCAGACATCTGATTGGCCTGATCCCAGACCTGTCCTCCTCGTGGCTCGCCAGTCAAGAGCTTGACTCCGACTCGGTAGGTTGTATGTTTGTGTCGTCTGTTTAGTCTTTGTTGCGTCTTTTCGTTGTCTTCGGACAAATTTATATCTTGTACTGTGTACAATTTCTTTGTAAATACTTGTGAATAGATTGGTAATTGTATCCCCCCTGCTCTGTTCCTTTTTACCTGTTTGTATTTCCATTTGTTTTTCTGCCTCATCCGACCTTCGTTGGGTATTGCGCCTGCTGAGTTACTTTTTGTTTGGATTGGAAGCGCCCCGAATACACTCCCCGGAGTTGCGTTACAATATTGTGTACGGCGTGATGAATATTTTGCTTTTCTTCCTAAATTATGACAAGCAAAAATGTATCTTCCTGGCAAACTGAGATTCCGTCCACATGGACCATATATATGGCCAGCCCTCACCACACCCACATAATGTGGCCCAGGTAACTCTCGCACGGAGCCCAAAGCCCCCATGGGCCAGCACGGACAAACCCCCACAGTGGTGCAAAGTGTTTCCTCACATGCACCCATGTGGGCTGTATACACCAGTATGTGAATCCCTTTTCACCCCTAACAAAACCCAAACAACCAACAAACGCACTGCTAAGATAACCCACTAGGCCCTTGCTGGCCCCACAAAAAGAAAACGTAATGCCTATGTGGGCCCTATGACGATTTTGACACAGGGCGATGGCTCTCCCATGTGGGGGCAACAGGCCTGTTGTCCCCACATCAGAGAACTCGGGCTTGCCCATTGCAAATGCACCATGAGACTACAAGGTCCCACCTTCATGCTCAGCCCATCAGTTTACCCATGACAATCTGCCCAAATAAACCAGCACTATACTGCCAGATGGGCCCAGTTATAACTTCACGTTCTGACCCGTGCCCATGAAAAGTACATAATGCCCACAAATAAACCATGTGGGCCCTACTGGTATGTCCATTCGGAGGTGGGTCAACCACCTTTATGAATGATTGCATCATGCACTCGGTCTAGGTGTTGCCCATCTTGCCCATCCAGCCATCAGATTGCAATGTCTTGCTTAGTGAATCTGTCTAGATTCTCTCCCATGTTTCCCCGTGTATACATTCCACACTTTTACAGAGGGAGGCCAGTGGACCCGTACTCATATCTTCGGTGCAGTCTGATTGGAGAAATCAAATAAGTCCCACTTTTCAAGTTGTGATCATTTTTGCTCACGGTTAGGTGCCATTCAAATGACAGTTAATTGTTTTAATTTAATGCAAACAATTTAAAAAATATTCCCATACTTCCAGTACAAACGTCCCTCCCCGTCCTCCCATGGGCGTCGATTTGAAGGGAAGGGGCACATGTCCCGCCACTTTTTGAGACTTAGGGGAAGCTAACACATTTGTCCCCCCACTTTTTGTGACCTGAAAATAAAAAGTGAGGTAACCAAAACACTACATGTAGGCGGTTCTACGGAACTCCCATGTTTATACAAAGCAGTACGTCGTACACTAGTGTGAATTTTTTCAGTGATTATGATTGTTTTTGGCTATCAAAGAAATCTCGCAGGGCTTGAAATTGGAAGGAAGCAGAGGGCGTCGATTTGATTTTGGAATGGGGGGGGGGGGGGTTTCTGGCCTAAAACTAATTCTCTCCTATCCTTTTGAGGAGTCTAAGAGGAGAGGCCCAGATGCAAAATTTGCCAAATGTTTCAATATTTGGGGGCACCATGCATGAAAATTGGGAGGTATACTTCATTGACCAAAGAAAAACTGCATGAAGGCTTAGCCAGGAGTGGTGCTTGGATTTGCCGACATGGGGGCCCAACGCCCTGACTGGGAGCCAGCTACTCTGAGCCCCGATAGATGCAATGGGTTGCCGAAAGGATGCCGAATTCAAGATAACAGGCGCGCGAAGCGCGCCGAAAAAATAGGGGTTATAGTGAAAAAGATTTCATAATTTTTTTCATTAAGAAGAGTCGGAAAAGTTTGGGCTTTTATTGAAGAATCTACCCTACTTAAGAGCAAACCAAGAAATTTGATGGGGCGACAGCGTGGTCTTCGTCACGGGAGTACATAATTTTTCTTACCCATTAAAGGCAATAGGCAGTCACCCAATTTGAGTTAGTATGCTCCGTCACTCTAGTCCATGAATGGCCAATTTTGATCATGTGACGATGTTTTTGTTAGTGAATTGTGAAATTCAAGGAGAATTTCAGCTCCAAAAAACCCCCCCAAAGATAGCACCGTTTTGCACCTAAGCAGCCTTAAATTAACAAAAATTTCTCAAAGGAGAGGGGGACGCTCCCTCCCCTTAGACCCCTCCCCCAAGACGACACATTTATGTAGTGACAAAGGAAGGATCCCCACTTTAAATCAATATTCCACTTGTATTAACTTCCCATGGAAATACGCAATTTCATTTTTCAAAATCCAAAAGTTTCAAGGGGGCTTTGTTCCCTTGAACCCCCACGAGGGGCTCTGCCCCTTCGAACACCGAAAAATACCGCACCCCTTTAAATACCTTCCGACGGGCCTGGCTGGGAGAATTAAAATGTGATCTGTAAAATTTTGTCGAAAATTTAATGTTTCTGTCGATTTACAGCATTTTAATTTTGAGTGTTTATGAATGGGGATAAAAGCAGGGTACCCCGGTCTTCAATGTGATTTAAGACCTCCGATGACGTCATCACAGAGGCAGTTGACCCTCGCATTTATCTCCTGAATCCTAGGCGTATTTTTGTTTTGCTAAGGACGCGCGTGTGCACGCACAAACGTTATGGACAGCTGTTCATTATACAAATAATGAATGTTTATGAGTGCGATAGTATGAATTATTTCATGAGTTGAAAGATTGAACGTTCTATTCAACGGGGCGAAGCCGAGTTGAATAGAACGTTAAATCTTTCAACGAATGAAATTATTCATACTATCGCATGAATAAAATACATTCATTAATTGTTTTATATATACACCTTATATCTAAACGTTAACCTTATCTCACGTCCTTGGTTAAGTTGGGTTGTTTGGCTTTTGATCCGTGCGGTAAGCTCCCATGGTTGTCGTTGCAAGGTATGCGGTCTATACGTACGGTATGCAATGTGCGATCCCCAAAATGCGTTGATTATTGGTTGGGCTAGTTTGCTACGTACGCGCAGTGGATTGGACGTCAAGCCGTGTGTATACAGACTATTGCAGACCGGTGTTATTCCTAGACTATTGCACATGGATAACAACCACACGTGATGATAGTGCCGAATCACCCATGGCATGTGACCACCAATCCTCCAATCAAATGTAGAGAAATTAATAAGGTGTTATATAAAACCAGTTAACGTTTTTCGCGCACTAAAGCACTTTTGCTGTATTTAAAAAGTGCGCTTTATTTCTTTGTAATTTTGAGACGCGATATGTGGTGCACCCCAAAGATATTATAAGCATAGATTCCAAACTCCTATACCTACACTGTTACGCTCAGTGACTCCTCATGGAGACGCAAATATCGGGGCCGAAGTGTTAATTTGACATGCGTGCCGTTATATTCCGCGATCTGCTTACAAAAATAAGAATGCGTCACAGAAAATTCCATTGTTCAAAAGAGGTTAGCGTGCGTGCACTTTTACAACGCGTTCTATACGCGCAGAATAAATTTCTCTGTGTATTATACGGAATATTTGACGCACAGTTCTGCGCGCTCTGGAAACAAACGCGCTAGTTGCTTTCCCGTTGTGAGGCTGTGTTGATTGATGTAATGTGATACGGCATATAAAAGTGCTTGATTGTCATCTTGAAGATACCATAGGAGTGTAATACTGACCAAGAATGTCCATGAACTTGCACTACCAGTCATTCTGCGTTCGATGTTCAAGCTGTAAATACGTGGAATGGCGGCGTTGAAGGAAATAAGTTATCTGTTTAAGTGGAATTAATGGAGAAGTAGTACTTCTTCAGCAACACCATTCCGCAAATAACAAGTATTAATACTTTGTAAGACATTCTTAATTACCAGATAACAGTCATATTACGCAAACATTCTCAAAAGTTCCTTAATTTATTTAAGATTCACTTTTAAATCACCCATAGTGCATGAGAAAGGTCATAGAATGAGGTAGATGTCAACTTTTACATATTGCATACAATTTTTTATCTTGGATTTCTGTCTGAAAATTTGTTAATGCTATTTCTTTGCCCTTATGAAAGGTCCCTTGAGTGGTGAAATCGTGTTTACTGATTGGCACTGTATTTGTCTCATGTAGTGTTATTATAATTAGGCCTATCATAAATGGAAATTCCAGAGAACTTAAGAGTAAAGCCCTCAAAAATTTGTAAGCAGCCTCTGAGAGCATGTTAGGCTACTTTCCCCCTTGAAAGATATTTTTAAATTAAATCTCTTTTCAAAAATAGTGTGTATTCTTATAAAAAATGGAAGAAGATGTACAAGGGAAAAGGCTATTGATCTTACAGGTTGGCATAACCTTTCCAACATGTGGAGTTTCCATCCAATAAACATAAATTAATTTTGTATTAAAAATATGTACTATACAGTCTATTGTGTGGTATGTGTATGACTCCTGTGACAGTAGCTAGCTTGTGAACATTTCACAGTGTTGTGTGATACCAGATAAACCTTAGTACAGTGGTTTAAAGGCACTTCTCATACAGCCAACATATAGTAAATACATTCACGGCTGGTTATGTAAACAGACTTCACCTTTCTTACTGTTTACAGGTCTGGTGTGATGTCATTAACAAGTCAGTGTCTAAGTAAACAATGGAAGCCTTTAGTTTCATTTTTAAGGTTCATCCAAGTTACCATAATGTTGATACAGATGTAGTGTACTGCTGGTGTATATGTAATACCACACATGAGACATGTACTGTTATAGTTGTTTAAACAAGCCTTTGTAGGTACATAGACTTGATTATCTGATAGTGACACAGTTGTCCCAGTGTTTTGACAGGAAGTTTACAGACTACACAAGTTAAAGTGTAGGACTTGGTTCTAAAATTACTGGACCCCTGACATTATATCACTGCACACAGCTTGATAGTGCTTATTATTTTTATTGTTATATGTAGGATTATTGATGTGTCTACATGGTTTAAAAGTAAAGCTCTCAGACTAATGAACCATACTGCTTCAGTGTCTCTGAATGCATATTACATTTATCATGTAACCCATGTATTACATACCGTAGTGTCCTTGATACTTAGTTTCCATGACAAAATCCTATGCAGCAGAGTTTATGACTTGAATGTAGGTACTTGTTACATGTTTGGACCATTACATTTGCCTGTGTGTGTGTGACACTGTGTGTGTGTTTGTGGGTTATAGTGATTTGTTTGTAAACATGGAAGTAATTCCATGTTGTAAACATGCTCTTTGGATTGGCAGCTGTGAAAATTTAAATTCCAAGAATGCAGATGCCTGTCAAAAGGTAGAGACCTCCTCCTATTTGTGATAGGGCTATGACAGAAGTAAATGCCAAAATGAAACATTCTGTGCATACAGGAGGAAAGTAACTTAAGCCCAGTTGGCTTCATGGTATTCCATAAATAGTTACACAATCTTGAATTTTTTTGTGGAGGTCAAATATCATAAGGAAACTTTGTAAATATGATACTGTGAAGACATTAATATGACAGATCTCATACTCAGCATGACAGTCAGTCCATTCTTAAGAGAACATCGTATTTGGTGAGGGTCAAAGATTAATTTGAGGTCAGCAGTAATGATGACATCTATGAAATAGGAAGTATTTCAAGCTGTTCTTGACCTTTACCAAAGTCAAGAATGGTTGTGCAAATACAGGATGATACAGTCACTGACATTCCATGCTCTTAGCATTACATGTATTATGGAAGTTGTTGAAATACCTGTGAATGTGCATATTTTGTGTTATTTTTCCGATTTATATGCTGATTTTCATCGGCATGTATGATTTCATAAATATCACCTTCTCAGAGGTGTTCGCAGAGTGATAATTATATGATGAGGATTTGGTGACTGCAGCAGCTTGTGGATATATTTGTGAGAATTTATGAAAACTATTTCATTTTATGAAAGCCTTGCTTTTTTGCTGTTTATACATGCATTTTCATGTCTAGCAGAGTAGTGAAGAATAATTGTTTCATCATCTTTTACTTCATGGTAGGGTGTCACACATTAGAAGATTACTCTGTTGTGAATATTAGAACTCAGAAAGCATTCCGTGATCTCCCAGAAGCAACCAAAACCAAGATAGAGAAAGCCCAGAAACAATTGCAAGATGAGTTACTTCTGAAACAATGGCTGGAAGATAACATGTACTCTCAGCTGCTTTATCAGTAAGAAAGATATTATTGGTGATGTTTGTGATTTTAGAGATTACTTGAAAGAACTGGTCTTAGTATCATTGTGTCCTGATTTAGTAATACTGTTAAACAGTAATGAGTCCTGTCAGGTTTGTTATATATTTTGTTGTCAGGCAGGGCTGTCACCAGGCCAAACTTGGTGCCGGGTAATTCTTGACTGTGACCCTTTCAGTGATCACTGTCCTGGAATGTAGAGGTTTGCATATTGTTCTACACTCTAAACTAATGGTCCAACTGGCCATCTCATTCTGAAACTATTGTTACATCCAAGTTTCTTTCAAAAATCATAAAATTATAGTACGGTTATTGGCAAAAGTGCTGGGCGGAATGTTTTCATTTTAACAAGAGTGGCAGGCTCAATTAACAAGTCCCGGGCGGGTCCGCAAAGCACCGCCTGGTGTGGTGACATCCCTGTTTGTTGTGTAATGTAAATTGGAGTCACGAGACCTCCTGTCATGTTTAGGGATATCATATAAATGTGTTTGTTTAAATTGAGAGTTCTTGATGGATTGCCTCTCAAAAATTCCTTCCTGGTTTGCATAGTTCTACTTCCTCATATTAGACCTTCACATTACATTGTCTTTTCTGTTAATAATTACACTGAAAGTTATAATACAACAGTAATTATGTATTGGTTAACATACAAACATACAATCTCATAGTGTATATACTTATGAAGGCACACACACACACACAAAAAAAAACAGGACACACCTTAAAAGGGGAAAATACAGTCATACATATATTACAGAAAATGTGAATATTATGGAATAATGCATACTTTGTACCCAAATGAAGTAGCTGTGGATGAAATTTTGACACTTGAGTGGATAGTTACCACATCTCTGTAATTGTAAAAAGTATGTGTGGGTGATTGTGAATGTTTCATGCCTATTAAGAACCTTACCCATTGAAATGGAAAGGATCTTTCATTATTTCTCTTCTGGTTAATTTTACTCCAGGTTTCATTCTTTGAAGATTTGGACCGTGTCTGATCTCCAAGGTAAAATTTCTAATGCAAACGTCCAGTCCCAACTTTCACTCTCACCAGAGGAGTATGCTGGTCTACAGAAATCTGTTGAAGCCCTCAGTAAGCGATGGACACCTTACAAGGCAAACTTCTCAAACTCACGAAAAATACGTAACTTCATTTTTTGGCTCTTTGGTCCTTGTGGTGAGTAAATATTAGGTGCCAGCTGAAAGATTGTAATATAATATATATAAAGAACTTACAAAATAAAGAACTGCCTTCATATAGGTCACATACATAGGCATGCAAGCTGAGGTTTGGAAAAATCAGCTTTCTCAGACAAATGATTGGCAAAATGTGGCAATTTTCTCAGGTAATAAAAGCTTTTCTTTGGCAACAACGGCTCACCCGCCCCACCCCCCGAAAAAAGTGCCCTGCATACCCATGGTCTCATGACATGAGACAGGTGAATGACCGTTAGCAATAATTTGTGTTCAGTTGTACAAGTTTATCATGCTATCATGACAGGAGTGAACAATACCATTATTTGTTATGGAAGTTTGTAGACGTGAGCTAATGGATGCATTATGCAGGGCTTGAAAATAAGCTTTTCCTCTCTGGAGCTAAAAACAGCTTCTGACAACCTTCATTTTGAAGCTCTTCTGGAGCTGTTTTACCATTGTCTGGAGCTGTTTCCAATTTTTCAAAGAAACCACTGTTCCTTACATGTACAGTAACATCCTCTAATCGTCTACTAACATTACTTTTGCATTTTGTTAAAAAATTCAAAATATAAGAGACAGGAAAATAAGAGTGTTTCTTGGTGTAACACAAGGCAGCACTATAAGCACAGTGTGCACCATTACATCTCAGAATAACTTGGAAGAGGGTGGAGGGGTGGAGGGTTGGGTGCATTTATTGGGCAGCTTTGGATTGCCCTCATTGGCACCTTGAATGTGGAGAAGGGGGAGGCAGGAGTTCGTAAATTTTATCCCCTGCCCAATGGCTATGGACTCATCTTTGATGGAGATGTTGCAAGGTTCCAACTCCACTTTTTTGGTGTAATTGGACACTTCTGTGCAGGAAAAATTTCTGTGATTTTGATATTGCTTGCCACATGTACCTCACACTATTTTTAGCTCCAGAAAGACCTCAACTTTTTCGTTTTTCTGGAGCAGTCATGGCGGTCTCTGGAGCTTTTGCTCCAGAGCTCCAGTCTATTTTCGAGCCCTGTTATGGCTAGATATTATTACTTTGAAAGAAAATACTTTTTTAAGTTCTACCTCTCAACATGGTGTTATAATATCAGTTTTATCATAGTTAGTTTATATACAGTCAAGCAAAGGCATGTAATAAAGCAAGGCTGAAAAGTATTTTTGTGATAGTTTATTGCTTGACAATCAAGTTCAGTTTGCCACAAACTTTTTTGTCAGCTCAAACTTTTTACAAAACCTTGCCATATTCATTTTTTTATGTTAATATAAATGTCAGCATTATCAGTCCAACACCTCTCATATCGGTGAATGATAGGAAGACGTCTCTCCCATAAATGTCATGAGACTAGATACTGTAGAACTCAGTTGCTAGGTGCACATTTAGAAGTGCACTCTGCAACCATGCGCATAACATTTTGTGAAATATGCTCTCAATGTCATTAACCCAATAGCCAGTTTATAACACAGCTTTGATTAAAGTGTGTGAAGTGTTTAGTTTATTGCCATGTATAATTGAAGAAAAGAATATTTTAGTTAGTCTAATTTGTTATCCAGCCCATAACAACATTGTTTGGTGTAAGTCACTCATGAGTGGTATAGATCTTTAATTTACAATTATAGTGGACCTTTCAACATATCAGCTTTTTAATCAAATTTTAACATTTTTGTAATACTTTTCCATTCTACTGCCTCCCAAAAAGTGAAAATTGTTCTTCATACATTTAGAAAGAAAGCACCATCATCTTTGCTTTCATCATCAGTTCAATTGTTTTTTTTTTAAATTTGACAGCTACCACAGGATTTTCTTTAAGACGATCTATTTTCTTCATCATTTAGCCATAGATGATGAAGTTAATTATATATTATTCTACCGTACAGTATGCCTTTTGGTACATCTTTTACAGTCCTTTAAGCATTCTAATATGTCAGCATCCATGCAGTCTCAAATTGAAGGATCATTTTTCCCACTCCCAATGAAATAAGTATAACCCTCTGCCTTTGCAAGGCATTATCAAAGTTGTTTTTTATTTACCCCAGGCAAATATACTATAGCTGTGATTGCTGGAGGCCTTATTGTATTCTGGGTGCAGGGAAACAAAGCTGCAGTCTCAAAATTTCATACAAGCCCAACGTACCTGACACTCGTCACTGGAAATATTCTGGATACAAATAAGACAGAAGTAGAATGGTGTATGAAGGAAACTGCTTTTGTTGGAGGAAATTTAAAATTTATTCTAAGGGTGAGCATTAAAAAAATTAAATTTTTGTATCGTGTTGTGGGCCAATCACTCCTGCGAAGGCTTGGTACGGGATCTTGGGGTGTAGGCCGAGACAGAATCAAGCCAAAGAAATGAAGCGAGTTCAAGTTGATTTGATTTCAGTCCATTCGCCTTGATTTTATTATTGAGTTCTTTCCAAACTCAACTCAACAGAATCACAATGAAATTAAAAGGCTGGCCATATTACAGATGATCAAGTATGTACAAGTGAAGTGACAAGTGTTTCGTCTGAGAAGTTTAGAACACGAGTGACAAACTTGCGCGGCTTAGGCTTCCAAGCCTCGTGTGCCTACGGTAATAATACAGTCCCCTGATTGGTCAAAAGTAGTGACGCATTCCAAAACTAAATATTAATGAATATGATAATCTTGGTTGACCAACGAGGAGGCTGTAAAGGGTGAAAGTGACCGCGCCTACAAAATATGGGATGGGGGACGTGGAAGTAGTCACGTACACCAAAACACGTGACAGGAAACCGGAAAGACTGCCAGGTGTGCTAGAAGCGTGGGAATAAATAAATCTAGTGAGGTAAACAAGTCTGCGTGGCGTACCTTGTAAATTACTTGGAAAAGGATAGCATGAACTAAATACTATTTGACATTTGAATAAATCTGGCTTAAATTGTGTTTTATTTTGCACATTTTATTTATTGAATGGAAACTGTCATAAATGCTTGTAGTGAAAGGCACCTATCAAAACTTACTTTTGAAAAATGAAAACAACTTTGAACACATTTGGGTGTTTCTATAAATTTCAATGAACTTACTTTCAGAGATCCTTATGAACTCCCAACAAATGTTGCCCATAACAAGACATGTAGGCATAGATACATAGCTGTACTGAATGTTTGTACATTGATTTATTGAGTAGAGTTGTGTAATTAATCATACTAACTTTTTAAATTAGGGTAGAATAGAGCACAGGTAGAAATATACTAAACCCATAGAAAGAATAAAAGAATTTAAAGAATTTTCTCTCAGCCAAGTAATTACTAAGACTTATGATGCTTTATTTCAGTTCCCAGTCATTAGATTGTGACTCAGATAGAGGGACATTGGTCAGCTTTAATAGTATGGTCTGTCCTAGTCTACAGTACTTACCAAAACAAGTTATGAAACATTGCTAAAAATAAATTAAGACCTTTGATATCTCACTACTGTCAGAAAATTTGTTGTAAATTTGTAGTAAATGGTATAATATTTTAGAGTAAAGTGACTGGATAAGTGATATTTAAGCCAATTGAAACATTAAGCTGTTTAAGATTCAAACATGGTAGAACGAGTGCAGATTGATGGTAATACAGACTTTTGAACAACTGGCCATATTGAATATATGAAGTATCCTATGATAACTTATCATTTTGTTACGATGAAGAGTTATCTTCAGTCGCTGTCTCAGGTGCTGTTTGGTGTCACAGCTCTTTGTGGCATATTTACAGCTTTGTCTTTTCTGCTTTTATAATTGAAGATATAATCCCCTTAAAATATCAGCTCTGGTTTGTTTGAGTAAACAAAAAAAATTGGACTTTGAAACCAGTTGAGCAAAGTTTGCTGTGGGACACTTGAAAGAGATCAGACTCGATACAATGATGATAAAAGAATAATTATATGTATAAACAAGGCAAACTTGTAATTACAATTTAATAACGTCATGTTTATGTCCTAAAAGGTCTGGAAGAGGATATTTAATTGGTGAGTATGTAATGTTCTTGCTTGCTTTCAGGCAGATTTATAGACGGAAATATGATATCGACAGGTGATATGACAGATGTGTTAGTAGTGTCAGTTCTCGTTGTAATTGGATTTGTTGTCACAGCTTGGCATTCTGTCACTGTAATTATAGTAGTAATCATGTGTAAGATTACAGATTTAACTTAGTTATAAGGTACGATGTTGAAACTGTGTAGGCAAACCTCGAGGTGAGATGAGGAAACATGTTAATATTAAATGCAAAAAGGAAGATATAAGTATATGTGATCTTTTAGTTAGAAAGACTATAACACTGTGCAACTTAGAAGTAGGATAGAACTTTACTTAACTCATAAAAAGTGACTGAAATATCCTGCAAAAAGCTCAAATCATCATGAAATTGTAAAGAAGGATAGTATAATATAAAAGCAACTCATACAAAGCAAATAAAATAAATGAATAAATCATGAAAAAACAAGAATATAAAAAATAAAAATGTACATATACATTTGACAGCATAAAAAATAGTCAAAAAAGGTTATTTCTTGTAAAAGCCATACTGAAAATTTTTTATTGCATGTGGAACTGTACAAATACAGTACATATTGATGTGAGAAAGTGGGGGGAGGGGGGGGGTGTCTTTCTTAGAATTTCTGTGTCAGTCATCTGGTGCAGTTGGTTGTGGTGAAGGCCTTTGTTTCCTTGGTACATCTGAATTTGTTTATCTATCACAACTGTCTTCAGCATTTGTGAATTGATAATAGTGAATGAAAGGAACAGAATGTTGGTAAACTTTGCTGTAGTGGTTTAGACCATATTTAGAGTAAATAAAATGTGTGGTATTGCTCACAGATACATTTTAAGGTTTCTCACTTGGAAGCTAGTAAACAAAAGAAACTTAATGCTACAAACCCTGTTGGTGTCTGGTAAGAAAAATGCAAGTATGTTCTTTTATATCAACATTGGTGATTAGGGACCATTTTGTTTTGCTTGTATTCCTTTGCATTAGCTAGAAATCAATTTCACAAAATGTTGTTTTTCCCCTTTCTCAGTTTTATCAAAGGAATGGCTTGAAGTGTGCAGTATCAAAAGAGGACAATATTTTAGTAGAGATACTTTCACCTCAAGGACCGCTGCCATTTTCTTTGGAATACAGTCCTGAACCTAATAATAATGAGGTGACCGTACATGCATTCACAATCAAAAGAGCTGGCATCTATAACATCAGTGTGACAGTCAGACGTATACACATCAAAGGAAGTCCTTTTAAAAAGAAGTTTTTAGCAGGTAAAAAAAAAAAAAAGATTTCATCATATTGAGGTTAAGGTGTTTGGGTAATATCACGATGAAAAGAGTATGTACACCATGTAAGGAAAATTTGGGATTTGATTTATTTGACTCAGTTGTGATCTCTTTTGACCAGTTGTTTTCATATGTGGCCATTAGGAGGACCACATGCAGCTCTTAAGACCTCCATGTACGGCCCTGAACTGATTTTATGTTTTAAAACACTATTATCTGAACAAAGAAAGGAGGCAAAAGAAATTAATGGGGAATTAGAATGTAATGGATTACATTCACAGTGCTATTCCCTAAATAAAGTAAAACATGCCTAAAATGTCTTTAAAAGTTTTGTTTTTAGATGGGCTTTGAAGATACTCACAGTACTTAATTGTCTC
The DNA here is from genome assembly GCA_029531755.1 of Holothuria leucospilota. NCBI lineage: Eukaryota > Metazoa > Echinodermata > Holothuroidea > Aspidochirotida > Holothuriidae > Holothuria > Holothuria leucospilota. Next base: position 71,572,628 of record CM055963.1, on the reverse strand, counting down.
ATTATTCATTGTTACAGGACAGCTTGTGTAGAGCATTGGTTCCAAAGTCACATATTATCCTTACCATTGTGCACCCTCCCCATTCACAAGTATAGTCAAAGCAAATAGCTGTTAGTCAGTGTTTGGCTGTTATAGAAATGGTTGAAGTGTGATGTTTGTGGTCAGGCAATTCTGCATATAATGCCATTTGAAGACTCCACCTAAGTCTGTACTGCAAGCTTCTGGAAAAAAGTTTCATGCTCTTTCACCCCTTTACTTCAGCCACTGTTCTCCACCATGACAAAGTCGTGACCACTCAAGCCTCATTTCTTCACCCCAAGATCTGCCTGTGTACTAGATCCTCTCCCATTCCTCTGATTCCCTGAACTGGTGCCAAGTTGATGTCTAGAGATTTTTTTCAATGCTGCCCTCATTGTCAAGCCTGCCTTTTTATTCAGCCCCCTACCATGAAAAAGTTTGAGAATCTGTGATCTAGACCACCAGCTTTATTGATCCAATAGCTGAAACTTCAGATAAGAAGGATAGTTCTGTTGGATTGAGTGGAATTAGTTAAAGGTCACACCATTCCTCATTGTTTATGTATATTGGAAGCCAGTCTTCTAACCAATCCGTGTACATTTCAAAACTAAATATGTAAGAATTCAAGGTCTCAAAAACCAATCTGTAAGACATTCAAAGGCCTTAGTTGGCAATTTTTTCTTATGGACTATTATCATTAGAGTGGCAAGCTCTTACAGTACAGGTATTCTTTAATGTGCTTTGTAAGTGCACAGAGAACATTTCCTATATTGCCATGAAAGCAGTTTTCTCATATCGAGTATTCCACACCAATATTATATAGTGGTAGGGGTTGTGGGTGGGGGGAGATCTGTGGTGGGCAGTGCATCGTACAAAGACACTGGCCACCAAAGTTCATGTATGTGCAAGTTTTGTGAAATTCTGTATAAAATGCGCTGACAGTTGAATCAGAATTAAACACATCATTTGTAAATTTGTAATGGATACCAATTTGATGAAATCATGTGGGTGGTTCAGATAAAGGCAGATTCACATTGGTAAGGTTTGAATGAGGGGTATTATAGAAGATAATAGTTTTTATTTTTGGATGGTTCTTTGTGCATCTATGATGTTATGGATCTCACATTATACAGTAGCTTTCAAGTTATTGTTATAGTTATTGTTATAGTTATTTATAGTTTGTCTCTGTATTATGTGAGTCTATAGAGTTTCTTTTCTTTGGTAGGTACACCTGACCCTAAGAAGACAGGATTAGTTCATCATTCTTCTGTGGTGGTGGTCACTCAGAATGCTGCTAACACTCTACAAGTTGAAGTTAGAGATATCTTTGATAATGTCTGTTCTCTAGATTCTTTAAAAAACAGTGGTGCTGCTTCAGAATTTCAGTTTAAAGTAACAAAGGTATGTCACACTCTTAAAGTGATGCCGTGAGCTTGCAAAAAGGAAAAACATAAGACTTTGCTTCTTCTTATGTCTTTCTTTATTCTTAAAAATGCCATGATTGCTTTACAGAGTTGAAGAATACAATTTGAAAGCTCAAAATGATAGTGATAGTCTCGGGAAGTAACCTAAACAGCATAAAATCGGTAAATTTTTGAAGGCCTTTTTCAAAAAACGGTCCTTATTATACGGCATTAAACCACGCCTTCAACGAACCTGATGTTGAATATGCAATGTTATTGAGGTGTCACCAAATTAAAACAGACATACCATACCACTCCAGCCTCACTAGCTCTACGGTAGCCTACAGCTGTTTGCTCACGACCACTGATCTCTACTATAACAGTGCTTACGACCAGAGAATGTATGTTCTTGCATAATTGCTTCATAACACTAACTTACTTGTATACACTCAATGTAGCTTCCTCTTACCATGCTTACTACGTAGTACAGGCCACAGTCTTTCACTGTTTAGTACGCGTTACAGTACCGATTTGAATTTGGACGTTACAGCTAGGTTTACAACGAAAGTTACACCAATTCTTTCTCTTTTATCGCCATAGTAAGAATGTCAAAGACGATGGTAAGTGCACATAAAAGGCAGAGCATCTAACGTTAGCCTAAATTAGGCTTAATTTACACAGAGGTACCACTAGCCAGTATACTATAGCCTAAGGCTACTACAGTAAAACGGAATAGTATAGCCTACAGTGGTATTACCATGCACTCTGTACATTGCAATATCAACGTTACCTCTTCAAGATCCACACACACGTCTTGTTCACCTGTGTTGCTGTGCTAAATCGATCAGCTGTTTACACCTAGTGAATATGCATTAGTACTTCGTTCTCATTGGTCCGCTCAACTGATGTTCGTTAGGAGACTGAATAGAGAGGTTGTCCGCAGCACATTTTTGATTTCCTCGAGTTTAGTCGTCATTTTTACGAAAATTTTAAGGCTGTTGCCAGAATTCGCACAACAGGCCTTATTTTTTCTCCCTTACTGTTCATATGGGTCACGCAAAAGAATCACTGAAATTTTAAACTCGCTTTTTTAATGTTTTTTACTTTTTGCAATCTCACGGCATCACTTTAACAACACTCAACAGATTATTCTGATTTGTATATTAGATTCTGTAGTTACATACCGTTGTTTTGTTTTTTTCCATTTAATGCTTAAAGTAACTCAAGTGAATGAACAATTTTCCCTGGCAGCAGCCAGAGTTTTGTCCATAAAGATGTTGAAGAGGGTGAAAGAAAATGCCAAATGTTAGAAAAAAAAAACCTGCTTCTTTTTGAATGAAAGCTGTGATGCTGGTAGACTATACACTCAGGAAGATGGAGAAGTAACAATGAAGTTACCATCATGTCTAAGTGAATGTTACCTGAGCTAATCTCTCCAGACCCACAAGCCCATTGGGCTGTAAGGACCTCTTTCCCATTTCTTCTGTCTCTGACTTCATGTTTGGCATCTTTTCTTACTTTCTGCATAATTTTCATTCTCTCTGTTCAAATGTTTGTCCCCAATTTCTCTTTGCGTATAATACTCTCCTGTCATCTTCTAGTGCCAAAGTAAGACCTGTCATGCAGTGGCTGCCATCTTCATTTTCAGCACATATATGCTCAATGTGTCTTTATCTCCTAGAGATCACTTCTTCAGTCATTTGTTCCATATAAAATTGTTACTTGCAACAAGTCATCATTTGAAGTAGTATCGTAGGTATGAAAATTATCTTGATGGAATCAATTCTGTACCTTCAAAACCAGGACAGAAAAATTCCTTTGTGAGTTATGACTCATCGCCTGTCTGATTAGTTCATTGTTGTAGATTGCAGCATTGTTGAATTCAGGGTGGAAATGTCTGCGTATGATATTTGATCTTCGTCGCTGTGACAAACACTATTTTTGGATTGCAAATAACTTGCCCTAACTTTTAAAGGAAGATTCAGTGAACAGTCAGCTTCATGCAACATGCTTGAAAACCATTGAAGAATTTTGAAGAAGATAAATTGTCATTTTTTCAAACTAGTTCTTTGCCTTTCATAATGTCATTAAACATGTCACTGAGTTATGTAAAGTTTATCTGAAAGCTTTATAAGGAGCTTTTATCTCCCAAACATTGTGTTTGATTTTCTTAAACATTGGCATTAAAGGTGTCTTTCTTGTTTCACAGAATGATGGACAGACCTCCCAAAGTCTTTCAAAATGTGGAAAGTTTAAACCAGCAATGAGTAATAATTACATCAGCCTGACAATTAATGTCAAGGAGACTGGGTGTTACCAGGCATCTATCACACACCAAGATACCCCCATCCGTAATGGCAGTTTTACCCTCTTGGTCTTAAATGGTCAGTTCAGTTATTTGATAGTATATCAAGAGTAATGCTATACGTGTTATTTTAATCCAAACCGTGTTCATGAAGAGGTGGGATAATTCAGCAGTAGTATAGTATGTGTTAGTATTGTAAAAGCATTAATGACAGGGCAAAAGGTAACATTCAGCTTTTGCATAGCAATTTATATGTTTTGATATCTGTATTGAAAATCCTAAGGTTGTCTGTGCATGTTTGTATATTTGGTATCATCAGCAGAATTTCTGGGGAAATGGGATGTGAGACTAGATAAATTCTTCTTCTTAGTAATTTGAGCAAGCATTGATTCAGAAGTCAGCCTTTGACCATGTTGACTGTTTCCTAGGAATGAAGAGAGATAGGATTTTATAAAGTTTGGAATGTGTGCATTCTCAAGTTATAATTAAGTGAGATGTTCCTTTCATTTAAACTGAACAGAAATTAAACTTATTGACAGACCTTGGGTTCAATCTTTACATAAAAACAGGAAAATTATTCAAAAGCAAAGGAAATAATTCATAGGTGGAAGTTAGGTGTGTCATGTCATATTAATGAGTGCAAGATAACAAACCATGAATAGATGGTTTGAATACTAAAGTATGATACAGCAAATGTGTGGGGAAAGTCCCCAAATAGTTACTGTTGGTTACTGCAGTTACTGCTTTGGTTTTGTGCATTTAGAACTTGTTTGAAGGTAGGATCAACAATCATTATATCAATCTCTTTGCCCGACAGAGAGGGATGCAGAGAAAGTCAACAAGAGCTTTGAAAAGAAAAATGGCAATGCCAACTTTGAATGTATGCTACTTGCGTGTAACCAAGAAAAACTACGGAAGCCCAAGAAAGTCTTCTGTTACATCTCCCCGAAACAGCTTACTGTCAAAGAATTTTACTTGAAGTTCATTCCTAAAAGGCTATTCACTTTCAGAGTCTGTCCAGCTACTAAGGTAATAACATCTCTTCTGTCTGGTAGTTTCGTCTTCACTGATTCGTCGTGGTGGTGATGTTGAGAAGTTACCATACACTGTCAAATGTTGCCAGTGGTGTGACATATTGTAGGGAACTTTTAGGGGGCCAATGAAGGATTGTTTAAATTTATTGAAATCTTGATTATTTGCTTAAAATGGGTGGTTTGAGATATAAAAGATAATTACTCTGCAAAGCTGAATCAAAATGAAGTCAAGAGTGTGTGGTTCGTTATTTACTGTTTCTAGTATTACCAACAAAAATATGAGCTACCTTTTGAAGAAACCTGATTAGTAAATATTCACAAAAGCTCCTGCAGTTGTATACATGGGTGCTTTTGTGCCAAGCAGGATATGTAAGGTTTGGATTGGTAATAATTCTTTGAATTATGTATAATGTGAAGAAATTTGTGAAAAGCATAAATAGAAAAACAATGAATACGACTGGCTTCTTTACATCAAATTGAATTACAATAAATTGCTACGATGGTTAAGTCAAAATCAGGTATTTTACCCATTCATGCTGCTACAACCAGGGAGCTCTCCACTCCTGGAATGAATTGCAATGTAATAATGTGGAATGAATTCCAATGTAATAAGAATATTTCATTGTAAGTTACAGCTTGTTTTGATATCAGCTTTCTCTGTTTGTAGTTTCAGTTTAATGGCCCTAATACTACCAGTCCTGAATACTTGGACTTTATTGTTGATGATGGAGGACAAGCACCAATAACAATGGCTTCAAAGGACAGGAACCTACTAGCGGCTACTTTTACTAAATTCCTCCTTTCAAATATTGGTATTATTTTATTTTCTCTTACTTGCTTAGAATGCAGTGTTAATATTGTAAAACTGATGGTATTCTGTATACTTTGTCCTAATTAATGGGTTTAATAGGGGAAGAGATTATGTTAACTCAATAACAACAACAGCAAGGTAAAAATCAATGCCTGCTGAAGTTGTACTTACATGATTTGGTTGTTGAGTAAAGTACTTTTCCAACACAAAAAGGGCTGAAATTTAGCACTCGTCCGATCGTCCGTGACGCGTAAAACTTGCATCGGACAACCGCTTTCTCTCTTTGAACTTGTTTTGATGGACGAGTAGATTTTATTTGTAACTGAATAGCTCCCTACATCAGCAGGAAAGTATGTCATAAAAATCCCCTTAAGAAGTGGCATTGAGACAATGGTATTGACTACCATTCATCATTGTACCATGCCAATAAATATGGAAAAATGCAGAATTTAAAGTAAATGTTTGTTTTCTATGGCAGAGACAGGAAATAGAATTGTTCATCTCTTGTTTGTCACTTTCATTCGGACAACCAAAAACTATTTCGGACAACCTAAATTTAGCTTCTGGTTGTCCGATGGGCAACCTGAAAATTTCCTTAAAAATCAGGCCTGACAAAGATGCCTTATTTTCTCAGTTTTGTGTCAACTGGAAACCCATAAATGTACATTAATTCTGACTGGTTCATGTTTTGGTAGAGCCTGGTAGGATTCTATGTCTGTCGTACTACCAAAGAAAGGCAATTCCCTGGGAAAGGTGTTACCTTACAAATTTAACACTCTAAGAAAACTTTTGGGGGCACAGTTATGTTGCTGAAGGAGTGTGCTTAATTTGTGGTGTGTATAGGGTGGAGAATGAGATGAAGTACTGATTGTGCAAAAATCAGAAAAATTGAAGTTATTTTAGGCACTTTTTTGGCACTATTTCCACAGCCTTGCAAAATTGCATTTTGAATGAAATGAAAAGGAGAAATATTAGTGGTGCACTACCTGTAGTTTTAATCCTTCTAAAGGTATCGTCTTTTGAATTTACATGTTCTGTTTTTCCTGTGTGGCAATAGGAACAACCCTGTAAACTCTTGAAATGAGCCGTTTGCATTGAGTGTGTGTGTGGCCCTTATTGTAGACTGAAATGTATGTTGTCTACTAAGTGGTGTGTTACAGACTGCATTGCTGAAAATTGCAGATGTATTGTGCCAAGTGAGATCACTTTGTATCATGGATTTAATGCATTCTTGTCATTTTGCAGGTGGCTCTGAGATGTTTAAAGATAAACAGAAATGTTTTTTTGAAGAGGTTGCTCAGTTGCATTCCAAAAAGAGAAATTCACAGTCCATCTCAATTGACAGGAATAATATCCTAGAAAGTGTAAGTTACTGTCTTTATAGTTTGTTGTCCTTTACTTAACTTCACCTGTAGAACAATGTATGATTTAGTCTGCTTTCAGCAGGTGAGAGTTAAAAATCATAATAACACTCAATGACATGAAAAGCTATGCAGAAAAAAAAATTGTGACATCCCTGAAAGTGAATTGATGATTTCAATATGTTTTTTCTGATCCCACAGTCTATGAAAGCAACAAAACATTTCTCAACATCTGATTGGTGCAAAAGATTTGAAATTCAATTCTCAGGAGAGGAAGGTAAGAAGAGAGATTGACCAAACAAGTTGTATTTGACATTGCTTAACAGTTGAAGTATGGTTTTGCAATTAGTTAAAAGCCTTGTTTGGTATTATGGAATATTAAGTATCTTTGATAAGAGAAACATTGTTTTACAGTCAGAGAAGAACTAAAAAACATTGTGTGACAATTAAACTGTAGGTAGTTAAACTCTTGCTGAGGTGACTATGAAGCCTCATTCACATCAAATGGTGAAGCATGATTGTATGACAAGGGCTGAATGTTATGACCTGAAAACTTAAGTTGTATTTTCTTCATGACCTCGAATGCAGCCGCATGGAAAAGACTAACAAAGGACCTGTTTGAACAGTCCTGCCAGTTGAATGGTTACCTACCAGGACTCATCACAGTACCATGATAAGATCCATTGTTGGTTGTAAGACTGATCCTATGGTCATGTCTGACCTACCCACCGCTGCTAAAAGTGGCAGGTGAAAGCCTGTGTATTTTGAAAATGATGGACAGCCTTGCCATGACTATGTTTGGTTGTGTCCTCTAGGACTAGCCTGGAGACTTGTCTTGTGGTCCTCTGCAACTTGCACAGTTTTCTTGTTTTATGTAGGTTTTACATAGGCTGGGGCTCAGAGTAACTGGGGCTGTAGGTTTGTTTTTCATGATTGAAGCCAACTAAGTTACAGCTTAAAGGAAGCAACTGTTTGCTCTAAATCTTTCTTGTGGACATTGGATGGAATAAGTAAGAAAAAAGGAAATGGTAGAATTCTGCACTAAAATGAAAAAAAAAAACTGAATGCCATGATTAGATGATGAGATTTCATTTGATGACAATGAATGTTTTTCCTACAGGCCTGGATTGGGGAGGTCTCACCAGGGAGTGGGTGGAGCTACTATGTGCTACTATCTTTTCTCCAGAAGGTCCTTTCTTCAGAAGGTTACAGAAAGAGAACCATCAAGGCCTTGTAAGATGTCATTCTTTAGTAGTACATGTAGACTTACAGCTTACATCTCATTTCTTCAAACAACCTTTACAAAGCCTCACAGCTTTCATTTCATTTCTGTAAACAACCTTATTAAGCCTTGAAGTACTTTTTGTTATGGAAAGTTAAGCCCCACATAGTACACTTTGTAGATGGTGTGATTCATACCATTTAGTGGGGGGAGGGGGGGGGGGTGGGGAATCATGGAAAATAAAGTGTGTTAAAACTGTTTTCATATTCATCACAAATAATTAAAAATGTCTGTGTGTAAGAGACCTAAGAACAGCTATCAAGCATAGTATGTTAGCTGCCATGAGTGGTAGAAATATATTTATTGCAAGTTATGAGGATTAACAAAATTCTGTCTACTGGAATAACAACCTCCTTTGTTAGTAAGTAACAAGGAGTATTGGTCGTTTGTTGACAGGCATTAGCTATAGTGGCTTTTGGCTGGTATTATGGCTTAATATTCAGATACTGACCCATGGCTGGAATAAAACATTATGAGGGCAAGGCTATTTTGCATTGGGTTTTATAGCACATTTATGCATCTCAAAGGGCACTAAGGCCAAACAGAAGATTTTTTGTTATCTGGTGTAAGCGTGGTTGTATTTTGTCAGGAAGGACATGAAGGCCAGTTGGCCGTGAAATGTACACCATTTTGAAGGGCACCAAGGCCATTGCCAAAAATACAAAGGCCATGGCCTTCTTGGCCTTTGTTTATGTCCAGCTCTGCTGACCACATTTTGCATATCCCATTATTGTTCAAATAGTAGAAATTCAGTGTGTACAGCTTTTTGATGTAGCATTTTACAAAGCTGTTGTATGCTTGGTGTACTTTCATGAAAATAGTGGACAGAACAAAAATTCAAATATGTAATAATTGTTCTGATCTTTATCCTTTTCTTTTATTCTAGTTTAAAGTTAGAATTCAATTTAAAAGTACAGACGTGGTGTCAAGTATCCTTCATCTTTTAATCCTACAGGTTCATCCTAACCCAAATCGTCCAGATGAATACTCCAAGGTTAAGTACTTTGAATTTGCCGGCAAACTTGTTGGGAAATGTCTGTATGATTCATCCCAGGGCAGTGCCAATAGACTTTACATCAAAGCCACATTTTCCCGGTCTTTCCTAGCACAAATGATTGGACTGAGAATAACACATCACGTAAGATATAGTGTGTGTTTTTACCTTACATATGTTAAAGTAACGCCGCAAAGGTTTGTTGTGGTAATCAATGTGTTACCAACGCCTTCAACATGAATACAATAATATTCCATTGTAGAATACAATGACATTATTACGTTAGCAAATAAATTAGCCCTCAACATATCCACATGGTTCCTTTCCCTTAATTACAACTTATGATTATATAGCCTGTTTTGTATATTAATTCTGTTGCAGCCATACCATTTTTCTAATATGCACTGTACAGCCAGTTGGGATAACATAGTTGTTGAAGTGATGGGTCATCTATTTGAAATGTAAGACAGAAATGATAAATCGGAGCTGAAATAAACATACAAAGTATAGTTAATACATATTTCTATCAGTTAGGGCTGTTTAATATTCAATTCTGGATGGATGAATTCAAAATGGATGCCAATCATGTTGATCTGTGGAACCAGTCCCTATACTAGTGACGATCTTGATTCACCCCGAGATGGCAAATTTTGCTATGGAATACCTTTCTAACTATTGATAGAGCCCTAGTCACCTCCCGTTATGTCCGGGTGTATCATCTGAATCAATTTCATAGTTGAGGCCACAACTAGAGCATCCTAGGCTGATTTGTGAATACACGTTGATAAGCCTGGCTTGCTCTAGGACATTACCATGCCATTTTGTTTGCTATTTTAAGTACATTGTTTCCAGTTCTAGGTATGAAAACATTTTCAATACTGCCACCCTTACAAATTAAGTGTAAAAGCTATACAGAAAGTCACACCAACTCCAGATGGTATGTTTACAGCTAGCTACTCCATTCAAGTGAATTAGGTTGGATAAGTAATAGTATGTAAGTGGCTGTGAACAGTGCCTTAGCCTGTTATGTAATATTACATAGCTGGCTCTGAAAGGGTTAATAATATGCCATGCTTTGTTCCAATCTCTGTTTTTGTGTGTGCTGCCCTCTCTTTTGTTTATTTCCTGACCTTTTTTTTTCCATCTGCTGTAGTTTTTTGAAACTGATGATCCAGAGTACTACACTACGAAAGTCCGATATATTCTTGATAATGACATATCTGATATGGATCTTAACTTCTCAGAGGAGCAATTTGACAGCAACGGGAAATATATAAATGTAAGTAAACAAGATGAATTGGGCACAGAAAGTAAAATAATATTTTTGGTCTAGTTTATTCAGTGAGAGTACTTATTCTGTCAAAAAAGTTTGTATATGTTTATGAGTCCGTGTATGTGTTCATTTGCTTGCATGGTTTATGATTAATTCGTTGTAATTTATTGGTTTATTACATCGTGCATTTGATTTTTACAATGATGAGAGGGTAACAAGATATTGTAAAAACATGATTTAAAAGAAGTATCATCTTTGGTAGGTTTATGGAAATGACTTTCTCTGTGGTGTTCTTATAGTATTATGAACAAAAAGTAGCAAATTCAAACAAGCACTCACATGATCATTGTATCACTTGATGGTTCTGTGTGACATTATTCATGTCTTTGCAATATTCATCTTCATAGTTTGATGTCCACTTCTTCTTTGATTGTTGCAGACAATAGAGCTTTGTACAAATGGCAAGGACAAGAAGGTTACCAATGAAAATAAAATACAATACTTAGACCTTCTGGCACAACATAGACTAGCTAACTGTGTTCAAGATGAAATTGAAGCATTTCTTAAAGGTTTGTGAGCTTGCTTGGATATAGCTTTATAATAACCATTTTATTAATTTTATTACAATTTGATTATTTTTTATTAATTTTGTTAATTTAAATACATCTCTACATTAATCAGTATTGCAGTTGTCTATATGTGATACATTCCATTGAATAAGCCTGTATTCTATCAAGCATTAAGTAAGTGAATACTCTATTACCTCTGCTGAAGCTTTCGGAACAAAGTATAAAGCAAGCATAGAATACTTTTGTCTGTCAGAGTACCATATCATTGTAACTGTGTAAGTGCAAGAAGGGTAGGCGGTGCCACTATCTGACGTTACACTCAGTCGGTGAACCATGCACATTTTTTAGGAAAGGCCCAAAATCATCATTCGTGATTTCATGCGAAAGATTTACTGGCTTTTTAACTTGCCATGTGTGAACATTTTGGAAGGTTGGTTCTTATGACCAAACTAGACCGGTTTCTGTTGTCTCGCTCATATTTGATATGGCAGCAACTTCATCAGTAGCGAGCCGTCATTCGCGGAATGAGTTTAAATATTCTTGCTTTCAGTAGAGCAATAAAAGAGTATCTAATCGTACCTCTCTATTTCCAACATTCTCAAACCTTGATTTACAAGGCAATCTTTTAGATTTTCGCCTTCTGGTAGGCAGGGTGAGATTTCGGAGAAAAATGTAGACAAAGATAGGCTGTTGTTTATAAGCAAACTGCTTTTGAGTCACTCGGGTGAGGAGGGTTTGTCATTTAGCATAAACCATGATTGGTGGCACTGTTGTTTTCCTCCGTGTGAGTTTAACTCTGATTTGAGCACTGAGTGTGATGAGAATTTATGCTTTCAGTTTTGCAGTATTAAGTAGCGAATTTTCATCCTTTGTTATCCTTTTGAGGGATGAGAGGATTTTTCTACGTACTACGTATCTCAGGGGTTGCTTGGTAGGCCTATGCCAGTGTTCCCATAGCTCTCCAACCTTGAATTAACAAGGCAATCTTTTAGATTTTAGCCTTCTTGTAGGCTTTGAGAGGTTTTCGAGAAACTAGTCTAAATAATTGCAGACCAGTCTTGACAACACAATAAAATGCTTCGAGTTACTCAGTTCAGAGGGTTCCTTGCTGTAGCATATTCCACGTCGGTCGTGGCACTGTTATTTTCCCCACGTGAGTGATTCCTCACAAGCAGTCCGTTGAGAAATTGCATTTGATTTTGCATATCGGAGCGAATTCTCTTTTAAACTCTTTTTGAAGATTTGAGAGTATCGGTATGCAAGTATGTTCTCGGGATTGTATTGTGTGTCATGACCCTTTCTATCACGCAATTATCTCGTTTGATAGTTGTCTATCATAGAGGTTTTTGGTGTACTTAGGGGGTCTTTCGCTGTTCCTGTGGGTTATGGGCGTTTAAGCGACTACGTATAGTCTACACTTTCCTTGGAAGGCTATGAGATCTTAACATGTTCTTAAAATAATTTTTGTAATCGGGTGAACATGCGCCTTTTATTAGACGAGTCTGTAGGTTTTTCTCTGTAAGCTCTGGACAGTTTTTGTCCGGGTTAAACAGTTGCTTGTTAGGTGAATAGTCTTTGTAGACTGGGTGGCAACTGTATAAGCGTGTCAACAAAAGGGCTTTATATTATGCCGTTTGGACGTGACAGAGAATCCTTTGATTCAACAATATGATTGGTCTGTTCAGGAGGCGCCAAACCTCCATAGGGACATATGCAAGATCTGAAGTCAGGTTGTGCTAGTTTTAGAGGTTCTTCTCGACCTTTTTTGTTTAAGGTTTCTCCCTTTCGGTGAGAACAGGATATATTTAAGGCGTCCTTTCATATACGTCAGAGATTCCGCGAAGGAATGCTCAGTGTATCTAACCTACGTCCCGATTTTCCGAAGAAAAGGGAAGCATGTAACAAGTGTAAGAAGGGTAGGCGGTGCCACTATCTGACGTTACACTCAGTCGGTGAACCATGCACATTTTTTAGGAAAGGCCCAAAATCATCATTCGTGATTTGATGCGAAAGATTTACTGGCTTTTTAACTTGCCGTGTGTGAACATTTTGGAAGGTTGGTTCTTATGACCAAACTAGACCGGTTTCTGTTGTCACGCTCATATTTGATATGGCAGCAACTTCATCAGTAGCGAGCCGTCATTCGCGGAATGAGTTTAAATATTCGTGCTTTCAGTAGAGCAATAAAAGAGTATCTAATCGTACCTCTCTATTTCCAACATTCTCAAACCTTGATTTACTAGGCAATCTTTTAGATTTTCGCCTTCTGGTAGGCAGGGTGAGATTTCGGAGAAAAATGTAGACAAAGATAGGCTGTTGTTTATAAGCAAACTGCTTTTGAGTCACTCGGGTGAGGAGGGTTTGTCATTTAGCATAAACCATGATTGGTGGCACTGTTGTTTTCCTCCGTGTGAGTTTAACTCTGATTTGAGCACTGAGTGTGATGAGAATTTATGCTTTCAGTTTTGCAGTATTAAGTAGCGAATTTTCATCCTTTGTTATCCTTTTGAGGGATGAGAGGATTTTTCTACGTCCTACGTATCTCGGGGGTTGCTTGGTAGGCCTATGCCAGTGTTCCCATAGCTCTCCAACCTTGAATTAACAAGGCAATCTTTTAGATTTTAGCCTTCTTGTAGGCTTTGAGAGGTTTTCGGGAAACTAGTCTAAATAATTGCAGACCAGTCTTGACAACACAATAAAATGCTTCGAGTTACTCAGTTCAGAGGGTTCCTTGCTGTAGCATATTCCACGTCGGTCGTGGCGCTGTTATTTTCCCCACGTGAGTGATTCCTCACAAGCAGTCCGTTGAGAAATTGCATTTGATTTCGCATATCGGAGCGAATTCTCTTTTAAACTCTTTTTGAAGATTTGAGAGTATCGGTATGCAAGTATGTTCTCGGGATTGTATTGTGTGTCATGACCCTTTCTATCACGCAATTATCTCGTTTGATAGTTGTCTATCATAGAGGTTTTTGGTGTACTTAGGGGGTCTTTCGCCGTTCCTTTGGGTTATGGGCGTTTAAGCGACTACGTATAGTCTACACTTTCCTTGGAAGGCTATGAGATCTTAACATGTTCTTAAAATAATTTTTGTAAATCGGGTGAACATGCTCCTTTTATTAGACGAGTCTGTAGGTTTTTCTCTGTAAGCTCTGGACAGTTTTTGTCCGGGTTAAACAGTTGCTTGTTAGGTGAATAGTCTTTGTAGACTGGGTGTTTGGTCATAAGAACCAACCTTCCAAAATGTTCACACACGGCAAGTTAAAAAGCCAGTAAATCTTTCGCATCAAATCACGAATGATGATTTCGGGCCTTTCCTAAAAAATGTGCATGGTTCACCGACAGAGTGTAACGTCAGATAGTGGCACCGCCTACCCTTCTTACACGTATTCTTTATTTCATTCTCATCTTTATAAACTTCCCAGCTGCATCTCTCTCCCTCTCCAGGGTTGAATGATCTCATCCCAGATCACCTTCTCAGCATATTTGATGAGAATGAGCTGGAGATGTTATTGTGTGGGGCCTGTAAATTTAGCATTGAGGACTTAAAAGAGAACCACATTATAGTTGGAAACAATCCCAGGTTCCTTCAGGTTAGTTTATCTTATTGAAAATGGATTATTTTATGAACAGGTTATGTAGTGAAGTGAAGTGAGGAAACATTAGAATCACTTGAGGAAAACTACTTGCAAGATGAAGAATGTGGCGTGTGATGTTTTTAAAACTAAACTAAACAAATTAAGAAGATAAAATCGTAGATGGTCAATCATTATGGCAGAGATGAAACAAATGCTCAAAATTCTTACATCATTGCCCATGTGTTTGAAATAAAACATAATTTCACTACAATGAATTTATATTAACTAAACAATAGGAGCTAGAATCCTTAGTAAATTTACTGGGACACTTCAAAATGTCACAGTCATTTAAGTCAAATTGCTCTTCTCAAGCTCTCCCTTAGTGTTTATCATGGACCATGTTCATTATTAGTGTGGTCTATAAGACCTCCTTTTTGAATTCTTGGGATCAGCAGATGTGGACGAATAACATCATTCCTACAAACAAGTTTACTATTACAATATCTTGCAGTATATAGGATTCATCTGAGCAGCTTGACATAGCAATGAGAATGGGGAAAATTGACTGCAAGTTGAGAAATGTCAAAAGGAAAACCTATAGTTGAAATCTTTTTCATCGCGCTAATTTTTTGTAGCTGAGGTATCATACCAAGGACATTTTTATCACTTATTCTGCAAGCAAAACCAAATGATTTAGACATAGGCAGGGCTGAAGCATAGTCCATTCAGACACATACAAAAATTTGTGTCACATGACTTGCATGTAGAGATGCAATGTTGGCCAACAACCAAACAAAGGGGACAATGCAGACTTGAAAATCCATTACAATTTAACCCTTTCAGCACTACAGGTAGATATACACAACATGCAAGATTATGTTCTCCACACTACATGTGGATATTTTTGACCAAGTGACTTGTCTTGATTAACCTAATATGACTATGCACCTTCCCATGAAACTGATCCGAAAACGTATCATTCTAATTGAAGACTCAGTTCCATAAATTTTGATATCAAACATGATAGGTAGTTGCTAATGCTTTCTAGTTTTCTGTGGCAATAATTCCCCTTCATATTGGTAAAGAATATTGCAGAAAGCTGGTGGGATTTGCTCCGATTAAAATTGTCAGGGGTTGCAAAAAATACTGTCTGCGACATGCTCCAAAACTAAGTACAGAAATATAGTAGCATTATAAGGCGGCATGTATGGGGTTTACATTGATGCAAGATGTACACTGGGGGTGGGGTTATACCTATACATTGGATTGAAACGAACACAGGTGTGAGTTGTTACTTACTGTGTTGCTTGAGTAATGATATTCGTTTGCCTAAGTAATAAAGGTCACAATTTTCATATTTCAGACTGTAGGATGGTTTTGGGAAATTATCTCAAGTTTTACTCAAGAAGAACTCACTAGACTTCTACAGTTCACTACAGGCTCATCCCAACTTCCGTCAGAAGGATTCTCTGAGCTGAAACCTACTTTTCAAATTATGTCAGTACCAGTGCATGCCAACCTTCCCACAGCTCATACTTGGTATGTCAAGTTTGGATTTTGAAGTTACATGCAAATATGTTTGTGGCATCAGTAAAGTGATTGTTCATATAGCATTAAGGGAGCATGGAGTCAGTTGTAAGAAGTTTTCTTTCGTACCAACATAAGTTTTCTTACGTACCAACAGCTTTATTACATATATTGTGTTGTTCAGTCTGCTGTTATATAAAGATGATAGATTGGAGCGTTGGCATTGCGTTTACAGTGTATACTTTGACTTCAGATCCCTGCTAGAGTCATCTGCAAATTTTCTGGGGCTTTACTTGCTTGTTTGTCATAATTATTCAGTGTCAGACTGAGTGGGAAGGGTTTGTGGTTCTTAACTCAGCTATCAGCTCTCATGTCTCAAGTGTTAGCTGGACATAGCTGCTGGGCAGTGGTGTCTCTACACTTCTTATCACATGGAAAAGTGGCTAAAGACAAAGAATAAACTCTTGTCTGTCAAATGGGGATGTTACATGGCAGTCACAGGAGCAGAGTTTGGACTGTTTAATTCATCCTGCTGTGTTATCATGTGGACACTTGTCAAAATGGGAAAGCAAATCTTGCCAATGTTTATCCATGATCTGCTTGAAAGGGCTCTTAATGCATCCCTGGTTCCCCCCTGACCCGGGGATACACTAAAATAGTAATCAAAGTTGTCCCTGCAGGATTTGTTTGCAGTTATCAGATGCCACCACAGGGTGTTGTTGGTTAATGGATCTAGTCAGTAGTATTATGCAAGAAATCATAGCCTGTTAGCACTTAAGCACTTGTGATAGACTTGTCCTGTTCTCATTGCAGGAATCTTTAGTTGTTCTGTTATTGTTTACTTCTCTTTGTTTGATTACAGCTTCAATCAGCTATGCCTCCCAACTTACGACAACCCAGAACAGTTTCACCGCCTGCTAAGTCTTGCAATCAGTGAAGGCTCGTCAGGCTTTGGTTTTATGTGAAGAAAGATAAGGTTGTCAGCTCTTGCTGGAGTTAAAGTGGATTCAGTGAAGATTACATGTTTTGTATGAAACCTGTTACAAGGGACAGGTGTCCAACATCATGTGTCATATCAAAGAGACCCTCCCCAGCCCCTGGGTGCTCAATCAGTACAAGTGAAGTTTTAATCTTCATGCATGCTTTGAAATTTTGTAAACATTCCAATTGCTAAATATTTTGAATAAAAACTTTTGTATTTTTTGTACATCTTATTGTTGAAAAGTAATGTATCGTAAGGAACCTTTTCTTGTTTTGAATTCAACAAGTTGAAATCATGCAGGTACATCTGTATAGTAAACCTAACTGTTCTTGATTGTATGTCATAAAGTTTATGTAAATTAGTGAAACATTCTTCTAGTGTGAGTAAAACTTGAAGTTTTGCTTTGCCATTAAGTCACTTGATGTAAGGTGATTGTTAACAGTATGACTGTATGTATATACCTAAGAGAAGTCTATCAAATTTATTACACTCTTCCGTCTAGAATAAAATATATTTCATAAAGATAACATTAAATAAAGCTGTCTTTTATGCAGTTCACTTCCTACTCAGTAGAAAAAAATTGAAGTCACAAATCAAGAGGTTGTAATCTGTTGCAACAAATTGCTTTTTGAGCACAAACTGACTTTTGTAGTAATCATGTAGTTTAGTGTGAATTTGATTCTTAAACTCAGGAATGTTGCTAGAAAACTGACTAATTACAAAGGAAGAATTTCCCTGAAAGCTGTATTGTGTTGTTTAACTTGTCTTAATGGTGTTGTGAGCTGTCTTAGTGCATTTTGTATGTAGAGCTTAATTACAGGAGTTGAGAGTAAAGCCTTGCTTCAGTCAACAGATGAAATGACCGTAAAATGACTTCACGAACGGTACGTTGTGTGGTTTACTTTTTGCAGTTAGTGTGTAAGCTTGCTGCCTCATGTTACTAAATATATGTTGTACAGAATCGCAACAATACTTACATTAGTGCTTATTTTTTATCACATTTGTGGTTACGGTACTGTGGGCATCATCATCTGAGTTTGTATTCATAGAGATTGTGTAGGGATGTTTGTGTATAGTCATGTAGCTGACAGTTTGTATTACAGTGGTTGTTGTGTTAGTAATAATACCATTCCTAGATAATCTGCTATCGTGTGATGTCCTCTCTAGCAATTACTTTAATGATTTAAATTTTTTTTAGATTTTCAGCAGAAGAAAGATTGTCCATCATTTCCAGGTTTAGTATAGTGTTATTCATTGATGTCCTGAAATATGCTTTTATTAACAGTGTATAGCTATCTGTGTAATGTATGATATGTTGTTACAAATGTGAGCCTTACTGAAAGACTGACCTTAATGTATTTGTTTTGTATGTTTTCATGCTTAAGAATTTTAATGTGAGTCTATTTCTGGGACATCAAAATTTCCCAAGCTTGCAGCTTTGTATTTGCAAACATCGGGTGCAATATTTTGGAAAACCAAATTTTTATATGTTCCTATTACTTGTGTGATTGTCATTGTCATAAATTTGTGGTTTTATTGCACCTATGAATAAAATGGCATTTAGTACAACTGTTGTTTGGCTATTTTTTGTTTCTTCTACCTGTTGGCCTATAAAATGCATAAGCAAAAACTTAACATGTCCTTGTAAATTTTGTTTCAGAGGGTAGAGTTGTAATTTCTCCCCTGAGTCATGTTTGTTTCAGACTAAGGGTTGTTGTATGAAGTCCAATTTTGTAATATGTGAGATAGTAGATGGTATGCTTGTAGTATTTTTTCCAAGTTAGAAATACTAGGTCACGAGGAAAGTGAGATTTAATTTGCACATGCTTTTAGCAACTGATCATTAGAAGTAGTTCTATTTTACCCAGCTTGTCTTTTGTACGATATGATAGATTACATTTCAGGCTTGGATACATGACCATCTTAAAGATTTTATACCTCATTGTTAGGGTATCATTTTTTGGCCCCTGACCTTCTGGCAAGAGTGTAATCTGTTGCTACTTTTACAATGGTAGGTTTTCTAACTTCAATAGAAGCATATGCAGTTAAAACTCCTGAAACAACATGGTGCATGGGAAGCCTGAATGTGAGGAACGCAAAGACTGCAGCTAAGGGGTGTAGTACATGGGCACTTTGACAACACTGACCGTGCACGTATTGTTTTCAGCCATGTATTGTTCGTAAAATGTAATACAGAAATAGTTAAGCTCACGCGACAATGCGTTGTAGTTTATTGCCCAATCACAGGCTTGGTATGCATAGCTGTAAAACACGTGTAAACAATTGATAGATATGTATGAGCTTTCTGGTACCAGTGTGGTTAATTTGGCCAAGGAGCTATAGGTTGGACAATAACTCCATGGTTTGGCCAATTCGCAGCAGAAGAGTATTTTCCTACCATTTCGGGTTAAACGCCAAATAAAAATGATGTTGGCAAGATGACCGCCGCCGTCCTGCTGTGATGATATACCAACTGATGAGATTTGTTTGGACACATAGGCGGAGCCAAATTTGATTGGGGGCCGGGGGCCGGGGGGGGGGGGCTCTTGTTACTTGCCCGAAAGATGCAACTCATGTGCTATTGCAGTGCCAAAAATAGCAACATATTGCCCAAAGTTTAAGGAAATAATGCCCAAATTTTAAGGAAAATATCTTGCTGGGGGCTGCAGCCCCTGTCCCCCACGTCCTACGCCTATGTTTGGACACGTATAACAACACAACCAATGTTATATGAATTCAGTGGGCATTATTCAGAAACTCTTGGATCAAAACGCTAAAATAATTTTTGCCCATTACAAATCTGTTTGCTTCAGAAGAAAACGTTATTTTCATCAAATTTTCTCCTTGATCAATTGAAACTAAATCTTCAGAATAGGTTACTGACATCTTCTGTTTATATTAGAATCAATCATGTCTCACCCACAACAGTCCATTTTAGATTCAAATTTCCCACTAATAACACTTTAACATGAAAATTGAAATGCTGAGCCACACAAGAGTTACGTCGGGTGGTGGTGTGTCCAATTTGACTATTCTCTTAGAACACAGTTTGAATCGCGGACAATTTAAAATGAACAATAATTACGTTCCGCTGACTCGTGATTTCCATGAAGTTTACATCACCAATGCACCCCTTTCTTTGGGCAATATGGTCCATACATTACATGGCGCCCCTCAGAGAATTGTATACATGTTATGCCGTACGTTAACGGTTTTCATGGTTTTTCTAGTAGTACTCAGTGACATTCAGAAGTGTAAACAGCGATCACATACCGGTATCACCTCTATGGTAGTAGTGAACCAGGGCGTTGGAAGATTTGTCTTCCAGGGGACCTGAGTGCAGTGGCGTAGCCATCGTTTTTTGAGCAGGTCACGAACCTTTTCTAGGGGGCACAATTTCTGAATTCTCTCCCTGTCTATAGTGTTTAGGCCTATATACAGAACTATGGTGCCCCCTTCCTCAAAGTCCAGATATGAAATTCCATATATGGGCCAGATATGGATTTCATATCTGGCCCATATCTGCTGCAGATATGGGATTTATATCTGGGCTAGATAAAAAATTGGGCAGATATAACCCAGATCTACGCCAGAACTAGATCTAAGCCATATATGGCCAGATAAAGTTTTATCTGGATCAAGTCTTTGTATAGAACAGATAAAATTTTATCTGGACCAGATATGGTCCTTATATGAGCAGAATGTATTTCCATATACGGCCCATATCTGCACCAGATACGGAATTTATATCAGATCAGATAAAAAGTTTGGCAGATATAACACAGATCTAAACCAGAACCAGATCTAAACCACATATGGCCAGATAAAGTTCTATCTAGATCAAGCCTTTATATGGCACAGATAAAATTGTATCAGGACCATATCTGCTCTAGTTATGAATCATAGTTAGGACTTATAGTCCACACTCCTCATGGAGACTTTAAACACCAGCTTTTTTTTCCAAAAGTCCCCTGACTCTCTGGCGAAGAGCCAGGGGCGAAAACCAAACAATACTCCCGAAGGAGTTCTGCTCCCTGAAGGAGTAACAACGTCCCCAAGGGACAAACTATGACTTAACTGACACCACCCGACAGTGGTCCCGTTCTAGACTGGCTGAATAGAGCAGGTCCCACCTGGGAGCTCCGCCGTTGTGATCAGGAATACTCCTGTGCCAGGTAAGTACTTTGAACACCGGTGCTTTTTACGTGCTAAAAACGGACACGGCCAGACCGGCGAAAGTACTTTGATCACCTTGCTTTTTACGTGCTAAAAACGGACACGGCCAGACCGGCGAAAGGATCTCTACATATGGCCAACAACCAAAAAACCGAACACCAACAACACAAACCACCAAAATCGCCCAGAACACCAGACCGAATCCCTCGACCAGCGAGGACACTCCAGCTCCGGTACTTTGATCACCAGCTTTTTTTTTCCAAAAGTCCCCTGACTCTCTGGCGAAGGGCCAGGGGCGAAAACCAAACAATACTCCCGAAGGAGTTCTGCTCCCCGAAGGAGTAACAACGTCCCCAAGGGACAAACTTTGACTTAACTGACACCACCTGACAGTGGTCCCGTTCTAGACTGGCTGAATAGAACAGGTCCCACCCTGGGAGCTCCGCCGTCGTGATCAGGGATACTCCTGTGCCAGGTAAGTATCCGGTACTTTGATCACCTTTTTTTCCAAAAGTCCCCTGACTCTCTGGCGAAGAGCCAGGGGCGAAAACCAAACAATACTCCCGAAGGAGTTCTGCTCCCCGAAGGAGCAGATCTTTTTTTTTTTTTCTCTTTTTCCCTCTTAGTCCCCTGACTCTCTGGCGAAGAGCCAGGGGCGAAAACCAAACAATACTCCCGAAAGAGTTCTGCTCCCCGAAGGAGTAACAACGTCACCAAGGGACAAACAGTGACTTAACTGACACCACCTGACAGTGGTCCCGATCTAGACTGGCTGAATAGAATAGGTCCCACTGGGAGCTCCGCCGTCGTGATCACGGACACTCCTGCGCCAGGTAAGTAGGAGCAGATCACCAGCAAACAATGTGTAAGTGCTCCATGAATTAGAATTTAATGTAAGTATTAGATTGAATTGAATTAAGTACATAAATTCAACTTATTTCATAACAGTGAACAGAAAAATGCCTTGAAATTTCCTATTTTATTTAATCACAGTGATATGGGCTTCTTATTTTAAACTTCATTACGTATTTGACTCTAAATTTTGTTTACTGCGTAGTGCATATTTTACTTTCAACTTCCTAAATCATGAAAAATGTAGGTTTAGATACAAGCTCCGCCCAAATATGCAAATCACTTGCCTAAGTTCACTTAGTACACTGCGGTATTAACAGAAGTGTAGCCACTAAATAACTGTAATGTCTGGGAAGGTGATGCTGTATCCAAAACATGTCTTAGTTTGTAACAAACATAATCCAAGAATCAAATCAAACAAATAATAAAACAAACTAACAAAGTGCTCATTTGCATATCTAGCATATCAAGTTATATCTGGCTTGATATGGCCATATAAAACTTTATTTGCATATCTGGAATTGCATTGTATCAAGTTATATCTGGCTTGATGTGGCCATATAAAACTTTATTTGCATATCTGGAATTGCATTGTATCAAGTTATATCTGGCTTGATATGGCCATATAAAACTGTATTTACATATCTGGACAGACATTTCATCAAGTTATATCTGGCTTGATATGGCCATATAAAACTTTATTTGCATATCTGGAATTGCATTGTATCAAGTTATATCTGGCTTGATATGGCCATATAAAACTGTATTTACATATCTGGACAGACATTTCATCAAGTTATATCTGGCTTGATATGGTCATATAAAACTTTATTTGCATATCTGGAATTGAATTGTATCAAGTTATATCTGGCTTGATATGGCCATATAAAACTTTATTTGCATATCTGGAATTGCATTGTATCAAGTTATATCTGGCTTGATATGGCCATATAAAGACTGTATTTAGCCAGATATATCCAGATATAAATCCATATCTGGATTTGAAGTAAGCCCCCCCCCCCCCCCGTAGCTACGCCACTGCCTGAGTGAACTGATAAACTACCCGATAGGTAACTATTTCATGGTGCGCTCAGGTGTGGCGCTAGGAATTGCATGACAGGGGAGCCAAGCTCCCTGATGGGGGAGGCCATCCACCCAAAGCCCCGACAGAGGCGATGAGTTGCCAAAGGATGAGGAACGCAACATATTTTGGCCCCTTTTTCAGAAATTTGAGAGTTTATTTGAAGACAATTTGCCAAATTTGGATTTTTATGGAAGAAAATTTGAAAAATTTGGGGTTTAATATTTTTTAAGGTAGATTGATAAATTTGGGATCTGAATGGAGAATCTTCCCTTCCTTTGAGCAAAATCCAGCAGATTGTCGGGGCGACTGAAGGTCTTTGAGAATTATACCTGTGTTTTGTGGTACGGATTAAGGCTCCCCGACGAAATGAGAAAATTTTCCTGACGGCGGGGGGGGGGGGGCTTCCCCGACGGGGCATGCCCCCCTTCGCTGGCGCCACTCCTGGGTGTGCTGCATTTGTCAATGGAAGACAGAAGCTCCATTAGACTTGACAAAGTCTCTCGCCGTTTTCTCTGCCGTATTCAGAATCATATAATAATGTCAGACACCAATAGTTTAATAGATTTCCTCTGCGTCAGAATGTCATCTTATGTTATTTTCCTTGGCCTTCCAAGAAAATGTTAGGTTGAAATCTCTCCCAGATGAGGATGAGGGGAAATGACACATTTTAGACCTTAAACATTCTTTACTTTGGATTTCATGCTCGAGAAACAAATTTAGATTTCAACAAGAAAACATAAATTTCATTTAAAGGGAAAAGGCAGTCACCCCAATTTGAATTAGTGTACCCGGGTATCCTCTGTCATGAATTGCATTTGAGAATCATGTCACAGTATATTTCTCACAGAGGTATGAAATGCACGTATATAGTATAAACACCTTGGTTCACCATGAATAAGCAATAATTATGTTCTAACATATCATGAGATGATACTTAAAGTGAAATAAGAGTGTCTCTGTAAGATTTAGCTGTTGTTTCAAAATAAGTTTGCAGCAACTGTTTGTATGCCCTGTACATTAAAAGTTTTTTTTACCAGCTCATTGAGTTTAGCTAATTCTTAATAGTAATAAATGGCTATTTATCTTTAGCCAGCGTATGTGCTGGTGTGTTCAAGCAGTGTGTAGCTTGTTGGAGGAAGATGGTTCATTCGTCAGGAAGAGAAACCCCCATAAGAACGCGTCCACGACGGGGACCTCTCCGGGAAAATTTGGGGAAAGGGGACCCTTACAGGTTGTGGGGCCCTTGAAATCATAATTTGGACAGTGAAAGTTTCAGTATATTTCTCTCAAGTAGGCCCCTGCCCCCGCAGGCTACGGCCCTTGGTGGGTAGCTTTCAGTAGATAACTTTTGAATTTTCTCAAATTAAGTTGACCCCCTGGTTAGGGGTGGAGATGGCTGCCAACAATAGGAGACTATATTTGCTCGTTTCATGACTATGGTGCACTGCATTTGCCAAAGGAAGCTCCAGGTCTCTTGCAATTTTCTCAGTTTTATGTAGAATCGTATAATAATGTTAGATACCACTAGTTCAAAAGATTCCCTCCGCACCCAAACATTACCGACGAATTTAGTCCCTATAACTTTTCTCAGCGCACACTGTACACCATTTTGCTGGAGGATTGATCTAGCTCTATCTGTGATTGAGATATTCGCAGCCAAGGAATTGAAGTACTCCCTTTGTAAAAATGATTTGAACTGAAGATATTTTAAGCACTTTTTCCTCATGAATGTCTCAAAGAAAAAAGTACATGTTAAAATGAAGGGTTAACATACATCGTTTTAGGTGTGGGTCCGGCCAAGGGCAGAACAAAAGCGGATTGGAGTTTCCTTTTGTGATGGTAAATTCTCAACCCGCGATTAACTAAGTCGTGACACCTTGAATGGGGTCAGGGACCGCGAAACGGCGTTTTTGGAAGTGAGACAGATTTTGGAGTGATCCGCGGTAATATGACTACGGGTACGGATGCAGGGACCCGCTTCAAAAAGCGTACCTAAGTCTAGAATTATAAGAATACATATTTTTGAGGTTTGAAAATGAATTTCATTCCTCCATCACCCTTTTTCATAGCTTCCTCCATTTAATGAGATATAAAATGTTGAAATTTATTCACTTATTTTGAAACGGTTGATTGTGCAATAAATTGTGATGTCCTACTCGTACAACTTTATATGCTTTTGTTTCTTTTTGAAATTACAATGTTTATATGACCTTCAAAAATTTACTGTTGTCTCGCATAGCATATTGCAAGGAGAGGATTTGTATAGTCAATTCACCCTATAACAGTAAGAAAGTAATCATGTTGGTGCAGTGGTTGCAGAAAAAACAAAGAAGAACAAAGAATGCAATTTGAGTAGTACAAGAATGGCATCACAAATTATTGCGCAATCTACCATTTTAAATTGAGTGAATAAGCTTCAACATTTTATATCTCAGCTCAGGAATGTCCTGTGAAAATGGGAGTTGGACCATTTGGATTTTATTTTTCGAGTTTTGTAACTACATTTTTGAAACTTTAGACTTAAGGTACGCTAAGGGCCCCTGATGGGATCAACGGGCAACACTCGATGGGGGAAGGGTGCGAAGACCCCTTAAGCTCTGACATATTTAATTGCCGGCCCAAGAAAGAGGCATTCCACTATCTTCTAATTATCTAATAGCCTTGAATTCGCACTAACAAGATTGGAAAAAGCGCTATTGAAATTTTTGTATTACAATGATAACTATCGGCCCGTTGATGCTGAAGGGGGATGGTCTTGTGGGTGGGGAGGGGGAGGGATGGTAGGGTTTGTATGGGGCCTTGGAAGACTTATGCCACACAAGCTATCCTTTACATAGCCAAAATTCCTTCCACCGAAAAATAACGTGTCTGAAAACATTTTATCGTCCTTCATTGCTTGACATACTCATCATCTATTATTATGCTACTAGTATCTCCAATTGTCACTTTTTTCAGTTGGCTTTATGTTGTCTATGAACAGCCTGATGACAAAACTACATTCAAGGTAAAAGTGGCGCGAAAATTGTTAGACATGACCCAGCCCCGCTTCCACCGCCACTGATGAAGGTCTGATGAGGGAACCTCTCCATGAAAAATTTGAAATAAAGCACTGTTAGATGTGAATTCCCGGCATCTGGCAATTAATATAGGCCGTATTCAGAAACGTTATAGTACACGTAATTAGGGAAGGTTACCCGACTTGTTGACTTCATTTTGTCAGTCTGTTTCGAGTACTAATTTGAGAACTAAGCTAGAGGAAACTGTTTGGTACCTTTGTTAGCCCCATTTTAAATCTACTATCTCATTTTGTTTCAAACGCCCCCTGACCCTCCCTTTAGAGCTTATCGCCCCCCCCGTTGGAAAAACGCCCCCCCCCCGTTAAAAACCACTGGTTTGCCCTCTCCCGACATGTACTGTTATTCTGTAATGTCGAACTCGCTTAAAGAAATATTGCAAACGGTGGGGAATTATTACCTTGTTACTCGTAAAAGCATTACAAGCCAATTCGAGTCTTTCTGTAAAAGAACCACATGCAACCGAGTAGCCTATAAAACAAACGAAAGGCGGCATCGAGTTTCTGGTGACTAGATTGTCAGTTTGTGTTCTCAGATTGACCTAAGACTATAGATACGTTTGACAGACATTTCACACATGGATCACAACGTAAAAGAGGTTACTTTGCATTTGAGCTAAACAAACATCATTTATGCTCTCAGTTCAAGTGAGCACTTTACTATCGACGCAGCTTGTTTGACACGTAGTAATCAAATAGAACACTCCAAGAAGAGGCATCTCCCTTTGTTGTGTAGAGAAAGGAAGTTAAATAAGTTAGATGACGGAGGTAACCTAGTGATAAAGTTTGCTCATCTTCTTAACAAGGATGTCCTTGACAACAACTGCACCGAACTGATTTTATTTTTCCAGTCATAACCGATTGTTCCTAGAAAGTGGACTTCATGAGTGAAAGTATTTGGTCAGTTTCGTTTTGTTTAGCTGTCATTCAGTTTATTATCTTGACGGTTTTAGCTCAGTACGTATTTGGCTCTTAGACTTGGCATTGTGGTAGTTTTAGCTACATGCATCTTACCCTGTAGTAAATGTTTTTGTCACTTTCATCAGTAGCAATCAGAGTGTGACTTTCATTGCGTCTATTTCAGGTTTAAACTAAATTTAACTTGTACGTTTTTCAAGGAAGTGATTTTTGACCTGCATGAACGAATTTAGAGGGCAACGTGATAATCCAGCATTGAAGTTTGTTGTGATCAGTTTTTATAGGCCTAGCAACTTTATTGTTCATTTCTTTTTCGTCTGAATTGTTTATCATATACCCTGACTGAGGAATAACTTATCTGTACTGAATGAGCAATAATTTCGAAGAAGAGAACCTTTCCTTCGTGTACGGGACCATGCTACTAAGATGAAACGGTTAGCTTGCAGTCACTTGTTATATACCCACAGTTAAGAAGAAGCAACCTGCTGCTCACGGTTTGTTGTTACATCTATTGCTTGGCAAGCAACAAAAGACTATAATTGTAACTTTGCTATATCTGAATGTACTATGATCCTTGCAATGGATATGCAAGCACACAACTCCAACAAGGGAGAACTGACATGGGACTCCGTCCAGGCCCTTACTAGCCATATCCAGTTACAAGCTTCTCGTAATAATACAGCTGCCAAGAAATTACTCCATCAGAATGTCTCCACTCTAAAGAAGATGGAATCGAAGGAACTTGTTGCCATCTCAGCTCAACAAAAACGAATTGTCAAAGATATTAAAAAGGTTAAAAACCGGTCACGTGGTGTGGATATTTGGTTGCAAGAGAG
Organism: Holothuria leucospilota; assembly: GCA_029531755.1. Taxonomy (NCBI): domain Eukaryota; kingdom Metazoa; phylum Echinodermata; class Holothuroidea; order Aspidochirotida; family Holothuriidae; genus Holothuria; species Holothuria leucospilota. The sequence continues at coordinate 71,544,552 of CM055963.1, read as the reverse complement.
CATGAAAAGAAATGAAGGTAAGCGCGCAATGGAATACGAACAGATTCAACGCAGAATAACACGCATGAAGCACATTGCTGGAAGCTGGAAAAAGTCGGCATCGATCCAATCGATGGCCGGTACGACGGGTAAATTTCATGAGATCAGTGGGTATGATAGATTTGGAAATTATCAAAGATTAAGCGGGAATTCTTTCGACTCGAAATATCACGGAATAAATATTATGGAAGACTCAGAGAAAAACGTTGGTGAATCATGGAGACAGCCAGTCACTGAAAATGGTCGATTTCCAACAATACTAAAATTACCAAAGATATCAGAGACTAGAAACGCTAGCAAACTTGACAGACAGAAAAAATCTTCCATGGATTATGCTGTCGAAAATCGTTTGGTTTCAAAAGGAGTTTTACCTAACACTTTCTCAAATTCAGAAGAAAAACGGAAGCAAGGCGATAGTAGTAAATTGCGAGGGCGTTTTTACTTGCTTGGATTGACAGTGGGAAAGCTGGCTGTAAAAACTTCTAGTATTACTAAATCTAGAAGACCGTCTGTCGAGAGTCGACGGTTATCTGTTGATACTTCTTATAGGTCATCTGTTGATCGTCGGAGGTTGTCTGTTGATAAGCGCAAATCTTCTGTTGATACTCGAAGATTTTCTGTTGATTCTTGGACTCATAGAGAAGGTTTAGCAAACCGACGAAAGCAAAATTTGCTTCCAGCTGACAAGGGAGATATCAATCACATGAGTACGAAAGGTTTTCATCTATTTGATTACAGATCACAACTTTTAAATTTAGGTAGGCAAGGTGATGAAAGTTCGGACGAGTCCGAGAATTCGGAGTCAAGTAATGATGAATTCTTCTAGTATGTGTGGCATCAGCTTTTGATCATTCCATACAATTAGATCTTCAATAAAAAGACACTGCAGAAGCTTTACCTAAACGCTGATCTATGGGAGCATTGCCATCGTTAACGTTCGTTGGACATCTACATGTTTTTTTACGGTTACTCCTCTCCGAGTTCAAATAATGTGTCGGCAACAGGCTAAGGTGTCGACATGAGCAAAGTGTCTGATCGTGATACAAGATAAGAAATAACTTGGTAAATATGAAATGTGTATTGACTCTAAACTGGCAATTTAAGTACTCGTAGTCACTCTGCCTGTATGTAACTATTTACCAGTGTATGTAGCAAAGAGAATACTGATGAATTCACAACACAAAATGCAAGATCATATTACTTTAATTTTCGTAGACAGTCTTTCTGTGAAAGATGCAACCATACAAAATCTCTTTAAGGAATATTTTGTTTCATACAAGATTTTCTTGCTCCCATGAAAACCTGATAAAGATTCCATAATTAAAATTACTTCCCAATAAACCTTCAAGGGTGACCTTCAATTTCATTCTATAGACTCTACAGCGTAGTCTAAATTTCAATCAGTTCGGCATACCTATTCGAACTTTGTGTGTGTATGTGTGAATGTGTGTGTGTGTGGGGGGGGTTAAATTATTCCCGATTTCAACCACGACAAAATATATTACTATTTCTACAGAGCCCTTTCTCATAAGGCACGGATTGAAGGCTTCAAACGGCATCCTTCCATGGAAAACTTGTTCGATTTTACCCTTGATGGTTCAATCTACACATTACCGGGATGCTATCTAGACTGTACTTTCATCAGATATTCCTACCTGACAAAAGGCTTTTGTATAAGGTAGGGGACTTGGTGAGAACCCGTCCCCCTCCCCCCAGAATGTAGCCACACTACTGCCCTGTACGCAGGTCACTCCCTTGCAGTTTGGTGAACAGCATCGTCTAATTTTCGGCTGTTTTTTTTTTAGGTTCACTGGTAAGTGTATAGGGGGAAAAGTTGTCACATCAAACAATTTTCGGGTATTAACTTGGGGGGGGGGGGCTACAGTGTAATTTAATTAGTTCTAGCCTTCTTGTTGTCCTCAACTTGGGCACACTCAAATATCATGAACATTATACCCCGGGAATTCGGAAATCCACGTAATGTTTTATATAAAAAAGTTGAATTTATATCAAGTTAGTTCTTTCTAGCTTAAACAGTTTGTAATGATGTTTCTATATTTAATCAGTTGTAGGATCTGAGTTTACTGTTTCATGTTTTTGTTACAGTTTCTTCACATTGCTTGAATGTTTTAATTAATTGTTTCAATATCAAATATTTGCAGCAAACAGCCTCGACCTGCAACAAATTATCAATGTTTCAAAATTTTGATACGAACAGTTTCCTTAAAAAAAGATATTGGTATACCCAAATGGCATCTTCTATTCTTCGTTCATAAATAAATCTTTATATTTGTCGGCAACGGCAAGGAAATATTAATTCTATTAGCGTTTTCTTGGGTCTGCGTTTATTCGAGAAATATTTATTAGACGAACGACCGAGATAATTCTGTAACAAGAACTGGTAGGACTGGCATGAATATAAGCTTCCCAGAAATGTTTACATTATCTAATGATGCAATGCGGACATCTCAGTGTCCAATTGAGGAACTCAGCTATATGTACATGGCCATCTAGTCGTGAAAAATAAATTTCAGTTACCAATTGTTGCCCATATGAGGCGTGCTCGTTTGAAGAGTTACATGACACAACGACTGAGAAATTGAATAAACGGGTTAAAGGTTCGATTTTATCACATATTTATTTGTTACAAGAAATGATCTCAGCGTTTTGTTTCTTGTATTATTCTTGTCGTGGCTGAATTACGTAACAAAAGTATGACATTGTTTATCATTTTCAAAGAATGTTTTTCATTTTATTACTGTTAGACCATTGTATAGAACCATTGACCATTTGAAAAATCATTACTTAGTCGTCAATTGTTATGACGTACCGATGTACCTGCTAACATATGACGTACCTGCTAACTCACAACCAACTGGACAAAGAAAAAAAAAAACTACCAACTACTCAAATTATTTCTCAAGTTGGATAGACGTCCCTCGGAAACACTGACTATGACCAGTGCTGGCAGGCCCTTAATAATTTAGTCGTAGCTGATATGGGACGATGGGGGTTCTTCATAGAGTTCGTACTTGAGAAGATTGATAGATAATATGTGAACTCTAACTTAAGGACGTCCTTTTCCAAAGAATGCTTAAGTAGCAACTATTTAATGGCACAGTACTGCCCTATAAGAAGGCTTTCTGCGCACTTTCAATCCAGCAGCTTTCATCAGTATTTTACAGACAGTAACGAGTTGACGTGGAAATTCCAAACCAAAAAAAATAAATTAACTAATAAAATAATTAAACATCGAAAATAATTTAAAACTGTGCAGTATACGGTATAAAAGCATGGGATACATCCACAGCCATCAATTTTCCTCCAGTCCTAGGGCTAGGGTGTCCATAGGGTCCGGTCTTTTGCCGGATTGTCCGGCTTTTGGGACACCTGTTCTCCATCGGCCGGCCTTACTTGACGTCTGACGCTGATTTGTCCCCCTTTTTGAAGGTCTTCCAGGTCAAAATGAAAATCTTACGAATAACGGAAATATTATCACAAATTATTTCGTTCTCAGGTTGTGCTCACTGGGCACATTGGCAAACAATTTATATATTTCTGCCGTACATATAGTCAGTTTGATTAGCCAACGCGTACGGTATTTAGCTTTGTTTCAGTTTTTCAGTTTCAGTTTATTCTCTTTGTATCCTCGTCTTGAGGTGTAAGAGACTATACTTACAATAATTACATAATGGAATGCGAAAAGAAAAATAAAGAAATGCAAAAAGAAAAATGAAGGAATAAAAAAAAGTGATAAATCACGAAAGAAACTTGGAAATACCTTCAGACTCAATGAAACGAATAATATAGTTCATACACAAAATATACGACAAAATAACTCAGAAGATACTTTTGGCTCCAACCTTACAACTTACGCTGGTATGAACAAATTAAAATCTTTTAATAATTTTACTACAAAATAAACTTCAGTTAACTAATGACTTCATGTTACCTATTTGAAAAAGCTCTTTCATATTTAAAGCACTGAAACTTCTTCTATAGTAGGGTTTAATAAAATTGAGTGTCTCAAGTGAAAATTTTGGGCATCCAGAAATGTAATGGAATTTATCACCTAACATAGACTGCGAACAAACGGTGCAACTTCTTTCATCAAATAAGATGTCCTGATATCTTCCGGTAACTGATGAAATGTTACTGCTACTACAACGAAATCTAGGCCTACATAAGTTTAAGCGATAAGGAAATGAGAGTGTGGTTAGGTACTTTTCAAATTTCAAATCAGTTTTAAATATTCTATAATTTTTACATTTGGTATTGTTGTGTACTTCGGTGGACCATTCTTGCTTAGAAATGTCACTTAACCTAAGTTTTTTAAGTTGTGAGTATGAGTATTGCAATTGTGTATGGGTTGTCAGCATTAATTTTTAATTAACGTCGGCATTAATTTCCAATTTTTGTCCTTTGTGGCTAACTGTTATCGTTTGTGCAAACAACACTAGTGTGTAGCAGTGACCCTGACATGCATCAAAGCTGGTCATGTCCTCCCTTTTGGGAATTTGGAAATGGTCACCCTATCAGTCCTAATGGGTCCCTGGATCAAATCCCTCTTCGAACACTTGGAATTTTGTGGGGACTAAAATTTACTTCAACCTAACTGTTCACCGTGATGCTGAGGGGGTCTAAATTGGTGAATTTTAATTAGGCACCTGATTGTTCGTTTCAGGAAGTTGTCCGATCCAGGAAGCTGTGAGTTTTGCTCGGTTCAGCTGTCGAGCAGTGGTTCAGAGCAAAGGACCTCCACCCTTCCCAGCCTTTGGGAAAGTGGCTAAAGACTGAAAATACACTTACGTCCTTCGGATGGGGACCTTAAATGGCGGTCCCGGGAGCAGTGTTGGGAGCGATTAGTACACGCCTGCCTCGTTAACCTCTGAAGAGAAGGTGAATCTCGCCGGTGTTCATCCACGCTCACTCTGGTATAGAAGGTCCTCGTTGAGCCAATTGGCTTCCTGACCCTCAAACGTTAAACTTAAACTTAACAAGTCTTCACAAAATCGACTACAGAAGCCTTCTGAAAAAACTGTTCTGTTGTAAGAAAACAGCTAATTCCCAGGACAAAACAAGAAAACAGAATAGATACCACAAATACATACGTCAGCAAAAGGTTTGCTATAGGAATGGTGTTTCGTCTTTTGCAAACATTGACACAGGCATCCCTCAAGGAAGTTGTTATCTATATAAATGGCACGGCTGGTCACTATGCAGGCCACTTAATCACCAGTTTTGATATATCGCTTAAAATCTTTACGACTCTCTAAACGGAATCAAGCCCACCGATCTTGTTAAATATTCTGGATAATAATTTTTAGGTAACCGATTCTCCATCTTGCCTCTCCCAAAACACAGACTTTTGGTCGATACTGGTACGTCAATATGATACTGTGTAACAGTAAGTAGAAAGGCTTTCACTCCGGGAATCACATACTAGTAAGATGATTTCAACGAGTACGCAGTCGAAGGTCTTGAGATGAGTCAAGCTTTCCTGAGAAGTGGCTCTGACTTCTTCAGGACTGATGCAAGGAAGCAAGTGAAGTAAAGTGTAACAGGTTAGACTTCTCACTGGACTGGGCACCGAAATGAGTTAATTTACTTTGATTTGGTTTTGGGACCAATATCATGTGGGTGTATGACCAAGGGCAATGGGGGTCCTACAGCCAATGAGCTGCAGACCCATAGTCCAGGGGGAAGAGGTGGCGTCCTGATACAAATGAATCCCACCCAGTGGATCGTGAGAACAAAAAAACCTGTACTACTGCCTTAAAATGTACCTCGCCTGCAGGAGGATATTTTTGGCCTTCAACACCTTGGCTGGCCACAAGTCGAATTCTCATATGGCGATCCTAAACTGTGCACCATGCACATGGGTCGCATGCGGGTTATCCGGTATATAGGCCCACACTAAATTTCGCACCCAAGATTCAAATAGAGCCAGAGTGAACCAGGCCAAACTATCCATCTATAGGAGCGCAGGCCACTGATATCTGTTTAACAATGAACCGTCCCATGTTGGCCACTAGTACATGGACTGCATTCCATGTGGGAGTCATGTTATTGTCTAGACCTAAGCTTGATGAATATTTTGTTACTCTTTCAAGACGGGCTTCTTAAGAGTGAGAGTACGTCCTCACTTCCCAATACTTTCAAAAAAGGGATCATAACATCACCGGCTCAAGGGACATTGCTGATGAGTTTAACAAATTTTGTTAACCTTGGGCCCTCTCTGGCAGAGAAGATTCGGCCAGTGACTTTTGATGATAGCTACTTGGGCAGTCCTAATCTTTCACTCCTCTTTCTTCTCCCAGTAACCGAGCATGAAATTGCCAAAATTGCCTATGCCTCTCTTAATCCCAGAAAATCGGCTGGGTTTGATAATATTCGTCCAAAAATTGTGTTAGAGGTCATTCCTTATATTTTACAACCGCTCACCCATATTTTTAACAGATCCTTCGAGACGGGTACTTTCCCTAATCTCTTGAAAAAAGCCAAGATCATTCCTGTTTTTAAGAAAGGAAGTGTTGATATTTTCTGTAATTATCGTCCAATATCCATATTGCCTTGTTTCTCGAAAATATTGGAAAGACTTATGTTCAACCGACTGTACTCTTTTGTAACAAAACATAGTATTTTAAGTGATTGTCAATATGGTTTTCGCTCTGGTCCTTCCATGGAGTTGGCGCTAGCTGACGCTGTGGATAAACTTTATTCTGCCATTCAACGTAAACAAAATTCAATTGGTGTGTTTCTTGACCTCTCAAAAGCTTTCGATACCATAGATCATAATATACTCCTACGTAAGTTATCACATTATGGGATAAGAGGAAATGTTTACCTCTGGACAGGGGCGGCGCCAGGGTATTTTGAAAGGGGTGGCAAACGTGGGGTGAGTAATCGCGAGAGGGGTCGAAGGGGAGAAAGATACCCCTCCTTTTTTAAAAATTTTTGTAAATTTTAGGTTGTTTAGATGCCAAATGATGCTTTCTTTTGTTATATTTTTTGTACTGTCACCCCACTCCCACAAAATTATGTCTTAAAATGTTATTTAGACGATTTTATTTTTTTGAGCTAAAAGCCATAGGGGTGGCAAATGCCTACCCTGCCACCCCTGTGGCGCCGCCTCTGCCTCTGGGTGAAAAGCTACTTGACTTCAAGGCAACAGTCCACATCTTTTAATAATGTGCATTCCACATCCCTTAAAGTAACACGTGAAGTTCCTCAGGGGTCCATTTTAGGACCTTTACTCTTCATTATCTATTTTAATGATATATGTAACGTTTTTGAGTCTTATTCCTTGGTACTTTTTGCAGATGACACCAATATTTTCTTCACAGACAATGGCAGCAACTTAGAGAAAACCGTAAATGATGAATTATGTAGGTTCTACAAATGGTTTGTGTCGAATAAATTATCATTGAATGTTGACAAAACCAATTATATGGTGTTCAACAAAGGTAGAAATAACTATAACTTTAATATAAGTATGAATAATGAGGCCCTTCTGAACGTTCATTGCACTAAATTCTTAGGAGTTTATATTGACGATAAGCTCTCGTGGAAAGATCATGTACAGTACGTATCAGCACAATTTTTAAAAGGCGTAGACATCCTATCAAAATTAAAATTTACTCTACCTCAAAGCGCTTTGAGGTTAATTTATTTAAGCCAAGTCTTACCTCACCTCTCATACTGTTGTAGTATCTGGTCCGGTACTACTAAATCAATTCTAAATAAACTTTTTATTCTTCAAAAAAGGGCCGTCAGACATATCACATGCTCTGCTCCACGGGACGAGACCAGTGGTCTGTTTGCCTCGTTGAATTTACTCATATTTCATGATGTAGTTAATATGAGTTTAGTTATATCTTTCGCTGTTTGAATAAGCTACTTCCAAGTTCCTTTTCTTCCTTTTATACCGTTAAAAATTCTGTTCATAACTACCAGACTAGACAATCTAACAAACTTCATACTCTTTTCGTCGATAGAGATGCTTTTAAAAAAGTCTCAAGTATAGATCTATTATGATTTGGAATACACTGCCCCAAAATTACCAGCTAAGTCATTCTGTTGCATCTCTGATGAAAGGTTTACTAAAATATTTTATTAGTACCTATTAATGCTGTAGGCGAGGGACGGTAGGATGGTGGGTGTGTGGTGAGGGGGGTATGGGAGGGATTGTTTCTTTTGTTTTTCTCTGTTTACATTTTGTTTATTCTTTCTGGGAGTGCTTTTGTTTTTAATACCTGAAGGGTTTTTAAGAGTACTTCCATTCACAACACTCATTTTATTAATTTGTTGTAAACTGTATAATCTGTCACTATGTTTATATATTGTTGTGATAAAACAAAATAAATGAATTGAATTGAATTGAATTGAATTGAATTGAATTGAATTGAAAAAATCATATTCGATTAAACTGTATCTTCTGAACTGATGAAATGCTGACTCCCCCCACATAGACGCCAGATTGGCCATCCCACACCACATCACATGTGTTCCGGGTTTCCCTCATAATTATGGTACTCCTTTGAGCCAGCATGGACAATACCCACATGCTGTGGCCTAGGGCTCACTTTATGGAACAAATACCGGCCAGGCCACACCTTTTTTGTATGGTATGATCCATTTTGATCCATTTTCATCCCATACGGAGCCCGTATGGACCAGCCAACTTCATGCCCACATGCATGTGGTCTTAAATTGAGGCAGAACCTTCTAGTCAAGACTTATTTTCCAATCGCTTCATGGTTAACCTTAAACGTCACGAATTTGTAACATTCCGTGCAAATTTTATTTTGCTGCTTTTCATAATACATCCTTAATAAGCGTCTCTGTATTATTTCATTTTTAACGCCTTCATAGGTGATAAAATATAAAAAACAAAATGATGTCGAAGTTCGAACCGTGGGATTAACGTCCTCACACGAGAAATACTGGATCTTGGTTGTAATAATGACAGCGCCATCTATTTTACGACACTAACCGCTCGCTAACATGTGCGCGTCTGTATACAGGCAAGTAGTCACCAATTAGAATAAGAAGTAGTATGCCCCTTCATTATAATTTATGTATGATTCATTTTAATCATGTGACAATTTTTGTTATTGAATAGTTGAATTCATGGAGAATGCAACTCCTTCAGGTCTTTGCAATTACCTTTTGTCTGAAATACCGTTTTAATTAAAAACAACTTCAGAGGTACTTGTAAGGCAAATAAGAGGGGATTTGCAAGAGTTTGCTAATTTTTCAAAGAAAATTTTGGGTGACTGCTTATAAACCGCAATTTGTTGTAATTTCTTGTTCGTTTCGGAAACATCAGGACAGTTTTGTCCATATAGTTATTAGAAGGAGCAACTGCAGCCAACCAGCCAACTACTAGTGGCATTACACCTATCTCCGTCAGTTAATCTCGATCTTGGTGCATGTCTCATTAATTTGCTAGCCTTATCAATCCCCTCGCATACTACCATATTCCCATTCCACACTTTTCCTTTTTTGTACAGAGAGTCACACCCACCCCCTTTCCACCCCCGTTCTTTCGGGATCGCTTCACTTCGCGGCTCTTCTCAGGTGGAATTTACAGGGGCAAGGGGGCACTTGTCCCCACTTTTTGCCAGAGATTAAAAGATATTTTTAAAAATGAGCAAAAAGAAGCGAGACCATAGAAATTATGGGGAAAATTTTAATATTTTGGCTCCCTGCTACACTTTTGTGACTTGAAGCTCTGAGATAAGGGTCGCTGACAGTACTAAAAGTACGTCATTACACGTACCATGGTCCTTGCATACACAATTCAGAAACCTGCCCTTGAATAGGGAATCGCAATTCTCAATAAATTTGTTGACGTGCTTCACCTTAGCTCAATATATGTAGGTGTCTCGTTTGAACTGCTGTCCGTAGTAAAAATTTTGTTGAATTACCTCGTTATTACTTCCTGTACGATAGCTTGAGTAAATTACTATTTCCAAAACCCTTCCAACCCTTCCCGCTGTTCACTTTTTCCACCAACTGCCACATTCCTCATTAAATTTCAACCTCCATAAGAAAACCATTTTCAAATTACATTAGGCTGGGGGACCCAGGATTTTCTCTAGAAATGGTCCAGAATGGCCGCAAAAGCCATCAAATTTTAGAAACCTCAGGGTGGACGCTCGGTCCTCAACCTCCGGCTTTGCATCTTAGTCGTTCGAGACCAAAGGCTTTGCCGACCACGACACCTTACGAAGATGCAGCCTCCAATGAAAGTTAATTCCCTAATATTTTAACTGGGAACGCCCATGGCCATGTCTCAGTAAGAAATACTCATAATAACACTTCAATGATTTTGAAAAGTATAATTGCTTTATTCAAGTTCCTATAACCCTCAAACTTAAATCGCCTTTACAAAATAATATTTTAACCTGTATTTTTGAAACTTATTTTCCAAAGTCTTGTCCCAGACCGTCGACAAAAATGAAACATGAAGGAAGAGAATAGGTGGCTGGGGAAAGTAGGAGAATCTTATGTAATGGATAATTGCATTTAAAAAATAGAAACAATAGGCCACAATGCGCCAGGATTTGCCCGACAGGGGGGACCAAGCTCCCCGACGGGGGGCTAGCAGCCCGAAGCCCCGACAAAGGTCAAAAGAACTAAAAACGCAAAATTTTGGCGCGCAAAGCGCGCCGAGAAAATGTTGGGTTTTTTTTTATAAAAAATTGACAGTTTGGGAGTGTTATTGAAGAAAACTTGAGAAATCTGGATTTGTATGGAAAAAAATTGAAAAATTTGTTTTTTTTTCTTTTCGGTAAGGAAATTGGAAAATTTGGGGTCTTTATTGAAGAATCTGTCCTTCCTATGAGCAAATCAAGCAGATCGTCGGGGCGACTGAAGGTCGTTGGGACTTTATATTTTATCGAACGACGAAACTGGAAAATTTCCCCGACAGGGGGGGGGGGCATGGCCCCCGCTGGCACCATCCTTGACAACGCTATTTTCTGGATCTCATTTCTTCAAGGGAGCGTTTCCCTCTCCTGCGGCACGATTTGCTGTTCCTCCTGGGTTTAACCCCTACTTTCAGACCTCAAATCTAGCCCCTTCCTCTCCTACTTTTGAGCACCGGTATAGTAGGAGCCCACAGCTCGACAACTACGTATGGACTTTAGTCCTACCTTATTGGTTGAATCCAAGTTTAAATTGGAATTTTTTTCCCTTGGTTAGCCAACAGAACCTAAAGATTTTTGACGGAAATTCTACTTAATAAGAAGAAAACAACTTGGATTCTATTCATTCGCAACCTGGTTTGTCTCAATCGTGTGATCACCTAAGCGTCGTAAAAGATGGTTCTGAACTACTTGTTCAGTGTGGATGGCTAGGCTTGCAAGATACATTATTATCATCAGTATACATGGCTCCTCAGAAACTTGCTCAATATAAGTATTCAAACGGTAACAGTAATCATTGCAGCTACTGAATCTTCGTTACCATAACAACGCGCGTCGAAGTCCAACAAGCAGTACGCTCCGCTTCAGGACGCGCGGGGTTAGTGTTGCGAACTTGACAATAGATAGAAAAACAAATACAATGGATTTGAATGGATTGAACGCATGACTGACTTACAGCAGATAGCAGACCACTGTGTGGATTTACGGAAAGATTAAGTCGGTTATTGAAAAAGCAAGGAGCCAGTGAACATTTGAATAAGATGGAAGGATGCAACCCAGAGGAAGAAAAGCTTGGGAGGAATGGCATATTTGAGGAAACTGACGGCATACAGCTAGTAAGTCGTACCGTAAGTTGTTTGCAATCTTATGATAGCCTTCGTAGATGATATGCATAAGATGGTCAATAATCATGTAGCGTGGTGAGTTAAAATTGACGCACCTAGATTTTTTTGTACCTACATGTAAGGCTATTTCATTGGCTACAGAGCCTATAGTATAACAGGCAGCTTTAGAAGGCCTATTGCCGTATATGAAAACAATTACACAACAGTCCATATAGGCCTATTGGAAAATAATAACTAACAGCTGTCATATATTGCAAATTGCAAGAGCTCTCTTAATTGATGTCTTTTTCATTACATGATGTGACAATTTGCAAATTATGTCAGTGACATAGGCGTAGGAAGCTTTTCGAAACTGGGGCCTTGAACCTTGTTTTGGATCGCCGTCCTGGGGGAGGGGTCTAAGAGGAGGGGGTGTGCTCCTCCCGTTTGGAAAATTTTTGAGTATTTGAGGGTGCTCAGATGCAATTTGGTGTGCACAACATTTTGGACAAACTTTAAGGAGAATTACTGCAAATTTTTGACATTTTTGACATTTGTTTAAAAATTTCATTGTATAGTGTCTTTTGTCTACGGAGGGGGGAGGGGGGGGGGTGTATAAGAGATGTGTTGATAAACCTACACTTGGAGAAAGTTTTGTTTATAAAGTGGCTAAGGTCACAATGGTGCTATTTTAGCCTAAGCTTTGTATTGGTCACATGTTTAAAAGATTTCACTTTTAGTGCCTATTTTCTTTTTGAATGGGTGTAAGGAGGGGGTACTGTTTAAGGAGGGGGTACTGTTTAGAGACCCTCCCCTTGGAGAAATATTTGTGTTAGTAAGGATGGTTTATTACATTCTTTGGATATCTTTATTATTTAGGGTTAATTGTTGACTGTGGCATGGCATGGATGCAATGCCACAGCCGAAGACTTGGTAGGGACCTTTCCCCTCTTATGGCGCTACTTGGAACACTGCAAAAAAAAATGATTAAACATTTTTTTAACAGATAATAAACGCGTCTTGGCGTTGTTATGTAACCGAAAAAACAATAAAATACATAAGCAAATTAAAAGTCTAAAACGCCAACTTTAACACATTGACGCCACTTTGACGCCATCTCGTAAACCCGTTTATGCGTTTGTTTCATGATTACTGTAAAAAAAAAGTTGTTTTTAAGTTTGAAAAAAAAGTTGTTTTTAATAAAAAAAAAAAAGTTTTTTTAATAAAGAAAAATTAACATATATATAAAACATATAAACGTGTTTGCGGAAGGCCCTTTAATTGACATCATTATCTTTATCATGTGTTAATATTCGTTCAGTCATCTACTGTCTTTATCCATTTTCTTCTTCGTTTTCTAATTCTTAAACGCCATAAAGTGTTAGAAAAATGAAGACGTCTTTTTTTACAATGAAGGCCTCCATCAGTTGGTGCGTAGCGTATTGGTATACTTATTCTTAAAAGTGCCTGTCAGATTGGCGAAAATGACACTGTCATAGAGCAGCAAAGTTGCATCTAAACATTTTCGAGACTTCATGGCATCTTGCATGAGGATGGAAATTCATTTGTTGGTACGAATTGCCCGCATATAAGCACGTTTGCGGAGGGGTCCGAGTACCTCGACGGAAAAATTTTGGGGAAAACAACATTTTATGTAAATTTCCCAGGTTCTGAGGGCCTGAAAACTTAATCAGGACAATAGAGTTTTTATCATTGTCACTATTTTGTTTCAAGTAAATTGATTTTCATTTAGGATTTGGAAATCTCAGGGGGCAACTGCCTCCCCTCCCCCCTGCCGCGCAGGCTACGGGCCTATAGTTGTACGCCACTGAAGTTTTGAAGACTCCGGTGGCACTCTTTATTAGTGGGGCACTAATGCCCATACTCTAGCAGGGAGCTGCTGAAGCTCCCTGCTCGTACCCCAATTGCTTCAAAATGTGAACCGCCGTCATGATCTAATCCAGGAGCTTCCCTTTCAGTGAAGCAACTCTCTGATTTAATGAACATAAGCGTGGATAAAAAGGAATTTAACAGGGTTTTGTTGGCGACCATGTGGAAGAAATTACATTTTCTCTTGCGAATAAATTTTTCAATGAGCAGCTTTAACCCATCCATCATCATCAGAACAAAATATTAGTAAGATAACTGACCTTACAGTTGTGTGCAGGTTGTGGCATAAAGACAGTTACAAACTGGTCATTAAATAATTTCCCGGAAATTGCTTAGACTAACAGGCTCGTAGTCCCCTTGACGACGAGCCTGTACCGTGGACCACTCTCGCAGGGAACGTCATTGAACTCACTCAGTAACAGAAGTATGCGGGTCATTATAATAAAGGGGCCAACTTGTCACATTTGGGTTAAATTTTCAATTCCAGAAATAAAATTTTTAACAACAAATGTTACTTTTTCAGATTACGTATGCGTACTGAAATATGCAAGTCATATCAAAAGTTTAAAAAAGAAAATATTCAGGGAAATAGTTTTTGGTTAAAAAAGGTTTCAGTCTTACTCCGTCTAAAAGGGACACCGAACAGAATTAGTCCACAAAATACTGAAAACATAACTTATTTCCCTGAAAAGGGGTGTGCAATGTTGAAGATGGTAAGCAGGGTAACTTTCTATGAAATTGAAAAGAAGTTTAAATGAGGAGATAGAGTTATATTTGGAAAACATACTTCTTAGAAGTTGGGCACCATTTGGTGTCCGGCGGTGTCTTGTTTAGTAAATAAAACTTTATCTTAAAACTTAACCGAGTGCAAACTGGTTGAATTTGGCAAACTTAGCACCACTAAAGCTTATGAGAGGAATCATCTCCCTCTCCTTCAATGCTTGTATGTACTGACAATTTGAAGGGGAAATACAGCACAATGTAACGCAGGAAACCTAATCTATTTATTCCCTTATTAACGGAATCAACCATCATACACTAAGTCTAAACAGGCCTGACTAAAATTACCCCAAAATTGAGACCTTTTAAAATATTGAAGTTGGCCGAAGTCTACCCTACAACTATTGATTAATGGGTTTACCGAGGGAGCAATTTGTTCAATTAGAGTTGCACGGATATTTAAACAATAAGATCTCTTACATATATGTGTCAAGTAACTTTCACCCGATTTCATTATTTTCCCGTACATATCCAGCTTTGGTAAAAATTATACCCAACTTTAACACTTGTACGCCTACACCTTCCACCCAGTGAACACCGGCAATTGCTTGGGTAATCTCCGTCTTCCACTCCAAATTGATCGGGTTTTCTTCAAACTTTCAATGGCTCCACCAAGAGGGCTGGGGCATGAATTCCGGCAAAGCCCCCCCCCCCACTTCCCTCAGTCCGCCACTTTACAAAGGTATACAACTTATAGGAGCAATACTCGCTCAACCCCCCTCCCAACCCCCCCCCCAAAAAAACCCGTTTGCACTCCTCTTTTGAAATTCTGACTGTGCCGTTGCAGACTTCACTTTAACTTCCAGTAAACCCGCATTTGAACTCTTCTGGGGGCATGTGCCTTTGAATTTCTCAAAGAAATAAGTGCCTAGTAGCTACATGATAAAATCTCTGTACAGTCGTCACGTACAAGAAGATATGAAGTGCAACGTTAGTTTTCGATCGTTTTCAATCAAGTGAAAGATCAATATATGCTGTACAGAATACTCTCTGACTGTGGCTCTGTTTTAGTTGATGTGCATCTTACATACATACACCCGGATAAAAGCATGTACTCAAGAAATGCTAGAGCTTTCAATAGAGTCAGATTGATATACATGACGTCACAATCAATCACCTGCCATTGTGTCTTTTTGGTGGCATTTAAGATTGTCATGGAAAGGAAAATAAGCACTGTGACAACTGTTTCAGAGAATATAGCTTACGTTAAAATACAAGGTGCATAAACCCATTGACTTATCTCGAATTATTGACTGCAGTTTGGTTAAAGACCTTTGAATTACCTCCATGAATACCATCTGGATGGTTGACACAATTGACTTAACCTGCTTAAACATACTAGGCGTGTGAAGCTGTTCTCAGTTGGGAGTTGAATATTGTTTCGGACGGCCTCTTCGGAGGAGGGGATAAGGGGTTCCCCCTCCCCTTTGGGAATATTTTAGTATATAAGGGTCCCTAGATGCAATTTAGTGCAACATATTGTGTGCAAATTTTAGTGAAATTACTGGAAATGTTAGACAAATTTTACAGAGGTAAGATATAGGGGTTCCCAATATTCTTGACTGGGAGACTTTAGCCACGTTCAATTAGTTGTTCCTTTAAGTTTAAAATTTCCGACAAAAAAAAAGAAAAAAACTCCGCGTGGGAGAGAAAAACGAGTCGATTTCATAAGTTCCGATTTCCTTATGTTTCTTTGCAGTGCCGCCGGCACGTGGGGCATGGGAGGTGCATGCCCCCACTCGATTTCGGAAAAAAAATCTGAAAATTTTAAAAATAATGATCCCAAAACGCGTTTAACCCATAGTTTTCTGTAAGGGATAGGGCAAGGTGTGTTTTCGACTGAGTGATGGATCTATTGTAATAATTTTCTATCACAAATGGTTCTCAAACTATCAGAATTTTGCACATCTTTGGCAAACTATCAAACTTTGCGCTTGCTCCGTGCGCTACAAACCTTACCTCAATATTGTTCTTATTATCAATATCTTCCAATAGCAATTCCCTGAGATGCACAGCAGCAAAAGTTGAAAGCTGCTTACCAATTCCCAGGTAAAAGATTCCCTTTTTGATTTGCATTTACGTTTGTTGGGGAATTGAAAGTATCTCGATGCAGAGCCTGAATGCAGATTTTGTCATGGAAATCTTATTTAGTTTTGATGGATTCATGACCATTTCCAACGCTAAAGAGGACTTACTTGGGGGAAAGAAAGCTTTTCAAATCCAGACCGGATTCCTCATCAGCTGTAAGGCTCCCCTTCTGTCTCCTCTGGAAACACTGACAACAGCAGTGCTGTGCTATTCAGAGCACACACACACATATACAGATACACATGGAGAAGGTTTTCAGTCATGGTTGGTTGAACTTCCATTCAGCAGAGACTGGCATTGGTTGTGAAGGAAGTTCAATGCCAAAGCAATCAATTTAAAAGATAAAACAGTTAAAAAAGGTCAGCTGTACAGGTGCAAGGGTCACTGTATACTGATGTTTCTAAGTCTTGGGGTATTTGCTCTGTATTCCTCTTTGGTGTTTAAGTCAGGGATAGTTTCTCTTATATACCCCGCTTCACTAACTTGACGTAAGGTTGCATCAAATGGGTAGCTCCCTATTATTTTTACCTCTAAATTGGTCAGTTTACCACCGTGGTGCTCTTTCATGTGTTTCCAAAATACAGAGTCTTTACTCCTTGTTTTTAGCTTTTCTTTGTGTTGCTTATATCTTTCTTGAAGACTATTGGCAGATTCACCAATATACCTTCCCCTTGCTCCATCACAGTCTCTACATTTTATTTCGTACAGTACTTCTCTCTTCTTACAGTCCACCTCTCCTTCTGTATCATTACATACCTCACATTCTTCACCCATACCACATTTTCCTTGTCTCTTGAAGGGATTTGATTTTACCAACATACTCTTCACAGATGTTCCAGTTTTCTCCACCACTTTTACTTTTAGACCACACTCTTTGTAAATCTTCCTGCATTCTCTTGCCAATTCACTGTTAGGGGTTGCATCAATGAATAATACTGACTCGTAATCACCTTTTCCAAACCAATTCATTTTTTTGTTGTTTTTCTCTTCATCTCTTATTTCTCTTTTCCATTCATTGGGTCTATACAGGGGGACCGTCCCTTCTCTGTCTTTCCTGAGCATCTCATCGAATTTCTTCTTAGCTCTGGCGTACACCTCTTCCCTCTCAGTTTCTGAGTACCGGCTGTACTGCATCCTATGTATATAGTACTGCACATGCTCCCTGAGCTCACTCTCCTCTAAAAGAGGAGAAACATTCCTCATTACCCTTACCAGGTCTGCTACTAAAATGCTGATCTTCGATTTCAGTTGGAGGGCAGAATCACGGTGAACAACATATCTGGTCTAAAAGTAAAAGTGGTGGAGAAAACTGGAACATCTGTGAAGAGTATGTTGGTAAAATCAAATCCCTTCAAGAGACAAGGAAAATGTGGTATGGGTGAAGAATGTGAGGTATGTGATGATACAGAAGGAGAGGTGGACTGTAAGAAGAGAGAAGTAGTGTACGAAATAAAATGTAGAGACTGTGATGGAGCAAGGGGAAGGTATATTGGTGAATCTGCCAATACACTCTAAAAAATTATTGCCCAACCTGGGCAAAAATTTACCCAACCGTTGGTTCCGTATGCCACCTAACCGGAATTGGGTAAAATCTTGCCCAACGTAGTTGGTTAAGGGTTTTACTCATTAGTTGGGCAATTTTTTTACCCAACCATTTGCCCAACTAATTAACCAAACATTTTGTCCAACCAATTGGGCGAAAATTTTTCCCAACTTTTAGGTAAAATATTTAACCAACCAAGTTGGGTAATTTATTACCCAATTTCGGTTAGGAGGCATACGGAACCAAAGGTTGAGTGAAACAAGTCACACAACGGGGTTAGAACATCTCAGAGAGTTACGTTATACAAGTTTTAAAAGCTACCGGCATTGCTAATGCTAGCCACTTTTCAAAGTAGCAGGATTTAATTAGGAAATCATATATAAATGAATGTTATGGTCTGGCTACTATATATATTCAGTGAGACTTGTTTGTTATTATTAACGATTATACAATTTTCTTCACGATATTTCATTTCTCCTTTTTTATGTTGTATTGTACAACTGAGAAACATAATTTTCTGTAAGAATTCACCATTGCCAGCTTCAATTTATATCAGTTAGACCTGCAATAAAGGATAAACACAAATTTCCTTTGAAAAATTCGGAATGTTCCATTCAAAGGATAGGTAGGCTATATAAACATTTCACAGCATTTTAAACATGCACTTTTCTCACATTGTTGTAGCAAAAATTCCCTCAGTGTAAGTAAACGCTTTGCAAAATGTTAATTGTGAATGTAAAAATCTAGAAATAGGTGTTATTAAAAGAATTAATTGGCGGCATGTTGAACCAGTGTTGGGTAAAGAAATTCACTTAAACCATTTCACCAATAGTTGGTCAATAGGTTTTTCGGTTCTTTTGTCCAACATTGTACAAGTGTACGTAGGTACGTACGTACCGTCCGTATACTGCAGTACAGTATAGTACCTTTTCATTAATTGTGTACGTACGTATGGCGCGCAAATCAGTTCACTTTAACCAACCTGGCTAATATTGCAAGAGAGATGGACTTTACCCAACCTGAAGGTTAACCAACCCACTTGGTTAATCTGTTTTACCACTTTGTTGGTTACCAAACTGCCCAGGTTGGGCACTTTGAATTTTAACCAACCCTTTTTAACCAACTTTTTTAGAGTGTAGTCTTCAAGAAAGATATAAGCAACACAAAGAAAAGCTAAAAACAAGGAGTAAAGACTCTGTATTTTGGAAACACATGAAAGAGCACCACGGTGGTAACTGACCAATTTAGAGGTAAAAATAATAGGGAGCTACCCATTTGATGCAACCTTACGTCAAGTTAGTGAAGCGGGGTATATAAGAGAAACTATCCCTGACTTAAACACCAAAGAGGAATACAGAGCAAATACCCCAAGACTTAGAAACATCAGTATACAGTGACCCTTGCACCTGTACAGCTGACCTTTTTTAACTGTTTTATCTTTTAAATTGATTGCTTTGGCATTGAACTTCCTTCACAACCAATGCCAGTCTCTGCTGAATGGAAGTTCAACCAACCATGACTGAAAACCTTCTCCATGTGTATCTGTATATGTGTGTGTGTGCTCTGAATAGCACAGCACTACTGTTGTCAGTGTTTCCAGAGGAGACAGAAGGGGAGCCTTACAGCTGATGAGGAATCCGGTCTGGATTTGAAAAGCTTTCTTTCCCCCAAGTAAGTCCTCTTTAGCGTTGGAAATGGTCATGAATCCATCAAAACTATCAATTAAGACGCTGGCCAGAATCAGGCAATTGACTAAGTCAATCACCTACAACAAGAACACTGTAAATCTTATTTAATTTAATGAATATTTTCGGAGCGCTAGGCGGGAGTTACGTCACGGTTTTAACTTCAGCACTCTCATGACCATTATTAATATAGGCCTAATAATACATACACAACACTTTCGAAAAAGAGAGGTACATTCCAACCTCTGTAGGAGCTTCTCATCGATATGGGATCTTTCAATCTAATTTGTAGCTTATGTGGAAAGTTGAAAGTACGTATTTGCCGTCATACGTTTTTCAAAAATTTTTACTGAGCACTTCGCCCCTTCACCACTTTTGCCTTATCTATCAGGGAGATCTAATATCACCTCTCAGAAGCTATAATTTCCCTCCCTCTCATTCTTCATTGCTGGAAGCTGTTCCTCTGGATTTTTGTTCAAAATTAGAAACAATACGATAGTTGTTGAGTGCTCCGTCGGCACCATTCTCTATAGTATCATTCCGGGATGTCACGTAATAAGCATCATGTCAGTCCCCCATTTTACTAATCCATGGCTTCCAGGAGGTCCTATACCAGCCTTAGATGCCCATTTATACTATTATAATGCACAATGAAGCAAAGGAAATTTTTCGTAATAGCCCAAGACTGTTTCTGTGAACTCCACGCATGTATTTTTGCGCAAAAACTTTCTCCGAATAGCTGACAGTAAAGTAGCCAAAAAGGGTGCTTCAGGAAGTTTGTTGACAAGGTACTCTTCTCTTAGACATTAGACACTCCTCTTTCATCTAGGCCCTAACCAAAAATTAGAATTCACTAAACTATGGACATTTTCAAGCAGTATAGCCTATGATCAGTTGCAAATATGTACCAAAGATAGCACCATTTTGCATAAGCAACCATAAATAACAACAATATCTCAAAGGGGAGGAAGATACCCCCTCCCCTTAGACCCCTCCACCAGGACGGCACCTTTACGTAGTAACAAAAGAAGGATCCCCCACTGCTGTATACAATGGCAGGTGGCCTAAAAAAGGTGCAATTTACGCAGACTTGGCGGTTAAACTGAAGTGACATTACGACGTGCCCCCGAATCACCAAACCCTGTGGCGCCATTGTTTCTGTGTAAATTATTGGTAGTTTATATGTGGTCGACTCTTTTCATGATACAATCCCACTACACATGACGTTAACTCTAGATGATTTTTTACTGAGTAAAGTCTACTATTGATCTGATCGATCGATCGACAGGAAACCTTGACTGACTCCCTTCAAGGCATGTACGTCTTTGTGGTAACATCGTGCGTGATCAATTAGCAAAACGACTTGACAGTGAATTCATTGACTGTCATAAGACAATATAATCAATCGTGTCACTCTCACGTGACACTTACCGTTGTCTGTCTGAAGTCGTTTGCCCGCTGATCGATAGAAGTTTACTGCTTGCAAGTCTTCCTTTTGTTATCATACATTGTTGGTCAGTTCAAAATGTTTTGATTGCAATCGCCATGCAAACATTTGAATATGATTGTCAGTAATGTGGCTTTAACGTCAGAGATCTATTTTCTCGCGAGATAGAAATTATTAGCCAGCTTCTTGTCGCTCGATTTTTTTCACGGGACCGCACTTTGTTGTGGTAAATATTGCAAAAATCTAAATCTGGTGATCAGTATTCAAACAGAGAGCAATACTCCAAAGAAATATATTCCTAGCTTTATATAGGATGTCGGATATGAAATCTTATTAATAAAGCAGGATACACCTCTTCTAGTTCAAAGACGCAAGCAGCCAGAGTGACTGACTGCAATGAATTTGATTGCTTCTCGTTAGCAAATTAGGCTTTTATTCAATTTAAGCTTTCTTGATGAACCACTTTCGTCAGTAAATGCCTCTACCTTCACTGATAAATCCTTGTAACAAGTGTGAATGTAACCTTTTCAGTGAGAGAGGGGTAAGAGAATGTCCCCTCAATGTCAATTTTAGAGCGTTTAATTATCCTTGTGACATAATCATTACTCCTTGAAATATGAACAGCCGGTAACGAACCCTGGCAATACGGACGAATAAGTTAAATCACTGACCACTATACGGAAGAATAAGTTAAATCACTGACCACTATAGTGGTCAGTGATTTAACTTAATCTTCCGTATTGCCAGGGTTCGTGACCGGCTGTTCATATTTCGAGGAGTAATGATTATGTCACAAGGATAACGTTAATGCAATCATGTAAGCGGCTATTCTGTAGTTACTTCGGTAGTGTGTGCATCGATGACCCTTGATCTAACCTTTAATTGTTGACAACTGTTCTTTGCCTTGTAATGACCTTTGTACTTATTGCGGAGTTTCAGAGGAGAGGAAACTAAAAGATGTTTGTTGTTACTGATTCGAAGCTTATTTCATATCTCATATACATCCATGCAATAATAATGTCAAATCGAATATCGATCAATGTTCACTGAGATCCTACGTATCCTCGACAACTCTATGGCAGTTATAAGGGAACAAATGGTAATGATTTACTTCAGTTCTGGATATTTCGATCTTGAGACTAACATCGCGAACTTAAGCGTCGTTAGAGACTCACGTTGCTATGCTAAACCAGTACTACAAACAGTTGAATAAATATGAACAGAAGCAATACAAACTCATATAGTCCCTGTGTAAATAATTTAAGTAGATTGATATGTCGGAACTGTTCAGTGCACAACAAAGGTGCGATGATCGTAGACGTGATCAGTAGGCTATAGATACAGCCAAGGTATACTTTGTTATTGAAACAAACCAGAATTAATAAGAAAAATGAGTGCCATCGGGAAAGAAAATCAAATGGACAGAGATCAGGAGTCACCAGGTGTACCAACGATTGCTCTTAGTGAAGTAAGTCACTAATTTTCCTGTTACTGAAGACCGAAAGAGGGGAACTTAATCGAGTTTGGTTAGAGGTCGCGGCCTCATATGTAGCTGTTACTTGAAGAGTGGTAAATTACAGGAGCATGAATTGACGCTAGTATTGTAAATTTTCATCATTTGCATGTATGCCTTCACATTCATGCAGTCCTCCTCTTCGGTTTCAAAAGTTAACCCTACTTTATCGGTTTATTCTCTAAAAGTTTTCCGAAGAATCCGGGACACTACCTCCAGACGATACATCTGGCATGTTGGGGCCACAGGGCGACTCGGGAAATCTTGCCTCACATCTTGGTACAAAAAAGACTCTACGGCCAATCATTTCTGATGACAACACAGAATCGGGCCATGGGTCATCAGAGAGTATCCGATCTAGCGCCGATCACACCCTGCACTCAGCTGTATCCTATGAGGATGATGAAGACGCCGATAGCAGTGACAGCGGATGGGATACAGATTTAGAAATAGAAGGTAAGGAAACTGTGAGTATTAGTGAAGTAACCATATTGGATAAGCTGAGGCTAATATGCCAGTGCCGTTAAATACACAGGACAACAGGAGATAGCTTAGTTAAAACAGTGATTATAAGCCTATTGTACGAAATACGGAAGCTTGTCGTTTCCATGTAATGTTTTCAACTTTTCGAACGTTCATACACTATGAAACTATTGTGTTCTTTCGAAATTCTTTTCTTAAGTACGATAAAAAAATACACCCAAAACAAACTCTCGAAAGTTAAAAAGATTTTCTGAAATTGAAAAGAATTTTTACACGTTTTGCCTTCTCATGTCCTGTGACGTCTCCTTGTCTAGGTTAGGTTAGATTAGATGAGGTTTAACGTCCCAGTTTCCAACCAATTGGTTCAAGTCGAGACGACCACGGCCTTTTTTCCAGTTGTGGCTCACTGGCTTGTTTTCCCTACTCCATTGTTTATGCTGGGCACCAAGCACAAAGGCAGTAGGTTCCATTTTTAAAGTCTTTGGTATGACCCGGTCAGGATTTGAACCCTAGACCTTCCGGCTGCAAGTCGGATGCTCTAACCACTTGACCACTGCAGTCGGCCCCCACTATGATACCGTCTCACACGAGCAATTACGAAAAAGCCGACAGAGAGCTGTCAACTTGTCAAGGCGTCGAAGCATAAGCGTACGAGGCGGGGGCAGGCCTCCCAATTTGGGCTAAAACAGTGACTCCATTCGGGCAAATGAGACAGCCAAGAAAACAAATTATGCCCTTTTGCAATCGACACAACGGTATCAAAATTTGGGCAACTTGGTTCAAAATTCTAAATTCGGAAAAAATATCCCTGACCCCCCCCCCCAGAAATATTGACCCTCGTACGCCTGTGCGTCGAAGTAAACCCCTTCCTGTACTCAGACACTACATACACCAATCAAATGTTATCGGTGGCAAGTTTTGATTTCAAATAGACTGGAGATCTTTTTATTCCTCCATCATAGTCAGCACTGAAGGTATACTGCACTGGAGTTAACAGGAGCGGATCTAGGGTCTTTTTTGACGGGGATGGGGGGGGGGGAGGTCGGGTCCAACATAAAAAGGGCGCATCCCCAAATCTGCTAGTTACGATAGAGTTAAGAACATATCGGCAAGATGAATACATCAAGCTAGAAACATCTAAAACAAGAGTACCGTGCACTCACACTCTCTTCTTTCGTGAAAAACCGACAGCCGTTTATATCTTACTTCAAAGCGCGCTGAAAGTACTGCACTGCCAGGGCCGTGGCCATTTCGAAATTCATGGGAGGGGATTCCATTCACGTACCTAGGATGGATGGAAATCGGACGGATCCTTCCTTTGTCACCCGGGGCAGGGTTGCTACATTGGGTAAGGTTCTATGAGATGGTGGCATTTATGTAATGTGGCTTAAATTGAAAATGGTACCATCTTTGGCAAAGCTTTGAACTAGTTATGTGTTTAGAACAGGGGTCTCCAAACTTTTTTGCTTGGTGGCCCCAACTTTCTACTCCGGAATCTTGGTGGCCCTCAAATTGAAGTCTGTTAGAATTGGTTTTGCAGTGTTAATAAAGCAGATCACTGGTTCTTACATTAGAATCACTCCCATTGCTTATTTCTAATGAGAAATTTGTCAATTATTTTCCGCTCCTGAATACTTTTCGCGACCCTTCGAAATATTTTCGCGACCCTCAAAAGGGTCGCGACCCCTAGTTTGCCGACCCCTGGTTTAGAACCCTTATCAATTTTCAATTTCAATTTGCTCAACATTTATCCGAGTCACTTTTCAGGATTTTAATACAAAGAAATGTACACCAAAGTCAAACAGAGATGAAGGACTCAGGAGGAACTCAGAGAAAGGTCCAGAGCTTGTGGTGTGAGTCCTCTTTGTGCAGACATTTACCATGGTTGCAAAAAGAGCATATGTGTATGAAACGAAAAAGAACGACGACAACTATTTTTATTCATTAAATGAAGTTTAAGAGATGTCTTGAATGGGCACAAAGAGTTACAGCTGTGGATTTTAGAGGGGGGAGGGAGTCCCATAGGGAACCATTAGTCGGTACATAGCAAACCAACGAAATTTGTGCCAAATATTACTCCAAGACTAAAATGCAGGAAGTTGCACTTCACAGGCTGCGTGACTTGCATCTCAACATATTTTTTATATATCATGATTCAGACATTCAAACTAACCCGAGAAAAGATACGTTAAACAACTTAAGTCGAAAAATCTTGTTGTAGGAGTAACGTATCTCTGCTTTACTCATCGTTTTATACCAAAACATCCTGGGGTAGTATAAACGAAGTTCAGCATATGTCATACGTGAAAAAGGATTGTTTAGTAGCCAGGATTTTCTCAGCAGGGTGGAAGCACCGAAGGGCATAGACGTATGAAGCCAGGGTCTACGGCCGGAGGGGCACATTTTTTTCTCGTCATTTTCCAAATGTGAAGATGCGACAAGGACGACGATGGGAAGAGGAGGGCGAATGGGGTGTCTGAGGTGACCGACACGGGGTTAGGCATGAGACGAAAGCTTGTACAAAATAGGTTACTATAACTTTCTTTTTATATCCCAGGCCAATTGGAAACAATAAAAATACTTGTATCAAGTCAAGTGCTAATTTAGTCTCTGGATATTTGGCTCGCAGAATTGCATAGTGGCATTATTTATGCTTGTTTCTTTCTCCTTTTTTTTTTGTTTAGACGAGATCAAACCAAATATTTACGACGCTACTGGTAAGAATATGTACTTGAAGGCCTGTAAAGACATCGGTGTGGTTCCCGCATCTACCTTTCTTCGTCACATCTCATCATCTTCTATAAACATGAAACATCACGGACTCGGCCCACAGGGGGCTAAAGCTATAGCCATGGCCCTTGTGGTGGGTATTCTTTGAATATAGCATCCCATCGGTTTCGAACATCACCTCGTTGGTAATTCCTAATTACGACCGAATCCATCAATTTTAATTAGTTTATTAGTTAATCCCATGAACCAGCTCCAACACTCGTTTTGACAATACCAAACATTATCCGGTGTTTTGTAGAGTTTCTACCATGAGGTCTATGATAGGAGAATATCTGTACGGTCAATAGCGCCCTCTTCTGAACGCCTAAAAGATGGTCCGTTCTATTTTAACAATGATCCGTAGATCTTAAGGCCGGTTCATACTTCAGTATAGCGCTATGAGGTTTATACTTCCAAATTCTCACCCACTATAAAGCTATAAGGAACATATATGGCCGTCCCTTGCTCTTCCGGACCAATCACGAACATAGCTCAACTAGAGTTGAACAGTGTTCAACTTTCATAGCTTTATAGCGCTATACTGAAGTATAAAGTGGCCTTTACAGTTGTTTGTACTTAACTATAAAAGCTACACAGCACAATTTGCACACGTTCCGTGAAAAGCCACACTACATCTAAGTTTAAGCTTTCTTTACCAAGAATTATTTAGCCAACTGCATCCTGATTCCTTGGACTTTTTTATAACCGAGTGTTTTTATTTACAAGAGGCTGATAAGGTTTTGACGTTGCACACAGAAATACACTTACACAGGTTAAGTAGCATGAGAACTCTAGAACTTTTAAGTAAAAATTTAAGCATATTTTCTTTCAAACTACACATATCTTGTTCAGTGAAGTAATACACATAAAAAGTGTCGAAATTATCGTTTTCTTGATCAATTACACAAAATGAAGGTACTTTCTAAATTAAGTATGCGTAATATTTTACTTGAAACTTCTTGAGATCTTTTTTCACTTAACTGTTCTGAGAGGGTATTAGTCCTAAGGCAGACACTTACATTTCCCTACACACAATAATTTGTTTCCACACCGCATGACGTGTGAGTTAAATATTTCTTCTGTATACCAGAAGTGTTTTCAAAGCAACGAACAATGCAAGTCACAATTATATTGAAGGGTAGTTGTTTTGTGGCGATGAGCGATCACGAATGTGGGAGAAGCCCATAACTTATCAATAACTTCACGCCGACTGGCTA
Organism: Holothuria leucospilota; assembly: GCA_029531755.1. Classification (NCBI taxonomy): domain Eukaryota; kingdom Metazoa; phylum Echinodermata; class Holothuroidea; order Aspidochirotida; family Holothuriidae; genus Holothuria; species Holothuria leucospilota. The sequence goes on along the minus strand of CM055963.1, from coordinate 71,517,340 downwards.
ACCAACTCAATAATTTAGATCAAATTTGGTTTCTTTGAAAGGCCACTTAAGATGGGCAAAACTGTAGATTGCTCTTGGATGAAAAACCCTCGTTACTTTGACCCGGCTGACGATGAGACCCCGAACGTCCCGATTGCTAAGCTTCATTGCTTCATATGCCACCGCCTTTATTAACTCGGCCACAGTACATTCGTAATTGACGTGGTGGTTTGCCGGGGATTTTTCTGTTTTTCTGTTCTGAGTTGCTTGCATCTCCTTGCGGCGAGACTGAACAGTTCATACCAGATATCTATAGTATTCGATATTCCAGAAGGCATTTCATGTTTATTTGTAATATTACCCGCAGTTTAAATTATTTTTATTTCTCAGACAAATACTTCGGTGCTTTCTCTCGATCTTGAGGACAACTGGATAGAGGGCGACGGTGGAGCCTACGTCGCCGAGATGCTCAAGGAAAACTGTTACATCGCAGAACTTGTAAGTAACCACGGAGACGTCTTGAACAAGATAATATAAGTCAGCTGTGTGGTGTCCGTATCTATGGCAAAACGGAATTACACATATTTGTCAAAATGGTTTTGAGATTTTAGCGTTGGCGCACAATGGAATAGAAAGCATTGTAAGCATGAGCAAAATAATTTACCCAAAGGGTAACAGTCAACTCACAGTCTGTCATTGTAAGGAAGAGTACAGAATATCTTGAGTGGGAGCATATAACCTCTCACTGTTTCATCGTACATCCTACGTATGTCTACATGCAATGTATAAATGTATAACCTCCGTCTGTAGGAAAATTGGGTCTCATGCACGCACCCAACCCTTTGAACCTTCTATAATTATAATTTTGTTTCAAGTTATATGTGAGCTCTATCTTACTTTAGATTTCGGTTCTTCGATTTATCTGTCTAGGACATATCTGAGAACAAACTCAGAAGTAAGGGCGCTAAGGCCATTGGAGAAATGTTGCAACAGAATACTTGCCTGAAGAAAATACAACTCCGAGGAAATCAGTTTAAAGACAGAGATGCACAGTATCTGGCAAATGCACTCAAGGTAATAAAATGGTCCACTACAGGGGGTTTCTGGACATATCTCTATTTCTATACTGGACAGGTCCTTGGGAGAACTCAAATTACTGCGTGTAAATAACTGTGTCGTTATTTGCCAACCCGGCGGTCGACAGAGTCTGCATTGGCTGTTGCACTCGTAATACTTTTCCAATATTTACTTAAACAGTGGATAGTACATATTCACAATTGCTGCAAAGATTCGTGACCAGACAATTACCCTCCCCCACTTCAGCTTTATTCCCACCGGAACGATTTTCCCTCGGACTACCCCCCGGACAGTTCATACCGGACAATTTTTTCCCAGACAGTTCCCATAAGGACAACCCCCACCAAGACGTTTAACGCCCACAACAATAACCCTTCCGACAACTTTACCTACCAGAAAATTTGGAATTGTCCGGGAGGGGGGAGGGGGAATGATCCAAGTGGAAATTGTTAGGTTTGGAAATCGTTCGGATGGGAATTGTCGGGGGGGGGGGGTGAGGGAGGGGGAATGTCCGGGGACAGCGAATGTTACTTATGGGTGAGTATGTAAATATCCGTGACTAAGGTTCGTCCGACGTCAATATGTCTGAACACACAGAATTCTAGAATGAAATCTTGCGTCACTTTATTAAATTGTGAAAATTTCTTTATGACAGAGTAATTACATCATGAAAGAAATTATTCTCAGCCACAACGAATTTGGAGAAATTGGAGGGGAGATTCTAGGAGAAGGAATAGGTGAGAAAAAGGATTCATTAGAGATTTTACACCTTGAGTGTATCATTTAGAACAATGGTAATTGGCAATCTATTAAGAAGAAAGAGTAACGGTGTTTATATTGTTCTAGGCTCAGAATTTCTCTTGAATATTTTATAAATATAGTCAGAGCCGAAACTTATACTTGTTTAAAGGTGAAAGATGTATCTTCGTTAGCAATATTCAGACCTAACGTTGTATTCAAACTATGGCCCTTACTGTGGCTGGGTATAGGCTATTGCCGTTGTACATGTACCCATGGGCGTCAATCCTGGGGGACAGGGGGACAAGTCCCCCCGCATTTCGATGGGTGGGGGACACAATATCAAATGTCCCCCACATTTGCGTAAAAGAGTAGTGTCGTGGCTCTATTTGACTGGCTTTTTGAGTGACATGTAGGTTTGTTGGGCAATTGTTAAGTGTCTTGATGCAGATTCTGAATGTAGATTTCGTCAGGGAAATCTTATTTAATGGCAAAATTTCGGCGCGCTTCGCGCGCATGCGTCACGGTTTGCACTTCTTCTCATGACCGTTAAAAAGGTAATTATACATGGAACAATTCTGATCACAACACTTTCCGAAAACAGACATACATCTCCAGACATCTGAAGGGGCCTCGCATCAATATGGGATCATTCAATCAGTGGCGTGCGCAGAGGGGAGGGCCATTCCGCCATGCCCACCTTCACTGATTCCGATTTTTTTTAAGTCCCTAAAAATACGTAAATTTTTTAACACAAATTTACTTAAAAAAGGTAGCATATTTGGCACCAGATTACATGTAAGGACACCTAATTTTTCAATAAATTTCAAAGGGGATGGGGACACCCCATTGGGCCATGTCCCCCTCACTGATGCCTAATTTTTTAGTTCCTAAAAATACGTAAATTTTTAACACAAATTTTCCTTGAAAAGGTAACATATGTGGCACCAGATTGCATGTAAGGACACCTAATTTTTCAAAAAATTTCAAAGGGGAGTGAGACACCCCCTCCCCTTAGATCTGTCCCCCAGGCCAGCGGTGACACAACATACTGTATGCCCCCCCCCCTTGTGGAAGGTTGAAAGTACGTTGTTGCCGTTAAACACTTTTCAAGAATTATTACCGAGCGTGGCCGAAGCCATTATTTTTACCGAGCTTCGCCGAAGCCATTATCGGTATAGATGGTGCAGGCGCGGATCCAGGTTGGCCTGGGGAGCCCCCCCCCCCCCACGAAAGGAGAAAAGGGGAAGAAAAAAAAAAAAGAAAAGGATAAAGAAAAATTAAGAGCAAAAAATTAATAAAAGTGTCTAAGAACGTATTTAAAGTATATATTTCTCTAGGGGTTGGGTGGAGCTATAGCTGGATTATCTCTTTAGATATCTTTCACATAATGTTCGAAAAAGGTGGGCTCCCGGGAGGCGCTATACTGTTCTCTGTCAACCTTGGATATCCTTTTAAAATGTAAAGGAAATATTTTATTATAGTCCAAGAATGTTTCTGTGGATTCCACGCAGGTACAGTATAATTGCGTGTACAATTTTCCCATGGGCGTGGATCGTGGGGAATGGGGAAACGCGTCCCTCTCACTTTTTTGGAAGGAGGACATCGTCAAAAAGTCCCCCTCACTTTTTCAAAAATGATAGAACAGACTGCAATTATGCCTAGGAAAACGAAATTTTTAGAAGAAAAATAACCTAAAAATCCTACACTTTTAATGCACCAAATCGCATCTGAGGGCATTCAGTTCTGGAAAAATTTCTCTTAGACCCCTCCCCATGCCGACGATCACAAAACTTTTTGCCTCCCCGTGACGCAAATTCTGGCTACCACCACTGCTTCTTCAACCAGGACGGCGATTCACAAATGTGGAAAAGTCCCCAACCCCCTACACACTTTTGGAGATGGATCCACGCCCATGATTTTTCCTGAGACTTCAGGTTTGAAGACAATATATTAACCGTCTCTTACTCCCCTTTTTCACCTGAACGAAAATTAGAATTCACTAAATTGTGGACATTTTTTAAACATACAATCACTTTAGAATGACCCAAAGATACCACCATTTTGCATATAGGCTCCCCAAAATTATCAAACATTTCTCAAAAGGGAGGGTAAACTCCTTCCTGGGATTGCACTCTCATGTACTAACAAGAAAAGGCTCTCCCACTCTTGTATATAGCGTATACAAAATCCCACTGCCTAAAAAGGCACCGTTTAGCAGTTACCTGCTGTTCCCCCAATCACCAACTCCCGCCGGCACCATCGGTCATAGATTCTGAAGGGTATACCCTTCAGAAATCCATAAAGAAGGTGATATATCATCTCTCCTCCCATATGGACGTCAGGTTGTGAGAGTCCTGTTGGTCCCCCTTATCAGTGTACAATTAATGCAGAGCTCCCGGGAGGCTCTATACCGAAAATTTCGGCGCGCTTCACGCGTAATTGTTTACGCTTACGGAGAGAGGTATGTTTTTATTGAGTGATGGATTTATTTTTATCACTTTTTACGAAAAATCATTTGACATCTTTCACGATGTTTGCAAAGTCTTCTCAATATTTCTTGATTTTTGCTTGATCTGCGTAGTTTTAGCCTTGAATTACTCCTTTTACTATCAATAAGGTCCCAAAAGTATTCGCATTACTCATCGGTGGGGTTCTACCATAAGCCAATTATTCATGTGCATAAACGTGATTTCAGAGAAGCCAGCATTGTAAGGATGTAAAGCAACTGATATTCATTTTTTCACCCTCCTTTTCTTATGAGAACTGGAAAATTAGTATCGAACCCACCTTCTAATTGATAGACACACATAAAGGGAATTGACACCGTTTGTAATAGCAATGGTTTTAAATGTAAATTCAAATTTTCGCGGGCAATTGTTTCATCTGACGTCCTTATACCTGAATACCGTATAACGAAAACAAAACACTCATTATGGCAAAATCATTTCAAGTTACCTGCATGGGCTCATAATGTTGGCGTGTAAGTTTTAAGATAACTTAGATTCTCCGGAACTTCTGCAGGTACATAGAGTAACTTTTACGGAGCCATACACATCAAATTCCATGCAACATGAAAAGGTATAAAATCTCACTGACATAAGAACTGGAGCCGATTTCTGTGCTCTTAAAATGCAATACTGCGAGAGCTTCCGGGGGCTTCGCCCCCTGGACCCCGAAGGGGCCCTATTGCGGGCCCCTGGACACCACGCGTAGGAACTCGCGCTCGTGGTGAACCTTCGGTGTACGTGTGCATGAGATTTTCCATCTTGCCCCCCCCCAAACTTTCTGGATCCGCGCCTGCCGATTGTGATTGTTAGTACACCTACGACTACAAAGCATTCTGAAAACGCCCTTGCTAATCCTTCACACCTTTGCTATACTACGATCAGCTCCAAAAATATCCCAAAGATATCCCATTTTGCATCTAAGCAACCTTAAATTAACAAAAATTTCTCAAAGGGGAGGGTTACACCCCTCCCCTTAGACCCCTCCCCCAGGATGACACCTTTATATAGTGACAAAGGAAAGATCCCCACTGCTGTATACAAGCGCAGGGTGAATGAAAAAGGTGCAATTTACACGCCGCCACTGCAGTTAGTAAAAACATTCAGCCAGTCGGAAAAATTAGAATTCATTAAATTATGGACATTTTCCAGTCACGTACGATTAGCTCCAAAAATATCCCAAAGATAGCACCGTTTTGCACCTAAGCAGCCTTAAATTAACAAAAAATTCTCAAAGGGGAGGGGGTGTCCCCTTAGACCCCTCCCCCAGGACGACACATTTATGTAGTGACAAAGGAAGGATTCCCACTGCTGTATACAAAACGCAGAGCACATAACAAAGTGCAATTTAAACGCCTCCACTCAGTTGGAGAAAACATCCAGCCGGTCGGAATTTGGGACCTTCAAACGCCCAAATATATCACCCTAGCAGCGGGCCTGGTCGGGTCCATGATCTCCGACAATGATCCACGCTGCGAAGCGTTGTTTCAGTTATTTTGGGACATGATGAAAATAACATCTTGAAGTAATTCCGTGGACTCCGTGTATTTCACCTGGCAGATCATCTGTGATGGTCATGTTAACTTTGAAATGATAATTCTTATTAGAATAGGACAACGTCAGTCATCATAAGGGGGGGGGGGGAGGAATGGGTCTATAGGAAGACGCCCCCTCTTCAAAACCAAAGGTGTTGGTTTGTGCTAAGTCATGTATGTCCCCCGTCCCCCCCCCCCACACATTTGAATACGGATTGACGCCCCTGCATGTACCCAGTGATGTAATTAGGAAGACCCGGGCCCCTTGCGAGAAACAGGAGCGGGTCCTTTTAAGTAGCGTTAACACAATTGCATTTTTAGGGGGCGGCAATCCTCTCGATTGGTGCTCGACATGTGGACATGTGGGGAACTATATTAGCCGAACGCCACAATCGATTGGCCCTTTATGTCATTATGTGCCATGAAAATTTCTACAATGTCTCATAAAGAATGCCGGAATGGCAGTTTCCAGGCAAGTTGCATGCTAAGTTGCATTCTTTATGTAAGATCAAAACTTCACGAAATTTAACCTCTGACGAGAAAGGTTAATTAGGAAACATCTTTTGGTGACTCACTGTCTCACTTTGTAGGGAAAAATAGGACTCCACGTTCTTACATTAGCTTTGATTTATTCACCGTTTACAAGTTGGCCTAATAACGCCTATGACCTACGTTGATGCGGGTCTCAGGGAAGAAATCGCACTATCTTGTTTGCAAGATAGCATTTTTGAAATTAGGCTGTGGATGTTATCTGATATTCTGAAACCAATGACAAAAAAAATGAGTTTATCATTTTGGGGGCAATCAGCAATCACAGAAAATTAATATTCAGAGTTTAAATGTTGACGATGCACATATTGCTCCTAGCTCGAATGTACTTAAAGTGGACGTGACACGGCCAGATTATTAGTGTGCATAATGCAAGACTGAATACAATAATGTATAAATATCAACCCACACACAGTAACAACCGGCGTAATAGCATTCGAAGAAAAACGTCTGAAAATCTAGTTTCGAAAATGGGGGGGGGGGGGGGTTCAAAGGTCATGTAGGGTCAGCAGAGGTCAAATTGTGAAAATCATCGTCAAAATGCTATAGTCGTGAGGTATAAATTTGAGGGATGAACCTCAGTGCAACAAAGCACCCCCTTTCGGCAAGGAATCACCAAGTATTTTGGGCTTTCTGGTTCAATTATTGTACAAGGTTTTAGAATGTTTTACGCATGTAACACTTTATAAATAATGTTGAATTTTAAAATTTAAATGAAAAAATCACGAATTCATAATCTAACATATTATGACATGTTAAAGAATGAAACGAATGGACTAGTTAGCTGTTTGATGGGTCCCATCTGTCCGTACTTATGTTTTATCACATGCATAAAGATTGCACTATCCTTAGAATAAAGAATGAGCACCCAAAAGGTAAAAACAAACCATGCATGGGCCTGACTGGCTCATTGTAGGAATAATGTTAAATATCAATGTATGAGACGGGCTGACAGTCTGCTTCTATTGGTGGGTGTATCTTTAATTGACACTTTAAATCCCCCCCCCCCCCTTGAGACTCGCATACCGCTGCACGGCCTCACCTGATAAGTCACATGACTGGTTATAACTCCATATAGTGTGCTTCAAAGGCAGGACTAACCTTCGTCTCACAGAATTGCACAAACATATATCTTCTCAATTGTCGAGATCTGTTCAAAGTGTCAGACCATGTTGCCAAAGAGAATTAATTTCAAGGTGGACAATTCGGCAAATGTTTTGAGAAAGTATATGACGTATCCACATACAATAAAAAATTGGGTTGAAGCTTGGGTGGTGGTGACTGACGAAACATCACTGAGATATAAGCATATGATGAGGAAAGCTATAATCCCATGAAGCCAGTTGAATTTTTTGCACTATAAAAGGGATGGTGAGGGGGGTTTGTCCATCCTTTCCCCTTAAAATTTCAATACAACTTAGTGAACTTAGAGGACACTTACATTAGCATTACTTACGCTCACTGTTACTGTTTTTCTCAGGGAGGGCGGTGATTTTTGCCCGACTCCAGACCTAATATAACTGTCCAATTTTCCGCCCGACTGAGACAAAATATCTGCCCGATTTAGTCAGGTTTTTGACATGGTAGGGGGGGGGGACGGGGAGGCCGACCCAGTCCCCGGCACGTACGGCCATACTTACGCTGAAACGTTTTATCAAACTGTCCAAAAGTTAAAATTTTCTATAAAACTACACTCAAATCATACAATTACCCGTCTTTTCATTACAGCTGCCAATGAAAGTTTGGAATTCTTAGATCTCAGTTGGAATCATTTACGAAGGAAAGGTGCTATTGCAGTTTGCAGGGGTTTGGTGGTAAGTTTCCAGTATAATGGGTACTATATATGCGTTGTCGCAATTTTTTCTTTTAAAACCTTAATGTAAGATTTCGAATTATCACCTGGTAATGGCCAAGATAGGAGCGAAATGAGAAGCAAGGGGCTGTTGCTACAATATACCGGTATGCTTCAAGAACTTTTCACGAAACTTACCACTTTTATCAGAATTTCCCATGTGAAAATTTCATTCATTTCAGTAATGAGTCTAACATAGGTCTATGCACAGTTTTGTGACACAACACAGAAGTGGAAATCCTCGAAGGGGGTGGGGGAGGAAATCCCCCACTTTTGAAGATGCTCAAATAGACTTCATTTTCACAATTTTACACAGTAGCTTTTTATTCGAGGACCTTTTGTCACCCTCCCTACTCTTTTCACACAAATTCCCTCTGCTTGGCACTCTCTGCATGAAACAAATAAATGAAAAAGGAAATTCTACGGCGAGTGCAAGCGTACCGAAAATTTTGGTGTGGTATTGAGGAATCTGCCATCAAAGACAAGTTAAGAGGCTACTAGCCATTGTCATTTGGTGTACTCAATGTGGATCCCCGACGAATTTGAAAGTAAGTCCCCACAACTTACCGACTACATCAGCTAAAAAATTTTCTTTGTATATAATAATCAAGATATTAAACTTTATATTTGGGCCTACCCGACGAAATCCATTTTCGTCGGGGGTTGAGAGTGGGGAAGGGTTTATACCTCCACAACGGAGACTGTAATCTCCTTTCCCATCCCTCTACCACTACTCTAGTATAATACCGAACCATTCTTGAAAAGTCCCGAAACTTTTTTCTCAAAAGCTGCGAACACGAAGACTATGGCGTATTTTCTTTTCAATTAACAGGAAAATATATCTTTGAAAAAACTGGATTTATCGTGGAATGGGTTTGGGGATGAAGGTGCTCTTGCCATGGCTGAAGCATTAAAGTTCAACAGCTCCGTAGAATGGATTGATCTTAGCAATAACAGGATCACGGATGAGGGCGCACTGGTGCTTTCCAAAGGTCTAGAGGTGAATGATGTCCTGAAGACGTTAATGGTAAATACCCGATGTTCCTAGTCATCAGGTCTGATAAATTGCATTGGATATTCAAAATATTCGAGAGCGTTCAGATGGATTTATTCTTAAGATTGAAGATGCCCACCTTTAGGAGAAATTCCTATGTTGTCAATTACATGTTAAATCACAGGACGGTCGATCAGTTCTGAATTTTACTCGGAGTGAGGTTCGTCAGATTCCCACTCAAGTACGGTCGCGTCGTCAGACTTTTCAAAGTGGGACGGGGACACAACGTTCCGCCGGAAGGTACACCGATATGAAGGACTGTGCGGTGCTGAAGGCGTTTTGGTGACGAGTCTCCCTTGTAGACTTTGGGAACTATACGCCCACCGTAGAGTCCCTGGTTGGTCCAAGTGACAACGCTTTGGTGGGGGTCCAGAGGCGAAGCTCCCTAAGGCTCTGGGGTGTTTACAAAATTGTGACCATTAGAATGAACCATTGAACTATTCCCAAATGGACGTCGGATCATGTTAAGGTTTGCAGTGAGCTTTAGAACGTTAAATCCACCAGTGCTGTCCAACAGGGATCAATGATTAGACAACTACCACGTATGTCACTGAGGGGAGCCCTGACATAGCACATCGAAAGGTTCATGGGGGGGGGGGGCGGATCCGGGGCCTCGTCTGGAAAATTTCCAAAAAAGAAGCCCTTTTAGGTAACTTATAAGGCTTCGGGTGCCTTAAAATTATAATTATGACTAAATATATTTCCTTCAGTAATAAATGAGAAAAGGGGTGGCTAGTGTCCGTTGAGACCACCCCTGATACACGCGCCAAGCGCGCAGCCTAATTTTGTCGTTAAGGATTAATGAAAATTTCGTGCAAGTGTTTATACTCCTAATGGAAGAGGCAACATTTTATCATCCCTTGTGTTGAGCTTGGCTCCACCTCGGCGAGGGTTCATCAGAGCAAACTTTCCCTTGTAAAATTTTAAGGCACCTTTATGAGCCTATGAGATGGAGCCATTTACTTATCCTCATATATGTTAATGGATGTACGTTACGAAAGGCAACAAAAACCGCATCTTAACAGTTTGCGAATAAACATTGGACTAAAAGATAATCGATGTGGGAACTGTATTGAATGGAGAGGACTCACCGCCGCAGTGGTCCCATAGCTGTCAAAACTGGACGTTGAAACGTTAATTTAGAATATATTTCCCAGTAAGTCTGTGCTTCACAAAGTTCACAAAAAGATGCACGCGAAGCGCGCCGCAAAAAGGCAGTTTTGAAATCACTTTGTGCAATTTTAGCTCGACGATTAACTGATAATTTGAAAGTGGGCCGTTGTGTCCAAATCGATATGTAAACGGTGTGTTTGCGTACATCTTTTTTTATACCCAAAATGTCATGGGGGGGGGGGGGTGAGGCAGCGAAAGTTTGGGGAGCGTGCCCCTACCCCCCCCCCCCGGCGACGCCACTACACTCAAGCATTTAATAAGATTATAATATTACCAGTGGCGGACCTACAGGTAGTTCGGTTAGGGGCTAGAATGGTGTTTTGGGTCCCATTGTAGTGGTAAAACACCAAAAGCCTCGGCACTTAGCCACTTTTGTGTACCTTTCTTTGCCTACTGGATCACATGCTTCCGTTTTTGTGATGTATTAAAAGGCTGCATTACGGGGACACTGCTTACATGAGCCGAATATCTTAGCCCGTTTAAGGGAATACACTTAGTTCTACTGTATAATTATAATTAGGACACTGAGATTTTTAGCATTTTTAAGGTACAGCATAAGCGCTATAATCACACGTTTTAGAACGATTTCAGAAATTTTACTGTCTTGACGTCTGTGAAAAGGGGTCACGGGTCGATTGAATCCAACCTGAATTGACTCCTAAATCGTTTCCTAATATTACGATCACCTGCCATCATGATCGCAGTGTATTGTAGAGGACACCCAAGTTGAGTAAAATTCAGTCCCCATGCATGGTGATTAGTGTAGTGTAATCGGAGTGAGGCAGCCACTTGGCACCTTTACTACGTTGCTCACGCCTGGCCTGTATGTTATAGCTATATATTGTCCATACAGGTCAAAATATTAAGGAAAGTAGATAGAGAACTACAAGGCAAGAGCAATGGTTTTGAGGAAGGGGGTAAAATTCTTGGCAAATTTGACAATTTTTCATTTAAACTACTTCCTAAATCGACAGAAATGACTCTTCCAATTGGCATTAAGTGCCGACAACAGTGGCGGCACCAGGATTTTAAAAGTGGGAGGTAAGTGGAGGGCAACAGAAAATGTTGGGGCACAAAAATTTAGCGCGAAGAGCGAGCTTTAGCGGGTGGGGTCCAGGGACCGGCCTTAGGGCCCCTGGTGGGGTCCAGGGGGCGAAGCCAAGACAAAAAAGAAAATGTCTAAAAGCGAATAGTATAACCGCGATGAAAAGCTGAGTTTATCTGGATGGCTTCCGCCCCCCCCCCCCCGACTGTATGAAAGTTCACTGAATGTATCACCAGGCGCGGATCCAAGGGGAGGGCAGTGGCGTAGCTAGAGGGGGGCAGGGGGCGGTCGCCACCCACAAAGCCTCCGAAGGCCTCTGTCGGAAATTTCTAGTCTCTGTCGGAAATAAATAAAAACAATCCATTTGAAACACTTACAACACTTCTTACGTTTTTGAGCAGAATTACACATCGAAATGTCACGTGAAAATCAAAAGTCGGTCTCAAATTGCCCGGAAAGCAAAAAAAAAAAAAAGTTTTTGCTTTTGCCCCCCGACCAAAAATATCTAGATACGCCACTGGGGGAGGGGCTTTCCCGGCCTCAGCCCCCTTTTTTGCCACATCAACAATAACAAATGCGCGAAAATTAGCACAATGCTAATGTAGGAGAATATTCAAGGGGGCTTTCAGCCTCCTCTTTTCGAAATGTCTGGATCCGCGCCTGATCACTCATGTCGCGTTCATGGCTTGCCGTAGAAGACATAATTCGTCGAATCAATACCCATGTGAAACGCCTATAGAAAATCCATTTGATGTTCATATTTAACCGATTTAATATTAATTTGATTTATTTTGATTTATATTTTGACCAATCGATTGAACGTACATATTATGTAATATCCGTATTAATTCGATTTAATGTCCACGTGACTTCGAATAAATATGGACATTAAAACAATGGTACTAAAATCCAAACTTAATTCAGCACAAAATTACTTAGTATGGACATTAAATCGATTTTGTGAACATATAGTCAATTTGATATCAATTTGCCATTAACTCGGCAAATTATATCCCCTACGACCAAACCATACACGTTACTTTACCATAAACCAGATATCACACTTTCTCAGTCCCAACCACCTCAAATAATTAGATACTTCACAAAGAGTATTTTATTCAATGCACAAAGCTGCTGCAATGAGCCTGAAAATACCTCACAAGATGTAAGCTGTGGCTGCCAATAAATTATTTCAATCTTGCAAAGACTGTATCGAACTGTTCTTACCATTGAGACGGTCGGCATGATGGACGTATTTGAACCTCCATGCACTTTAAAAAACAAAATTTAGTTACTAAAGCATCAAGAAATTGGTAATCAATTAGCTTTCTCAATAAAAGCGATAGAAAAATTCACTTTGTTCATTTTTTGAAAATTCATATCTCTTATCATATTCCGAAATTAATGTAGGTGATCGATTGACACATAACATACTTATTGTCACTTTTGCTATTCTACTTAATTAACAGTCAATTTGTCTCCTAATGGTTGATAAAAGTTTGGATTATACATGAAACTCATTATCAGACCTTTATCGATCTTTGTATTGACCTTGTAGGCTATTCCGTGTATATACTTGTTTCTATGGCCTGACGGTAACCTATCGTGTAGCAGTTTCATCGACGGATCAGTTAGTCGAAAAGATGATGAATAAAACTTAATGTAATAGGCCTAGTATTTGCAGGTAGAGGCAAAGATGGAAAAACCTTGTTGCCGAACAACTTTCAATACTGTACCAAAAAAAAATGCGTATTTGTTGAAGGCTATGAAAGCCGCCCTCTTTCATCGAGTCCACCAGCCACCTTGCCCGCACGGCAGACGTGTATTACTCCTGCTGCACCTATATTGGCTACAATGGCTGCACTCGTAATACCAGGGCATAATGTTAGAGTGCTAATAATAGTAGAGTATGTAGGTGAAAAAGAGGGCGTACATATTCGACACCTGCTACGAAGGTAACTAGCTATCATAGATCGCAGTAAGTCAATTTTGGCAAGTCCAAGTCAAGTCACAGGTCACTTTTTGCAAGTCAAGTCAAGTCACAACTCATCACAAGTACCGTAATTTATTTGTTTTCAGTGCAAATCAAACATGAAGTCTTTTTTGCCCAATTATTAAAGAGACCATGGCATCCTCCAAAATATATCTAGGAATAGCCATATAGTTCTTAAGACAATTAGTAACTGCACTTTGATTGACATTTATTCAAACCCTGGTTGGTCAATGATGACTTGTATAATGTACAGGCAGTTGTGTTAACAACCAGGGAGCTGGAATAGATAAGCTCACACACAGTTGTGTGTCCATATGACCTTGAGCAAATTTAAACTCAGCACCGGCTTATGTGGCTCTGTTTTGGAGGTGTACTAGACAGGTGTTTTTGTTTGAATTGGAAGTGGGGTTGGAACTAATCTTAGTAGGGAAAATTTTTACTTCCTGGGGTGAGACCATAGATTCGTAAGAGGGGACTGGTCTCATTTTGGCAGACAGTATTTCAGTAATTTTGAATCCAGTTAGCTCAGTGGTTATAAACCCTTACTCAAAATCCATATATGGCCCAGATGTGGGATTTCATATCTGGCCCATATCTGGGCCAGATATGGAATTCATATCTGGCTTGTACAAGAATTGGGCAGATATAACTTGATATAATATAAAGGCCATATATGGCCATATATGGCCCAGGTAAAGTTTCACTTTTATATGGCCCAGATATGCCCCATATATGGCTACTCCATTTCTGGCCCATGTATGGAAAATCCATATATGCCACATATAAAGAGATTTATATCTGACCCATATCTGACCCATATAAAACTTTATATGGCTCACTCTTTACATGGCCCATATCTGGCCCATATATGGAAATTTATATCTGGCCCATATCTGCACCAGATATGGAATTTATATATCAGATCGGATAAAAAACCATATATGGCCAGATAAAGTTCTATCTGGATCAAGGCCTTTATATGGCACAGATCTGCTCTAGTTAATGAATCATAGTTAGGACTTATAGTCCACACTCCTCATGGAGACTTTGAACACACCAGAAAACAATGTTTAAGTGCTCCATGAATTAGAATTTTAATGTAAGTAATTTAGATTGAATTGACTTAAGTACATAATTTCAACTTATTTCATAACAGTGAACAGAAAAATGCACTTGAAATTTTCCCTATTTTATGTAAAGAGTCCAGTGATATGGGCTTTTTATTTTAAACTTCTTACGTATATTGACTCTAAATTTTTGTTTGCGCTACACGTGGTGCATATTTTACTTTCAACTATACTAAAATCATGAAAAATGTAGGATACACGCCAAATATGCCAAATCACTGCCTAAGTTCACTTAGTACACTGCGGTATTAACAGAAGTGGTGTAAGCCACTAAATAACTGTAATGTCTGGTGAAGGTGATGCTGTATCCAAGACATGTCTTAGTTTGTAACAAGCATATAACCAAGAATCAAATCAAATAAATAATAAAACAAACATAACAAAATGCTCATTTGCATATCTAGCATATCAAGTTACATCTGGCTTGTATATGGCCATATCAAACTTTATATACATATCTGTGGATCACGTAAGATTATATCAAGTTATTCTGGCTGTTATATGTGCCATATCAAACTTAATATGCATATCTGGGTATGGTTTTAATCACAAGTTATATCTAGGCTTTATATGGCCATATCAAACTTATATACATTATCTGGATCACCATTTTATCAAGTTATATCTGGCTTGATATAATGGCCATATCAAACTTTATATACATATCTGGGTTATGTTTTAATCAGTTATTATTGGCGTTTATATGGCCATATCAAACTTTATATACATATCTGGATCTACCATTTTATCAAGTTATATCTGGGCTTTATATGGCCATATCAAACTTTATATACGTATCTGGATCACAGTTTATCAAGTTATATCTGGCTTTATATGGCCATGATCAAACCTTATATACATATCAGGATCACGATTATATCAGTTATATCTGGCTTTATATGGCCATATCAACTTAATATGCATATCTGGGTTTATGTTTTAATCAAGTTATATCTGGCTTTATATGGCCATGATCAAACTTTATATACATATCTGGATCACCATTTTATCAAGTTATATCTGGCTTTATATGGCCATATCAAACTTTATATACATATCTAGATCACGATTATATCAAGTTATATCTGGCTTTATATGGCCATATCAAACTTTATATGCATATCTGGGTTGTGTTTTAATCAAGTTATATATGGCTTTATATGGCCATATAAAGTCTTTAATCAACCAGATATTTCCAGATATAAAGCCAGATATGGATTTTGAGTAAGGGAAGATATTGACCACATGTAGAACAATGTGTTTCAGACAGTACAATATCAGTTTGCTCATATTTCTTCTTGAGCTCATGTGTTATTAGCTGTTAACTTTTTGGTAAGTCCCCCCCCCCCCCCAAAGAAATTGCGACAACCAGTCACCCCTGAAAAATAGAGTAGCAACATTGTACAGCTGTTATAGACAATCACTTGTCAACTTAACGCCTGCCTCAAATTTGCATTTTAAATGTGACGGAAGTCAAAAAAGTTACAACTTTAAAACAAATTTCTAAATATGTGTTTCCTTTGTCAGTTGTGTTCAGGGCATCTTTTAAAGAATCTCCGCACAATGACCCGACCCATCCGACTGTACCTCAAAGTCGCGACTCCTGGCCGGGGGTCGAGTAGCGACTCCAGGTTGCTTGGTATACTCCAGGGGAATATTCACTGCTATCAACATATGCACAAAACCATATTTTAGGGTTAATTTTTGTGATGTGACGCAAAACTGCGAAGTAGGCCTCTTGTAATACAACTAACATTTGGTCTTTTTCTTTACACGAGTTTTCTCTTCGGTACACCACTCAGTACAAATCTCGGACACCGGGCAGTTTGGCACCTCAGCCGTTAAGATGTCTGTACTGTGAACTTACTGGAAGGGTAGTAACCGACAGTAAAAAAGTGTTGTGGAATACAGTATGATCATGTGTCAGTTATGACATCATTGCAGGAGTCGTGGCGTCATTCACAGTCGCGATTAATAGGGCTGCGGAAACCGGACTCCCAAAATATTGGAGTCGCCAAGGCCCGAGTCTGAGTAGTACCCGGCGTAGTACGGTGGGGGACCTTGAGTCACTCTCTGAGTTCTAAACGCTAGTACAACATGTAGGCACGAAGTGATTAAAACGTAATTACCATCTGAATTGCGTATTCTTCAACTAACTAGAAACTTTTAAATTTCCACAAAACTGTGAGCGAGACTGTCTTTTGTAAAAAAACCATTCAAAATGTTTTGCTTTGTAAAGTTTGTTTGTAATAATTCTCTAGTTTGGGGAATAACAGTCTTCAAGTTGGAGCTGCTCTTTACTCCGTCGTGATCGACTCAAAGTCCTCCGCCAGATATTATAGAATGCTGCCTACATTTCAATCTCAGTTGAATTGCAATATTTTCTTTCCGATCACAACCAAAATATTTATTTATATTAGAGGAAGACACATGTCAGAGAATATCCCTGGAAAGTTTCATCCAGTTTGCTTCATGTTTTCGATATTTGTACCAGCAAAGTGTTTGTTACGTGATTGACGCACGGTACCACCAATGCACTTGCAATGTAAAAGAAATTTTCCGCTAGTAGAGCTATGGTTAGTAGCCGGCGTGTTTCGTGCGTCGAACACTTTCTGTTATCGAATAAGGGCGCTTTTTACAACTCATACCGGTCAGAATCGATGATCCTGTGACCGAATTCCGATCTTGATTTTTTTAAAGACGTAAGTGATTCACGCATTATTGCGTCATTGTATTCTTTAAAAGTTTTTAAGGTCACCCAACGAGCTTACGGCTGGCGTTGGTAGTAAGTCATTTTGTTGCAAGTCCAAATCAAATCAACAAACCCATTTTTCGCGAGTCCAAGGCAAGTCGCAAGTCAATGCTTAATTTGCAAGTCACAAAACAGCGACTGGAGTCTAGTTACCCGCTGTGATTTGAATTCATCATCTAAGTTCAGCACACTTATAGATACGTTGTAGCTTTGTAAAGTTCAGTCAGTACAGATGCGAGCGGCACCATCCTAATATCTGCGCTTTACTTTTTATTTTGTTCAGTTTCAGCTTTCTTTGTTGGGGGGGGGGGGGGCACAAATTACCCAAGCAATAAAATGCACTTGCAAATTAACTTAAGGAGATTTCCTTTTTTTTTTAACTGGTTCTTATACTTTCTTTCCAGGTGAGAGGGGTTAGCTCTTTGCTTTTCAGGCAAAACGACCCCAAAACTTCCAGCCAAAAAGGGCCTTAGAAAAAGGCCAACTCCAGGATTTATCCCCCCACCTCCCCCCCCTTCCCATAACAGAAGCCTTCAAACGGCAGGCCTACTTTATACCAATATTTTAGAATTTCCTTGCTTAGACGTTTACTACTCATCCGTGATCATTTTATGTTGTATTTTTTCCCCATGCAGCTTACCATGAACCCCCTGACTGCCGCAGGTGCCATGGCACTGCTTCTTGCCATCGAAAAGAATACAAATAGTGGCATCGAGGAACTTGACCTTACGGTAGGCAACAGATTCTTCATACTTTCGCACTTGTGTGTCAAGTCTTTCCCAAACTTGGAGGTTGCTACTGGTCTTTAAACGATGAAAATCGATTCAAGACACAGCTAGATAATATGAGCAAAACTAATTGACGGTTTATAGGCTACACGACGCCACAATATGATAAGTAGTAATGGTGTACTTGTTCATTATAAGAGAGAAAGTAGTTGTAAAAGAAAACATGTATAGCTTCAAACGTCGGCCCGAGTTCAAGGGAAAATAACTTTCCACGTTTCCATAATTTTTGAGCTGATAAATTTTCCTAAGTACAAAAATTTGGGCAAACCTGCTACCCAAATTCAGGGAAAATTAGGGCCAATTTTTGTCAAGGCACATTTTTTTCTTGAAAATGTACCGAATGTTAAAAAATTTGTTCTGAAAGAGTTGCAGGGGAGTGAACTATTATTATGGAGCGAATTTAGCAGAAGATTGGATCAGCATTTCGGTATGACCAAAGTAAAAAAATCATTATTTACTAAGCCGGGGTGCCTTTTACCAACGACAACTCATCAGTGGAATTCCCACGGCAGTTCTTCGGGGGATAGGTGCATAAAACATCCACCTGAATAACAAAATTACTTTAAAATGTTCTTGTCTTATCTGGGTGATTTTTATTTATTTATTTTTTTTTTCCTTTTTTTTATCGTCAAATTTTCTACGTGGAGGCTGGTACATAAAGATCTTGCTCTATTTTATTCTTGACCTCAATTAAGCATTAACATCTAGTCCACCTCTTCTTCTCATCTATGTCAAGAGCACTAAATGAAGTGATGAGGATAGTCGTAGGGCCTTAAATTTTTCATGGAGGCGTAATTTGTTCGTTAGATGTGTAAATAGTAGCAAATGTCCATTTCATTGCATATTTACAGGGTATCGTCCTCAACAAGAATGTTCTCGAGGTCGTGGAGAACATCCAAAGAACGAGGCCAAACTTTCAAATCACCTATCAGGGTGCAATAGGCCAGTTCGATATAATTCCCGACGAAGACCCTGCACCGGTCACTGTGGTTAAGGATTACCTACGAAAGAACAATCTTCGTGTGTGGGATCTGTTTAGAGCCTACGATAAAGACAAGGACAAGTCGGTTTCTATCGAGGAGTTTCAAAAAGGCATTCAGGTGTGTATAATACGTGGTCTACACCGCCCCAAAAGACAATGTGACTTGACCAAGAGGCAGAGATGGTAGCATGGGCGGCGATCACGGGGGACATGCCCCCTTCAATATTTGTAGTGGGGGGCATATCAAATGTGCCCGCCCCCAATATTTAGAGGTATTCATATTTCGATGTGAATAATTGTGATATTAGCCTATTTATGGCAGCTGGGGAGAAATTCAGATCAGAAATATGTGATCTGTGTCCTCTAGAATGCACGAAATTGCTTGGCTCCCAGGGGCTTCGCCCCTGGACCCCTAAAGGCGATCTATGGTGGTCCCCTGTACCAGTAGCGTATTTAGGGGGCCTTTGGGACATGGCCCTCACTGATACCAAATTTTTCAGTTCCTAAAAATACGTAAATTTTTTACCAAAAATTTTACTTCAAACGGTAGCATATGTGGCACCAGACTGCATGTAAGGAAACCTAATTTTTCAAAGGGGAGGGGCCACCCCATTGGGCCATGGTCCCCCATCACTGATGCCGAATGTTTTTTGTTTAAGTTCTTAATAATACGGAAAGTTTTTAACACAAATTTTAGTTCAAAAGGCAGCATATATAACACCAGATTGCATGTAAGGACACCTAATTTTTCAAAAATTTCCAAAGAGAAGGGGGACATCCCATTGGGTCATGGCCTCACTGATGCCTATTTTGTTTTAGTTCCTAAGAAAACGTCACGTTTTTAACACAAATATTAGTTCAACAGGTGGCATATGTGGCACCAAATTGCATGTAAGGACTCCTAATTTTTCAAATTTTTCTCACGCGGGGGGGGGGGGGGGAAGACCCACATAATTGGGCCATGGTCCCCCATCACTGGTGCCGATTTTTTTGTTTTAGATCCTAAAAAACGTAAAGTTTTTACATCAAAAAGAAGCATATATGGCACCAGATTGCATGTAAGGACACCTAATTTTTCAAAAATTTTCAAAGGGGAGGGGCCACCCCTCCCTCAGAACGGCAATCACACAACATACTGCATGGCCTCCACGTGAGAGGAATCCTGGCTATGCCACTGCCCTGTACCCTTGCCAGAGGCCCAAAGTGTTCACCAAAGTAAGTCCCCCCCCCCATCCCCCAATAATTTTAACAGATCACCGCCCCTGGATGGTAGCGTGTCAATATTTGCAAGTCCAAGTCAAATCAAAAGTCATTTTTTGCACTTCCAAATCAAGTCACAAGTCATATGCTTCGGTCACAAGTCAAGTTAAATCTCATCGCAAGTCAAGTCACGACCTTACCTAAGTCAAGTCACAAGTCATTTAGTCCCAGCATAAATCAAGTCACAAGCCTTTCTGTCCAGGTAAAAGTGAAGTTGTAAATTTTTCAAGGTGTCTTAAGCAATCGGTGTCAAATAAAGCCTGCCTCAGATTTGCATTTTATACTTGAAAGAAAGTAACAAACAACCTGCCACCCCCCCTCCCCCCCCCCAAAAAAAAGATCAGAATTGCAGGCAATAATGGTACATACAAATGTAAATAGTAGGTGAGGAGGAGCGAAATGGATTTCGTTTTAAAGCTTGTGCTTTCATTGCTTGTACTTTTGGGTCATCTGTGAAAATATCTCGGCACAAGTCAGAGGTGCGTGCTGAGTGTTTTCTGGAAAATTTGAATTGAGGAATTGCATCGCTCGCGAAAATTTTGGGTACAGTTTAATGAATGTTTACCCATTCAAAGCTTAACAGATTTACAGTCTACAAGAGCCTGCATTTCATTAATTTGGTACTTAAGTACAGACAAGAATCCCAAAGTCACAAACACATTTGACAACGGTCTGGTCCGATACACCCGTCGATTAAACTAGCCAAAATTTGACTACAAGTTTGATTCAATGTAACTCAGCCTGAGGGGTATGAAAATATAGAGCAAATATTCCCAGCATACGTTATAGGCTGAAGGGCAGGCCCGTAGCCAAGGGGTGGGGGTGGGTGGCTAATGAAGGATATGACATTGTAATGTGAATATAATTTGCCAATACATGTTATAGTGCTAAATGTTACAACCTGTTTGAATCACCAGGCAAGTGGGATAAAACTGAAACCACGACAATTCAAGGAACTCGTTGCTGTCTTAGACAAAGATAACAGTGGTGAGATAGACTTCAGGTGAGTGAATCAAGGAATAGATTATCCATTTATTATGGCTCGTCGCAATAATTGAAATCCCTACAGAACACTTCATCTTCCTTTTGACAGATGTCACTGTTTTTTTGGTTTCGATGAAAAGAGAAACCTATGCAGTCATGATGGCGTGTGTGTGTGTATGTATGTGTGTATGTGCGTCTGTGTGTGTATGTGTGTTTGTGACACTTCTTGTTTACACGATATCTCAAGAAGGGAAACTCTGACAGTTCTCAAAGTTGGTAGGTAGATGCCCCATATTGAGAGGAAGAACCCTATTGTTTTTGGTGGAGGTAAAAGGTCATTTGGCTTCACCAGGGGCCAAACTCTGAAAACCTTGTTTACACGATATCTCAAGTTAGGAAGCTTGGATAGATTTCATACTTGGTGTGTGGATGCATTATGGTGAGAGGAAGAACCCTATTGTTTTTGGTAGAGGTCAAAGGTCATTTGGGGTCACCAGGGGTCAAACTCTGAAAACCTTGTTTACACAATATCTCAAGGTAGGAAGATTGGATATATTTCATACTCATGGTGTGTGGATGTATTATGGTGAGAGGAAGAACCCTATTGTTTTTGGTGGAGGTCAAAGGTCATTTGGGGTCGCCAGGGGTCAAACTCTGAAAACCTTGTTTACATGATATCTCAAGGTAGGAAGCTTGGATAGATTTCATATTTGGTGTGTGGATGCATTATGGTGAGAGGAAGAATCCGATTGTTTTTGGTGGAGGTCAAAGGTCATTTAGGGTCACCATAGGACAAACTCTGAAAACCTTGTTTACACGATATCTCAAGTTAGGAAGCTTAGATAGATTTCATATTTGGTGTGTGGATGTATTATGGTGAGAGGAAGAACCCTATTGTTTTTGGTGGAGGTCAAAGGTCATTTGGGGTCACCATAGGTCAAACTCTGAAAACATTGTTTCCACAATTCCCCAAGGTAGGAAGCTTGGATAGATTTCATTCTTGGTGTGCGGATGTATTGTGGTGAGAGGGAGAACCCTATTGTTTTTGGTGGAGGTCAAAGGTCATTTGAGGTCACCAGGGGTCAAACTCTGAAAACCTTGTTTACATGATATCTGAAGATAGGGAGCTTGGATAGATTTCATATTTGATGTGTGGATGCATTATGGTGAGCTGAAGAACCCTATTCTTTTTCGTGGAGGTCAACGGTCATTTGAGGTCACTAGGGGTCAAACTCTGAAAACCTTCTTTACATGATATCTGAAGTTAGGAAGCTTGGAGAGATTTCATACTTGGTGTGTTGATGTATTATGGTGAGAGGAAGAACCCTATTGTTTTTGGTGGAGGTCAAAGGTCATTTGGGGTCGGTCACCAGAGGTCAAACTCTGAAAACCTTGTTTACACGATATCTCAAGGTAGGACGCTTGCATATAGATATCATACGTGGCACGTGGATGCATAATCTCCAGAGGTACAAGCACATTGTTTTTTGGTGGAGGTCAAAGGTCATTTGGGGTTACCTGGGGTCAAAGTCTGAAAACCTTGTTGACAGGATATCTCAAGGTAGGAAGTTTGGATAGATTTTATAGGTAGTATGTGGATGCCTTGTGGTCAGAGGTGGAACCATATTGTTTTTGGTGGAGGTTGAAGGTCAGATGGGTTCACTGGGGGTCAACTTCAGAAAAGCTTGTTAACATGATATCACAAGGTAGGAAGCTTGGATAGATTTCATACATAGTATGTGGATGACTTATGGTGAGAGGAAGTACCCTATTTCTTATGATGGAGGTCAGTGGTTATCTGGGGTCAAACTCTGAAAACCTTGTTTACAAGATAGCTCAAGTTAGGAAGGTTGGATACTTCCGATGTTGTTGCATTTAATCCATCAGAAAACCCCTGTGGGTTTTGTCAGAAATCAGAGGCCAGCTGAAATCACCAAAGGCCATTAAGCAAAAATTCCCGAGAATTCCCACGGTCAAATATGAACATGCAACCGTAATTTTCCAGCACTTTAAGATCACATTCAACCAATGACTGAAAGAAACAGAACATCTTGGTGTTATTTGGGATTACACATTAAGTGCTATATTCATCGAAACCACAATGCATTTTTGCATTCTGGTTTACAATTTAATTTCACATGGGAAAAATTCATAGTCTGTCAAAATATCGCTGACAACAACAGCGATCTATGAATGTGGCTTGAGATCTTCAGTTGCTTGTTTTCACAATTAATATAAAGAGAACACAGGAAAAAATTTCTTGGATTAATTTGCAAAACTATTATCATAAATTTTACATACTGGCAGGTTGGTTGAGTGGTTACTGGAAGGATAATAAAAACCCTCATGTGATCCCTCTGAGGGTCTGAACATGGAAACTACAAGAACACGAAAGTCCAGCCAGGAGTTACTGTGGTACTGAGATGGCAGATAGGGCTTCCAGTTAAGAATAGTACTGATCTACTGTGAATTCAAGAATCAATCAATAAAACAAAAATATTGAAAAGTAGATAATGAATGTAAATACTTTTACATTTTATGATGATAGCCAAATATAATGTTATTAACGATTTTCACTTTTTTCCCTTTTCCATATTCTGTGTACTTCATTCTGTTTTACCTATTTCTTCTATAATTTACACCTATTACTTTCCACACCATCTTCATCCTTTTGTATGTATACCTACCACTTCCTTCTCTCTCCCTTACCCATCCTCTTTTCACCTGTGTATCCCACCTCTTTCCTCTTGCTCACCCTTCCCCATCCCTCTGTGTCATACCCTTACACCCTATCTCTAGTGAGCTACTTGAAGGACACAATGAAGAAGTGCTGAAGCAGAGGACAGAAAGGAAACAAAAGATGATTATTGCTCAGGACAATAGAAGGAACCGACTTTATGCACCCGTAGCTGAGCAGTTTAGTAATCTTAATGTCAAGGAGCTCAAGAGGCCTATTTCTCCAGACAGGAGATCAATCCTGAAGACACTCATTAAGAAGGACGTCTCTCAGTGGGATCAGGATGGGCACAAATCAGAGAAACTTAACTTAGCAATGAGATCCCTTGATCAAACTTTGGACTTTACCAATCAGGGAAACACGATGACTAAGGAGGAATTAATGCTAAGTAAGTCAATGGGTCAACCACGCTCTAGATCTCCTAGTCCCAGTCCTCATCGTGATGAATCTGAATCTAAAAGCAAAAGTTCTAATAAGACGAAAGGAACTAAGAAAACTACCAAGAAAAAGAAATCTTCCAAAAAGAAGCTCTACAAACCTAAAACGACCAATCACTTGTATGATATGGAGTTGTAGAAGTACATCTTGAAGTAAAATTTAGCTGCAGGAGGAATATATCAGTGTGAAAGCAGTGCAAAGAGGATTTAACAATGTGATTGGCATAAAGCAGTGTAAGTGGAAACTTACGTTTATGCCCCCTCCTCACAACTCAGACATGCCATTCAGGGACATACAGTTCAAATAATTTCTTACATTCAGACCAGAAGGGTTTAATCTGGACAAAGTTGTTATTAGGCTAATGTTTTTCCCATAAGAGCAGAATATGTAGTAAAAACATATTCAAGATACACCAAAACTTTGGGAAAATTTTTTTCTGAGCCTCTGAATA
Source organism: Holothuria leucospilota (assembly GCA_029531755.1). NCBI lineage: Eukaryota > Metazoa > Echinodermata > Holothuroidea > Aspidochirotida > Holothuriidae > Holothuria > Holothuria leucospilota. The sequence goes on along the minus strand of CM055963.1, from coordinate 71,492,319 downwards.
TTTCTGTATTGTATTGGAGGAGAAAAACCTTTTATAGAACTAGTAGAAAAGGTACAAATGAAGGACTTCATTTACCTCAGTCCCATCAATGAGTATGGCCATGTCTTAACCTAAATCCACCAAGCCTCAGGGTAGACAAGGCATATAAATCTCCTGTAAAGGCATGGGACATAACTCCTAGAAGCTCATGGGGATTTACAAAATGTTAGGCTACTAAAATGCAGCTCATTAGTGGCTGGCTGTGTGTAATGACATCTGAGAAGGGGCACTACAACTCTTCACTACACATCATTTTTATCAGGAATTTAACACTTAAGGGGGGGGGGACAAGGAAGAGGGGTGAGTGAAGAGGTGACCCTGCTGTTGAAAAATATTTGAAAAGATAATTCAAGAGAACTTTTCCCCAGACCAGTGATGACCCACTGAGCCAACTACATGCACACAGCATTGATAATGATACTGTGAGCTAGGGAATTCTTCTTAAAAATTTTTTGGCCGTATTAATTGACAAATTCTTGAATCATTTTATCATCACACTTCTATTTTATTTACCATTTTTTATTGGCCTACTTCCATTTTCCTTTATACCATTATTTACTTGTGCAATGCATGGTGTAAGATAAAAAAATATCAACTGAAAAGTTACTCTCAGCTCATGGAATAGTCTTACCCATTACCATTGCATGGCATCAAATTCCAGGGATCTTTTCTAAGAATTACTTTAAAACAGTATGTAACATCTCAATAGCACTTTACTCACCTCTCCTAATTCAAGTCCCCCCCCCCCCCCCACTTTCACCTCTACAAAAACAGTCAGGTGTTGTTGTGTCAGCTGGTAACATCTCTGTGTCCAATATTTTTAAAATTCTTCAAAGCTCCTGGACTTTTTTACAAGACCTCCACTGGAAATTATCCCACAAGTACTAACCAAAGGCTTGCTTCTAGGATAAGTGGGTTTCAGGTTTGACCTCGACCAGAAGCTTTCAAGGTGGAGGTAAAGGGTGTACAGCAGTAGTGCTAGCTTCTTCGATTTTTTAATTCTCGACACAAGCCATGCAAAACTGTACAATGCTCCTAAAAACATTTACCTAAGAAGGATTTTGAATATGCTGATCTTCCTAAACTTCTGCCCTGTTTGAGACAGTTAGGCCAAAATCAGTTTTGTCTGGGTTCTTCATATTCTCTACCTTTATTGGACAGACTGTTACACCAAAGGATTATCTGCTTTTGGTGACCTGGTTTTTTTGCAGTTGCTAATCGGCCTAGCATAAAGAGTTACATACTCCAAAAAACAACAGCTTATGACTTATTCATTTGTCATATATTTTTCTTTTTGACATGATTAATACGACTTAAGCAGCTAAGCTGTACAAAAGTTAATAGCAATAGCCTTATCAACGAGAGGATCATCTTGCTGGTATAAAATTGTTGACATATCATGTGTGAATAAGTTAGGTATCTCATACTTCAATAAATAATCAGTAAACCTTTACTGAAGGTATTTCTTCTCAAAATGATAAAACTAGCATGAACGTGCAATGATAAAAGTAACACGCACATCCAATGATAAACTAACAGGCACACACATGGATCTTATCTGAGACAGGAATAGGCTTTTCATAGCAGGTTTTGGTACATTCAAACTCTTCATTAAATACAGGGAACAAGGCAAAGCTATAAAAATTAAGGTGGAGTCCTTTTGTTTGCCTGGAGAAAGACCTAGGGTCCTCTTTAATGAAACTACAGCACTGACTACATCACCTGATTCTATGAATCAGTGTAGCTACTCCATTCTCCCAAAGGATTCCAGATATAGTACAAAGGCTACAACTGAAGCAATCTAGTCTTTATCTGAGCCTCTCAGATAAAGTTGGTCACTGATTAGATTGCTTCCATCAAAGGTCACATTTTGTCATTGCACAACAATATCAAGCATTCTCAGGAGTATGGGATTTGGAATCGGTTAGTCCCAACTTCATCTTGATGATTCAACCTGGAATTTCCTCCTACAGGAAAGGGAAAAAAATAATGAGAGTTAATATGTTAAAGCATCATCTCGAAGAGAATTCACAATTATGTTACAAAGCTGCTATAAGACAAAGGTTTTCCCATGTAAATCTTCTTGTCTTTCATTTTTAACTATATAGATGCAGTGCTTACTGTTAGGTTACAATCTTTGGTGTATTTCTAACACTGAGTTCTTACTACTGCTGACAACTAAATCATAGTTTTGCAAATAAGAATATTTTTCTCACAGGAAGTAAGTGTTATAATATTTTGAATAAATATTTTATAATGGAATTAAATATAAAATAGCAGATGCATTCTTAAAGTGAACTGTTTCTTTATTTCATAATTCTGGAATGAGTTCAAGGACCTACCATTCCACAATATGAGAGATAAAAGACCCCACACTTTACACAAAGTAATATGCATATCAATGGTACTGCCTTGGACATTTCCTGAGGCAAATATAGAGTCCAATATCATCTAAACAAGACCATGAAGATGAGACCAGGAATCAGTACATGTATGCCATCCAGCAAGTGTCATTACATACCATGTTTTAATCATCATCAATCCATGGTAAATATTCTTGATGCTATGTCATCTATCAGCCAGTCTATACCATAAAGGAGGTTCTCCCCTGTCACAGCACTGCAACCAATGATCATCCAGTGATGCGTTTTAATGTCATCCAACCCTAGATTCTAGAAAGCAAAAGAAAAATGAGTCTTATGACCTGACTAACCAAATGCAGTAGGCAACATACTGGTATTATTAAGCGCCTCCATCCATCCCAACGATTTGACAATTTAATTTCAACAAGGCCAACACGTCAGTGGCATCGTGTCAAACCAGAATCAACTTAACATTCTATTCAACTGCCAATGAGGACTCAAGTTTAGGGAAAATAAGACAATATTCTATTTTGAGCAATTTTGTAATAAACTTTTTCCAACTGTACATTTTGTTGAAAGTTTTGTTTGAATTACACATATCATATACATGTGCAGTATTAAGTGGCATGTATACCATAGTAAGAAATATCTGACCTTTACCACTGGAAGTTATTAAGTTAATGTCACTTAATCTTCTTTGCTTGGGTGTCTTTTCTTTACTATGGTGACAATAAATATTATTCAGTATGAAACTAACTGGGTTCACTGTAAAACAGTACATAAACACAAAGTACACAAACAGAAAAATACTGCATGACTTCGGACTAAAGCTCAACATATTATGGTTCCCACCTATTGTAATGGAAATTGCCTGCTAGGGACCAGGAAGATACAGACTTTGGAACAAAGACCTGTACACAATGTCAGCCGCATTATCAGTTATAGCATGGGCCTTGCTTAACTGATCAATCCTTCTATGCACTTGCCTGTTTACAACTTGAAGGCATCTTTCATTACTGTGCACTATTAATTACACATTAAACACTAGGTCACCAACAGTGCAGAAAGCTCATACCTGTCAAATTTCAATCTAAACCAACATTTGTTCTAGGAAGGTAACACCTTTAATGGCATTTTGATATGTATTATTCTATCAACCCCAAACAAACATGGAACCCAGTAACACAAGGGCTCAATTCTGAGGAAAAAGCCAGCTTCCTTAATACTTATGCACAAGTAATCATGGACAAGGGCACTATGGTTTGCTTTGCTGATGGACCTTGAGTGACCTTTGTAAATTTGGAAACTTAGTCATTATCATCAAAATTTCTGGCACCAAATATTATATGTAACATCACTGACTCTTTGAAATGCAACTTTAAATTACCCCAATGAACCCTGCAGTACTTCCAAAAGATTTGGCACAAAACACTGAGAACATCCACTACGGTTCATGTATGTCCAACAATCTTTGCATATGTGACTGCAAATGACCCTCGATGACCTCAAACTGTACTCCAAAATTTCTGGTTGTTAATATTGACTACTTCTCCCAATTAGTTTTATGTAAATCAAACAACAATTACAAATTTGATCTCTGATGACCCCTGATGACCTCAAAATAACTCTAAAATATTTCAGAGGTAAATGGTAATTAAATCTACCAAGTTTGGGTGTGATCCCAGCTAAGGTTACAAAAATTAAAAGCAATGGTTTTGACCTCAAGTGACCCCTAATAACCTCCAAATAACCTTTGCATTATTTGGCGATTACACACACTGAATTTTGATTCCATCTGACTTATGGTTACAACAAAATTCCCATTTTGATCTCTAATGACTTTAAATCACCTTGCATCCAAACTCTGTATACACCCTGAAAGAAGCACTTACTTGAGGAAGATTATGACCAACTTTCAAGTACATAACTTACTCATCAGAAAGGAGATACATTTTTGAGATTCTCACATAATAACCCTACATGACCTTTTACCTCTTATTGTTGGTCAAAAGTTCCCCACACCCATTGATTATTGTGTCCAAGTTTCATAAAAGTCTGGAAATGAATGTGTAAGAGCTTGCTGAACAATTGTGGACAGACATAATAGATACAGACTGAGTGCCAGTGGCTGACTGCAATAGCTCAAACACCTATAAGCTTGGTTTGAGGTAACAAGACAACAATGGGTTAACTGACACTACCAACTCACTCTCCTAATTTCTTCAGCAGGTAATGCCCCTGGTAGATCTTGTTTATTTGCAAACACCAGTAGAGTAGCACCAGCTAATCTCTAAAGGAAATAAAAAGAGGAAAAAAATTGACAGCATAGAAAAGTTAAAATTATAAAATCATACCACAAATATCTGGGTTGTCTTAAAAATTGCTATTCAAGTCTGAAGCATAACCACTGGCAACAAAAGGGAAAAAAGTGACAAAACTACAACAATGAAGAAACTTATCATCACATTTCTAATGATGCATACAAGGTGTAACAACCACTCTTAGTCAGTGCATGTGCTGTTTGTTTCATACTACAATTAATACCTAGAATATGAAAATGAATGACACAGCTGAAGCCAGCTCTAATGGTACAAGACTTAAGTCTACACTAATTGGAACTCTTAACCAGTAATGTACAACCACAGTTTCACTTCAGTGTCAGAGGTTATGAGAATTTAGTTGTAAATTTTCCTAGGCTGTGCATGTATTTAGCTTAGAAAGGCCTGAGTCTTCTCATGGGAATATAGCATCAACTGTATGACATTCATCATTCACTGGTACTACATAAAACTCTGGATGTTCATTTTACACTGAAAAATGAGCAAAGAACATATAATAGTAATGTCACCGAACCCAAGTTTCATACCAGAATATATTAATGTGCTATAAACTTAATACACATGTACTTGCAGCCTCCTATTTCATCAGTTGCAGCTATGGTAGGCAGTACAGCCTGGGAGGGGGTGGAGGCACACCCAGGACTGCTAATTGGCACCCAGTATTCAAAGAAACACAATGCCCTTCTGCCCATAGCTGACCCTTGTTTATTTCACCACTCAATGCCATAAATATAAAGATGTTAATAACTGACCCTGAAGGAACCTGAAAGTAGAATTATCTAATTTGTGGTATTTTCCCATTTTTCTCAGAAAACACACAAATACAACAATCTAGCAAACAGAGAGTACAGACCCTATCCCAGTCTTTTCAACTGCAGGATGATTTACTTTGATATGCTCTTATTAGGACTCCTTATTAATCCCACTACTAAAATTGGTCTAGTTACAACCCTAACACTCATCTGATTCGGTATCAATAACAGGTAAACTTTTCATACACAGTTCTAGCCTCAAAAGTATACTACAGTATGTACTACCGGGTACTACCAGTATATTACTTCTACTACCAGACATAACATATGCTATGAGAAAATGACTAGCCCTGTTTTCAAATTTGTATGTGAAACCTGCATTTTGTGCCCACCACCCAGTAAACAGTCATATCAGTATCAAGTGTCAGTCATTTTCTCATAGCATATGTTATGTCTCTGACTTTTCCACTAGAAAATTTGGGTTTTCCAGATCCTTTACATGCACATTTTCCATTTCAAGAGTCAATTTATAGCAAACTGACAAGTCATCACGCTGAAAATAATTAATGCTACCTATGTGTCTATTACCAAAATGATGGCCTCCACATCCCCTTACCACAATCCAATGCACCCACTTTATTTTCACCATGCCACCGAATACTTATAGCAATTATCTAGGTTCCTCCAGAGATAATCATACAATATTCATCATTATGTGAGGGGATGTGCAACATTCCATGGCTTTTTAATTGAAATATCAAGTTTACATGACCTTTACTAAAATGTCAAGTTGCTTTCACTTCTCCAAGAGTTTAAAATTCAAGGATTTTCCATTACTACAAAAACCCTAGAAATAGCTTACTAATTATCCTAGTTTGTTTGCCTATAGTATCTATGAATTAAACAGTGCACACTTGATCCAAAGTAAAATATTGACAAAGTACTATATCTTGATCAATTTTGTGACTAGCAAAAGATATCAGCTTGTTTGCTTTCATAACTCCCAGCTTTATCCACACTAGTGCAGGATTTTGCAAGGATTAAGTACCCATCTTGCTCACATGTGACATTTCTTACTTTTATGATAATGGAGTACCTGCCTGTTTATACACAGCTGACATCAATAGCCATGGCTAACGCAGTGTGCAAAACTTAAAGTGTACCATACCTTTAGTCTAGAATTACAAGAATATATAATTTAGAGGTTGGAATATCAATCTCATTCATCCAACTCCAATTTTCATAGCTTACTCTGTTGCTGAGATATAAAATGTTGAAATTTATTCCATGCCTCTAATTTTGCCATTACTAATATGATGCACCTTCTGAGAACTCAAAATCCCATGTGTGCCTGTCTGGGCAGGTTTTCTGACTTAATTAGAGCATGAGTCACCAGCTCACACCTAGCTCTCCTCTCTTCTGCACTGAAAAGGTTGTGCAGTGGTGCATGTCTAATCTCAAACAATAGTCTCTGTGATAAACCTTGCAAGCCAAGTAGTTCTACTGGTTGATAAAAGAGTTGTGGTCAACAGTGCCTTGGAAGCTTGTTTGCTCAAGAGATTATAAGTACAGATAACAACTCTGGGAAAATGTGGAGAGAGCTTCAGAGGTGCAACATATGGCCAATGGGTCCTCTAGTGACAAGTCACTTAATCTGAAACAGTCGATTGCACAATAATATTAATGTCCTTCTTTACCACTCACATTACCTTATTTCCTTTGAAATTAAAATGTTTATTGTACATGACTGTGAAAAATTAAATGTTTTCTTGCACAGTATGTTGTACAGAGAGACCCTGTATGGCCAAGTCACTCTTTAACAGTAACACAGTGATTGCATTTTGGCACAACATGCAGTGGCTTTCATATAAAATAAAAAAGAAAAAGATGGTAATTTGAGTAGTGCAAGAATGACATAACAAATTACTGTGCAGTCTATGGCATTTTAAACTGAGTAAGCTTCAACATTTTATATCAGCTCAGGAATGTCCTGTGAAAGTGAGAGTTGGATCGTTTGGATTCACTTTTCAAGCTTTGTAACATATATTTTGAAATTTTAGACCTAATTTACACTTTAAGATTATGACCATTATTTCAAGAAAATACTGTCCAACTATCCTTTTAAAGTACATTTCTCTACTAACAACTGCATACAAGAATCCACACACGACTCATCTACTTGTGCTGCTTGATAATAGCAAAAACACTGATATACTGCCATGTGACTACCATGTTCTTATAAATACCACAAATCAGAACAAAACTTCCCTTGTAAGATATTAACGTTTCAGCTTTACACTGAATCCAGCTCACTTTATCCATGACACCAGTACCAAAAACCCAAATTAAGATGAACGATGTGAATGAATAGAGGGTGATGTGTGCCCAACTGTACCTTGCATTACTTTTGCCTCTCTATGGAGAAGGATATCACATGTATGCATGCAACCTACCATAAATGTTATTCTCATGTAAATACCAAGAAGCATGTATCATTTCAACTAATTTTAACCTGAAATCAGCAAACATGATTCAGTAGATAACAGTACCTCCTCTTTAAGTAATCCACGCAACTCCTCTCTGCAATCAAGGAGTCTTCTTTTATCTGCGCTATCCACCACCCAGATCAAGCCATCCGTACTCTCAAAGTAATTCCTCCAGTAGGATCGTAAAGACTTTTGGCCACCAACATCCCACACATTCAATTTAAACCTAAACACAAATTCAAAAGTACTATTTTAAGCTGTACCTACAGTGCTACAAATATCAAAGCATGGTAATTATATACTAAAGAATGATACAGCTTCAAATCATTGAATTTCAAACTACAACTTGCTACTGTGCCATAAAAGCCTATTATGGGAACCTTAGTCCTACATCAACACACATATCTTTTCCAAGAACTCTGGAATCTTTGTTTTAACTTGCTAGTTGACTGTGGTTGGAAGTTGGCGATAAAGTTGTTGTGAGAATTAAAGATGACTGCTGTCTATTGCTCTACTTACTGTAGCCCACTAGAGCAAATCCAACAGTACATAATACAGGTATTTTATACTACTACTACTGCATTCTAGGCTAGTATAGTATTCCTGTTACAGTGTTGTATAGGTTTGTTTACGACAAAAAACTTTTTCTTAAGGTTTAAGTTCAATTTTGATATGTAGCAGGGTTACCTGATCTATTCTGGTTAAATTTGCATTCCTATTTCCAATTTAATGATATGAGCAGATGGAGTTATCACAGTTTCAACCCAAAGTGAACTTAAAGCAAGCACACATGACATCATAATCTCACATTTAAGTAACACTGTTTTATGTATCTCTAAACATACGTAACAACCAATGTTTGCCTCCATAATCTCTCCTTATACATAATAATTTGCAAAATACATTGCAAAACGAAGAAAATATAGAATTACTCATAAATGTGAGGAAGTGACATCACTTGTACTTACTTCAAGTTCACTTTACATTGCAAATATACTAACTTTGTCTGCTAATACTTCTAGATCCACATATTGCAATCAAATGAAAATTTCACCATAATGCAGAGACTAATAGGTCCTCTGTCAAATCAACACTGAATTCTTGCTAAAGCCTTTCCTAAACACATTTTACTTCCTAAGCATAGCCTACTAAGCATGGGTCCACATATCTAGGCCTTTATGCATAGGCAGTCAAGGTGAGTGGCTAAGAGGGCTGCAGTCCCCCATTCAGGAAGAAAACTTACTATTTTTTGGCAAAATTTATTTTTTCAGGCAAACATGCATTAAAATTTTGGGGAAATGTGCTGCAACCCCAACAAATGGAAATCGCTGAACAAAGTTATGCCTAAATGGCAAACGAAGAAGTTCACAAAAGTAATTTCCAAGCCTCAATAATCAATAGTAAATGACTTTCATTTAATGTCTGACCTAGCTTTCAGATCTATGGTCAGTAGTAACCAGAAAGCCAAAAGGCTTCGTGATTCCTTGCCGAAAGGGGGGTGTTTTGTTACACTGAGGTTCATCCATCAAATTTATACTTCTCTACTTCCATTATTTTTTATGATGTGGTCACAATTTCACCCCTGCTCACATCAGCTCATGCCACATGACCTTTGAACCAAAACTTGAATAACCAAAAAAATAAAAAAAAATAAAAAGACGGTTTTTGGACTTTGACCTCTGGTGACCTCAAATGACCTTTGACCTCTGCCAAAAACAATAGGGTTCTCCCCCTTGACATGACAAATCTACATACCAACTATGAAAACCGTCTGTCATTCCTATCTCAAGATATCACGATTACAAGGTTTTTGGACTTCCACCTCTGGTGACCTTGAATGACCTTTGACCTCTGCCAAAAACAACAGGGTTCTCCCCATTGACATGACAAATCTACATACCACCTAAGAAAAGTGTCGGTCATTCCTACCTCGAGATACCAAGATTACAAGGTTTTTGGACTTTGACCTCTGGTGACCTCGAATGACCTTTGACCTCTGCCAAATCAACATGACATGTCTCTATACCAACTATGAAAAGTATCGGTCATTCCTATCTTGAGATATCACGATTACAAGGTTTTTGGACTTCGACCTCTGGTGACCTCGAATGACCTTTGACCTCTGCCAAAAACAATAGGGTTCTTCCTCTCAACATGACATGTCTACATACCAACTATGAAAAGTATCGGTCATTCCTATCTCGAGATATTGAGATTACAAGGTTTTTCGACTTTGACCTCTGGTGACCTCGAATGACCTTTGACCTCTGCCAAAAACAATAGGGTTCTTCCTCTCAACATGACATGTCTACATACCAACTATGAAAAGTATCGGTCATTCCTATCTCGAGATATTGAGATTACAAGGTTTTTGGACTTCCACCTCTGGTGACCTCGAATGACCTTTGACCTCTGCCAAAAACAATAGGGTTCTTCCTCTCAACATGACATGTCTACATACCAACTATGAAAAGTATCGGTCATTCCTATCTTGAGATATCGCAATTACAAGGTTTTTGGACTTTGACCTCTGGTGACCTCGAATGACCTTTGACCTCTGCCAAAAACAACAGGGTTCTTTCTCTCAACATGACAAACCTACATATCAAATATGAAAAGTATCGGTCATTCCTATCTTGAGATATTGCGATTACAAGGTTTTTGGACTTTGACCTCTGGTGACCTTGAATGACCTTTGACCTCTGCCAAAAACAATAGGGTTCTTCCTCTCGACATGACAAACCTACATACCAAATATGAAAAGTATCGGTCATTCCTATCTTGAGATATCGTGATTACAATGAGTGTCACAAACACACATACACACACACACACAAGTCGATTTTACATACAATCCGAGGACCTCATTGTTATTTCCTTTGTGTTTACTTCCTTAACCCTAACCTTGACAATAGACTCTCTATTGTTCAAACTTTCGAGGACTTGACAAATCTATTGAATTTCCTTCAGAGGACCTGAAATCCATTGTTCAGGTCCTCAGTCTGATAGGAAGACAAGTTCACCCACACACACACGCACACACACGACATCACCATCGCATAGATTCCTTGCCTGCCTATGGCAAGGAATCAAAAAGAGAGTTTGAAAATGATCCATTGCAAAAGCGAAAAATGAACTGCAAGGGCACTGCGGTTATAATTTGTGTAAGCTCATTTTCAAGTTTTGATTGGTTTCAAAGTCAGACCAACATAATGATTGGAACCCCACACGTGTACCATGTACATAATTTGGTGCAGCTGACATCCATGTTTTGGCAGACATGGACCCCAGTATAGGTAAGGGTTCAAAATAAAGTCCAAATTACAATGCATTTTTTTGTCAAAAAATACAACTGTTGTAATCAAATGGCTGAGAACAAATGCAAGAGCAAAAGCTAACTCAGAGGTAAGTTTTGTCAATTTCCACTTGAATTAAGCTTCTGCTATACTACTGAAGCAATCTAAATGGACACTGCTATAGAACTTCTCCCCTTCACCCTTCCATTAAAGTGTAACTTGTGGGTCCATTCATCACCATGTATTATTACCTCTACTTCCTTATCTTGTGCAAATCAGTGATCACACATGGGAATAAAGATGATGAATATAGAATTAAACATTTACACCACATGTAAGAAGTTTCAAACAGCTAATTAAATTTTAATACATTACCCACCCTTTATGTTCGAGAGTCTTGATATTAAAGCCAAGTGTTGGTGAGATGGTATTGATATCTTCTCCATTAAACTTCTTCAGAATGGTAGTTTTACCAGCATTATCAAGTCCTCTGTTTAAATCAGTTAATGAAACAAGGCTTAAGAAACAAAGCAAGATATTCCCCAAAATTAAATAATCACCGACAAGAAAGAACAAGCAGCACTTCATGATGGCTGACTTGAGACCCACTCTAATGTATAGGTAATTTCCCACACTATCATAATGAAGCTAACTTCTGACTTTAAAAGAGCCATCTCCAATGCAAATGAAATATCACAGATTATCACAATATATCATTGAACCAAGACTCTCAGGGTCGTAGCCTAGGCAAAATTCCTGGGGGGGGGGGGAGGGGGGGCAGTCCAAGACACTACCCAAGCAGAGCACCAAGTGACGTGTCTATAGCTTACACTCGGTTGGGCCCATCCTTTTTCACCTGTGCATGGGTGCCATCTTGGAGGAGGGTGCTGGGGGTGACATGTATGGCCTAGCTTAGGTGCACAACATTGCTATCTTTGGCAAAGCTTCCAACTGATTATATCTTTAGAAATTGTATTTTGTGACTTTTTTTCCTATTTTTGGCTGGGGGTAAAGCAAGTAGTGCTGTCTAAGAGGAGGGGATGACACCCCTAGTGGTCCTTGAGAAATTTTGGCTAGTGAACTGTGAAGTGGCTTAGATGCAAAATGGTGCTATCTTTGGTAAAGCTTGATAAAGCATTGAACTGATTATATGTTTAGGAATACTCATTATTTATCTATTTTTTTGTTTCGGTTTAATTGAAAGGGTCGTTGCCTAAGGGAGGGGTGACACCTCTATTCTTTGCTTGTTTTTCTTTTTTGGTCCTCGAGATTTAAAATGGTGCTATCCCTGGTTAAGCTTTGAAATGTTTACATGATTAGAGATTCTCTAATTTACTGATTTTTCTGAGTCATAGCAAGTCTACAAGTCTGTACACAATGCACACAGCTCCTTTTTAGTATGCAAGTGGGGGAGTCACCATCGGTTGACATGTAGCTGTAGCATATGCTTTGCAAGAAAATGATTGGACTAAATGCCTTGGAGATGGGGGCAATGGCACACAGACTTGTAATTTGCATCTACATATTCTCTATGTTTAAATTTCATACTTTAGAAACAAATTTAGATTTCAATAAGAAATGGTAGATTTAATTACAATTAAAAAGTACTTTACAAGCTCACTGAGTTAGCTTATAATTGAAGGTAATCATGGGCTATTATAAAAAGCATGCTGTGGCACAGGATGAGAAACTAGTGTTTGCACTGGGTCCAAAATTCGGAACCGGGTACCCGAAGTCAATGGCTGGTCGGGTACCCGGGAACCCGAAAATATAACTTCTGTTAGGCTACAAGTTTGTTGTAAAGTCATAACAAGAAATTTTGCTTTGCACGTTGATATAATGTAACACCAACATATCTTACGTATGGGCATGACAAGTGTTCTTAGGCGTGTGCGTTGATATAATATAACACCAACGTATCTTACGTATGGGCATGACAAGTGTTCTTAAGCGTGTGCGTGATAAATTTTGCCAGGAAAAAGTAACATGTTAGGTGTTCTGTCACACATACAATCTATGTTAGTGAAACTTTGGATCCGGGTAGCAAGTTCAGAACCGGGTCCTGACATCGTCTGTCAGGTACCTGGGTACCCGGTGCAAACACTATGAGAAACAATACTAACGTTCTTTAGCTTGCCCTATATGCAAATGTATTTAAGCTGTGTATCATACAGGAGGAAGAGGGTACATTCATCAGGAAGAGTAACTCAAATAAGGATGTGTTCATGGAGGGGGTCCGAAAAAATGTAGGAAAACCAGAATGCAAAAATGCATTGTGGTTTCGATGAATATAGCACTTAATGTGTCATCCCAAATAATGCCAAGATGTCCTGTTTCTTTCAGTCATTGGATGAATGTGATCTTAAAGTGCTGAAAAATTACAGTTTCATGTTCATATTTGACCTTCGTAATTTCAGCTGGGCTCTGATTTCTGACAAAACTCGTAGGAGTTTTCTGATAGATTGAATGCAACACCATGTGAAGTATCCAACCTTCCTAACTTGAGCTATCTTGCAAACAAGGTTTTCAGAGTTTGACCTCAGATGACCTTTGACCTCCACCATAAATAATAGGGTACTTCCTCTCACCATAAGTCATCCACATACTATGTATGAAATCTATCCAAACTTCCTACCTCGAGATGTAGTGTTTAACAAAGGTTTTCAGACTTTGACCCTCGGTGACCCCAAATGACATTTTTTACCTCCACCAAAAACAGTATGCTTTGTACCTCTAAAGATTATGCATCCACATGCCATGTATGAAATCTATCCAAGTTTCCTACTGTGAAATATTATGTAAACAAGGTTTTCAGACTTTGACCCCTGGTGACCCCAGATGACCTTTGACCTCCACCAAAAATGATAGCATTCTTCATCTGACCATAATGCATGTACATACCAAGTATGAAATCTATCCAAGCTTCCTAACTTGAGATATCGTGTAAACATTAAACAAGGTTTACAGAGTTTGACCACTGGTGACCCCAAATGACCTTTGACCTCCACCAAAAACAATACTGTTCTTTCTCTCACAATTTGCTAGAAATAAACATTGAACTGAACTGAACTGAACAATAATGCATCCACATACCAAGTGTGAAATCTATCCAACCTTCCTACCTTGAAATAACGTGTAAACAAGGTTTTCAGAGTTTGACTCCTAGTGACCCCAAATGACCTTTGACCTCCACCAAAAACAATAGGGTTCTTTCTCTCACCATAATGCAACCACATACCAAGTATGAAATCTACCCAAGCTTCCTAACTTGAGATATCATGTAAATAAGGTTTTCAGAGTTTGACCCCTGGTGACCCCAAATGACCTTTGACCTCCATCAAAAACAATAGGGTTCTTTCTCTTACCATAATGCAGCCACATACCAAGTATGAAATCTATCCAAGCTTCCTAACTTGAGATATCATGTAAACAAGGTTTTCAGAGTTTGACCCCTGGTGACCCCAAATGACCTTTGACCTCCACCTAAAACAATAGGGTTCTTCCTCTCAATATGGGACATCTACCTACCAACTTTGAGAACTGTCAGAGTTTCCCTTCTTGAGATATCGTGTAAACAAGAAAATCCACACACACACACACATACACCCACACACGAACACCCACACATACGCCATCATGACTGCATAGGTTTCTCTTTTCATCGAAACCAAAAACGAGCCCTTTCATGTGATATTCTGGGTTTTAAGTGCCTCAAAACCATAATTAGGACAGTGATTTTTCAGGATTTCAGTGTTTTTTCCTCAAGTAAGCCAATTTCATTTATGACTTGAGAATTTTGGGGGACCCCTCCCCATGAAGCCAAGGCTCAAACGAAGGATCTGCCATGGGTGCGACCCACTGCAGGAATATATCTGCACCATTTACACTGACTATGTGGGTATCTGTTGTCCCCCAATCACCAACTCCCGGTGGTGCCACTGACCTCTTCCATGTGTCAGGTAGCTAGTAAGGAAGGAAAATTTGAATTCCGAAGCACTTAAATGGAAGAACTAGTATTATAAAACAAAAGCATTTACTCTTGAGGCTACAAAAATGGGATTCCAGCACATGGGGAGACATTTGTTATTTCCACCAAGAGAGCAATCCTCTATATGAAACATGATGAATATGATGGGAATATGATGGAATGGCCTAATGGCGTCAAACGTGTGTGTTTGCAAAGTGTTTGAGTCCAGGAGCTCGCCAAACCCCCAATGGGGTTCCAGGTGACTATTCCAGAAGCTCTGGTGTTTTTATAGAACTGTGCAAAGTAGGAAGAAGACAGTCTGACGGTAGAATATAAGATATGCCATCAAGATAAAATAAGGTAGCATTATTTTAATGATATCAAAACTTGGCTCCTCAATGAATTCTCATCTTGCCCAATGTGGTGCTTGACCTTTCTGAATGGGCGTGAGCTGTGGCTGCCCCGTCCTCTTCCTAATTACAACCCTATCCTCCTCTGGTTCAATCCCTGGTGTATATCCCTTCAATACCATGAAAGAATAGGTGATAACACAGTAAAACTATTCTTTGGGCAATTATTATGCATCACTGAACAGCTGGCCTCTTTGAGCCTCAGCTAAAAGTCAAAGGCTAGAGGTACCAGGCTGATACCAATGCTGGGGCTAAGGCCTCAAAAATTGGCCTCCACCTCCAACACTGATGAATATGTAAGAGACAAAAATATGAATATATGTAAAACATACAACATAAATATGTAAAGGATACAACATGAGCAGTCTCATCTCCTTCTCTTTTTGTTTCATCTTCTTAAGTATTGTAAGGAGACCCATCTTGAGCAGCCACCTCTGTAATGTAAGGATATGATTCACTTGTCAATCTACAAAATACAAAATTCTTAAAACTTGAAGTCAGCAACATTTACTAGGGTTTGTGAATCAATGAGCCCTACTTACCTGACCAAACATACCAGTCACAACTTCTTTGCGCTTAAAAGCTAAAAAAACTGAATAAAAGGCCTTAGTTAAGAGTCCTAGTATCCCACTGGGCTGTAAGGGACAAACTTATTTCCATGGCAGCCATGAAATTTAAGCACAAGTTTGGATGGAAGACCTGGAAGGCCAGGTCTACAGTACCTTAGCTAATTCTGCTTTACATTTCCCTAGGCTCCTCAGGCATATTCCCATTTGTTAGCCAGAACAGGAAGAAAGGGAGGGAGAGGGGAAAGGAAGAGATGGGACTGAAAATGGTTTTTTGGGGGTGGGGGGTGGGGGTGGGGGACTGAAAATGCTTTTTGGGGGGGGGTGGGGGCAGCAGCTCCCTCTGGCACCAGTCAGGTTAGCACATTATGGATATAACATCTCTGCTGAGCATGTAACCTAACATGTCATATGCCCGGGTGGATGTAAATTTTTAAATTTGCCAATTGATCGCTTTTCAATTCCTTCATCACCCAAGACAAAAGTTGTGTTTTTATGTTTGATTAAATTTGATAAGAAACTCTTCTACAATAAAGTTGGAGAAGTATGGGACCAGTGAACATCCTTGGGAGTCTACAGAAGGATGGCTTCTCCTTATCATGAATTCCTCCCGAGTCCCAACTTTTTCTCTTAAAAGCTGGGGTTTTCAATTCATATCAACTTATATTTTCAGTCTTCCACTGTCCACTCTCCCTGTTTAGGTTTTATACCCAGGACAGGGTCAATAACACCTACATTGTGATGCACATACTGTGCAAATACTGTTTACAAGCTACAAAGACTTTTCACTTTCAGTTTTCCTTTAGTTTTGTTCTCTAGCATGAAATGTCTGAAATTTGTTACACTGGTTAACAGACTTCCATATGGGATAATATCCTACTATCTCTTAGTAACTGTCTTTATGCTTGTACAAACTTAATATCTGGTCCACTGTAATGCATTAAGTGCATGCAGAATATTGATACTGATAATATGCTATCAAAATATATATATATGCACTCTATTGGAACAGTTATTTAATGCAGCAGGCTCACAAGCTGCCAATGATCCTAACAGCACTTCTCTGCAACAACCATCAACATGAAATAACCATAGGCAACACTTCATTTCTTGCCTGGAAATGCTTCATGATTTTGTGATTTACCATGCGTATCTCATGGCAGACTTATCTGAGACTATTTCAAAACAACTGACCAATCAGCTCATAACATGTGTTACCTGACCCCTAGGCACCCCTAAGTATGGAAAAACATGCACTAAATCAAATGAAGACTTCCATTGTCATTTGCATTATAACTACAAAAAGAAGTTTTATTTTTCAATTCCACTTTCATTTTGCACAAATACTTCAAATCAAATGTATCTAAATATATTGAATTGCTGATAAAACCAGTTATGTGTTTTCTTTTAAAGTATTTTTAAGTTTAGAAAAAAAAATTAAACAAATAAACCGAGAAGCCAGGATATTCATTTCAAAAGGACTGTCTCATGATCTTTATTAACATAAACAGAAGAAGTGGTAAATGACACTTCTTACAATAGGTTTACTCTATGTTAGACAATTCTTTGTAGTATGATCATTGCTTTAAGAACTTCCACAGTGAAGACTCAACCAGGCTTGGGGCGATTACATCTGAATGTAATCGATTACGACTTCTTCAAATTTTATGATTACAATTATGATTACAATTACGGCTAAAATGAAAGTAAGTAATTATGATTACACTGCAAATGTAATCATGATTGCAATCCCCATTACATTTTGTTTTCTTACATTTTCTTTTGCATATCTGTAAGTAATATTGAACCCCCTGCACTTCTCACTCTGTTAGGCTGGAGCATCCAAGAAAGTAGAAAACTTAACTATAGTCACTCCAACAGAAGCAGCAAGCACTGATAAAACTTTGACTTCTTTTGCACTTCTTTTGTAAATTCAACTTCAAAGTAATCATAAATTAAACCACAATTACGATTACTTTGCCACTATAATCAATTACAATTATTTTGCAACTTTCACAAAAGTAATCAATTCTGATTACTTCAAATAATGTTACTGATTGTAATTGATTATTACTGATTACAATTACCCCAAGCCTGTAACAAACATAAATTTTCTTTCTTTTTGGTCATTTTTATTAAAATATTGTTGTGTATGAATGAACAGGGTTAATCAACGCTGGACCTGTGGATTAAATGGAGACTTATTTACTAAACAAGAAGCAGTGTGTTTTTGTTAATGGGATATATTTCCATTCACTGCCCATGGAACAGGTTTCCACAAGGGTCTGTTTTAGGGCCTCTATTGTTTTTAATTTATGTTAATGATATGAGTAAAGCTGTTTTGAATATATCAGTTCATCTGTTTGCGGACAATACTAATGTCTTTTTGTACGATAAAGATTGTAATAATCTAGCTCAGAGGGAAATTTGTACTCTGAACCTGCTTAAAGAATGGTCTGACTCCAATAAGCTCACCTTACATCTTGGTAAAACTAATTTCAATATTTTTCATGCTAAACTGCTTAAGCCCATTCTTGTTGCAATGGAATTATATGAAAGGGTACAACTATCATCAAATCTTCTATTACTAAGTATTTATGTTCACTAATACACCAGTGTTCGTGCCAAGGTGTGTGATTGTGTAATTCCAGCACTGGCTTCACAAGTCCCACACAAAACATAATTGCCTGCCGAATATATGTCAACAAATACAACACGTGCTGCTGCAAGCATGGGCAGCCCTGTACTGCGTTATGCAGTGCATACTTGTACACATGCTGATATCCGCTATTATCATACTTGTTGTTTACTACCTTCGTTGTTCGATCGCTACGCATTCTAACCTGCATTTTTCTTCAAATATTATGGCCTCGTGGAATTTGCATTCGGAAGAAATCTAACTTGCGTGAAAAAATGAATACTGAAAATCGCGATTTACCACCGCCTTCAACTTCCACCAGCTCAACAGAGACTTGGCCTGAGCCCACCAAGGCGAGTGCAAGTGGTAGTACTAGTAGTAGTACGACAGCTCCGACTTTCAGCGGAACCAGTACTCGTGCTACGAGCAGTTCAGAGCCCGATCCCCCCAAATCCACCAAGTTGTCACAACCTGTTGAAATGAAGAAATATTGACTGTTTTCCTGATTTGCGATTTTTGAAGATCCCCAAAAAAAATTCGGAAGGGGAAATTCCCCCCCGCCCAATTCTGAGACCTAGCACAAACACTGTAATAGATGATAGACAGTCCTTGGAAACTTATAACAATGATCTTTGTAACACTTTGGTAAAATATGTTGGTATATTCTACTTTAACAAACTTTCTTCTGAAAAGCACTGCTTTGCAGACATATTACTCATTTATTTACTCTAAGTTAAGATATATGTGAACAAGAATTTTGGTTTTAGTACAGCCAAACAGACTGTCTTAACACCACTTCAGATCTTTCAGAACAAGCTACTCAAAGTGCTTACAGGTAAACCTTGGCATTATTCAACTCATTTATTATATAATGTCAAGTAGTAAGGCTAATTGCCATTTAAAAATACCTCTGTTCAACATCCTACTTAAGGGAGTTTACTTTGGAATTCAAGCAGACAGTAATCTGACGTTACCACGGAATAAATTCAATGCGCTGTCAGATGATTGACACTGATGGTTTTGATGAAGCCCATCAGTTGACCTTCCCAGTGCCGTGTTCAAATACTGAAAAAGGAGTTGCTTGTCTGTGTCTTCTTCTTGCACACTTTTCCCATTGGCCATTTTAGCTAAGTACCTGTATATGCAGGACAAAGTCCAATCAGGATTCCCCAGACAACACATGGCTAGAAACTACCCAAGTACTTTTAGGTAACTCCCTTCTTGGAGAGAGTTAAGACTAGACATTCAGATAGAAAGAATCAATTTACATAACACATACAGTCCTGGAACTTTTGCTGCTGGACCATGTCTGCTGGTCTCTGCCAGCTAGGCTTTTCATAGTTCCTGGACTTTGGAGTATTTTTAGAGGAACTGAATTGTAGTTATTAAAAAAAAAGAAACTTAGAGTATTAGAGCAGAGAATGATCTGTTGACGCTTATACTCAAACATGTTACGCCATTTAACCAAATTTTATTTTATATTCAATGTTTAAACATCATGTTGTGGAGTGAAATTGATTCTTTGGCCGGTCAGAGAAAGGATATTTCTCTGACTCTGAATATACCAGTTAACCATTGAAACATTGTTCGAGTCGTCTTTTCCCGGATTTTTCCTTGTTATTCTGTATGACACCCCCTAGCCTTCACAATGTGATTGGCCCAACCAAACTACACAACAATATAGTAAGAATAAGCTCCTTATGATTAAAGAAATTCATTTCTATGTATGTGTGATTTGATTCACAAACACTGTAACAATATCTTACCTGATATTATTTCTAATGCTGTATCAGTACTAGCCCTCAAACAGAGCTGTGCATTTATTACATGGCCTAGGCACATTACACTAAAAAAGAGCTATGCAAAAGTCTTCAGGTGTTGACATGGGTCGAACAGTTGTTAGTCTAATACTGCTTGAATAACAGCTTTCAGCACCTGTAAATCTGATAATGGTTATTTTCCTTACATTTGAAAAGTCATAGACTTGATACTGTGTGTTTTGTGAGCATTTTGCTACCAGGATTACAGATTTTTCAGGATTGTGATCTCTTTAGAAGTGACAGTTACCTGTGGCACATTTGTATGGGTATGAGTTGTACTAAACTATAGTATGCAGTGTTGCATACTGAATCAATTTAGCAAAACAAGCTTACTGAATTTCCAGCTTCCATAGATTCTCTATCTTGTAATTATATGGCACTAAGTGTGGATCTAGAAATGTCAGGTGCCAATATGCTGAATAAGAGGAAGAAGGAGTGTTGTGGTGTTTGCTCTGCTGAGGTGGCCAAAACTGATAAAGTTATTTTCTGTGATATCTGTCAGTTCTGGTTCCACATCAAATGTGCTAGAGTTGGAGATGATTTATATTGTTCTATTCAGAAGTTTGGGTATCAAGGCTCCAAAGAGATCCCATGGCATTGTAGAATTTGTAGAAAATTTGCCGTTGGTTTCTAGCAGGAGATTCTTCGGCTAAGCCAGAAGCATGATTCATTACGTGATATCACCCTTACTAAAATCGCCCACCACAGACCAGTGCAAATCCCGACCTTCTGGGGGAAAAGTCGGGATTTTACATGATGTTCGCACCAACAGATTATAGCCAAAAGGTTGGAAAAATCAATAAAAATATGATAAAACCTGATAAGCGTCCCGAATGCTGTAACCTGTAGGTGCGAACATCAAGTAAAATCCCGACTTTTCCCCAAGAAGGTCGGGTTTTGCACTGTTCAGTGAAAAACAGTTTCAGTATGGGCGATATCACGTAATGGTTGGAAAGCGTATGAAAGAAATGGAGAGGAAGTTCACTTCACAAGAGAAATTCATTGACAACATACAGGCTAGAGCAGATACCAATTACCATAGAGGAGGAAATGAGAAGAATCAGGGAATCCATTGAGGAAATTAGGCAGTCAGCTGCAGTAGTAGGGCAAACTGATGAAGTTCATGCAAAGAGAGATTTTGAGAAAGCAGTTAAGGTGGAGGTGAGGGAATTAATGGAACAAGAGAAAAGGAGAAATAGGGTCGTCATTGGCCATTTGACTGAGAGTGATGATCCTGATGAACTTTAGAAATCCAAAATTGAGGGTTTAGCAAAGGAGTTTGGATTACCTCCAGACTCCTTGGGGGGTATGATCAGATTGAAGGGTAATCGATTTATAAACATGGAGAAGAACTTTAATTATAGAAGATTATTACTTGACAGGGCTCCCAGCTTGAAAGATAGTACTACATACAGACAAGTTTTCATCAAACCCGATCTGACATTCAAGCAATGACAGGAAAGTAAAGCCATTAGAGATGAAATGCAGTGACTGATAAACAGTGGCGAAAAAAACTTGCGAATTATAATTGGCCAAATAGTCCAAGTTTTGGACTCTCAAGAAGGAGAAACACTCTCCTAACAAGTAACAGAGATACTTGTAACCTTGTACACAGTTTATATAGATCATCATCTCATGTAGATAGTTCTTACAAATCTACTAGTTCTCATTCGCACAAGCACAAGATAGTTACCACCCTCAAAGTATAAATGTGAATGCCCTCAGCATTGTTCAGAAATTGGATTTGCTGGAAAGTTGTATTTTTGAATATCAGCCTGATATGTGACGGAATCATGGGCACACGGTGGAATTGATGATAGCTTTTTTCAACTTCCTGGTTTAGCGAAACCCTATTAAAAGGATAGTGAGGGATGAATAGGGGGAGAAGTATTACTTTATGTCCATACACAGCTTCAGTCCAGGCCAGGGTGACCAGATTTTGAAAAGTAAAATATGGGACACTGCATGGTTGGAAGGTGGGTTGTGTGCACGCATAGCACGAAGCCCCCATCAGGTGTGGTCCAGGAGCCCGCTTTAGGGTCCCTGGTGAGGTCCGGGGCAAAGCCCCCGGAAGCTTCTGGATTTGAGTGCATTCAAAGCACCAGAAAGTCGTACTTAGAGTGGTCCAACTTATAAATCACACGGTCCAAAAATGTGTTGAAAATGTCAATTACTAGACTAGTTATATTTCTTTTTGATGACACAGCTTTGAGTAATTGCCTACAAGATTGGGCATATGTAACAAACTCAGAACATGTCATATAAAAGTTACAATTTGCAGTTCTGATTTGATAAGGGAGACACTACAACTATTTCTGCAGGCTACATACTAGTATGCCAGAGGCACCAGTGTTGTGCGGAACTAAACTGAGGAACTGACTACGAACCTCGACACTATCCTACGTTGGCCCACAATTGTAATACAAACACGTGGGGGTGAGCAGGCTTTGAAAAGCTGCTAACGCACTCTACAGTAGATTTCAATTTTCCTTGCAGTAGTTGTATCCGTCCATTCTACCAGAGTTGTCTCTTTTTTGTGTCTATTTTGTAAGGAACCCCCTTCAGCAACATGGAAATACAGGACAAATAGGCGTCCTGGGGAGGTTCAATACGGGACGCGGGACAAATAAACCAAATACGGGACAATCCCGTATTTTACGGGACGTCTGGTCACCCTGGTCCAGGCTGATGTCCATGTTTGGCCCTAAAAGGAAAACAAGAGTCTGTCTGGTGTGAAATTATTACAGGTAGTAGGAATAACATATGAGTGGGAGTATGTTATGACAGTCCCAGTAATTCAAGAGAAGAAAGTCTCCTTTTATACAATGTAATTCTCAAAGCTGTGAGTAATTCAACTGTAATTACTGGTGATTTTAATCTAAGGATATCAGTTGGAATACTCTGGAGTCTGACACCCATGGGGCTGATTTATTGGAGTTAATTCAGGATGAGTTTCTCTCACAGCATGTTCTCAATCCAACAAGATTTGATGCTGTATTGGACCTTGTATTGTCTTCTGAACCACAAATGAATAATCTTTGTGTTTCTGAAAGGTTTGGCACAAGTGACCATAACATTATTACCTTTGATCTCACATGCAATGTTAATGTTACCAACCACAAAACTTCTGTGCACAATTTCATCAAGGTAGACTACTCAGCTATTAATTTATTCTTACAGGATTTTACAGGGTTCATACACTTCTTGACTGAGTAAATTCCATGCAATTTCCAGGCTTTTCAAGTCTGTGTGGTTCAGATTTCCAGGCTATTCTTTACAAAAGACTACTTCAAGGTATGTCACTAAATAATGCTAAAACCTGATGTGCTACTGAAATTGACCACTCACAGAACTGTAACCTGGTTTACACATGACAAAAAGGAGTAAGCCTACTACTTTTTCATACACACTTTATGAGCAACTTTAAATTCTGAACTAAGAGCCACATTTTGCCAAAAGTGGCTCCTGCGGGGTTCCCTTGTTTTTGATGTAACCAGAAGAAACTTTGTGTTTACCAGAAAAATGTGACCATTTTCAATTATGTTATGATGTATAGACCTACAGTATGTCATGTTTCAACTTTACACTGACATATGGTCATGCAATATGCAGTACTGTTAATATAATAGGCTACAAGCTCAATCACCATGGCGATCAATAGAGTTCTGGTTGTCCATCCCAAATTTTTGTATTCTCCATACTAGATGACTTTCATTGGTCTAAATATTCTCCAAGTCTGAAACGATTCAAAGTGATAAAATGTTAAACTTGGAAAAAAACGCATGTTTCTGCAATGCTGCTGTTGAATCGAGAAACAGTTGAAGTGCACAGCAAAAGGACTGGGTCCCTTCTTGGAGGCCCAGAGATCCCACGCAGTATAAAATCATGTGGAAACATAGGACCACTGTAAGCACCGTGTTATCATTCCACCTCTGAAAACTATTAAATCGGGACAGAGGGGCTGGTTGTGTGTGTGTGTAGCATACCTTTAAATTTCTTCCCTGACAGCTTGAATGGGGGAGTTTGCAAATCCTATCCCCTACCCCTGGCAATGCACTCAAGTTTGACTGAGAGTAAAGGTTCCAAGATAGTATCTTCAAAAATGATGGGTGCTACTTTCGGCAAAGAAAAAGTGGCACCTGGTAACATTCTTTTGGGGACTAACAGGCGCTGTTAATGCCAAACATCGCCTGGCGCCGGCTTAACCCAATTTCACCCTTGGTTGTATATACAGTTTCTGTAACTGCCCCAGACTGTAAAGTTTGGCCTGCGCGGGGAACGTGTTCCCCACGCAAGCCAAACTGTTGTTTTTCCGTCCGCGCACTTTAGTAGTATTTTACGTTGTTCCCCAAGCAATCGCGCCCTCACTCTAGTGCAAACGACAGCTGGAAGCATGTAGCCTATATATGGTATTGTACAGTACAACATCCATCATGTACAGTGTATGCTGAGAACGGCCACACGTATGCCGCACAGGCGTTCACAGCATTATGTATATACATGTACACTATATGCATAGTGTATGTGAATGTATATGAGAAGGTCTGTGCGGCAACGTGCGGCATACGTAAGTGTGGCCTTTCTTATCTAGTGAGATACGTATGATATGCATTGGTAGGCCTGTGCAGTCCGCGCACTGAAATGTTGGTATACAGGTTTTTCCAGCGCATTTTTTCACTCGTTTTCATTCCCCGCGCACAAAAAAACTTAACAGTCTGGTAACTGCCCAGTCACACAAACCTGCATGAGTCTGGCAATTTGTATGGCCTAACGTTACAGCCTAGCCTTACGCCAACATTTACGTCTACCTAGGGCCTAGGCCTAGAATAGCCGCCAAAAGTAAATGAAACAAACCCCTTTCCCCTGTTTCAATGTTGTTACACTCAGGTCTGGACAGTTTCCCCAACCAACATTGAAATGGGGGAATGGGGAGAGCGGCTAGCAACAGTGGCAGATGAAAGGCTTTGTACCAATTATTCTGGCGGGGCTTTGTTTCATTTGTTTTGGCGGAGATTGTCTGAAGACCTGTACAAATTTAGAACATCGCTGTGTTCAGTAAACGCGAAGCTCTTGTTTGGGAAATAATTGCTCGCAATATTTTGTCATATTTGTAAAAATGCATAGCTTACCGAGGGACTTGGGGGGAGGAGGGGGTCTGATTAGTATAAAGAAACGTTTTGTGTACTTAAAGTATAGCCTATGGCTAAATAACACGTCATATACTGCATGAAACAGAGATGATGTCTGTTCGCTGAAAAGAGTTTGCCTTTAAAATCCAAATTCCAGCAAGGAACAATAGATTGCATCCCCATGCGGCCACTGGTTTTCACTTTTTATTATTAAAATTTTAAAACAACGACAACAAGCAAGTTAATACCTTTCCAAATTAACTCTATTAATTAGGGATATTACAAACTAGTCTATAGGCTGGAAATAGGGGGCAGTTTTTTTTCCTTAACCTTTACCTTTATCGTATCAATAGCACGTGATTCACATAAACAGTAAACCATCGTCATGCAGAGGAAAGGTTATGAATCAGTAGTTGTCTTTTTAACACTTGAAGTTGGTTTACCGTGTTTACCATTAGTAATAATGTGGGTAAAATGGGGCTCGTTAGCTAAAATAGCTTACATATTACATTCCACAGGCTTTGAACACGAGTCCCTAAAGTACAATATTCTCACTATTTTTTACAGCAACTACGTAATATTTGACTGGTAAACCGTAATTTCGGGATGGTAAACCATAATGGGTAGAATATTGCAGTGTCTCGTATGGATGTAAAATAGCGCCATTAACTTAAACAACATTTTATGAGCAGCTTGAAAGAAACGTTTATATGCAAATTAAGGGCATAACATTCCAGAAAATTAATTGCAAACGTATGTCTCCCCCGCCTCCCCCCCCCCCCTCCCCGAATAAAAATCCGAGATCGGCCTTCAAAATGTAACTTTGAAAAAAAATACTGTAATTCGAGTTGTCTCTGTGTGTATATCACTCCCAACTCCCCTTCCAACTGCCTTATCCACATTCTACTACCACTCTGGCGCTTCACAGTGACTGACAATTTTTCATGATAGCCTGCTCATACACATAACATAACATAACAGGTTAAAGGGCAAAGGAGGGCTAAGGCCCCATAAGATGCCCTGAAGTCCATACAAGCTTAACTGAAAACAAAGAACCAACCAACACCAAACGAGCCCAGCACAATTAGATTCTACCACACTTATGGAAGAACTTGTCAATGTTAACCTTAAAGCAGTGCACAGATGTGGAGTTAACTACCCACTCAGGCAGACTATTCCACTCGTTAACAACTCCATGAGAAAAGCTGAACTTCCTAATGTCGAGCCTTGCAAAATTCTTAACTAGCTTCTTACAATGGTCTCGAACCCGAGAATTACATTGAACCTTTAAATAATTGCAAGCGGACAAAGGATTCCTTTCAGAGAGAAATTTGTACCCCCCATTTCGCCCCTTTCAATCTCATCCCATACACACGTAACGATTCCCATACATTTCGACAATCGCCGCCAAAAGTAAATGAAACAAACCCCTTTCCCTTGTTTCAATGTTGTTACACTAAAGTCTGGACAGTTTCCCCAACCAACATTGAAATGGGGGAATGGGGGAGAGCGGCTAGCAACAGTGGCAGATGAAAGGCTTTTTGTACCAATTATTCTGGCGGGGCTTTGTTTCATTTGTTTTGGCGGAGATTGTAGGCTAGTCGTCAGTGAACTGTAGTATAGCCTACGAAAATGAACATAGGCCTAGACTAGTCCGCAGTCTGCTGACCTAGTAATATGGGAAGCTTTGGGGCTTCCCATACTAGGTCAGCAATATACCCATTGTCAAAATTGGGCTACCGCGACTTCAAAAATTTTGAATGGTCTCGATCTTTCTCAAATTCACGTAAACTCCTACATAATTGACCTCTACGGGGCCTTATATGTTTAAGACCCTTCATTCTAAGATTATTAGCACTTAGTGTCCAAAAAAAAGACCAAAAATTTTGATTTACACAAACGATCCTGTTTTGTTTTTTTAACATTCTATGAAACTGCCAAATCGTGTAACTAGGACGTTCACACTATTGTATGCTAAATAGCACGCACTGCTGTTTAATTGTGACATAGTCCATAGCTATAGTTACGTTCATACACGCGCATACGCGTATATAGCAACAATCACTGCAGCAACGCATGCAGACGATATCACTTTCACAGTAATATGCGGTCAAAAGTTCGCCGTGTTGCAATAGCCTAGGCCATTGTGTTGCAATAGAGGTCAATTATGTAGGAGTATACGTGAATTTGAGAAAGATCGAGACCATTCAAAATTTTTGAAGTCGCTGTAGCCCAATTTTGACAATGGGTATATTGCTGACCTAGTATGGGAAGCCCCAAAACTTTCCAAATACTAGGTCAGCAGACTGCGGACTAGTCCGCAGTCTGCTGACCTAGTATTTGGGAAGCTTTGGTGCTTCCCATGTACTAGGTCAGCAATATACCCATTGTCAAAATTGGGCTACCGTGACTTCAAAAATTTTGAATGGTCTCGATCTTTCTCAAATTCACGTATACTCCTACATAATTGACCTCTACCGGGCCTTATATGTTTAACACACTTCAATCTAAGATTATTTGCACTTAAGTGTCCAAAAAGGGACCAAAAATTTTGATTTACACAAACGATCCTGTTTTGTTTTTTAAACATTCTATGAAACTGCTAAATCGTGTAACTAGGATGTTCACACTATTGTATGCTAAATAGCACGCACTGCTGTTCAATTGTGACATAGTCCATAGCTATAGTTACGTTCATACACGCGCATACGCGTATATAGCAACAATCACTGCAGCAACTCACGCAGACGATATTACTCTCACAGTAATATGCGGTCAAAAATTTGTGTTGCAATAGCCTAGGCCTAGTTCAGGGAACAAAGTGTACGTGAGAACTAGGCCTAGGTACCCTAGGCTAACTGCGGACTAGCCTAGGCCTAGGCCTATATGGTGTACTATAGGCTATATACAACGTAAGGGGCGCCTGTGGCCTTGCCTAGGCTTAGGACGTAAAATTCAAGGCCTAGACTATGGGAAAAGGATTTTTACGTTTTTCCAGGAAGTCTTGGTTTTCTTCTTGCTAGGCTCGGAATCCCTCGGTTTCCACGTAGTCGTATAACTACTAAGATGTCGTAGTAACGTAGGGCCAGGCCAATGCTTCCCTGCCAACTGCCTAGTACCGTACCATGGACTGCGGCAAGCGCAATTTTTTTTCCCACGAGGTTTTGGGCAAATCTTGCCAATGGACCAATCAGCTTTTTAGAAATAGGCCACACCCCTAATTCCAAAATGACAGCTTTCCGACCCATTTATTGTAAATCTGACACCGGATTTTGAAAGAACAGGCCAAATAACCTCTGGCCACGTCACCCTAACCTTAAACTGTTACCCAACCATGATTTAAAACAAATTTAAAAAAATTTGAAAATCAAATTTACCCATAACCTCGTGGGAAAAAAAAATTAGGCCTGCGGCAAATGATTTGCCCATAACCTCGTGGGGAAAAAATATTGCGCGCCCGGCCCGCATTACTTTTTTTTCCCCAGGACGAACGTGGGCAAATAGAGTTTTCAAAAAATTTTAAATTTGTTTTAATACGAAGGTTAGGGTTAAAAGTAAGGTTAGGGATTCCAAAAACAGAGGTTATTTGGCCCGTTCTTTTATAATCCGGCGTCAAAATTACAAAAAAGGGTCGAAAAGCTGTCATTTTGGAATTAGAGGTGTGGCCTATTTCCAAGAAGCTGATTGGTCCATTGGCCAGATTTGGCCTGACTCGTCCTGGGAAAAAAAACTATGCGCCCGGCCCGGCGTTTTCGTCTTGCATGCTACAGCAGGGGCGGATCTAGGGTCTTTTCTGAGGTGGGGTCCAACATAAAAAGGGCACATTCGTTTTCTTTTTTTTTAATTTTGGTTCCCATAAACGTCAGCGATTATACAATTTACCGCATATTGACAAAGAAAGGATAAACTATATGCAAAAACTGGAATCTAAACGGGGAATCGGCAATGCGCGCGAAGCGCGCGAAATTTTGGGGTTAGCCTACACTTTTAAGAATTTGTACTAATTTAAAGCTTATATAGAACAGTTGGGCAGTTGGGCCCTATCGGGCGTAACTTTATTGTACTTCCCTCCTCGAGTCACTAGCCGTACCGTACCACAGACACGAGTGAACTTTAACCAGGTTTAGTGAAATGCGATTCAGTTCCCGACATTTACATAAATTCATGTATTCTACTTATTAACTTGAAAAGGTGGAAAGGGTTTGTACTATATTTATCTATATGTATAACGGAACTGAGGAAGAGTGGACAAAGCCTACCGAAAATTTTGGTTTTTATCCCAGAAATTAACCTTATGAAAGCCAAAATAAGAAAAGCAACCATGAGTGGCGGCAGAATTTTCCCAACAGGGGGACGGGCCATGTCAGCTGCCCCAAGTTCCGACATTCCCTATTTCGAGGGGATGATGAGAAGTGCAAATGGAGGAGCCTCATTATCCCATGCCATTGCAGGCATAGTTTGCATTATATTGCTTGATACTTCAAGATCCGAGTTGCGCACTGATAGTGTTCTTTGAATCTGGATCGTAAAGCTGAAAAGTGCGCGAAGCGGGCGAAAAGTTTTGATAGGCTTACACATAAAACATATGACGAAAAGAAAAAAAATTGTAAGGTCTGTAGACCGCATCGGGTGTAACATGTATTGTATCGAAACCACCTGGACTACACGATGAAATAGCCACACTTTGCTCCGCAAGTCGCTCACCAACTGACTGAACCGCTGCTACCGCATGACACACACAAGAGAACACCAACTAGGCTTTGCGATATTGGATGAAAGTTACGACCTTTACATAAACCAGAGAGCTGTATTCGGATAACAGCTCCCTGCATAAAATATGTACTCTGCCTATATGTTACTTGGTAAGGTGAACAGGACTTGTGCCAGGGAGCTGTTATCCGAAAACAGCTCCCTGTTTGTGCGATCCTGCTATGTGGAATGGACTTATTGAAGAAAACAGTGACTCTACAACGCGCGTAGCGCGCTGAAAATTTTGGGTTCTTAGTAGAGAAATTATCCGCTTGAGGGCAAAACACAGGTAAACCGTCGGGGCGACTAGTTGTCGTCGGGGACTGCATACTTTCGACTAAGGCTCCCCGACGAAACTGTAAAACTTCCCCGATAGGGTGCCAGCCTTCCCCGACGGGGGGCATGAACCCTTCCCCCACCTGGCGCCACCGCTATCTCGACTAGGGGAGGGGGTTAAAATGATGTATGTTGTGTTTCCTATATAATTGTGGCGTGACTGGCAAAAATACTCTGTCAGAGCAGATGACTGAAGTCGAATGTTTGCTTTTTATTTGCGACAGCAGACCGGTCATCGGTCCAAAGACGTCAAAAAATTGAACCGACTGACATTGCTTTATTTGACCTGGTGGTGATTTTATATAGTAACTTTAAAATGAAACAAACACCGATTCGTCTATTGTGACTTCTGGTCAACTCTTGACTGTGGACTTTAACCTAAGATTGGCTTTTTATTCCCATCATTAGGGCAACACAATAAAAGAAGAGAATAATTCCAGACCCTGAATAGCGAAACGTATTTACCTACTCTCTCTTGTTCATGAGAGGAGGGATACTAGCGGTTGTTGGGAAGGTTTCGTAGATGTAGCGTTTAGGAGTGTCATTATGTTGTAAGACCAAAAAACTAGCAGTGACCTTTTGGAATCAATATTAAAACCTAATAGAAATACGTTGCATAAAGCGCTAGCTAGTATGACTTAATATCTGCGTGTTTTGTATTACTTTGAATGCCGAAGCACGCCACACGTGGTTCCAAGCGAAAAGTGATTAGAAAGCCTGACTGTCACGCAGGCAGTAAGACATACTGTAGTCACGTTCTCTGTAAAACGATTGCACTGTTCGTGTTTCGGGCGGGCAATATAGGCTACCATAGTCACATATTGCCGAAAGTTTCTGCTAGACTTTTACAGATGGATTGATCGATACTGCATGGGGGTAACCAAAATCTCCTCGGAATTGGACAACTGTCATTACCTGTGAAACTGTCTCGTTTTTTTTTCTTTAAGGCTAGTGTGGAAATCCGAATTTTGAAAAAGGGCAAATTGGGAAATTTGAGGGGGGGGGGGGGTCCGGACGTCGGCGACCCCCCGGATCCGCCACTGTACAGACGGCGCTCGCGCGCATATAAGACTAGAGTTCCTATATAGGAACTCTATATAAGACAGATATAAGCATAGATTCCAAACTCCTATACCTACACCGTTACGCTCGGTGACTCCTCATGAAGACGCATATATCGGGGCGGGAATGTCAATTTGACATGCGCGCGGTTCTGTTCGGTGAAAAAAAAAACAAAAATAAGAACGTGTTACAGAAAATTCCACTGTTCAATGAGATTAGCGCGGGTGCACTTTTACAACGCGTTCTATACGTGCGGAATACATTTCTCTGTGTATTATCCGGAACTTCTTGACGTACACTTCTCCGCGCTCGGGAAACAAACGCGCTAGTTGATTTCACTGATCTCTAGAGATCAGTGGTTGATTTCCCGTTGTGAGCGCGTAAGAAAATAAACGCGCATATAAAGTGCGTTACTTAAAGATACCATAGTAACTGACCAATGAACACAGGCGAATAAGGCTATGAACTTTAAACCAGTCATTGTGCGTTCATGTTCAAATGTACTTTTGTGTAATGCCGTCAGTAAGAAGTAAAATTCTTGAAGTGGAATTTAGTATTGAGGAGTGATACTTACATTTACAATGTTTCGAAATAACAAGTATTAAAATTTTTTGCAAGACATTCATTTCCCTGTTTGTTTTCAAAACGACTGAACAGTGATCAGCACTTCCGCCCGGATATATTGGGCTCCATGGGGAGTCAACGCGCCATTTTAAGTTTGGAATCTATGCTTATAATATCTTTGAATACAAACCAGAGCCATATATTAGGAATATATGGCTCTGATACAAACCAGAGGGATTTCATGTGACGTCACGCGCAATGGATTCCCAGGTACTGATGGGCAAAACACACACGCAGTAAGCGAATTTACAACTGACGCGCACTGCATAACCATAGATACCACTGTGACACAATAGACGCTTGCCCTTCAAGACATAAAAGACGCGCAATCTTGCCCTTCAAAATTGCTTCTAGTTGGTTAAAGTCACGTGACTGAAATCCCTCTATGAAATGCTTTATGTGATGGCATGATTTTGACATAAATACATGGGTTCTGAAAAGCAGAGGTACATCTCTCCCCCTCGATTCGTTTCATTTCGCAAGTTACATCACTTATGCTAACATGAAATGACAGTCGCGGTGTTGGTAAACCGACATAGCATAGTCAATATAAAACAAGTCTGCCAGAAAGAGAGAAATTTAGGGAGTAAAGAACGAAGAAAATTACAGTAGAAATAAAAGAATATGTTCAAATGTACAATATTCAAATATACTGTATGAGAACGGTAAAAATGAGGAGGGCATTGCGAGCAGCATAACAAGAGACCATATATAAGATCTCCGTTATCAATAAAGCCCTTAAATATTTCTTACTCTAGTAAGTTAAGGTAGGGTCTAATAGATGAAAAGAAGCACCTGTCTTTTTAAAGATTTTCTACCAACTGTGACACTTTGATAATCCTGTTACCTTTACCTGTAATCAGTATACTTAAAGGGGAATTTTCATGATCCCAGACAGTTCCAATTCTCCCAACTATGCATCTTCTAGCTCCTCCCATAACTGTATGAGGCTCTTCCTTGTGCAAGAATAAACCTGTTTTATTGCTTAAGGCCATGTCCTGGTGAGCACACAAGGCTATAAAATGTAATAAGAGTACTCTCTCTGCCTGTCTGCCTTGTGTGGAATGTGAGCTACTCTGCATCTTTCAAATTCTCAAACTTTGATGTCAATCAAAGAGCAGTCACCAACTGAGAATTTTGATATACATACACTAAAAATATACTTTGGGGTGATGACTGTCTGTCTTTAAACTCCGATATTCAACATCGGAACTAGAAGTTGAGTGAAGAAGCATTAAGGAAATCACATAGGTATAGGTCCCTTGGGAACAATTTGCAACAGCTTTACTATCATAAATTTTCAGAACATCAGTTTCCAATATCAACCATTCAATCAACCTCTTCAATATTCTCGTACGGTTTTACTTATAGGCCCTACCGTAAATGCACCAAACCATTGCCTGCATGGAGATAATCTGTTTGATTCTCTTTTCATGTCAAAAGTGTGAAGTTATTACAGAAAACTTGCCTACATGTCTACACAAAATGTAGACAAAATTGGAAAAAGGTTTTATGCACAATAACCTTTAGTTTTCTCCTTCGGTTAAAGAATAATTTCCAATATTCGTTTTTCCATGTTCGTGTACATCCCGCACCGTTAACCATTACGCGCTAGTTGCGAGATGATTTGTTGAGGAGTAGTTCGCGCCATCTTGTGAACACCAAGGGGTTCCCCAACGCTGCAGTGTTAAACAATAAGGCGCGTTTTATCCAGTCCTACATTTAGATCGGTGGGAGTGACACTTCTTACATTTACAATGTTTCGAAATAACAAGTATTAATACTTTCGTAAGAAATTCATTTCTCTGTACATTGTCAAAACGGCTGAACAGTGATCAGCACTTCCGCCCCGATATATTGGGCTCCATGGAGGGGGGGGGGGGGTCAACGCTCCATTTTAAGTTTGGAATCTATGCTTATAATATCTTTGGGTTAATACTAGGAGTATTTATCATGTAATAGACCTTGGTCTCTATAGAGGCCAAGGTCTATTACATGCCCTGTACAATATTTTGGCCAATTTGAGAGCAAGAGTTAGGTCCAAAATGGTTTAGTCTCCGACAGTCAGTCTTTGCGCTGTGCGCATCTAGTGGGTGAAGCATGGCGACAACATTTTGGTGATTTTCGGTAACTTAAGAAGAGGTATATTCTCCCTCGTAATTCCCGAAAAGTAAAGGAACAGCAGTACTTTTGTTACTGTAGGAACACAATTTTACATTTAGTTCGATTACTTAATTGTTGGCGCTACAAATCAGTGGCATGTCGCCTATATCTGGCTTTATTTTCTACTTTCAGAGCCGCAAAGCGAAGGTAAGAGATACTGAGTTGCCTACTGAGCTGCCTCGCTCACGCATAGACTGTGCAATCCTTTACGTCAACTTCTGTCTACGTCTTACACATAACTAAAGTAGGCCTGTACAGCGTTTATATAACGTTTAGGAAACAGAAGGTTACCCTAGCAACAGGATTCACTACGAAAATATGCTTTAGTCGTCTAACATAGATAAAATATAGTGACATGACCTAATAAGGCCACTTTCGAGTTTCGTGCATCGATACAGTCAACAAAGCGCGTCAAAACTGCTGCCACAATCAGTGCGTCAATTTTTGATGCAGCAAGCGCATAGGAAACTCCCTTGCAAATGCGCGTGAACCCGGTTTAAAGGTCAAAAGCAGTCGCCCCAAACTTATTTTGAAACAATAGCAAATGTCACAAATTTCTTCGTATTTCTCTTCCAAGTATCTTTCATAAATTTTAGGACATAAATATTGCATATTCAAGGTAAACCAAGCAGTTGCTCGTTGTAAATTTTACAATTGAGTGAGAAAAACACTGTCACATGATTCTCAATATCCATTCAGGAAATAGGATAGTCTACTATACAATTCTTTATTGGGGTGACTGCATTCTCCCTTTAATATTTCAAGGACGCGCACGCTAAGATATGCAGCCTCAAACTGAACGCACAAACTGCCTACACTGAACCCGTACACCCAGCTCTGTACAAAAATTGTAAACAGCGCCCGAGCGCCGCTGGCCTTATTAGGTCACTTCTGATGTTAGGCTTGGACTGCGAATGCTGAACTTGTCGTGATGGTATCTCTTGAAAGGAAAATTCTGTGGTAAAGATTTATAGCTCTCAAATAAGTTCAAGTCCGCCAAAAGATTTTCAGGTACAAACAAATTCACATTGTTTTGTCTTGTTTTATAAAAACGAAAACTTTCTTAGAGTGGCCTTATAAGGTCGTTCCATCATACACTGAAATAGATCACAGGCACTTACCTTCGTGTGTCTCCTGGAACTGCAATTCATAAACACTTTTATTGATTTCCTGCATTCTGATTGGCTGAAAACCATTCGAGACGGGTCCTAAATCGCATTTATGACCGGTTTGCTGACAGTTAGGAGAATTAGAATGCCGTGGTTTACGTGCGCATAGTTTGAGCGTGTAATACATTTCCCTATGTTTTTTCGGAGT
The DNA here is from genome assembly GCA_029531755.1 of Holothuria leucospilota. NCBI lineage: Eukaryota > Metazoa > Echinodermata > Holothuroidea > Aspidochirotida > Holothuriidae > Holothuria > Holothuria leucospilota. Next base: position 71,456,263 of record CM055963.1, on the reverse strand, counting down.
ACGCGTACTACTGAATACGAACGCGCTACATCGTGAAAGCGAACGCGTCTCTTACAACTCCCGGTACATGCAGTAATTAACCCCGTACTATACTGTGTGCCACTGTGTGTGTAGTCAACTACCGTGTTACTGGGTATGGTATTGTATATATTGGGCAGTTGTGTTCTGTGTTACCCTAGGGTACCTAGGCCTAGTTCTGACGTACACTTTGTTCCCTGAACTAGGCCTAGGCTATTGCAACACAAACTTTTGACCGCATGTTACTGTGAGAGTAATATCGTCTGCGTGCGTTGCTGCAGTGATTGTTGCTATATACGCGTATGCGCGTTTATGAACGTAACTATAGCTATGGACTATGTCACAATTAAACAGCAGTGCGTGCTATTTAGCATACAATAGTGTGAACGTCCTAGTTACACGATTTGTCAGTTTCATAGAATGTTAAAAAAACAAAACAGGATCGTTTGTGTAAATCAAAATTTTTGGTCTTTTTTTGGACACTAAGTGCTAATAATCTTAGAATGAAGGGTCTTTACTCACACCGACTTTCTGAGTTAACCTTGGGTAGGATTAAGACATCTTCTGTGGTGCCCATCCAATCGTTAAATCATGGAGCCACCACTGGGGCTCCAACTAAAAAGTTGATTCTGTTTCTAAATGGGACATAATTAAAGCCATTTAAATGTCCGTGGTTTACGTTCTAAGAGTCAACAAATTGCACAATTTTATGTGGGGAGGGGTACACCTCCAACCCGAACCCCCCCCCCCCCACCGCCGCTTAGCAGCTCACTTGTACCTTGAGCACTTGCTGGACCCCTCCGTCTTTAAAAATCTGCATCCGCCCAACAGCTGACGCTAATTGAAAAAAAAAAATACATCGCTTACAGCATGTCATTTGCCGCATTTGGGGCACTGGAACAGTGTGATGTCACACTATTTCCCAACCTTTGTACCCTTTACTCAGTTTTAGTCATCGTGCCCGTCACCGCAGCCGAAGGGGAAGGAGTGTTTTTAGAAGTTGACAAAACACCCACCATGGCAATACGTAGTTCTGTGGGAGAGGATCGCTTGCAAACCCTGATCCGGTATAGTCCGATTATCTCTCGCAAAAGCAATTTAGAGTATAAAATTTTCACATATGTAAATTTCTAAAACATAAGATATCTAAATTTGGAATGTTTATATGCAACTTACAAAATCGGAGAGTGCCATTTCCTGCAATCTGGGAGGCATTTTCGTCAAATTTTCCTCTCTACGCTCCCGGCCAACTTATGGTGACGCTCCGCTTAGATAGTTTCGCCTCCCCCATCCCCAATAAAGACAGTTCTAAGTACGCCCCTGTTTCACTCAGAATGCAATTTGAAAATTGGACGAATGTTATTTAAAGAACTAAAACACAGAGGAAAGAAAAATGAAATAGGTTTCGTTGTCTTGACTGGCATCACATTTTGTTAAAAAATGACGATAAATACAACGACAATTAAGTGTTTTGAAACAAGCACAGTTATTAAACATGCTTCTTGGTTTTTTTTTGTATTACAAGAAACTGGCAGTGGCTTTTCTCCTTGGGTTATTCATTATACTTGACATCAGAATGGTCAGAAAGAAGGACTTAGTCGGAGACCATTTTAACCCAAAGTTCCATAACAGGAATAAGTCTACTTTGTACAAAGGAAAAAAGTGTCTCGTTTAATTTTATAATTTAATTATATATTTAACAATATATTTAACTTATTGCTTAATTTATTATTTTCATTTATTATTTTATTCAATTTACATTTAACATTTAATTATATGTATAATTTAATTATATATTTATTATTATTATTATCATCCAGATATAACTTAACCCACTTACATTTCAAACTATCATATATCAATCATGTTCAAGCCTCCCTTAGATTTACTGTTAAATAAAACATTCCTGTTACCCTTATTGGGCTTATTCGATCAGATAAACCCATAGAAAAGCCTCTCAAGCTCTTAAAAATATTGAATACTCGAGTATGAAAAAAAGGAAAAAAAAAGGATAGACTAATTGAGAAGTGAGAAAAGTTTTAATAAGAACAATTTTCCCAATAGAGGTTAGGTCTCTGGAAGACCAAAGGTTAATGATACTTTTAATTAGAGATAACTTAGGAACACAGTTCAATTTAAAGAAGTCATCATGGTGATGCTAAACGATATTCCTGTATACCTGGCCGGGTTCATGGTTAATGACAAAACCTAGATTTTGGAAGCAGTACTGAGGAGGGGTAGAAAAAACTGACCCAGAGGCTAAAAGCAAGATTTGCCAAAACTTACTTTTAAGCCAGACGCTTACAAAACTTTTTAAATATATTTATTGCTTCCATAATATCATTTACTGATCCATCGGTTATTACAACTGTGTCGTCTGCACAGGTAGAGACTTAAAGACCGAAGTTTAGATAACAATAAGTTAATGTTAAGGCTAGACTCTACTATTGCACTGAAAACTCGGAACAGGTAATGACTGGATATGAAGTAATTAAGAGAGCATCCTTGAACGCACACCTCTTGAAATCTTGAAATAGTAAGTCATGAAACCGCATAGAAATTAAAGTAAGGGAGAATGACGTCTGGCGATCTGGACTGAAGCCAATCATTTAGCTCTCTGTACGGCAACAAAGCAAACACTCGTGGTACAAACAGTACGGCATTTCTTTTGCCCCAGTTATTTGCGGAGAAACTACAAGTTTTAGAAGTACATAATACTAGCACTTAGGGCACCACGACTTATCTCTGTTGTGAAAACTAGTACTCTCAGTCTTTCGGAAACGGATAAAGTGACTCGTTTAACTTCTGAAGTTGATTGCACACTGGGGTACCGTCGAACGGAGGCAGGCCAATCAACCAGCCTTGTGCCTTAAAGCGATGCGCCCTGACAATTTACTGTTTGAGCACGCGGCAATGCACTGTGTCAGCGTCCTCCCTTTCTTTAATTTTTATCGGAAACCATAATTTACAACACACGATGACCTATACTGTACAGCGTTTGAACCCACAATTCACTACCAAGTTACAAAGCAAGGGTGTTTTGAATAGATTGCCGATCAAGTTGATCGAACGCATTTTCGTAGTCAAGAAACATAAGTGCTCCAGGGATATCATTATTTTTACAATAGTTAATGAGATCAAGAATTAACGTTTTCTCCAGTAAAGCGCCCTATAAGGAAACCAGTTTGTTCAGGATATGTTAAGTTACTGACGACAGTCTTCATACGTGTAGCCAAACACTTGCAACAAATTTGTAGCTTTTATGTAGAAACACAAGACTGCTTCCTACTGCTTCTTGAAAATTAACTCATCTCGGCATTCAGTCCAATTAGGGAGGTCCTTACACCTTCCTGGTCTAATGAAAAGTCAACGTCAGGCTAAATTACAACTCCCTGGTTTAAGACATTGTCGTACTCAGTCGTATCGACGAAAGACCTGTATTTTGGGAAAGTCAAGATGGCGAGCAGGTCAGTGGCTTCAAAAATGTTTCGACAGCCGCTCTCCAGTCACCCATGGAGCCCCTGGCATAATGATCACATCGGGGCATTCCATTGAGGGCGTTTAGGCTGCGGTCCAATTTAAAAAAAAAAAAATAATATATGAGGAATGATTTCATTGGGGGGGCTCTTCCACAACTTGTGGTAGAAGTTAGCCGGGCTAATTATTGCCCAATTGACTCACACTAAATCAGGCTACTTCTCAACCCCCTAAATCCTAGTCAAAGGTTTTCAAACTGGAAATATTTGCCACTACTCTGGTTAAAGCTCACAATGTGAGCTCTTCTGGCACTGTCAAATTTTTATCTCATGTCCGTTGAAATTGTGATCTAGAAGGGTTTGAATTATAGGTAAATTTTTCCCAGCCCTGATCGCTATTCAAAGTGGCACTTCACAGAGCGGATTAATACAATTAAAAAATGGCACAAAAATTGGTCAATGCCTTGAAATTTGCACAGTCTGTATTTCAACTCATTTCCGACAAATATCACATGAAGAATTGATCACATTTTATAAGTAACACAGTCAGAAACAGCTCCCATAAATTTTTTAAGGGACTTAATATATAAGTTAATGTTTTTCGGCGTACGAAAGTTTGAATTAGTGGTCTGTTACCTAAATAATAGTAGGATAACATTAATTCAAGATATTTCCTCCCCGCCAAAATATTAAATTCAGTCCCTAATTTTATTGGACGGTGTAATGTATACCATGTTATGAAAGGAATGTGCTTAATCTGGTGAGGTGAATGTTCTACCAAGTGCATTCAAGTACTCATTTCGCAAAAATGATGGAAACTGAAGGTATTGTAGGCAGTGCTTTGTCATGTATCCTTCCCCTACGGAAAAAAGTCATTTAAGTTAGGTGAATTGTCATATGGTAAGCCACTATCTTCTTATAGACGCCCTCAATACTCAAAATCCGAATGTTCATGATGTTGCACACATTTGAAAACATTATGGACACTCAACCGACTTGGAAGCGTTGGTTCGAGGGCAGGGAAGCTGTTACACTTTCATAGAACTTGAACAAGGTTCCAGAGGCCACAGAACAGGCCTCATTTTAAGTGTTTAAGTAAATCAAGGAATGCTTTCGGGTTCGTTAAATACAACAATGTAAATACGCGTAGGTAGGATTTTATAATTTATGGGGCGAATAGGAGGGAGGAGGGACGGAGGGACGAAGGGACGGAGGGAGGGATGATTTCAAGTTTGACAAACGCAGAGAATAGCGGCCTATGGGAGAGTCTAGTAAAGTCTCTTCAATCCAGGGGAACACGCCCCAACACCCCACACTCCTCTCTTGATTCGCGCTTCAAGATGAATGCAAAAGGTTTCGTCAGGTTACCAATCACAAAACAACCGACAAGCTTGCCCGTAGTAGATATTTAATTTACCATATGATGACGGTAAAGAATTTGGAAAGATGTCGTAGCAGTTTTTAACCTTCAGCTAGAGCATGCAGCAGTAATCAGTCCTCCAACGATTCACGTGCTTGATTCTGGTCCGTTTGAAGGCCTTTGTAAACTTGTAGTATGTAAAAGTCAAAAGTAAGTAAAGCAAGAACTCTACAGCGCGCGGAGGGCGCCGAAATTTTGTGTTTGTATTGGAGGATTTGCAATCTTGAGACCAAGAAAGTAAAAAAGTCGAAGAGGTTGATGGTCGTCATAACAAGTGACGCCAAGTGGGAACAGGGGTCATGTTCTCAGTCGTGGAAGGATCCCGAATGGTCGCGTAAATTTTCCAGTTTCGCAGGGAAACGATAAAGTATGAAGTGACCCACAACGGTCAGCCGCTTCTGTAATTTACTTGATATTTTACTTTAAATAAGGGCAAATCCTGTGAAAAATCCCCCACATTTTCCAATTTCACTAATTAAAATCCAAAATGCGGACAGAAAATTTTGTTCTCGATAACCTTTCGGCAACCCACCCATGTCGCGGCTTCAAGCTGCAGTCCCACGAAGGGGAGCTTGGAACCCTGTCGAGCAAATCCTATCGTTACCCCAGCGTCGGTATTGCACATTTTATCGTAACCTATCCTGACTACATGTCTCCTGGAGGAATTGAAGACCACGGCTTCCTGCCCCACATCGCTCCGCCCCGCCCGACCCCCACCCTTTTTGATGTCATAGTGCAAACTTCGAAACCTTCACAAGCTACGCTGCACATTAACAGGAAACATGTATAACATCCAAGAATTGAAACAGCATCATTTGGACGTGTTTCAGGCAATACCTTTTCTAAGAATGCGGGAGAAAATGGGTGTTAGCTCCAGCTGCCCTCCGTCCCCGCCCCGGAAGTTGTATTTGTATGACATACAGCTTTACAGAAGATTACTATTATTAATATAAATCAGACTGGTTTCCAACATTGTCGTAAGATAGTTGGTAAGGCGCTCGACTCCGAATTCTTATTCTACATGAGTTCAAGTCTCCGGAGACTTAGCAGTGAGTCTTTTCTCGTTTACGTACCGTTTTAAAGTTGTCGAACTGTCCAATTGTTGCAGTTGCCTTTTCCTTTTTATCTTCCTTGTTGTAGCTTTTATAGACTCCTCTGCGTCTTTTCCTCTCTTCACGAGGCTTCATTTGGTTAATCATGTCCCACTGTAAATTTCCAAATCAGGTCCGACACTAGAGGATATTGCATATACCCCCACCCCTTCCACAAAGCTATGTTTTCGGTTGCAATTGGTAATAGATTTATGAATAGTTTCTCATTTTGAGATGAAGCGGATTTCATAATTCATGAAACTAGCAAGGTCTCAACAATATCCCTGGCCGGGTCTTCCAGTTTTATTGAGACCGGATTTGCCTCCATCAGAAAGCAACTTTGTTTTTATTGGAAAGCACTCAAATCCTTAAGTGTTGTTTTGTAAGGTGTCACATTTGTGTCGCGAACATCCATACAGGTTAGGTTATGTTTTAAGACATGAAATAAGTTTAAGGTTAGAAGCCTTAAGACTTGCCATGAATGATATCATGTTGAGGATCGGGTGGTGGAAAGCGTGTCTGCAATGAATATTCAGAACTTACCGTCTTTAAAATACCTTTCGTCTAATGCACCTGATAAAACCTCTCAGGGTTAGCCGTAAGCATCTGTCAACAATACAAGACTTGTGTTCATTTCATGGTGAGCTGGTTTGTAACAGGAAGACAGTACTGGGTCTTTTAAACTTGACCAAGTCTTCCCCCGTGTTTTCCCTGCCGTCGTAAGGTAGCATGTCCCCTTTTACACCATTTGCTCACCTTCACAAATATCATCAAGAGCAGTGGTGCCGCCAGGATTTGGTGATTGGGGGAGCAGAACAGATGACGTCGTAATGCCACCTCAGTCCCCCCCCCCTCAAGTCTGCGTAAATTGTACCTTTTCTGTGAGTCCCTGCGATTGTATACACAGCGTGGAATCCCTTTTGTCACTACATAAAGGTGCCGTCCTGGGGGAGGGGATGTCTCCCTCCTCTTTGAGAAATTTTTGTATATTTAAGGTTGCTTAGATGCAAAATGGTGCTATCTTTGGAATATTTTTGGAACTGATCATATTATATGGCTGGAACATATCCACAATTTAATGAATTCTAATTTTGGTTAGGTGAAAGAAGAGAGTATGTTGTCTTAGAGAAGGGTTTGTTTTCAACAAACTACCTGAAGCCCACTTCCCCCTCCCCTCCCCAGGGGCGGATCTAGGGTCTTTTCTGAGGGGGGTCCAACATAAAAGGGCACATTCATTTTTTTTAAATTTTGGTTCCCTTAAACGTCAGCGATTACACAACTCACCGCATATTGACAAAGAAAGGATCAACCAAGAGACATGCAAAAACTGGAATCAAAACCTGGAATCTACACGATGAAATTACAAAGCGCGCGAAGCGCGCGAAAATTTTTTGGGTAAGCCTACACTTATAAGAATTTGTACTAATTTAGAGCTTATATAGAACAATTGAGCGGACAGTTGGGCCCTATCGGGCATAACTTTATTGTACTTCCCTCCTCGAGTCACTAGTCGTACCGTAATTTTTCCAACAGGGGGCCGGGCCATGTCAGCTACCCCAAGTTCCGACATTCCCTATTTCGAGGGTATGATGAGAAGGGCAAATGGCATTATCCCATGCAATTGCAGGCATATTTTGCATTATATCACTTAATACTTTATGATCCGAGTTGCGCACTGTTAGTGTTCTTTGAATCTGGATCGTGAAATTGAAAAGCGCGCGAAGCGGGCGAAATTTTTTGATAGGCTTACACATAAAACATATGACAAAACGAAAAAAAGAACTGTAGGGTTTGTAGACCGTATCGGGTGTAACATACATTGTATCGAAACCACCTGGACTACACGATGAAATAGCCAAACTTTGCTCCATAAGTCGCTCACCAACTGACTGTACCGCATGACACACACGAGAGAACACCAACTAGGCTTTGCGATATGGAATGAAAGTTACGACCTTTACATAAACTATGTATTCTGCCCATATGTTACTTGGCAGGACTTGTGCTATTCTGCTATGTGGAATGGAACTATTGAAAAAATAAAGTGACCCTACAGCGCGCGTAGCGCGCCGAAAATTTTGGGTTCTTATTACAGAAATTATCCTCTTGAGAGCAAAACAGGTAAACCGTCGATTAGTTGTCTTCAGGGACTGGGTACTTTCGACTAAGACTCCCCTGCGAAACTGTAAAACTTCTCCGATAGGGGGCCAGCCTTTCCCCGACGGGGGGCATGAACCCTTCCCCCACCTGGCGCTACCGCTATCTCGACTGGGGGAGGAGGTTAAAATACTGTATGTTGTGTTCCCTATATAGTTGGAGGCGACTATCAAAAACACTCTGTCAGAATAGATGACTGAAGTCGAATGTTTGCTTTTCATTTGCGACAGCAGACCGGTCATCGGTCCAAAGACGTCAAAAAATTGAACCGACTGACATTGCGTTATTTGACCTGGTGGTGATTTTATATAGTAATTTTAAAATGAAACAAACACCGATTTGTCTATTGTGACTTCTGGTCAACTCTTGGCTGTGGACTTTACCTAAGACTGGCTTTTTATTCCCATCACTAGGGCAACACTATAAAAGAAGAGAGTAATTCCAGACTATAAATATCATAGCGAAACGTATTTAGCCTACCTACTCTCTCTTGTTCACGAGAGGATGGATACTAGAGGGTGGAGGGAAGGTTTCGTAGATGGAGTGTGAACAGATCATTATTTTGTAAGACCAAAAGACTAGCAGTGACCTTTTGGAATCAGTAGTAATACGTTGCATATATCTAGTGAGTATGACGTAATATCTGCGTGTTTTGTATTACTCTGAATGCCCAAGCACGACACACGTGGTTCCAAGCGAAAAGTGATTAGAATGCCTGATTGTCACGCAGACATACTGTAGTCACATTCTCTGTAAAACGATTGCACTGTTCGGGTTTCGGGGCGGCCAATATAGACTACCGTAGTCAAATATATTGCCGAAAGTTTCTGCGATACATGGCTAGACTGTTACGAGTGGATTGATCGATACTGGATGGGGGTAACCAAAATTTCCTCGGAATTGGACAACACTGTCATTACCTGTGAAACTGTCTCGGTTTTTTTTTTTTTTTTTTTTTTTTGCTAGTGTGAAAAAACCCATTTTTTGAAAAAGGGCACATTGGAAAATTTGAGGGGGGTCCGGACGCCGGCGACCCCCCCCCTGGATCCGCCACTGCTCCCCCTTTGGCTACTTGAATGCCTTCTATTCGGGGGAAGTTTTTACGTACAAATACGTGCGTGGAGTCCAGAGAAACATTCTTGGACTATTACGAAAATTTTCCTTTGCTTCATTGTGCATTACAAAAGGGTATCAAGGCTGGCAGACACAGATACAGTGCCTCCTGGAAGCTCTGGATTAATTATGTAAAATTGGGCACTGATATGATGATTATTACCTGACATCCAAATGATACTATAGAGTATGATGCCGAGCACTTTACAACTATCGTATTTTTACTAAGTTTGAACGAAAATCCAGACAAATAGCTTCCAGTAATGGGGAATGAGAGGGGGAGTATAGGTGCAGGGAGGTGATGTTAGACCTCCCTGATAGGTAAAACAAAAGGGGTTAAGGACTAAAAGGCGCGTTTCAGAATGTTTTTTCGTCGTAAGTGTATTAACAATCACCATCTATACCGGTAATGGCTGCGCGCGAACGGCAAATAACGTACTTTCAACCTTCCACATCATGCTACAAATTAGATTGAAAGATCCCATAGGCCCCTACAGAGGTTGGAGATGTACTTCTGCATTCATGCCCTGCATCGAGAATCTTTCTTTCAATTCCCCAACAAAGCTATTTGCCAATCATAAAGCCAGTCTTTTACCTGAGAATTCGTAAACATCTTTCAGTTTTAGTTGCTGTGCTTCTGCGCAGGGGCGTAGCGAAGGTGTTTTCTTTGGGGGGGGGGGGGGGTGTAGAGACTGTTTTGCCGACAGATCTCGTTATGCGAAGCGCGGAAACGAGCTTTAGCGGGTGCGGTCCAGGGGCCCGCCTTAGGGCCCATGGTGGGTTCTAGGGGCAAAGCCCCGCGGGAAAGGGGTGGAGGGGGGTAAAGCCCCTGAACTCTGAGGTTTAAGCATATCTCTGGGTGAAAAATTAAGTCTCAGGATGGATATATTTTTGTTCATAATGCATCATCAAATGCAAAGATTCCCCATAATTTTTGATGTATTAGGCTGTACAGTTTTAAGTGGCTGGGATCCAGAGGTCCGCCAGTGTTTCAGACAGGACGTTTTCTCAATGCCACATTTACTGATCTGTGGCCTGGAGGAGGGGTCTAAGGGGAGGGGGTGTCCCCCTCCCCCTTTGGAAATTTTTGGAATTTGAAAGGTGCCTAGATTGGAAATGGTACAATATTTGAGTGGATTTCTGCCCTAATGAGGAACCTCAAAATTTACACTCGGGTAGAATTTGCTTGTCAGATTTTCATTGTGTGACATTCGTCGCCGTTTTGTCAAGGTTTTTGTCGCCGTTGAAGTCAAGGTTAGGATTTAGAGAACGGGCTAAGGATGCCTACTCTATGGGTTATAGGGCGCTGCTCCCCGTGGTGATGATAAAAGTGAGGAATAATGTGCAGAAAGTGGTTTTTCAAGAATGCCATATGACCTGAAATAGTGCGCCTGTATGGAAGGTTTTAATTTCCTTTCAGGGGTGGCGCCAGGATTTGCCCGACAGGGGGGCCAACAACCCAAAGCCTCAAAGAGGCCGATAGAGTGCCAAAGCGATGTTTGAAGGAAAAATTTGGCGCGCGAAACGCGCCGAAAATTTTTGGCTCTATTTTGAGAAAATTTGAAAATTGGGCTTTTACCATGGAAAATTTGAAAAAAAAAATTGGGATTTTAGAGAAGAAAATTATAAAATTTGGGGGTTTTATTGAAGAATTTGCCCTAATTTAGACCAAAATTAAGTAAATCGTGGGGGCGACTGGCCGTTGTCGGGGATAACATATTTTATCGTATACATAACAGCTCCCCGACGAAATCGGAAAATTTCCCCGACGGGGGGGGGCAGCCTTCCCCGAAGGGTGGCCATGGCCCCTTGCCCCCACCTGGCGCCACCACTGATTCCCTTTATTTCTCCGAGTTGCTGACGACGGACTCAGTCACTCGTCCAATTACACCGACGGCCGTTGATACGACCGTATACGGCCGTCACATGCATAATCAATTTGCCGACGGGCCTTCAACTTGAATGGGCCAATTAGATGAAGAGTTGAAAATCGAAATAGCCGATAACAGACTGGCCACGTGCTCCCGTTCTCTCTTTCTCTTTTTCCTTTCATTCTCCGTCTTCCTTTTTACTCCCTTCTTTAATTTCCTTTCCTTTCCCTTCTCTCTTTTTTTTTCTCCTTTCCTCTTTTCCTCTTCTTTTCCTTTCCCTCTTCCCTTTTTGCCGACAGACCGAAAATTTGCCGACGGCGACCAAATATTGGGGGGGGGGGTGACACCCCCACACCCCCCGCTCGCTACGGCCGCTGCTTCTGCGGGAGTTGCTACCGGAAATTATTATTGATAATAAGGACAATACTGAGGGAAGGTATGAAGCCCTCGGAGCGGGCTAAAATTGTGACAGTTTGTGAAGGTTTTGCGATAATTCTGATCGTTTGAGAACCATTTTGTGATAGAAAATGATTACAATAGATCCATCACTCAGTCGAAAACACACCTCACCCTGCCGCCTACAGAAATCTATAGCTCAAACGCCTTTGGGATCATTTTAAAATTTTCACAAAAAAATTGTGAAATCGACTGGGGGGCACCCTCCCCCCATGCCTGCGCCACATGACCAAGAGGAGGAATTGGGTACCACTGGGGCAGCTTTTGCAATATGTTACCAAATGCGATGGGGTCTTTTGTCTATTTGCAAAGAGCAGGTTAGATGAAGTTTAACCTGATGGGCTCAATTGAAGCAATTTTGAAGAAATTATGGGCTCAGAAGCTGGCGGCCCGTATATCAGGCTTTGGGTAAGAAGGCCTGGGCAAAGGTACAAAACCTTTGAGCTCCGTATGCATAAAACTTCACGGGCAGATATGATACGGTAAACTGAAATTACCACGCAGGCCCGTACGCAGGATTTTTTAAGAGGGGGTTCGAATAGACCGTACGTGTCACATGACGTGATGTTTTGCTTATGCGGCCATGTTGACGGCACACGTGGAACAAACATGTTTTGCACACAGCATCAGTTCACTACGCTACAGTTGTACACTGCACCGTGCTAGTGGCGCCACTGCCTGACTTCGACTGATTGACCATTTGAATAGTCATGAGTATTTACGCCTCGTTTGTTTCCCCGGCAACATGGCCGATTTCTGTGTTGTCATAAGAAAGAAATGTGGCGTTGGTATAGAATGGGTTAATAGGTATGGAATCCTCAGTGCAGAAGAACTGCAAGTTGTTGGCCATTGGGTGACACCCAGGGGCGTCAATCCGTACTGAAGTGTGGGGAGGGGGGGGACACACATGAAGTTAGCACAAACTATATCAAGCCCTTTGGTTTTGAAAATAGTGTTTATTTCTATAGGCCTTTCCCTGTGTCCCCTCTTGTGATGACTAACGTTGTCCTATTCTAATAAGAGTTAGGATTCCCAACACTGGCGTAGCCAGGATTCTTGTTTGGAGGGGGCCAACTTCCGGGGGCCTGATCGCCGGCCTGGGGAGGGGTCTAAAGGGAGGGAGTGCCCCTCCCCTTTGAGAAATTTTTGAATATTTTAGTACCCCCAGATGCAATATGGTGCAACATTTAGAATCACTTAAAGCCAATTTTTGTGTTCCATTACCAAATTCGATTTTTTTTGGGGGGGGGGGTGGACTCCTGCCTCCCCTCTGGCTACGCCAATGATTCCAAAGTTAACATGACCATCATAGATAATCTACCAGTTGAAATACACGGAGTCCACCGAATTACTTCAAGATGTTACTTTAATCATGTCCAAAAATAATTGAAACCACGCTCCGCAGCGTCGATCATTGTCAGAGATCATGGACCCGTAGCTATGGTCATATGTTTTGGGGTGTGAAGGCCCCCAATTCGGACTGGTTGGATGTTTTCCCAACAGAGCGTGTAAATAACACTTTGTTATGCGCTCTGCGTTTTGTATACAGCTGTGGTGATCTTTCCTTTGTCACTACATAAAGGTGTCGTCCTGATCTAATGGGAGAGGGTTCCCCCTCCCCTTTGAGAAATTTTCGTAAATTTAAGGTTGCTTAGATCCAAAATGGTACTATCTTTTTTGGTTTGCTTTTGGAGCTGATCGTAGAAGAAATTCTGGAAAATGTCCATAATTTAGTGAGCTCTTTAAGTTTTGGTTAGGTGAAAGAAGAACAACCTTCCTGAAGCCCCCTTTTTGGCTACTTTACTGCTTCTATTCTGGCAAAATTTTTTCGCAAAAATACCTGCGTTGAGTCAACAGAAACTTTCTTGGACTATTATGAAAATTTTCCTTTCCTTCATTGTGCATTATAAAGGCTGGCAAATACCTGTATAGGGCCTCCTGGAGGCTCTGGATCAATTATATAAAATGGGGCAATGGCGTAATGCATATTACCTGACATCCAAATGGTAATATAGATTATGACGACAATCACTTTACATTTATCGTATGTTTACTAATTTCGAACGAAATTCCAGACGAACAGCTTCCAGCAATGGAGAATCGGCAAGAGGGAGAGAATAGGTGCAGTAAGGTGATGTTAGACCTCCCTGATAGGTGTAGCAAAAGGTGTGAAGGACTAACAAGCGCGTTTCAGCTTTTTTTTCGTAAGTGTATTAGCAATCACCATCAATACCGATAATGGCTTTGCGCGAAGCCTTCGGTAAAAGTTTTTGAAAAATGCGTAACGGCAACAACGTGCTTTAAAGTTTCAACCGTCCACATCATGCTTATAAATTAGATTGAAGGATTCTATATTGGAGCGGGGCCCCTATAAAGATGTTTGGAGATGTATCTCTGTTTTCGGAAAGTGTTGTGATCAGAATAGTTCCTTGTTTTTTCACCTTTTTAATGGTCATGAGATGGAGTGCAAATTGTAACGCATGCGCGCCAAGCGCGCCGAAATTTTTCATTAAATAAGATTTCCCTGACAAAATCTGCAATCAGAATCTGCATCGAGACACTTTCAACAAACCTACATGCCACTCAAAAAGCCAGTCAAATAGAGCCACAACAGTACTCTTTACGAAGTGTGTGTGTGTGTGGGGGGGGGGGAGGGGGGGGGGCATTTGATATTGTGTCCCCCACCCATCGAAATGTGAGGGAACGTGTCCCCCGTCCCCCAGGATTGACGCCCATGCCACAGAGAATGTCATTAACCCAACCCAGATATAGAAGTTCATCGGGGAAAAATGTGCATAGCAGGTGAAAAGTCTTGCTCTTTCTAGTGGCGCATCCCCTCTAGAGGTCTAGGAAGCAGGTCCTTTTATAGGAAGTTTTCAGCAGTAGAAAAGATGGGGATGGTGGTTTGAAAGACGGAAAGTCATGAAAATATACCGTACCTACCCCGTCTACGTCGACGAAATATTCACATCCCAACTCTTTTACCGTACGTACCACGGGACAGTTACAATAAGAACTAAGGGATTGCGGGTTACGTGGGTGAGAACCCTTCCAGTAATATTCAGCCAAAATATGACTGAGGAAGATAAATGTAAGCAAGCAATAGAAAGTTTTGGTTCCTGATGAAGAAACGGACCCCTTAAAAGTAAGCACAGGTAAACTGTCGAGGAGACTGTCCGCCGAAAGGGATTACACACTTCATCGCATCATGTGTGACTATGCATGGCTCCTCTACCACCTTGGCCCGACCTGACCTCTGCCCTCACCATGGTTTGGACTGAGGCTATAGCAAAAATGCGAACCCCCTAGACTGCGAAGAAACTTATTTTATAAAACAAGCCTGTCATGCAGATTTTCTTCTATCATACATCGGTCGCCAGAATTTGTTCTACACTGCCAGTAAATTACAGCAAATCGCTTGGTCACTAGAGTATCTCGTCTATTATACATGAGTTCCCGAGTGTAAAAGAAACTTTGCCATCACAAACGCTCCAGATTGCGCTCTAAAACACAAAGCTTTCTTTATAGCTCAACGCCTTTTATCGTGCGTGTGGCGCCAGTTATGGTGGGAAGGGATATTAAACTGGAAATCAGAGTTCACAGGATCGGCTGCAATTGCCCCCTTAAACACTCACTTGCTGTAATATTAATAAGCAAAAAACCATAGTGGCTATCTTTCGGAAATTTACAGGACAGGCAGAACCAGTTATAACATTACAAGAGAATGGGGGTGCAAAGGAAAAGAAAAAGAATAGCCTAATCTCTTTTTGAACATTGGAGGATGTTAATCAATGATATTGCACTTACAGCACGTGGAAAATTGTAAGTGCTGGGAAAACGACGTTTTCATGCTTGTGGTGATATCCTGATGTTCATATGGAATGTGTTTAATTTGTAACAATCTCAGTTTCTGCATTGCATGAGGGAGGAAGATGTCATAAGTAATGACACGCCACCCCTAGTTCCAAAAGGGGGTTCGATATCAAAAGGTAGTTCGATTAAAAAAAAACAAACCCATTGATTAACCACTCGAACACCCGGGCACCCCCTTGCATATGGGCCTTCCACGAATGACCATCTTGTCAGCTTTCTTGTGAGAAGTAGCTTGTACCTGGCGAAAAACTTTTACATGGTACCAAACCATTAAACCAAACAAACCATTAAACCAAACCATTAAATATCTTCCCCATGGGCTTACACACTAAATCAGGTCAGTTCTCTGCCCCCTGTTTCCTCATAGAAGTTCTCAACCTGGACATGCCACAGGTAAGACTCTTATGCCACATTCAGATTTTTATCTCATGACCACTGAGATGTTGAGCTAGGAGGGCTTGAATAACAGGTGCCTGTTTCCAGCCTTGATTGCTCTTCAAAGACGGCACTTAACAGAGAGGAGTAATACAATAAAAAATGGCACTTAAATTGGTCAAACTGCCTTGAATTTTGCACAGTCTGTATTTCAACTCATTGCTTACAAAAACCAGTGAATGATAGTATTCATCTGTTATTAGGTAACACCTGGACGAGCACCTGTACCTATTGCTTTGATAATCATATGGGATTATTTACACCTGGCCAATCTGAGTTGTAGTATACAATATGAGACAAGCCAAGCTTTTCCACTTAACTTTTAAGACAGAAGTTAAGATCGTGGTGTGAATGGGTAAGAGGTGTTCCATCTTAATACAGCAAGCTAGTGCAGCATTAAACAGAGTGAGGTCTGAATGACTTTTGAGAGCAAAGTGCAGGATATAAGAACTGAAGACTGGAAAAAGGAGATACAAAAAAATTTGTGAAACACATTCACTATTTACTTCTTTAACAAATGTCAATAATTTCAAGTAAATAATGCTATGTACGTTGCATTTAAAAAATACTTGGAACGATCTCATGACTAAAGGCACATACACTGCTCTAAAATATTCATTGCATACAAGCAGTTGGGAGTGCTACCAGTACAGTTACAGGCACAAAAACTAGTTAAGTCCTGAAATTTTTCTGTACAACAAAATATTGTGACAGCTACTAAAAGCATAATGATAATGACAACACCAGATATATTAATTACTGCAAAGACATTACGGATTTTGTTTGGTCTGGTTTTTTTTTAATTGATGGTAATATCATCTGTATAACTGATGGATAATATACTAGCTCTGTTTGACTGTAACCTGTCACAATCCAAGCATCTACTCACAGAACAGGTTGACAAGTTACAATTGATCAGATATTCTGCTTTATGATATCCAACAAGCGCCTGAACACATTTAAAAGGATGGTCTCAGCTCGAATCAAGTTTGGATATATTAGAGGGGTACTTATTCTTAACAATCTGGTTAAATTTCCATTGAAACCGATGTGTGGTTCTCAAGATATCAGTAGATAAAGTTGTCACATTTTCAACACAAAGTGAACTTGAAACAAGCACATATGATGTCATACCCTCACATTAAGGAGCAGTCTCTTGTTTTCTTTAAACTTTATCACCAATTTTCTCCTCAACAATGAAATGTTACGGGGATGGGATTGCATGAGAGGAATGGGAAAATTACAAACTTCACAATCCTCATGGTCAGGTCCTATCCCTATTAATTTCAAGGTCAACACAACTGACTGAAAAAACAAAGGAAACAAAGCATTCCTTATCAATGTGAGGAAGTGATGTCAGGGAGCTGCCTACTGATATAACTTCCACTTGCCTGAATCTCACTTTTGGTCTCAAAATGTAGTAACTTCTTTTGTTGATATCTCGAATAATACATGTCTGATTTGAATGAAAGATTCACCAAAATGCAAAGATTTAGTTCCTCTTTTACAAATGACAAATAAATTTTTGCTTAAACCATTCTTTTAATGACGGTTTTCAAAGTTATCCATCTTGATCTTGATACAGTTTTGAAGAAAAACACAAATATTTTTTACCACTGTCACTAAGTGTGTGCACTGGTGAGACACAGAAGAGCTCCCTTTGTATACACTGTGTGCAGGGACTCCCTTTTGTGACAGACCATACTAGTGGCCTTCTAACAGATAACTAGGTTGGGCCTATCCTTGCATGAACACTAGTATTCACTATTGTCTAGCTGATGTAAATTGCCTCGTTTTAGTAAGAGTACACACTTCATAGTCATACAGCTGACTGAGCTAAGCTGTTAACTTGATTCAGTTCAAGATAGTTCTAGGCCAAGGCACCTTACATGTTGATACCTACAGCATGTCATATTTGGTTGCTCATGCACACCAGGATTTACTAGGTGGTTTAGCTGGAAGGTTGGGCTAGGTTCAGGGGAAACATTAATGGTTCGGGGTTTGCATAAAATGTAGTTACAATATTCCTTCATAAAGCAACTAACCTATCACACATGAAGATTCTTAGTTTTAAAATCACCCCTCCAACCCCCCCCCCCCCAAAAAAAAAGAAAGAAAGTGGAGGGGATTCTCTCTTTTCTTGAAATCTTTGTGTAACAATTAGTTAAAAGGGACACACTAGCTCCTAATGAAGTACTGGAACTGACCAAAGTTACAAAATCAGACTCAAGATGATTTAGGCGATAGAACCCCTCAAGGTGACTCGACTTCCGGATCAGGGGATTCAGAATGATTTGGCCACATTAAATTCTGACTTGAGACAACTTAAACCTTTATAAAAACTGGAAATGACTCGACACTAGCAGAGGGAAGACTCAACATGACTTGACTGGAATTGTCAAAGACTCGACTTGACTTGAAATTTTACACCCTGTGACTCGGGGTGACTCAATACCCTGCATCAAGTGACTTAATAACAACTCTGACATACACAATCCATCCGCAACCCAGTCCATCCTAGCTTGCTAACATTATTATGTTTATGGAATGACAACTGAAAAGTATCTTTTCTAGTATTCTTCACCATTACATACCACATCCTGTTTCTAATACTTCTTCAATGATCCCCTTTAAAAGCAAGTAAAATTGTTTGCCTCCATGAGTATCCTTTGGCAAATGCCATAAGTGACATCTTCGAAATGCTTTGAATTGGCTGCTTACCCTTGAGTAGGAAAACTCTGCTCTAATGGCTCCATGACTTCTGATGATGCAAACTTTCTGACACAAAACTTCCAAACTAAGAGCAACTTAACTAAGTGCTCCATGACATTTGAACAATTCCACCAGTTCGTTCATCTCCTGAGAACCACGCCCACTGTGAAACCATCCAACCAATAGGAACACATGGCAATTTTCCCTTACAAAGAGTTGGCTTTCTTCATCCAATATGTAACTGAAATCATATCAAGCTCCTTTCTTTTTCTTCATCTTCTTCTTGCCTCTCATCTTTGGTTTTCCACCCATCCTCCCTCCTTTCAGCGGCCCTGGTCTCTTCTGTTTTCTCATCTTGAACTTTTTGGATGATTTATTTTTGGTTCCAGGTTTCGCCTGTTGTGATAAGCCTGTTTTGCTTTGCTCCTTCTTGTTTTCCTGGTCAGGTTCTGCTGACTTTGAACTGTCAATGGTACAAAAATATTTCTGATAATAGGCTAGGTTTGAAGGTTCATCTTGGATACATGCACAAAGTGAACAATCATACTCATTGCCCTACACTATGATTGCTCCTTGAAGGTGTTAGAGAAACTTGCAACATAATCACAATATAATTTATATTACATGGAAAAGCATTCAACGGGTGTGAGTACATGTGCCATGCTTTTAAAAAGTGTGAGTTTGAGCACTTAAGACTTTATCCTGACCATAATTGCATCTGCCAAAGTGTGAGCATGATTATACATATCTAATATAATGCAGCCACAGTTTGCAAACATTGAAGATTTTGGCTACAAACTTCCAAAACATGATTAAAAATGTAACAGTTTTCAGAAGCAGGCAACACATTTCTGAAAAATTTATTAGCTACCCTAGTTTGTATTACAGTTGAACCCAGTTGACTAATTTAAAGGGATTTGCCAAAGACAAAATTCAATAACTTCAGAAAATGCAGAAAATTTTTCTCTTTTTAGGAGGTGAAAACCACATCTCAATTGCTCGAAGCATTTGGAAGATACTAACTTTCAAAGAAATGCAATTTTTTCTCAAGATAAAGTGGATTATGGGAAATTTGTGATGTCATCGCAGCACATTAATTTGACATAGCATTTCATTTCTTCATGATATTGATGGCGCTGCCGGGAATATTTTAAATTAGCAACTTTGTTTGTTATGCCTTACATATGGTGTAAACTTAGGATAAATCTACATGGAAGATATTCAAACATTCCAATGTTTATCAAATTTCAAGGACAAGCAGGACATTCAATTATTAAGAAAAACAAAGGAACCTGAGGCAATGTTCCCACTTTACATAACATTCTGTGATGAAAATAAGCACACTTTAATACCAGACATCTTGAATTAGGGAAAAGAGTTTTGCCACTGGGTTTGGAGGGAATGAACTGGAATTTCTTTCTCTTTCACATGAGACCCTTGTGAAAAGCCACTGGAATATGCCTTTAACTGGGTTCAACTGGTTTTATCCAAATTCTGTGGTAATCCAACTAGTTTAAGCTGGGTTACAAAGATCTCTGCTGGACTGAACTATGTTCTAGGTTTTGTGACTCGATCTTACCACACTTCCATCAAAGAGCAACTGGTTTCAACTGGGTTTAACTAGGTTAATAAGATAGCTTTTCCAAAAGGCCCCTCAACTCTCTGGCGAAGAGCCAGGGGAGAAAACCAAACAATAATCCTGAAGGAGTTCTGCTCCCTGAAGGAGCTATATGTCCCCAAGGGACAACCGAACTCAAACAGAACTATGTGACATGTGAAGTCTCATTCTAGACTGGCTGAACAGAAGGGCCTACACCAGTGAGCTCCATCATCGTGATCATGGATACTCCTGCCGCAGGTAAGTCTCTGTGATCAAAAACACCTCTGCGGAAGGTTTAATATATAACAACTGGAATCCCACTGGATCAAGTTAAACCCAGTTTAACTTGGGTGCAACTGGAATTTGAACCAGAGCATGAATTTCAAGGATTGTATAATGTCACCATGAGTCCAGTTGGGGGACTGATACACTTCAAATTGTATTGTGTTTGCCAGAAAAGGCTCAAAATATTTAATTTTCTGGCACATGTGGGGTGGGGGGGGGGTGGGGGGATAGCTGCCTCATACTCCTATGTTTGTCCCCATTCTCTTCCAGGGCATCAAACTACATACTCAGTCATACCTTAGCTTCTCATTCTTGCCTCTGTATGGACCAGTACGAATAGGTTCTCTCTCGATGGGTTTCTTTTCTAACTTGGCTTTTTCTTTCCTGTAAGAAATTAAAATAAGTAGAAGATACATTCAAAAGCAGCCAACATCTGTGGAAGAATTTCTATTAGAGACTACTACTGTAAATGAAACGAAGACCTATTGGTAAAACTGTATTCAAATAAGTCCTTCACAAAGTCTCTTGCATCTTCTTTTCAAAGTGAGTGGTTCTGTAAAAAGCAGTTTTGCTCAACAACAACTGCCAAATTGTGCATATTCATGAATCCTGCTTTTTCACAAAATCTCTTCAAAGCTACCGTATGATCAGGACCAACAGCATAATGACATGTACTCCTCACACATATTTAACAACCAGGTTAGGACATTCATAATAATGGTTTCAGTTAAATAGTATAATTTTAAATCATTTATATTATTAATTTTAAGGGAGAAATCAGGACAAATTCTCTCAACCCCATTGTCACAACATACATCAATTTCAGAAAAGTGGATGAGAAATCAATTGGCCTTCCTTAAGCACATTTGAAACAAAGCTACACAGGATTGTCTCACCATTTCAGTCCCATCAATCTCTACAAGATAACGTTAGTGTTGAGGACTCAATCTTGCAAACTTGTGTCAATAGGGTTACTTCTGTGCTCACCCTTAAATAAAACTTAATGTTATTTTACAAATCTCTGTCAATTAGCACAGAATTTAACCAAAGTCGAGTTTGGGTCAGTTTTGATCAAGCATTGACAGTTGGACTGTTTGGCACTGCATAATGTCAATTGAATGCCTGCTTATAGATTCTTCATTTCTCAGGGGTTATATTGCAATCTTGTTCCATGTACATGTTATGCAAATGTAAGTATCATACAGCATGCATAATTTTAAAAAGGGTTATACAAATGACATATCACAAGCTTTGAAAGTTGACTGCTACCAGAAAAAAAATAGAGTAATACTGAAAACTGTATCTGTATGGAAAAGCTACAGAAGGAACGGTGACAAGTAGACCTTATGATAAGCAAATAGTCGTCAGTAGCTGGTGAGTATGAGATCCTAGTTCCCAAAATGAGTACTTTGCAAGATTTCAATACATGAGTTTTGTTAATACTGCCAATTTTTATCCTGTATCTGTATCAGCAAAATTTACCTCCATCACTGCCACTAAAAAAAAAAACCAACCTTTCTCATCCCATACTTCATATTAATAGTATGTTTGACTACAGTACCAATATTTTTCCTCATTTGAATTACACAAAATTTAGTGATTGGGCCTGATTGCATAAGTTTAGTGAACAGAAGGCTCACTTCTCAAGTACTGGATCCAGTATCCCATTGGTATTGGCCAATCTTGAGAACTGAGATAACTGTGCCTGTAATATCAGCTACTTGTAATAAATATCAGTGTAACAGCTTATGCAACATGCAGACATATATGGCAAACAGGGACAAACATGGCCAAATATGCCAAACAAGGTCAACACCAGCAGGGGTGGCACCAGGACTTGCCAGAGAAGGGACCAAGCTCCCTGACTGGAGGGGGAAGAATCCCGAAGCCTCGACGAGAGTGATATAGTGCCGAAACAATGTTTGAAGCAAAATTGTGGCGCGAAGTTCTCCAAAAATTTCGGGCTCTTCTTGAAAAGAATTTGAAATAAGTTTGGCTTTTACCATGGAAAATTTGAAAAAAATTGGGGTTTTTAAAGGAGAAAACTGGAAAATTTGAAGTTTTTATCAAAACATTTGCCCTAATTTAGACCAAAATTAAGTAAACCTCTTTGGCAACTTGGCTGTGGTAGGGGACTACATATTTTATCATATACATAACAGCTACCCAACGACACCGAAAAATTTCCCTGATGGGGGCCAGCCTTCCCCGACAGGGGGCGATGGACCCACTACCCCCACCTATACCATATACCATGAACATTATGACTAATCACACAAAAAAGTATAAATACAACTTACTTTGTCATTTTCTTCAGTTTCAGCATGTAATCAGGAATATCACAACCAGCATTTTTCATAACGTTGGCAATACTGTCAGAAAACAAACAAACCATAAAAGACATGTCTAATACACTTTTCTCAAATCATTGAAAGCATTTTAATGTAAAGTATGTCATCTCTACTGACATTATTAAGAAGTTAAGGGAAGATACCCAAAAAGAAAACTGTTGCTTATTTTGCAAACTCTGATTCCTCCTTTGAAAATGTCATAAAGTAATAGTGAGTTAATACTTCATTAAATATCCTACTAAGAGGTTACAATGAGAATTAGTCTTTGTATCTGTTTCAATTCCAGCTTGTTACAAATGGTAGGTCAGTGAAAAAAGTATGATAATTTAAGTCAGTAGATTTACCACTTGGTTGTAACCTCAACTTAAAGTATCATACTTCAGGAATTCTGAGAAATACTCCATAAAAATAAAGAGTGACCAATCTTATTTTTAACTTATAAACAGCTTCCATTGCACTACATCAATGGCATTCTTCTCACCAACTCACCTTGATCTGAAGATGTGGGAGATATAATTACTAAGAAGGTCTAACCCCTAAAAAGGAAACTTTGAATATTCACTTAGGCATCATGTCAAAACCTCAGGATGCAGCTCAGGTTGCTCCTTTACACATCACAATAGCAAGATAAATCCTGCTACTGAAATGGGTATTCTGGAATGAAAAACATTGGCTGCAGCTGCCTGCAGCTTGAGCTGAGGCAGGTACAGCTTTGCTATTCTCACATGGTGCCCTACCTTAAACTCAACAGTACTGTAATTAGAAAATAAAATAAGCATATGCTGAAGATATACCTGGGCATCTGCTGGTACTCTCTACTCCCTATTTCTTAATGAAAATGACCTAAAATTCTAGGATGTTCCTAAATGAGTATATTTCCACCATCAACTGACCCCCATCTTTTCCAGCAGCACCTGCCCTACCTTGTTCCAGCCCTTCAACCTCACCCTACTCCAACCCTTCAACCACACCTTCCCTTTACCACCCAACTTACTCCACCCCAAATTCACCTACCCAACTCTAACCTACAACCTATGCCCCAATAATATTTTTAGACATATTGATACCATATATACCCATTTGGCTTTCCTATACTTACCTCCTAAGACAGACTGCATCATCTTCAGTAAACAGAGTCACTGCTCGCCCTGATCTTCCGGCTCTTCCTGTTCGTCCAATCCGATGGATGTAAGCTATATCGCTGATTGTTGGAAAAGTCATAGTTTAATGACTAAGTTAAACTCCCTTGAAATCATTCTCTCACCATTAATTCCATGTGGCTATCAGAACCCAGATTTTTCCATGCTCTGAACAACTCTTGATTACATTGTCTCGCTAGGAAATAACAGATAAGAGAAATATATGGCATCATGCTTGGCATCCAATTTACTAAATTTGGCATAACTTTTGGCAAAAGCTGTCTCCTGTAAAACTTGGCTTACTAGAGTGTTAACAAAATCTACTTTATTAATATTCCATTAAAGTAAAGAGAAAAGCATTTTAATGAAGAAAGTGTAATAATGCTTTCAGTTACAATATCCAAAAGATGCCTCTTTAACATACTTGACACTTTTTTTTTCAAGTAAGTGCATCCTGACTACGACAACATGAGCTGAGTCTAAAATGTCTAAACTACCTTAACACCCTAATTATCAATTTTCAGAATACAATCACATAATGATGGGGTGTATCTATGGAAAATAGAGCCAATGGGTAGTGAGGAAATTACATGCATCCAACATAAAACCCATACTTTAGGTAACTTTACCTTAGTATCACTCATGGTGCTCAATGTTGTGCCCCTTACAAAAGTCATAAGAGCACACAAGTTTGGTAAATGAGGAGACAAAGCCTACAGACTGGACCTACTGATACAATCATCTCACAAATCAAACTGACTTTCTTCTCAGAAAAATATACCATTCTTACCTTTCCTGCCTCAAGGCATATTCTAACATCTTTATTCTGCGTACAAGGTCCCGTTTCAGATTCTCTTGTCCCTTCCTTTCACCTTGTAAAAAGGCAATGCGAGCCTGTGATAAGACAAAAACCAATGCCTATTACTTGTAACAAAGATAGAACCCTGTTTGATGGTTTAACAGGCAAAAGTAACGCTTAAAATATTTCTCCCTAAATAATTCATGCAAAGTGTTTGCAAAAAAGCAAACTGTAGAGGAGTTTCGGCAAAATCCTCCTTTACCCATACAGACATTCTGCTCTGCACTTTAATACTCTCAGTCTCTGATCTCTATACTGCAACGCAAAACCAAATCTTCAAAGAGCTTTTTTCACATAGAAACAATTCTTGAGTGGAATGAGAAGCCACACTGAAGTAGAGTTACAACAGCAACCACAGTTCAACCCTGATTACGAAAGCTAATTTATAGAGTAGAAAATTACACATATGACAACATATCACGGACATACAAAAATATGAATTATGGCCAAGCCTTGCTGCTTAAAGTGCCATACATCATGATACTGTACATGCTTACAAATAAATAACTTCAAAATTAGCATAATCTTCAGGTAGGCAATGGGCTCAACAGGAAAGAAGGCCTGCACATGCACTCACTTAAATACAGAAAGTACCTCATTAGATACTGTATGATCAAAATTCACTGCACATTTGTAACAAGTTTGAAATTCATGGTTTAAGTACTCCAAATACTGTACTCAAAGCAAAATATTACATGGTCCACATATTTCTAATTTCCCACTCAGCCCTACCCTTCAAAAATACAACTGTATACATCTAACTAATCATGTTGCAATAGTTTAAAGGATCAATCTAAAGAAATTAAATTCACAATCAATAAAGAGTGTTTTCCACCAGCGAAAAACTGCCAATTTACATTTTTAAATGAGGTGCTGTGAACTCATTATGCACCAGAGGTACATAAAAAGGCCAAGAGGTATCCTGAAGTATGAGATTCACTACAAATGTACAGCATTCATCACTGTGCAGAGATAGCATGTACTGTGTACACTGGGCATGGCATCTCCTAATGCATGAGGCAGGTGTATCTTCACCACGGAATACACATTCGTAAACTTCTTGTTTATACTTTAAGTGATTGAATATTTTTACCCAAATGATGTACTGATGAAGAACCCACTTAATTCAAATACCACCTCACAGCACAGTCAGAGCTATGCAAATTATTTTGTATGTCCCAATGGTCTAAGAGCCTATTTATACCATGCTTTCTACTAACATAACTTTCAAGTTCCAAGGTGCACCTGCACATACATGCTCAACTGCATTCTTCACAAATCCAGCTGCAAACATTCATCTCTGAACGGTATCCTTCTACTTTCCAATGAAAAATAGGAAACTCAACAACCCTATGGTGAAAGAAATGACCCTGAAGGTAGAACAATTGTTTGTGTTTGTGCCATGAAGACAGCAAGTTGCTGAAAACATAAATCTCCATGTTCACGCTTGGTACACTTATTGTCATGCTACCTCTATGTTATTGATAACCAAGCTCAAGGAGAAACGTGCAGACACTGTTCAGTTGCTAAGATGTCGTTAACTGAACATGGCTGTGCCTTTTTATTAAACAGTCAACTGGGCAGAATATAGTTTAGCAAATCTTTATTAAATTTATCATAATGTACAGAAGATGCCACTATTAAGTTCTATCTCCAATCATGTTCATGTTAAGTGGTTAACTGTTGTGCAGACCTCTTCTTTATGAGTAGTGTCTGTCTATAACAAGTATGATATGAGTGCACATCAATAAACTAGGGTTTTCATTTAAATAATGCAGATCTGCTGTCTGTATACATCTACAACATGGTAAATATACATCATACATCTTACTAATAACTGCCATCGGTGTTCATAGAGGGACAGTCCACACAGAAGTTCACACAATTTCCAACGACACTGGTATGCTCTTTGAGGAACTTAACTTTACCGCAGACAGAAGATCACACAAGCATATGGTCAACTCTTTTGACTGCTATACTGTTTTCAATTAAAACGTTATGAATTGATAACCACACAACCATCATACATACTACAATAAAGGCACATACATGTACATAATTCATCATTTACAGAGTGCTATTGTTTACACTGTAAGCTGTATGGTAAAATTCTGCAATATCCATTGCTGTATGACATAACAGGACTAGCTTTGTAATAGTCTTAACTTATTATTGTACATGGCTATGGTAAATATATAGTGGAAGCAAATTCAAAGTAAAAATTTGGGGGATATGTGAGAATGAAAAAATGAACAATTTATTGTCTACAGTATCACTTAATACAGATGTTCCTCTTATTGAAGCATTGATGACGCCACAGTTGTTATATGAATGTTACAGTACAGCAACGTGGATTGCACAAAAATTATCACACAACAATAAACTAACTTAACATGATGTTTATATATTGTGACAACCTACAACCAGATTGAAGCTATAAAATCTGGTATACCTTAAGAACAACAGAAGTAATTCATACAAGCAGAAGTTCTCAAATTTAGATTTCAAATACATCCTAGCATTCCTGTAAATCGCATTATGCACAAACTCAAGAATAATTTAAGTCTTCAAATTTTGTGTAGCAGTTTTAAGGTTTATTGATTTCTTTAACATAATTTGTAAACCCCAAGAGTATATTTACAGTACATGAAATGCTACGAGGACTGGAAATAAACGAAGGCCACAGAACATGGCCTTTGTATTTTTGACAATGGCCTTGGTGCTCTACAAAATGGCATACTTTTCAAGGCCGCTTTTGGCCTTTGTGTCTTTCTTTATGAAATACAACCAATCATACCCCAGATTTTGAACACAAAATCTTCTGTGCGGCCTTTGATGCCCGGTGAGATAAATTTGCCCTAAAAGCTCAATACAACAATGGCCTTGCCCTCTTTGTGTCTTACCCTGCGCTACCCAATTTTACACTGACTGGTAGCAGTCTGATCAGCTTGTATAGCCACATGTGATGCAACACTAGATATAAAGTATTCCCTGCCTCTCAAATTCAGACTGGCTTCAGCAGCCTCCCTCTGTTCAAATGTGTAATTAAAACTCTTCAAGGAGGATTACATCCATGCCATGCACTCTATGGAATTCATACACATAGGTAAAGCATAAATAATGGAGCACCTTGGAAGGCGAGATCACAGGCTATGGGACAGAGAGGTACCCTGAGGAAACAGGGAAATGTGATAACACATGTCCCTTCTTTTCAGACTTAAAGTAAAAAATTTAAGGCTTATACTTATATACATGTGCAGCATGGACATGCTCTTGTAGTGTTCACTGCTTCCATTGAATTAATGGTGACATAGTTGCCCATCTAAATACATTAATATAACAGAAGAAACAGAAATGTGCTGCACATCCCTAACACAAGTACAGTTTTACAAAGCCAAACTGGAAACCCAAACCATGTACAGGAAGAGTGCTTCAAACAGTGAGCATGTGCTATTTATTTCACTAAAATATAGCTGACTTAAGGTTTTTGAATGCAAAAAAAAAAAAAAAATCTCTGAACTGTTTATTTACACCCATAATGTACTTCTGGTAGATGATATGAATCCTAGTTGATCGTATCTACCAATACACAAAGGCTAGATTCAAGTAGTGTTAACTGACATAAGAAAATCCTTAATGCCTTTCTATCATAAATCAAAGGCTTTACTATGAGGTTTGACCTTTCAAGAGTACACTCTTTTAGTGTCAAATCTGTGCTGATCAATACATTAATTCAGTTGAAAATTGCTGAGACCATGAAAATGAAGCTTTTGTTCTGGTGACTCCATTAACTTTCCAACTAACCTGACAGAATGTTAGATGTAATCAAGCCCTGTTCTTGGACCTATAGTTTCCAGATGATCCCTACCCACTGGACTATATAACACTTTAATGGCCCTGAATAGACCTGACAAGAGGGGGGTGGGGAGGGTTTCTTACATCAGAAAGGAGGCAAGGGATCCAAAATTTTAAATCAATTCAGCCAAAGGAGAAAGACAAAGTACTCACAAGGAAAGCTTTCATCAAACGCATGAGTAATAAGAATGAACCAGACCTTGGGGGAGGGGGTCTGAAGGCAGGAAATTAAAATTTAAAGAGCTAACACAAAGAGTTAACAGAGTAAACCTGAAAAACAGAGAGCTAAATCTACAAACCACTGATGTTCTCTATGTACCAATCAGGAATTATGTGCTCTTACAACTTTAAACCCATACACCACTTATAATGAAATTTATCAACATGTCATAAATGGTGAGTTGGAATTTCAGGTCTTTCCAAGGAAAAGTAACTGTATCTGATGTCTGGAGAACAGACTGATAATTTCTTTTTTTTCCTTACATATCATTACCTTAAAGGCAATAGGCAGTCACCCCAAAATTTTCTTTGAAAAATCAGCAAACTCTTGCAAATCTCCTCTTATTGCATTACTGACACCTCTGAAGACGTTTTGAACGTAACTATTACAAACAATAGGTAAAGCACTGCGAAATTCGCCTTAAATTCCACAATTTACTAACAAAAATATTGTCACATGATCAAAATAGGCCATTCATGAACTAGATTGACAGGATACACTCACTCTGTTTGGGGTGACTGCCTACTGCCTTTAAATTTCTACAGTGATGTATTATAAGTACTGCAGGAGAGTTTGTTCCTGTTGCAATGCTGACTTAGTTCAAGTAATAATCAAAACTACAGACATGATTGTTTCCAGAAATTAGGGTATACTGTTTGAAACTTGTTTGAAATAGTGCAGAAAAACTGAACAAATGTCAAATATGTAGAAATGGCCACCAAATTGCTGTTTTGACTGTGTGAAATTCTGTTTCGGCTCTATGAGGCATACATTTTCACTATTCTGCACCATCTTTAACAAGGGAAATGTTTGTTCCAGGTCTAGTCTCTGTTAATAAAAAAAAGGACTTTTTGTTCGTTAGGATAGTCTCCGGATATATGGTCTTTAGAGGTCATGCTGTACGATGTAAGATTTGTGAAAAGGGTTTCCATGTGAGGTTGGCATATGCGATATTCATTTTTAGGTAGCTAATAAAGACTCTGATGAAGCAAACAGTGTGCTCTCTGTACACCATCTACTTTGCAAGGTATCATAAATGGTTTAGTTGCTAGTTGCAATTCCACTTTTGCTTTTTACATTCAGCAAAGTTTCAAGACCCCTACCAACATAATAGCAGTAACTTTTCAGGAAGCTCCAGGTTCTTCAACTATAAGGAAAGGCATTTCCAATGGGGTTTGACATTTCCCAATTGGATAAGAAATTCAAGATATTCAAGCATATAAATATAATTTAGCTACAAATACTATTCAAATTTCCAGTCATTAAGGCAACTGCATTTCAAGTAATTTCACTCTACTTGTTGAAAGTATTTTAGCATTTAAAGCAGGACACACCCTACAATATTAGCAGTAACAACTGCTTCCAGACATGACAACAAAGCAACCAAGGATGCAATTGTGTTTGCCTTCAAGTACAGTGGGTCTACTGTTTCAAGTGCAACATATAATATAAAACCATACAGTATCCTAATAATGGCAATCAAGTTTGTAGTCATTTGTGACTTTGAAATTTGTGTAACATCCGATAGCCCTGTAAATCATTGGTATATACAACAGATGTCATTGGCTTTTATCACAGGAAAACAATGCAAGGAGCAGTAACAATGACTGATCGTAACTGACAACTATTTGCTAACTTTGTGATCCACTTGATAGTCATTTCCCATTTTGGTATCTGTGGTCCCTCAAGATTTTGACATGTTGGCAAGAGAGACTCCATAGATTTCCCTTTCGGAAAAACAAAAGGTCACTCATTGATGAATACAAAGAGGTATGTTAAAGTTCTACAAATCTCTTTGATGCTGCACTCTAAGGAAATAACCTGTCAACCAACAAATGAAAATAAAACAAATTTTATACAACTATGTACATGGACTTGCAAGGACATGCACAGGTACATGTGGTCCTGACTGGAAGTGTCAGTTTTCTCACTGTGAGTGACACACAATCATGTATAAGCAGCATGTCATCAGTCTCAGTACCTATAACTGCTGTAATATATCACTACCCTTGCCATCATGTATGAGTCATGTTCAGTCAAGAAATACCTGTCACATTCACTGGGGGAGATCAGATGTGTATACAGCAGATGTAAGCAACCTACAGACCAACAGTACAATTATTGTGTACAGTAGTTGTTGGTCTGGCTACAACATTATTATGAAAACAATGCTCAAAATTTTCATTCACAGTGAGTAAGACCTCACAGGGATACAACTGAACCTCTTCAAAAACATGCTGATGATTTGCAGTATCTTATGGTATAAAGTGCATTTTGAGTAGTTCCACACTTTCAACCATAACCACCCATCAGAAGGGGCTGTGGATTAAAACTTCTTTTGAACAGCTCCATTGTATTTTTGAGCAGCTTTGGTACAAAAGAAAGAATAACCCTGTAAAAGCTTGAATTGCTTTAATACAAATGATGCAAATTTCTATGCTGATGGAATTTTTAAAATGCAGCAATGGCATATATAAATTCTTCACTTAATCAAGGATCTAGCTATGTTGGCAGTGTATGACTGATGATGTAGACGTTATAGACCAATATTTGTTTGTGGTTTGCTCCATGGCTGTAGATAACCCACAACACAATAACCGCAAACCTGGAATGATTCAAGATTAGTTTCATTAACCAAGGTAAGATTTACTAAGCTACTGTAAACAATGCTGGGTGTTATTCATTTCCTGCATGTACTTCATTCAGACAATGACAATACAATGAAGTAACAAAGTTCTGTCCAGTGGAATTGTCTAGTGGTAAGGTGATACACAGTTGAAGCTTTATTGTACTTCAAACACCTAGTTGAAAGTGCAAAACCACTGATGCATACATGAAGCTCAATGGATCATATTAAGTACGTTTCATGCTGTATATATATGTGAGAAGCATTGTTCTCTTATGGCAACCAATATAACACAATTTGAGAGTTCTCAAGATTGGGAACCGTACACCACAGTAGGCCATACATTTCAAGTTTTTTCCCTACAAAGAGGTAAACACAACAGCTGCAACATATGAAATTCATTTACCTCCTGAGTTTACCAATCGTAAGTTAATGAGTTTTCGCTGGATTCTATGATGGAATTATTTGTGATGCATCATGCATGTATGTAATATGTACTCATGTAGATTGTCATTTGTTAAATGGTTACGTTAAACTGTATGATGTCCTGGGAAATTATCAAAGTACACTTAGAAACACACTCAAATAACACTGCTTACTGTATGTACTCTATAATATAATTAACAATAGTCTTCACTGTGAACTTCAAATTTTTCATACTGAACAATGTCACTGTAGCAGATAAAACGAATAGAGAGAGGAAAAAAAATTTGCACAGTCAGGGCTGGAAAAAACATTTATTTCCAGGGAAAGGAGTCAAATTTTCCACAATTTATTTCATGTTGTCATGCGTAAGCAGCGTAACACAATGAAAATTTCCCTCAAATTGCTAAAATTTCCTTCCAAGTACAAAAATTTCCAGAGAATTAGCTTTCCAGCTTCCTAACTTTTTCCACCCACGTGCACAATCTAAGAAATGAAGGAATCACAAGACGTTTCACTATAAAGTAAAACAAGTATGCTTCACTGCAAAATTTGAAGTAATGCTGTATCTGGCAATTATTACAGATTAATCACTGTCATGATGTTTGTGTACATTCATTGCTGCTCAAAGTGTCACAACTAATTGTTCCATTATGACTTTTATTAAGCTGTAGTACAGTAAGATGAAAAGCTTGGGTTCATGACTTCATACAAGTTTGTGTGCTGGCACTATGTTTCATCAGTTGTGTAACTTCAAAAATTCTAATGTGCACTATACAGTGTATAAACAATGTAAGGATTCCCATTTACGTACCCTATACAGGTTCAAACAGTATCCATGCAAACATGCACATTTTTTAAGTGTGATCACCTAATGTTATGATCAGCAGACAGAGTACAAATCTGCAATGTCTGAACTGCAAAGTTGCGACCCTGATCTGAAGAACTTAAATTTTCTACACTTTGACATGTTTTTGAAGTCTCTCTTTGAATGAACGTGCACATGTGCAGGTAAACAACTGCATCTTGCATGCACAGTCACAAAGTTACATGCATCAATGCATGTGTGCACGCCTTATTTCTAACACTGTTCAAGAGCTGTGTAAAGTTCATCTCACTTGTGTACAGTAATTGTGTACACCCTCTTTGAATTTTAAGTACAAACAATTCACAAAGTTGAATACATCCTACAGTATGAATGCCAGTTTGTTCACAGTCAAAGTAGGGCACTGGTAGCAAAATACTATATGACGCATCTAATTTCTTCTGATGAAATAAGTTGGTATTTTAGAGCAAATGCTTCCATGTGTAACTACAAAGAACATTAGAATCTTATTGTATTTTAACTTTGACACACTACTATGCTAGCACTTCAGGTACAATGTAATCAGTTGCAGTATGTGGTGAGCTCTGAGTATTTACAGACCTAAGCTTTCAAATAGGCACTGTATCTCCAGGAAGCTCTCTCCCACTAATCACAGATGCTGTAAGTTTACTATGACAACTACACCAGTAATACATGTGAATTGAAAACTCAAAAAAATGGAAGACAAAAACAAACACATGGATAGTTACATATGGGCCTATTATGAAAGTATGACTGTACATGATCCTAAAACTTTAAAGGCAGAAAGCAGTTGCCCCATGTTTATTTTCAAGAATTTGCTGAATCTTACAAATCTCTTCTTCTTTCACTCACAAGTAAGGCTGTTCGGTTTTCCGAAAGTGGACACCGGTTTTTCGGCAGGCCCGGCAGGCCAAAAAAACCAACTCTTAGTCAAAACCGGTGTTACGTCATAAGCAGGCCTGTTAACTTTACACACGTACACACGCAACACATACACACAATGACACATACGATCATTCACACACACTATAATTTCACGTTATAGCCTGGGCATATAATGTAGTTGCCTGCAAACGCTGAGTGATAATAAACAGACTACTTAAATGAAAATCCTGTTAACAAAATGTAAATTAGCATGTAAGTTAATTAGTGGTCAAAGTTTTACCATTAGTGCATGTTAAAAATTATTATCAGGCTCAGGAATAGATTTACTGTCAATAAAGTTTCCGAATTCTTCAATCTGAAATCATACAACAGAAAAATCGGGCGCCCTAAGTTTGATTTTCGTTTGCCATATCCCGCCCGTTTCTAGCCTCTCCAATGAAAATCATAGCTCAAAATTTATTTAAGTGCAAAACGTAAAGCTTTGCAAGTTCCCATAACTTTGTCAAATTGAATTTACGAGCATTTTCTGGAGATATGGGAAAGCCTGACTCAATGAGTAGAATGTAAGAAGTCCCTCAGGCTTGAACCAATGAGGGGCTGACACACAGGGTATTCTCTTTCACATAATTTTCCTAGTCAGGGTAACCTTGTATTGAGGGATGAGTGAAAAGACCAAATGTAAACAACGTTCCCTCTCACTGGATGGGTTACCCTGAGTAATGCACATGCTTTTCTGTGCTACTATTAAATAACATTGTGTGGGGCAAGTTGTATGTTTACAAATTTCTTAAGCTGCATTGATTATGCCACGCCCACACACAGGCCTGCACACTTGCTCAGACCAGTTTGATTTTGTGAAAGTAAAACTTAGTCATTCCCAAGCTTTGACGAATGGTACTTTTCCAAGCTTGCTACTTCTAAAAGAGTCTCAGTTTTTTCGTTACTCCTAACGAACAAGTTTATGTGTCCACAGTTTGATTGTTCAATTTGTCACATACTGTAGGCCCAGAAAAGGACTGATACACATTGTAAAGGCAAATTTATTCCCCAATCAGGTGTTTAATCTTGGTATGTTTGATGCCCTAGTAAGGTTAGACTTTGCAGTGACACCTAGGCATAGCCAACCATTGTTAGGCTATGTGCAAACTGTTCATGAAAACGGCAGCCATAAACGCTGAGGTATTCAAGTTCGCAGGAGATGTCTTACGATCGTAAGCATGAAAGTATGATTACTTACAATCATAAATACAATGGACTGGTGCCAAGTTGACTTCATTTGATGTTTTTCCATTTTTAGTTTTAGAATTTTGGGTTTGAAGTGGCTGAAATTTAAGAATTTATACCAATTGTTGGATTCATACTTACAGATTTGTAGGTGAGTTACGTAGGTTTGGTTTTTCGGTTTTATATTTTTCCACTAACCGAACCAAACCGAAATCGGTTTTAACTGGTCTTTCCCGTAAAACCGGT
Organism: Holothuria leucospilota; assembly: GCA_029531755.1. NCBI lineage: Eukaryota > Metazoa > Echinodermata > Holothuroidea > Aspidochirotida > Holothuriidae > Holothuria > Holothuria leucospilota. The sequence goes on along the minus strand of CM055963.1, from coordinate 71,421,081 downwards.
TTTTGGCATAGCCTTACTCACAAGCAGGGATGTAGCTACGGTGGGCGGCGCTGGGCGGTGACACCCAGCACTCGATATTCCCGCCCGGCACTCCAGGCAAACACACGTCCCCCGCCCACCACAATTCTGCCTACCAAGACCTAAAATTAGCCGTAAATTTACTCCCTAAAGTAAAATGAGGGAAAAATGAAAAATTAATGGATGAAAAATGGGGTAGATGCCATGGGGTGGGGTGAGGTGCTTTCCCCAGATCAGACAATTACCCGGCACTCAAATTTTGCTAGCTACATCCTTGCTCACAAGTATCTTTCATTATGTTTCTGTATAAAAACATTGAATATGAAGGTAAACCAAGGTGTTATTCTGCATGAATTTAACAAACTTACAAAAATATTGTCACATGTTCCATTGGAGCCATTCCTAAATATGATGATGGTACACTAATTCAAATTTGGGGGACTGCATTTTCCCTTTAACTATAGGAACCAGACTAGGAGAAATTGGAGAATCAAAATAAGAACGTTTTCAGTATAGGGGATGAAGGTACATATTAAATCAGTCTGTTCCAAGTGCCACACAGTAAATATTTGATTTCTACATTAACAAGCACTGCACACCAGAGTAGAGCAAATACTCTATCACACCAAGCAATGGATATGGAAGCAAGACCTCTCAGGACTTTTAACAAAACACATTCCTGTTTTGACTACAATGTGACCATTTTCCTGCTTTTTACAACTTTGTAATTATTTATTTCAAGGCTAATTTCCTCCAATGGTGTTTTTGTGAATAAATTTATTTAGGAATCAACTGGTAATCAGCTACATAACCAGTCATCATAAACTAATTTCAATGAGTGTTTATGTGACTGTGGTACAGCATATCCACTGAGCCCAATGTAAAGTGTATTTGATCATGATTCTAATAAAGAAATCAAAAACAACAGTCAACACCACAATTGAATGTTTTTTCAATGCACAGAAGATCCCTCTTTAAACAAAAAAAAAAAAAAAACCCAAGTCAAATTGCTATACTCTGCTGTTTACAATTCAAGGTTTTATTATTTCCTTTTCAATCTTTGAAATGGTGAGAATTATAAATTCACTTGTTCAGTATTGATGTACATAGTGAAATGAGAGTGTGTAATATGTTACCTGTACTAATAACATACATATTATTAATTCTACATGTACAGCATCATTGCCATTGTCTCTTTTCACATACTACTGTACTAAGTATAATCTATGACTGACACTCCATAGCAACACTATACCACAGGGCAAATGCATTTAGTCTAGTCAGGAATTTGGTTACTATGTCAACCTAACCATATAGAAGCTGTCATATAGGGCAATTACTTCAATAACATAACCCAGTGACCAATTGTGAACTAGTGAGATGTATATTTGATATGTTTGCCCTTCCTTCAAATACCTTACAAAATCTGCCTGAAATTGAAGAAGGTTTAAGAGGTCCAACCAATACCATTGATGCAGTGCTACACTGAAATTAATCATGGTTGTAAAATGAAAAACAATGTGATCCCATCAAACAGGCCTACTGTACATGTACAGTACATACATGCACATTTGTGGGCTGTGCATTGGCAATGAACTCCTGTACCCAGTAACAGTGCTTCTCAAGTTCTGGTCAATGTGTTCAGTGTTATTATTAAGATGTGCTATCAAATAAATATGCTGAAACAGGCAGCAGGCAATATTTTAATGATTACATAGTTCATGTTTACATGACAGCAGTATTAAAGGAACTAAGGAATAAGCCACCGAGTATAAATTTACAAAATTAATAAGGTGAGAGGTATGTTGTTAAGTCCTTTAGCTTCAACCTTGAATTTATTAACAGTGATATAAAACAAAAATAAAGACAGCAATCTGCACGTTTATACTTTTGGACTCCACTGTCAGTTTTCGCTGTAGAACATCAAAACGAACTTCTTCCTTTGAGTTTTTGATATGATATGGAAAGGGTACAGTATTGTATGATGTGATGTGACCTGAGATATATAACGTCTTATCAATTTCTCTACATCTGATTGGAGAATTGGTGGTCACATGCTATGTGATTTGGCACTACAGTATCATCACGGTCGAGTGCTATCCACTGTGTGTTAGTCTAGATAGTATAACACACGGTTATACTAGTATAACACACGGCGGTGATGTCAGCTATCACTGCGCTACATGCAAACTATGCCGCAACTCAATAAATCAATGCAGCTTTGGCGATCCCAAATTGCATATTGAACGTAATAAGGGTTCTAGCTAGAGCGCATTTAGTGCTGGGGGGGCAATTGGTTAACGAAACACTGCCCCCTCCCCTTTGAGAAAATTTTTTATTTTTAAGGGGGCTTAGATTGAAAATGGTGCTACCTTTTGCAATTTTTTTACCTGATTATATGTGTAACTTCATTCAGTTTTTTAGTTGTTTATTTTTATGTCTTTGGTATTTTTTGCATGTTTTTAGTTGTTTTTTGAATGTAATGATTATCTGAAGGTGCAGTATTGAAATGGCCAGAAACTGTTTTGTTAACTCAGTATTAATTTTGTTTCTTTTATTCAGCATTTCCAATCCATACTTCATACTGCAAAATTATAATGTGTGCTTGGAGTACGATCAAATATCACATTTTCAGCAACGTTTCAGTTTAGTTTGCGGAAAATCTGTACCGGGCGGGGCAGTACATTCGACCATGAGTGCTGGGTGCAAATAAGGAGTGCTAGTTTGCGGAAAATCTGTACCGGGCGGGGCAGTACATTCGACCATGAGTGCTGGGTGCTAATAAGGAGTGCTGGGCAGTCCGCCCAGCACCGCCCACCATAGCTAGAACCCTGAAAATAATAGAGGGGTTTCACTGACGTCACATGATTGCGCGTCTCTTTGGTTTTGAAGGGGAAGATCGCACATTTCTATGGTTTTGAAGGGCAAGCGTCCATTGTGTCACTGTGGTGTCTATGGTTATGCTGAGCGTGTGTGTGCTGTAAATACACTTACTGTGTGTGTTTAGCCCCGGCCTTCAGTGCCTGGCATTCCCACTTGCGTGACGTCACATGAAATCCCTCAGTATACATAAACCTGCAGTTAGCAAACGACAAACCATGGAACTACCACATGGACAAACACAAATCCATAGTCACCGCCAAAACACAAAGTTAACCAACGACTAGATCAAAGTTATTAGGTGTTATATAAAACAAATGATTTTCAATGGTGCAATAGTATGAATAACTTCATTCGTTCAAAGATTTAACAGGGCTTTCATTAGTGTGCGTATTTGCGTATTGCGCGTATTGGGAAGTCCAAATACGCGTGGAAAAAGTGGGATAAGGAGTCAAATACGCATCCGAGTATGAAAGCAAAGAGTCAACTTACGTATCACTTTTTACAATGTACGTCAAATACGCATTGCATAAACCTCCATACGAGTTTCATGTGATCCCTTGCCTATTCTTATGCCACACACGTTCAGTAGTCTACGTACGGTCTTGATTCCAACTAACTCCACACAGAACTTAGTAATATCACTAGCACTTTCATTCACACATACTGCCATATTAGCATGCATGCACTGTACGCAACCATACTGAATCAAACAGCATGTGCATATCACGTTACCCACGCCAATAGTTCTATCGTCCAAATCTACTGACTGTGTGTACAACAGTAATTGACCTTTGACTGGATCTGCACATTTTGTTCGAGGGGTGTCAGTAACACAGCATGAGAACACTTTACTTTGTTCGCAGTTAGTGAACTTACGATCTATTTCGACAATGAGTATTTTTGCTAACATTAATAAAATAGTTGTGACACTGAGACAGAATATGATAGTGAAAGACGAGAGTTCTAACATTCTTGTAGTGCAAGACTTCTGAAAATGTTTATCGGAATATCAATATCGGGAGACTAACGTTAGACACAGGTACAGTAGTCCTAACATTATGTATGTTACATACAGACATGCACTTGACACAGTAAGCCTATAGTGAAATATGATGCGGTGGATACTGTGGCTGGGGTACGTAGCCTACTGTACATGTATGTGTGTTAATAAGTAAACAATATGTAAATACGCTTTGAAAATTTTTACTGGGAGTCAAATACGCTTTTGAAATAATTATTAGCAGTCAAATACCCTTTGCATATTATGACTGGCAGTCAAAAACTCCTTGGTGAAAAAAAATAATGAAAGCCCTGTTTAACGTGCTATTCAACTCGGCTTTGCCTCGCTGAATTGAACGTTCAATCTTTCAACCCATGAAATTATTCACACTATCACACCCATCAACATTCATTATTTGTATAATATGATATATGGCATGACATGACACAGGCTAAAGAAACCTCTAACCAAAACTGAACTGAACTGTAACTGTACCATACAGTATTGTACTGTACCGTACTCTACCACAGGAAAGTTAATGCTGACCATTATTATAAAATTCCATGTGTACATTTTTCCAAAACTTATTGATGCCTTTTTCACAGGATAAAATACTTGAAGCATGAACAACCTCTTCTGGCAAATCATTCCATTCATCCACAACTCTGTTTTTAAATAAAAATTTCTTCACATCAAGTTTGCTCAGCTTCTTTTGCAACTTAAAATCTTGGACAGCTGCAGACAGGACTTAAAAAGAACTGTTTTAATTTGATGGTTGATGTTTTTAGGTTTTCATAACCTTCTCATATTCTACATATTTAATCTGGCTAAAAAGAAAAGGGAATCACACAAAAGTACATTTAGGATTTAAGCAGACACTGCTGGAATCTAACCTTTTATTGGATACCAACATTACATTCATGAAAACTACTCCAAAAGGTTAATTACCTGTCTTCAAATCACAAAAAATATATCTAGATGAAATCCACCGTCAGACTTGCAGGTGCCCTGCATTTATGATGTAAGGCCCATTTGTACATTTATTAACCTTACAGCTATACTGTGTGTACAGTATCACATTACATAATGGATAGATACATGTGGACATTCATGACTATCTACAAATGTAACATTACAAAAATGTCTTCTGTATGGATCTGGGTATGTAAATTTACAAGCTGAAGTATAGCTCTGTGTCATCAGAAAAAAAGCATCTGTAACAAAAATTATTTACAACACCTTTAATTAATGAACGTAAAGGGGGATAAAAGTAGGATCAAAATTCTCATAAAATAGAAGAAAGGTAGGATTTTAAAGAGTAAAAGTGGGACAAAAGTAGGACTTTTGCTGTTTTCAAGAGAAGAGTAGTTTCACCAATTCATATCAATGTTGACAGCATTGCATGGCTCTTGCAGATGACTTCCCTGTACTCACAGCTCACACTTTAACCTGCAACTGGCTTCTCACTTCTCCACGCTTATGCTCATCAGATGATATTTAACATATACACTGTATACTGGTGTGAACAGTTCCGGTGAAGAAAAATGTGTATTAAATTGCAAACAGTTTAAAACCCACAAGAATAAATCGGGAGAGACACGAATCTGTTCATTTGTACAGTTAATTTCTCCCAGTTTGAAATTAAAAGATGACTAGGCCTACATCTCTAGTTCATTTGTGAAACCTAAACTGCCATAATATCTACGATGTATGGGCACTGAGAACAGAAAACTTAAGCAACTGTGCACACAGCCCATCGCATGGTTGCAGTTGTAAACATCGAAGGCTAATTTCATCATTTTCATAATGCTTATTGCTTAGCACAGCTCTATCCCAATTTGGCTTTCTTTCCGTACAAAATGGCAAAGCTAAGCCTTGGCTCACTTTTTGTTCAGTTAACGGTACATACGTAAAAGGAATGCCTGAGCTCCAAAGCTATTGCCGACAAAATTATCGCCAAAAAAATGCGCAACTTGAAAATTCGGACGTGAAAGAGAATACCCTCTCTCTCATTGGTTAATTGAAGGTATCTCCGATGTAGAGCACATGTTGACTGTGAAGTGGATGAAGTTTTGTATCTATTTCATAGTTTTAAACGCTAAAGCCTGCAGCCATAGCCGCTGTGCGGGCTGCCACACAGGCTGCTGATTTTTACTTCATAGAAAGTTTTCAACGTTGTTGGAAAGAGTTGATAAAAATGTAGCCTACTTTACAGCTGTTTTTCGCACGCACGCAGGGCCTTCCTTTAATAGGTACATGATGCAGTTTCCACTGTAGGCTAGTTGACATTTTACTACACTCAATGCAGGGATTGTGCATGTACTACAAGCACTTTACATGTTTTCCCCTGGGTCAGCCAATTTGCAGTACAATCTTGCAGGTTTATCAACTAAATCTTCTTTGCTATTTTCACTCAGTCTTTTGTGAGTGGTAAAGTAAAAGAACTATATGACAAACATTTTCAGGCCGCTCATCAAGTTTGTGAGGATGTTACATGCATGGATTTTCATGATATGGTTTGGGCATTTTCATAAACGCTATTGGGAGCAAAATCACATACTGGTATTTTTGGCTGATATCGTCATATCGTAACAACCCTAGTGACAACCAAAGTTCATGCAACAAGTTAACAAATTGCTTCTAGGGTCACTGCAAATGTCTTTTTGGATATCTAAATTTTCTCTTGGACAACCAAAATAAGACAGACAGGCTGTCCAATGGACAACCACAAAATTTTCTTAAAATCAAGGTCTGATATTATCACTGTTCTCATAGTTTGTGTAAGTATAGTTTACAGTGAACTTGCACAGTCTACCATACTTTTTTGTTCCCGCGACAATGGAAGGCACTTCCCATCAAGCACTGTAGGATGGTGAGCAATGTCATCTGCAGGAAGGATCAAGACCTAATTTTTGTAGATCTTGCAAGGCACTGTTGGCACATGATCACCAAAGGTAAATAAATTTACAAGTGACTTTACTAATTAAAAGCACAAAGACAGCGTACTCACCAATTTATAGCTTATTTTAGTGTGAAATCTTGGTACAACTATAGAATACAGGGTCACTCTTGAACACCATCAAGCATCCAGATGCATGGATGTGATGTGACATTGTTCATCTTGCACCCTAAAATTTGACTCCGCATCAGAATATCCGTGCATCCACTCCATGACTGGTATGGAGAAATCATTTACTCTGCATCCAAGCATCTGCCCATCCACTCCAGAATATTGCTTGTGGTCTTAGTAAGAAATGGACGAGTCGTTCTCAAATGAAACTTGCCTGCTGTATTCATATTCCCATTTTATTATGAAATCTTCCATGTTTATCTAACATTTTATCATTAAATCTTTCATGGTTTATCTCGCAGACCAAACTTTGACTATGCATCCAAGCATCTGCGAATCCACTCAAAAAGGTTGGAGGTGAACTTCAGTACAGGGCTCGAAATAAACTTGAAAAAGGGCACAGCCAAAATGAGCAAACAGGCTTTCAGTCTATGTTTTTTTATGGGACATTTTATACTGAGGGGCACCACGGTCATCAGTAAGGCCCGACAGCCATGGCTGCCAGTTATTTTTTATTCTAAAAATCATTTACTTGGCATCCAAGCATTTCAACCCAGCATGGCAGATAGATACGTAGTAGAAAATTCAAAAGGCGTGACATATACAGTGGGCAGAGAGTTAAGTTGACTAGGCATCCGCACATCCAGACGCCCATACATCTCTCAAGGAGCCCTGTACAGGGTTTTCCCTCGGCCTTTTGAACGTTGCGGCCTGTGATGTTCACAAACTTCAAAAACAAGAAGACCGCGACGTTCAAAAAACAGCCGCGATGTTCAAAAATCCGGTACCCTGATAAAATGTTACTTTAACTTTGTCAACGATCGCCTTTTTGTTAATACCATGTGCCGTGAAACCACAAGCTTATTTGGGAAACCTTGTCATGGCAAAATTATGAGCCATGTTAGTACTACCTTCGCGGCAATACTTTCGTGCTCATACGTACCTACAGTCATACACGCAAGTCTCAAGATGCAAACAGAAAGCTAAGCTAAGCATTTGGTATGTATGCATGCCACACACGTACACGGAGTTCAGCAAGCCCTCTTTCATTCACACATTGCCCGCTCAGCGGACAATCTACATTGGCTGCACTCGTGATACCACTTGTTAACATTTCGAGGGCAGACCCTATACCAGAGTGAGCGTGGATGAACACCGGCGAGATTCGCCTTCCATCACAAACCTGGTGAACAACTGAACACCTCAACCAGCTAACCCGCCCAACCCTTTGAAAATCCCACTTTTCATATCTTCATGGTCACAAAAAATAAAGCCCCGCCTGGAATGCAACTCCAAAATTAAAACAGAATTACCAATCTCAGATGCATGGAATTTGCATGTCTTTCATTTAAAATTTCATAGTATGAACTTTTGGATGTGTTACTTTTTTCTTCCTGATTTTTGAAGCCTGACGGGTGAATTTAGTAGTGTTTGCATCGGGTACCCGGTACCTGACCGATGCTGTTACTACCCGGGTAGCGTTTTTTCAATCTTTCCCTTTTAATCTTCGCAAAATAGGATGGTTACTGCAACTAACAAAATGTATCTACCCTCATCTCATTCACATTTATGTTGAAATGGAGTTGCTTTTTTCTGTTTCCTTACCATGCTTTTGTTAAATTGCACTTTTCACCAGAAACAAACCCCAGGATGCGTGTTTCTAACATCAAGCCGCCCCTGTACTAGATAGTGAAACAACATAGGCCTACTATACTGTATAATAGCCTAGCCTATCTCTAGAAATGAACGTAAAAAGACAGCTGATATACACTTGCACGCAGTGCATGTGGATGGGTAGCCTACCGTTCCAAAATTAAGACCCAGAAGTAGCGCGAAAGACCTACTAGAAATTTTACACATATCTTTGCCCTATAAACACATACCCAAATGGATATACGGCACGTGGCTCGACTTTCGATGTTGCTAGATTTCATACTTGTCAAGTTATCACTAATATTACCACGACATGCTTTCATGATCTAAAGACGTAAATTTCGGTAATACAGTTATGTCTACATAAGGTATGCACTTATTTCAACCACAATAATATTTTTTGTCTCGAATCAATTGCCAAAACTTCGTATTTTTGGTGGAGAAACTTTTCTCTGAAGCAAAATTCACTCCATCAGATTTAAAATCGTACACATTCTTTCAAGGTGTATTTTGCGCTGTGTGCACGAAAAAATCTTGCTTCCTGTTACTTCTATCCTGGTCCTACATTACATACTAAAATGATTCCTATCTTTATGTTGCTCGTAATTTTTTATTGCTATTTAAACTACTTGCAAAATTTTTGCATCCAAAGTTTCCTAAATATATGGCAAAAAAGACCAAAATACTTTCCCAGTACTTTACATACCCCCATTCACGAAATGTGGAACGAGCCAAAGTAGCTCCAGTATGCACAACATGTCAGGCAGAGAGAGCACCCAGGCAAGGAACGAACGAACGTTCGTACGTGCACGGGGTCTGCCGTATCTTACCATACATTTTTAACGGTACTGTGCAGGTGAAATCTCGGCTAAGAGATGCATTAGAAAGTTTTTACTGTCATTATCACTAAGGTACACAGACCCCTAGCTTCAGTGAAAAAGGGGCAGGGGGGAGGAACATTAGGAGGGCAGGATTTGCGCGCGCGAAGCGCCGCGCACCATTGGCCGGGGGTCCAGGGGCCCGCCGAAGGGCCCCTGGTGGGGTCCAGGGGAAGCGCCCCGGTGGGGGACCAAGGGGCGAAGCCCCCGGAAGCTCCTGGGTTTTAGCTTCTCTCTCAACCCAGAATATGGTCTTTTTTACCTTTCAACACCCATAGACTGGAAGAATCTAAGCCACAGAATATGCAGATTCCAGACCCTAAGTTTTTAGCCAAGTGAAAAATGTGAATGTAAGATAGATATATGTATTATTTTGTCTTTACCTTTAATATTTCTTGACTGCATATTAATTAATAAATTAATACTACAGACTACATACTGTTTGTATGGGCATGTGGTTTTGAAAGTGAAATTTATCTTACACATCCCCCTCTATAATTATTGGCAAATGATGTGCAGTTTTTAGTATACAAAATAACCTTGTTAGCTTACACAAAATATATGAAATCTTTTTCTCTGGAAAACAACAAACATATTTTCATAACATTAAAGTCATATTATTATCAAGTGTAGCAGCATCAACTGAAGCAGCAGCATTTGGGAATATATCAATGTTTGATAGCCAAAATTACTTAGTACATTGTTTTAAGGTCCTCATGTGTCTTCAGAGACACTGGTTGTTACTGACTTACACGTACATACGTACATTTTTTGAGCCAAAACGAGCCGATTCAAAAATTCACACATGAAACCACTGAATTATATTTAAACCGTTTCACCTCTTACCAATCTCCCGTAACGTGGTGATTGTGATTAAGAAATCACCCATTAATTATCTCGATCTTACATGGCAACCCAGGTTTTACCCATGTGATCGCTGGCCCAGAAGTGTTCACTTGACAGCCTGTTTCATTTTGTGGAATGTCATATTACAGTAGTCCTACTCCTTTGCGAAACCGCTAGTTTTGAAAGACCAGAATTTATTGTTTCAGTGCATACACAGCGGAGGAAAGTGGGATCGCATCTATGACAGTCCATGATTGATTACATAATCTGTCAGTCAGTAAAATGTTGTCATTCACACAAATTTCGCAGGACTGATTATTAATAAGTAACTCAGTAGCTTGCTTTAGCTGAGGTTATGGGCGTGTTTGTTAAAGCGACGATAAAAAGTGAAATTCCCACGACGACTCTAAAGTATTTTCATACTTTTATTTTATACCAGCACTGCTATTATAGGCTAATTGTAAACTTGGGAAAATATGAGGTCAGGTAGCTGTCCACAACGTCCGCCATTACATATATTTGTCACTCACATGGTGTATGCGGATTAGATGTAGTTACCTGCTTTGTATGAAAGTTTTCGAAGTGCTGTAAAAATGCCTCACATTTTAAATTCAAACTTATACAAGAGCCCCGATCATCATGCAGTCATGCAATCGGGCGAAGTGTACATTGCATTCAACTTCTAAATTTCAGGCACATAAAACTGTTGCTCAGTTATGTCCTCCACCTTATCTCCCATCATGAACGTTCTCTCCGTTATGCTGCATTCAACCTTCCCCCTACCCTAAAATGGAGGAACAAGGGGCGTATAAGTATTCGTGTTGACCCATTTGCAATGTGTGACTTCGCTGTAACGGAGCAGTGTCGCGATCAAGTCACTGAATAGTTTGTTGATAACGATGTTCACCTGTGTACTATGTGTACACGTGTACCATGCAACTCAGACTACATCTGTGAGACTGAGCGTTTGGGGAAGCCATCTTTACATGTAATGAGTAGCCTTCTGCTGGGCCCCAGCTACCCTAGCTGCCCGCACTCATTGGTTGGTTGTAGTCCGCGAGCATAGCTGCAAGCTTTGTAAACACTGAACTGGTTTACGAAACCCGCCCAGTGCATACTGTATAGACCTCGCTTAGCTTCTTGCAACCTTTTCCCAGAAAATAGCGTAGACAACTTTACTAAATTATGCCATAAATATGCGAGAAACTTTTCCTAAATATAAGATGCTGAGTTTGGCGTACGGCGAACAGCGGTATGATTTGCGCAAGTGCAGTTGAGAGACTGGAGTTCGAGACAACAGGCGTTAACCTACAGTACGTACAGCACGTGAGAAAGATCGCTCAGATGCGAGCGTTTTTCCACACTGTACGTATGGGGAATTTTTGAAGGCTGGTCGTTGAATTAGCCTTCGTAGCGGATCTCCGGGCTTCTGACACACAACATTGTCGTATTCCGTAGCTACAAGCTGAACAAACAACTTTGGGATCGCAGGTCAATGCATGGTGCTTGGATAATAGATTGCAATGTGTAGAACACGCTGTACGTTTCTATCAATAGTAAGCATAACCACTGACATATAAACGTGTTCACCTGTCTTGTCTCTGCCGTTTTAATAATTTGGCGTTCAATAATTTGGCGCAGTGCAGAGCGGAAAATTACAAGGGCGGCTGAAAGAAGGGGCAGGGCGGGGATAGGAAGTCAAGAGAAGGGGCAGGGCGGGCGAAAAGAGGGGCGGGGCGGGCCGCCCCTGTGAAACAGCGAAGCTAGGGCACTGGTACAGTTGGTAGTGGACTTTTCATAAGAGTAACAAGAAAGCATTTTACCAGAAATTTGAACAGATGGTTGGGGTACATTACAGTACAAAAGTTGCAGTGACAAACAAATCGGAAGTTTTTTTTTTTGGTTCCGATGCACACACATTAGAAAGTTTTTACTGTCATTATCACGAAGGTACAGTAGGTTGTGGATTTTTCATAAGAGTAACAAGAAAGCAGTTTATGAGAAATTTGAACAGATGGTTGGGGTACATTACAGTACAAAAGTTGCAGTGACAAACAAATTGGAAGTTTTTTTTTTTTTTTTTGGTTCCAATGCACACACATTAGAAAGTTTTCACTGTCAATATCACGAAGGTACAGTTGGTAGTGGATTTTTCATAAGAGTAACAAGAAAGCAGTTCACGAGAATTTGAACAGATGGTTGGGGTACATTACAGTACAGAAGTTGCAGTGACAAACAAACTGGAAGTGTTTTTCTTTTTTTTTGTTCTGATGCACATGTTACAGCACACTTGGACACAAAGCCACGGAAGGTAATGATAGGACTTGTTTAAAAATTGTAATAACGGTGCTAAAGTATATGGTCAAATTATTAATTCCCGTCTTATTTCTAAACTCACGATATTAAGAACCAACGGCACATTGTAGATATAGAAAAATGTGACGTATTGTTTTCAACAAATCAATCAAGCCAGAGATAAGGGGCTGATGGGTGAAGTCTTGAATTGTACGTGCAAACCTGCATGCACTAAATTAACTTTAACGAGTTTTCTACCTGGCGCAAACACTACAATTTAGTAGCTGATTTAAACTTAACGAACTTAATGTGGGAAGTGTCCCATACTATTTTATGCAAGAGCCACACCCGGAGTTTCCATATTTCGAGTAGCTTCATACACTGAATGTGTACACTAACAGATGTATGTATCATAGTTAGAACTGAAACGGTGCGATTTGTATGCAGATGTGCGGTTGTCCGGTCCATGGGAACATGGCAACACCTTGTATACCGTACGTACTTGCAAAAGTACTGTATGCTCTCTGACGTAACTAAACTGTGCTGCATAAGAAATTGCGGTAACTACTAACTACAGCCAATAATCGCTATCATTTGGAGAGGTTAAAATATTACGAATTTGTGAGCACCAATGGTGAATATTTTGGCAGAAACTTAAAGAAATTCTGTTGACTGATTTGCCTCAAATGTGCTACCATTTTGCACACTTTTAAAATTCAAAAAATTTCCAAAAGAGGAGGGGACAAACCCTGCCTTTATACCCCTCCCCCAGGCCGGCGATTCACCGTCGGACGCGGCAGAGCCGCGACGTTCAATTCTAAACCCAGGGAAAACCCTGCTGTATTCTATTTACTCTGGTGCTGTGGAAGACGGGATAAAGGCAGTGGCATTTGAAGCAATGAAGCTTGGCAACTCAGAGGTTTAGGTTCCATCCCCGGCCAGGTCAAAGTATGGTGGGTTTTTCATCTACGAGCAACCTACGGTTTTCCCATCTGAACTGGCTTTTCATAGGAAACCAAATTTGATCTAAATTGCTGAGTTGGTTAGCCATCCAACATGAAGTTGTAATTCTTAAGCCACATAGGCTTCTCCAAAATTTGTGGTTGCTTAGCATCATAAAACAACTGCCCTTCAAGACTTGAATCAAGGTCAAGGCCTGAATTTAAATCTTACACTGAGCCAAAAATTAGTGTTAGTAGGGGTGGGGGCAGAAGGTGGGTTGTGAGAAGTGAAGTGTAATGTGCCTTGGCCAGACAGGAGTAACTGTGGAATACAGGGCCACTAGAGGATTGTATCTGAGCATCCGGATGCGCGAATGTGAAGTAGAAGTTTGGGAAAATATGTAGTCTGTAATAACCAGGGATGTAGCTAGCCAAATTTGAGTGCTGGGGAATTGTCTGATCTGGGGAAAGCACCTCACCCCACCCCATGGCATCCACCCCATTTTTCAGCCATTAATTTTTCATTTTTCCCTCATTTTACTTTAGGGAGTAAATTTAGGGCTAGTTTTAGGTCTCGGTAGGCAGATTTGTGGTGGGCGGGGAGACGTGTGTTTGCCTGGAGTGCCGGGCGGGAATACCAAGTGCTGGGTGTCACCGCCCAGTGCCGCCCACCGTAGCCACATCCCTGGCAATAACGTGCTGTTATAAGCAGAAACTTTTCAAAAAATTTTTAAGTCCACAGCGATCACTCCCTAGGTGGATGCTTGGATGCGGAGTCAAAATTTTTACCAAGATACTTTTGGGTGGATGCCCAGATGCCTGGATGCGGAGTCAAAATGAAACTTTTCAAAAAATTTTTAGTAATTCTATTTCAAGCATCCCTGGGTGGATGGCCTGATATGCAGTCTCAGATGGGGCTGTTAGATAACATATAACATAACATAACATAACAGGTTAAAGGGCAAAGGAGGGCTAAGGCCCCATAAGATGCCCTGAAGTCCATGCAACCTTAACTGAAAACAAACAACCAACCAACACCAAACGAGCCCAGCACAGATTAGATCCTACCACAGTTATGGAATAACTTGTCAATGTTAACCTTAAAGCAGTGCACAGATGATATAAGATTTAATAATACAATGGGTAGGCCTATATGAATACAGCAGGTAAGTTTAATTTGAAAACCACTCATTGTTGTCCATTCCTTACTAGAAGACCAAAAGAGTAGAAGTGCGGATGCTCGGATGCAGAGTCAAAGTTTAGGGTGCACGATAAACTTGTCACATTGCATTCGGATGTTAGGTGGTGTTCAAGAGAGTCCTTGTATTCTATTATTGTACTGCCATGTAAGGTAATCCACAGCCTTGTTCAAGGGCTAGCCTAGGCCTACACTAAAAATGTGTGACCCCCAAGTTAGACTGCTCAGAGTTTGTAAAATCCAATCTCTGCTGCACAGTAGTTTAAATCACAAGCCATTTGCCTACACGAAGTGAACACTTTCCTGAATGAACATCACATTTAGCCCTATTTACATGGACAGTTTGGGATCACAATTTAACTACAGAACATGTTTGTAATAGCCTATGCACCCTTAACCTTTGCTACCTAACTACAGAGAGAAAGCCTATAGCCTACATACATATTACTTTGTAGCTCTACCTGGCATGGGCTTACTGCAGTGATAGACACTTCAATCTGTAGGTCTACATTCTGTACGTAGGTTTGGGTAGGCTAAGCACGTAACACTAACACTGTTGCATACCTGAAACTCTGCCCTCTCCACTTCCCACTGGGCGCGTTCCATCTCAAAGCGAGCCCACTCATGTTGAATAAAATGTAAAATACCAGGGATCGTGTAGTTTGGTCTTTGATGTCCGTCTTCTGATTTGTTCTGAACACTATTAAAATTCGACGAGCCACCAGAATTTATCTGGTTAACGTGATTTTGGGCAGGTCCTCCGACGTTATCCATTATCATCTTCGTAACCTCATCGCCATTTTCAGTACTCTCCTTCGCTAATTCTTCAAGCTGATGCCAAATCACACACGGTTTTGATTTCCTAGAAAAAATATTTATTGGTAAGGATAAGGTTACATTTGAAAGTGAATCAATGCAGAATATTTATAAATATAACATAAAATTATATTGATATTATAATACTATTCAATTTGAAGTAAATTAGTAAATTTCGAAAATTAATACGTGAAAGAGGATTATCTCAACTATAGGTGAATAACCTTTGACATTTCATCCTCGTAGTCAACTTGATAAAGTCTAATGTTTACGTTATATGCATGATGAGCCATTTAAATGAACATGTTACTGTTCACTGCATACTCGACTACGTACATATTCGTTATGGTTAGTTATTCGCAGTATGCTACTGAGAAGTGATTGCGGCCAACCTTGACATCTTGTAAAGCGTGCCTGAAAAAGTGTGAGTTGTCTCAGGGTTGCTACTTCTTGGAGCAACTTAGATAATATCGTGTTTAGAACTTATAGATCAGGATAGCCTAGGCACTATACAGGCTAGCCTAGGAACTATATCCTGCTCTATGAACTGCACAAGCTTCGTGGGCTAAGCTAGTTTAGTAGGATAGACCTAACGATAGGACTACATCATATATGTTGTACTGTAGGGCGATGGCTTATGCCTAACAGTTAGGCGTAAACTTATTTTAACTTTATTGATCTCTAGGCCCAAAAGTTAGGCCTAATACAGGCTAAAACATGTTCTGAAAATAGATGGTGATGAAATTGTAAATATTGTTAAGGGCAAGGCAGTAAAATCTGTAACTGTTTAAATCTTAGGGCCCAGTCACGTTATTGAGGGCAGGCACTGAGTGCAACTTGTGGGTGCCAATTTTTGCTGCCCGCAGCTCCATCCCCACAGATGGCACGGACCTGGCCGTATCTTGCCTGGACTTGCCTGCAGGTGCGCACGGAAGTCCGAGTTGCCCGCAGCCAAGTTTTGAACATGCTCAAAACTTGTTCCAGGTAAGCTGTGTGAGTTTGCCGGCAGAGGGCCAAGCAGAACACCAGCAGGTGGCCCACAGCGGCTGCACGTCACAGGTAGTTAACCTGCTTGGAGAAAGTAGGTTGGCCGTGGGCCTGTGGCAATTTCGCACCAGCGTGTGTCAGATGCAGGCATGGAGTGCGCATTTTGCTGGCGAGGAACGGTGTTGGTACTGCCAACCTGTGTTTAACCCGACCTTTTTGTGGGCATGGAGCGATGTATACGACTAAATTATAAAAAATAATTATAGGCCAGTCAGTTTAACCAGTGTTGTGTGCAAAGTTATGGAATCTGTAATCAAGGATTGTTTGCTTAAATATCTTTTAGATAATGGGTTACTCAATCTGTCACAGCATGGTTTTTTACCGAGTAGATCTTGTGTTACTAATTTACTGAGCTTTCTTGAAGATGTTTCCTTATCTCTTGACTGTGGTCACAGTGTTGATGTCATTTACCTTGATTTTTCAAAAGCCTTTGATAAAGTTCCATTAGGTAGACTTATGGTTAAACTGCATAGGTTAGGCATCAAGGGCAGTTGTGCTGACTGGATAAATTCATGGCTCAATGGTAGATCTCAGAGAGTTGTTGTTAATGGTAATTTCTCTTCTTGGAAAGAAGTTACAAGTGGAGTTCCACAGGGTTCTGTTCTTGGCCCGCTTCTTTTCTTAATTTTCATCAATGATATTGATAGCTCTCTCACATCTAGTATTAGTAAGTTCGCTGATGATACTAAGCTCTATAGGAAGGTTAGTGATAAGGATGATGCCTCATTACTGCAAAAAGACTTGGATAGGTTATTTTCATGGTCTCAGACTTGGCAAATGTCTTTTAATGCAGATAAGTGCAAAGTCCTTCACTTTGGTCCTAAAAATTTCAGCTATGATTATAACATGAATGGTAGTATTCTGAGTGATGTGACTTTTGAGAAGGATCTGGGTGTAGTTATTACAGGTGATTTAAAGCCATCTAGACAGTGTGCAGCTGCTGCTGCTAGGGCTAATAGGGTGCTTGGATTGATCAAGAGGAATTTCAGTAGTTTTAGTAAAGAAATTGTACTAAATCTGTATAAGCAGTTGGTAAGACCCCACCTCGACTATGCAGCCCAGGCTTGGAGTCCCTTCTATGAAAAGGACAAGCTTCTTTTAGAGCAAGTTCAGAGGAGAGCCACTCGCCTTATACCCGAGGTGAGACACCTACCTTATCATGTTAGACTTAAGCATCTTGGGCTTACCACCCTGGAGTTGAGAAGGATTAGGGGGGACATGCTTCAGGTGTACAAATTTCTCTTTGAAAGGAATCCTTTGTCCTCTTGCAATTATTTAAAGGTTCAATGTAATTCTCGGGTTCGAGGCCATTGTAAGAAGCTGGTTAAGAATTTTGCAAGGCTCGACATTAGGAAGTTCAGCTTTTCTCATAGAGTTGTTAACGAGTGGAATAGTCTGCCTGAGTGGGTAGTTAACTCCACATCTGTGCACTGCTTTAAGGTTAACATTGACAAGTTCTTCCATAAGTGCGGTAGAATCTAATTGTGCTGGGCTCGTTTGGTTTTGGTTGGTTCTTTGTTTTCAGTTATGGTTGTTTGGACTTCAGGGCATCTAATGGGGCCTTAGCCCTCCTTTGCCCTTTAACCTGTTATGTTATGTTATGTTAAAGTGAGGGCATGTTGACGGCCAGTTATTGTCTTCCTGCTGGTAATCTGAGGGCTGGCTGCGGGCAAGTTGCTGGCCTCCTGTGACTACCTCTGCCATGTAAATAGTCCCCTCAGAGGAATTCCTTCAGTTGTCAGTCTAGTTTTGAAGAGAGAGGACCTCTCTGCAGGATGGCTAACAGGGCACGTACATATTCAGTATCAACTGGGCATCATTCAGGTACAATGGTCTCACGCAGGTACAAGTGCAGCTGCATCGCATCTGAAGGAGGGATCAGAGAAGGAGGCAAAGAAGGCTGTTCAGTGGTTTGAGGCCGGCTCTCCGAAGATACTGATGAGCTCTCTCGGCCCTTGCCGCCCTTGCTGTGCTTCTTGAACGACTCCGAAGTTGACCGATGGGGCATCTTGACACTATGAAACTTGGCTTAGAAGTGATGACCTTTCCACCCGAACTGCGATTATATGCCTGCTAGTGGCACGCACAACCCTTGTGCCTTGCAGGCAACTCCCATGCAGGTGTCGCGTAGCTGGCACGCAGGTAACCCGCATTGCCCATATGTGCCCAGGAGCTAACACGGACCAGTCTGTAAGCTCTCACGTGCCTGGCACGCATGTCACACGGAGCAGACGCAAGACCCACGAAAGTACCACTCATCCAGCAAGGAAGTTCCATGCGAAACCCACCCAAATCTTGGCCTGCGTGCAACAAAATTCATGCACACAACAAGCCTCTGTAGCCTGCCCGCAATAATGTGACTGGGCCTTTAAAGTCATTGTATACCAGTATGGAAAGTATGTCAATTGCACACCCGAGATTTTTTTCTTCTAGATTTTTATTGCACACTTGAAAATTCACATTACACACCTTATTTTTTAAGCTGACAGCAATGGCCTCACATAACCCTAGGTATATGTTATATTGACTTGGCCTGTTGGATGATATCAAGTCATGATCATGATGTGCTGATGACTTGATTGAATGATGTATGCAGTGTCAAACTAATCAGGATTGCAAATTAGATCTTCAGAAATTTCATACATGTTAATGAGGCCACAGGAAACATATCCGGATGGTCTTTTGCTTTTCCTTTAGTTTCTCAAGTTTCTCCTTCGCTACCATTGTGCATTTAAAGCTTACAGCATGTTTTTATTTTTCATTCTGTTACACATACAACATATCATTTTGAAGTAGCCTACTGTTAAAACTCACAAACATAATGTATTTTGTGTTTTGCGTGGGAGACAACCAAATTTCGCGAAGGACAACCAATATTTTGGTCCTTGTTGACCAGACGCTAGCTCCACACCAGATATAGGGCATGCATGACACACTTTTCAATCTTGCATACCAAGTATATCTTAGTGCATCATGATAATGTTATTTATGACCATTAATTAGCATTCCTTATACAAGTTAATTCATAAAATTACATTATACTTTCTGATAATGGATTTCTACATCTCACACTACTATCAGATTCACAACACAAATTTATAAACAGTACATTTTTTAGGGAAGCTAGAAGTCTGTGAATGCTGTACAGTGGTGTAGGAAGACATAATTTACATGGGGGAGGGGGGGGGGGGAGACCAGATGCAACTTCTCGACCTTGTTCCCCCATCCCACACCAAAAAAATCATGTTTGATCAATTTGATTTTTCTGATTTTAATTTGTATTCAAAGAAAAATGAAACAATAACATCAACTCCAGACCTGACAAAGCCTCAGAATGATGTTTGATTTAAGGAACATTTCTTTGCCAGTACTGCTAAGTCCCCCTCCCCCCTCTCTCTCAAAAAAAAAGTATATAGATTTATATGTATTGAACACTATCCCTCAAGCCATCTGCATCACAAAGAAATTTGCTGGCCTTTTGTCTGAATTAAGCGATATGAAAAATCGGCAAACTGCAATGTTTAGGTTTTTGGTTCCTTGCGTTAGCAAAAGGAACCTATGTAATCAGGTTGGCGTGTATGTCTGTGTGTATGTGTGTGTGTGTCTGTGACACTTGCTTAGGTACACTGTAACTCAATAAGGGAAAGTTGGACTAAACTGAAACTTGGTATATAGAACCACCATAGTGAGAAGGTTTTTGGTGGAGGTCAAAGGTCATCTGGGGTCACCAGGGTTCAAACAACGAAAACCTTGTTAACACGATATCTCAAGTTAGGAAGCTTGGATAGATTTCATACTTGGTATGTGGATGTCTTATGGTAAGAAGGTGAACACTATTGCTTTTGGTGGAGGTCAAACGTCATCTGGGGTCACCGGGCGGTCAAACACCAAAACCTTGTTGTTAACACAATATCTCAAGGTACAGTAGGAAGCTTGGATAGATTTCATACTTAGTATGTGAATGGGTTATGGTGGGAAGATGAATGCTGTTGTTTTTGGTGGAGGTCAAAGGTCATCTGGGGTCACCAGGGGTCAAACACCGAAAACCTTGTTAACACGATATCTCAAGGTAGGAAGCTTGGATAGATTGTATACGTGGTATGTGGATGCGTTATGGTAAGAAGATGAACTTTATCACTTTTGATGGAGGTCAAACATCATCTGGGGTCACCGGGCGGTCAAACATCTAAAACAAACTTGTTGTTAACACAATATCTCAAGGTAGGAAGCTTGGATAGATTCATACTTAGTATGTGGATGGGTTATGGTGGGAAGATGAATGCTGTTGTTTTTGGTGGATGTCAAAGGTCATCTGGGGTCACTGAGGGTCAAACACTGAAAACCTTGTTAATACGATATAGATCTCAAAGTAGGAAGCTTGGATAGATTTCATACGTGGTATGTACTGGATGTGTTATTGTGAGAAGGTGAATACTATTGCTTTTGGTGGAGGTCAAAGGTCATCTGGGGTCACTGAGTCACAGGCAAACTTCACATTATAGCTAATATTTTGTTTGTATGCTCATGGCTCACTGGCAGTTTCATTACTTTCAGCAAGGAACCATAGTGCCCATTGGGCTCTTGTGTAACCGTGCACTTTCATTGCTGTCTATAGAAAGTTAAATGCTTTGTAAAATTTTCTTTTAAATGCTATTTTTCAGCATGCTAAGACAGCCCCTGGACCCTATGCCAAAAGGTGGAGAGCACTTTGCACTCCTGTGATACGATTAGGTTATTTGCAGATTTTTACCTACAGATAGAGATTTGCACCCATGCATGCATAGTGTGCACACAAAACCTGACCTTCATATGACTATATGTCACAATTGAACTGTTTAGTATACAATTGTGGGGATTTCCTAGCAACAATATTTAGTATCATGGAAACACAGTGACAAGCAATAAACAGGAATCACTTGCTAAAATAAAATTTATTTTAGGTATTTTGTTTTTAGGGAGCACTAATGCAAGCATGGCACATTTAAGTGTTGAAATACAGGTTGTCTGTAATATGTGTGGGTGCCATAAAGATCAATAATTTTGGAGGACAAGTGAAAGGATTGAGACTGGCCCTGTAGACCAGCAAAGTGACCCATAACACTGAGTCAGCAGACTGTGGACTAATGTGATCCATGTTCTGAGGAAATAATAAGTTACAGGTAGAGTCCATTTAATGTTTAAAACAATGTATTTCAGTCAAGAGACTTAACAGGGAAAAACCAGGCTTAACAGGAAAAAGAAGTTTCCTCATGGCAACCATAAGTAAGTAGTTTTAACCAAATATGATAAAGACAGTGAGATATGAAGCACTTGGTAAAATAGCTCAAAGGTATGAAAGACTAAAAGTGCTATTTCTGACCAACTAGAATATAAGTAGGCTTTCCCTTCAGGTATGAGTGGCAGGGGCGGATGCAGGTTTTGACTAAAGGGGGGGTTTTGCGATATAGTTACTATCTAAGCGGAGCGCCACCATGAGTTGGCGCGAAGCGTACAGAGAAAATTTTTGGTCCAAAAGACCCCCAGATTGCAGGAAATGGCATTTCCCACGCGTCTCCTAGGCTCTTTGATCCTTATAAAAACAAGCTTTCATTGAAATTCCCTGTGTCAGAAATTTTTCTCCCTCCTTGTGAGAGATGCATGCTATACAGCCCGATAACGATCTTGGGCGTCAGGAGTTCGGAGCATGCAGTCATTTGTTGTGCTCTCTCTGGGCACTCACAGTGACTCACTCAAAGTTGCTCGGTTGTGCTCAATAAAGAAAATTTGGTTTCTCTTTTTGAAATCTTTTGAAAGTATTTTGGTATTGGGGTCTTAAAATTAACTGGTAGGCTTAATCGCATCCATGGGATTTTTTGTTGTCTCGTTATCTAAGCGGAGCGCGACCATCGGTTGGCGCCAGGATTTGCCCGACGGGGGGGGGGGGCAGACTCCCCGACGGCGGGCCAGCGACCTGAAGCCCTGTCAGCCATGATGTCGTCGAGGAATTGGTGAGGAAGGATTTGAAGAAAACTTGTGTACTAGATAATGACATTGCGGGGCATGTATTTCATAATCTTTGTGTATACTAGCAGGGAGCTGCCTGATACTAGAGAAATATATTTCCGCCCTGATTTATCGTTTTTCCTAGAATCAGGGAGCTGTCGTTGACAGCTCCCTGCTAGAATCTAAACTGTGAAATTTCAAAGCGCGCGAAGCGCGCGACATTTTTTTGGATAGGCCTACACTAAAAAGAATCTGTACTTATTTGAAGCATATATATATATATATATATATATATAGGTCAATTTATTGTCAAGGCAGTTGGGCCATATCGGGCATAACCTACGCTGAACTTCCCTCCTCTAGTCACTAGCAGTACCGCACGACAGACACAAGAGAATATTAACTAGGTTTAGCAAAATAAGATGAAATGACCGACATTTACATAAATCCATGTATTCTACTTATATTAAGGTTACTTGAAAAGGTGGAAAGGGTTTGTACTATATTTAGCTATTAGTAACGGGACTGAGGAAGAGTACTAGTGGACAAAGTGGACCGAAAATTTGGATTTTAACGCAGAAATTACCCTTTTGAAAGCCAAAATAAGTAAACCGACCAGGTCGGTAGCGACAGCATTTTCCCGACAGGGGGCCGGATCATGCAGTGATCCGAAGTTCCGACAGCCCCTATGTCGAGGGCAGGGGCGGATCTAGGGGGGGCCGACCCGGCCCCGGCCCCGGCCCCCCCTTTTTGAAAATGCAAAAAAAAAAAAAAAAAATGAAAGGGAAAGGGAAAAAAGAGAGACAAAAAACGGAAAGGAGAAGAGAGAGAGAGAAGGACAGAGAGTAGAGTGACAGAGAATGAAGCTGCAATTAGCAACCTCGAAGCATGGGAGTCATAGCGTACAGCAGATCAGTTTGAACGTCGCTTGGGACAGTTCACACGCATGCTATCTTACTACACATGATTGGATACAATCAATAAGATACAATACCGATACAATACCATCAGCCAATCGAAAAATACCTTACGAGACAGTGAGCATCAGCTGAGATGGGCTGCTATCAAGCCTGGCAAGTGCCATTTCCGGCCATGTGGGATGTATTAAAACCTCAAGTTTTCTTGGAACGCTCCGCGCCAACCTATGGTGGCGCTCCGCTAAGATAGTAAACGCAGTGGCGTACACAGGGGGAGGCCATTGGGCAATGCCCCCCCCCCCTCACTGATGCCGATTTATTTTTTTTAGTTCCTAAAAATACGTAAATTTTTTAACACAAATTTAACATCAAAAAGTAGCATTTTTGGTACCAGATTGCATGTAAGGACACCTAATTTTTCAAAAATTTTCAAAGGGGAGGGGGACACCCCCTCCCCTTAGACCCCTCCCCCAGGCCGGCGATCACACAACATACTGCATGCCCCCTGTGAGAGAAATCCTGGGTACGCCACTAAGTAAAACGGGATTCAAACTTGGACAAAAAAAGTCCCACCAGCTAAGCTAATCCGTCCTCACAGAAATGTGTAATGAAATAAAATCAAACTTTACATCTTGTTCACAAAAATTGCACTTCTTGATGGCTGCTATCAAGCTTGGCAAGAGCCATTTCCGGAGATCTGGCATGTATTAAAATCTCAAATTTTCTTGGTACGCTCCGCGCCAACTCATGGTGGCGCTCCGCTTAGATAGTAAACAGAGCCATCCTAATATACGGCTCTGATAGTAAACGGGAGCCCCCACAAAAATCTTCAGCCCCCAGAGCCCCAAAACAAAAAATCCTAGCTACGCCACTGCGAGAGAATTAAGATGGAAAATCATGCGAGTTACAAGGACAATTAGAAGTGTCTTTTCCGGCTATCTGGGATGTGTTTTTACCCAAATTTGGGGTATGCTACGCATAGGCGGCGGAAAGCGGGGAAACGGGGGAGAACACGATTGGCCTTCAGTGCAGTTTTGATACTATGTAAGGCCCACAATAATACCATGATTACACTGCCTGGACGTACCCCCAAGACAATGATAGGGCTGCCAAGTCTCGTGCATTTTGGGTCATTTTCACTTTCTCACTGAGTCCACGCAGAACAAGAAAATAGGCAGAGGGGAACATGCACGTGATAATACGTACATTTACACCCACATGTCAATGCAAGGTACCTGGGTCCTGGCATCAAGTCGAACTAAGATGTGGGTCACAAATTTGTCAAGAAAGTCCGTCAATATTCACCAAATTAGAACATGAACTACTAAAGATCTGATTAGACGCCTTGAACAGGATGCATTGTAGTAAGGCACTGTACCTATGATAACTGTCTTCTGTTAATGACTTGTGGAAAAATTAATGTGTTGAGAGTTGAGACATGAAATTATATGAAGCAGAAAATGCAAAAATAAGACATGGGAAGTGCTATTTCCGGCGATCTGGGAGGTCTATTTTGTCAAAAATTTTCTTGTACGCTCCGCGCCAACTGATGGTGGCGCTCCGCTTAGATAGTATAGTGCCATCAATCACAGGTCGAACAACTTCGGCCCCCCCTTTTCAGAAATCCTGGATCCGCCCCTGGAGGGGGTGGTAAGGAGGGGATATGAAGGAGCCTAAATATCCCAAGTCATTGCAGGGCATATTTTGCATAATATCACTGAATACTTCATGAGCCGAGTTGCGCACTGATAGTGTACTTTGAATCTGAAACGTAAAGTTGCAAAGCGCGCGAAGCGCGCGAAATTTTTTTTTGGTTTTACACAAAAATATATAATCATTAAGAACAAAAAGAAAAAAGAAAAACTGTAGGGGTTGTAGACCATATCAGGGATAACATACATTTTATCGAAACCACCTGGACTACCCTATGAAATACCCAAACTTTTCTCCTTGAGTCGCTCACCAACTGACCGTACCGCATGACACACACAAGACAACAGCAAGTAGACTTTGCGATATGGGATGGAATTTACGACCTCTACCTACATGTTACTTGTTACGTTTGACAGGTCTTGTGCTATCTAGCAATGTAGAATGGAAGTACCGAAGAAACTGGAGTGACTCTACCGCGCGCACAGCGCGCCGAAAATTTTGGGTTCTTTTAAGGGAAATTGTCGTCTTGAGAGCAAAAAACAGGTAAACCCTCGGGGCGACTTGTCGCCGTTGGGGACTACACACCCAGGGGCGGATCCAGGATTTTTGAAAAGGGGGGGGCCGAAGTTGTTCGACCTGTGATTGACGGTACTATACCATCTAAGCGGAGCGCCACCATCGGTTGGCGAGGAGCGTACAAGAAAAATTTTGACAAAATAGACCTCCCAGATCGCCGGAAATAGCACTTTCCATGTCTTATTTTTGCATTTTCTGCTTCGTATAATTTCATGTCTCAATTCTCAACACATTAATTTTTCCACAAGTTATTAACAGAAGACAGTTATCATAGGTACAGTGCCTTACTACAATGCATCCTGTTCAAGGTGTCTAATCAGATCTTTCGTAGTCATGTTCTAACTTGGTGAATATTTAGGGACTTCCTTGAGAAATTTGTGACCCATATCTTAGTTCGATTTGATGTCACGACTCAGGTACCTTGCATTGACATGTGGGCGTAAATATACGTCTTATCACGTGCATGTTCCCCTCTGCCTAATTTCTTGTTTTGTGTGGACTCAGTGAGAAAGTGAAAATCACCCAGAATGCACGAGACTTGGCAGCCCTGTCATTGTTTTGGGGGTACGTCCAGGCAGTGTAATGATGGTACTATTGTAGGCCTTACATAGTATCAAAACTGAATGACCGAATTGTATTGTTTCCGATTCTTACTTAATTTATAATTCCTCATTTTTCTCCTTAGGAATTTATTTATGGAGGGAGCTCCCCTCACTGAAAATTTTAGGGAGGGACGTGTCCTCCTCCCCCGTTCCCCCGCTACCGCTGCCAATGCGTAGCATACCAGGAAATTTGGGTAAAAACAAATCCCAGATAGCCGGAAAAGACACTTTCTAAGGCCTTGTGATTCCCATGATTTTCCATTTTAATTCTCATGCAGTGGCGTGGCTAGGATTATTTGTTTGGGTGCGGGGCTCCCGTTTACTATCTAAGCGGAGCGCCACCATAGGTTGGCGCGGAGCGTACCAAGAAAATTTGAGATTTTAATACATCCCAGATGGCCGGAAATGGCACTTGCCAGGCTTGATAGCAGCCATCAAGAAGTGCAATTTTTGTGAACAAAATGTAAAGTTTGGTTTTATTTTATTACACATTTCTGTGAGGATGGATCAGCTCAGCTGGCTGGGACTTTTGGTCCAAGGGTTGCAAGTTTGAATCCCGTTTACTCAGTGGCGTACCCAGGATTTCCCCCGCGGGGGGGATGCAGCATGTTGTGTGATAGCCGGCCTGGGGGAGGGGTCTAAGGGGAGGGGGTTCCCCCTCCCCTTTGAAAATTTTTGAAAAATTAGGTGTCCTAACATGCAATCTGGTGCCACATATGCTACCTTTTGAAGTAAAATTTGTGTTAAAAAATGGCCTCCCCCTTGTGTACGCCATTGCGTTTACTATCTAAGCGGAGCGCCACCATAGGTTGGCGCGGAGCGTTCCAAGAAAATTTGAGGTTTTAATACATCCCAGATGGCCGGAAATGGCACTTGCCAGGCTTGATAGCACCCCATCCCAACTGATGCGCACTGTCTCGTAAGGTATTTTTCGATTGGCTGATGGTATTGTATCGTATTGATTGTATCCAATCATGTGTAGTAAGATCAGCATGTGTGTAAACATCCCAATCGACGTTCAAACTGATCTGCTGTGCGCTATGACTCCCATTCTTCGAGGCTGCTAATTGCAGCTTCATTTTCTATCACTCCACTCTCTGTCCTCCTCTCTATCTCTTCTCCTTTCCGTTTTTTTTTTCTCTTTTTTCCCTTTCATTTTTTTTTTTTGTTTGCATTTTCAAAAAGGGGGGGCCGGGGCCGTGTCGGCCCCCCTAAACTTCCCCGAAGGGGAGCCATGCCCCCCTGTCCCCCACCTGGCGCCATCACTGCGCGGCGTGAACCAAGAAAAATTTGACCCTTCTCAGATCTTACAATCTATACTTAGGCCATCTTCATGTTTCATGCTTTGTATGTTTGTCATTTCCATGGAAACATTACCGTACGTTTCTTTGATACCCTCCTTTGCTGTACATACAACCATAGAGGCACGAAGGAAAATATGCTTAAATACCGCCTACAGGTCACTGGCACTTCCCATGTGCAAGAAACTCCAGGCAAACACCCACTCTTTTGCATGGAATAATGTTTAAACGTGATCTTAGTCATAACGTACTCTTGGATAAAAAAGGAATATATCTTGTGTAACAAATGAAAGGTGTTCAGTATATAAGCGAATTTTGGATTATAATACTTTCCAGAACAATGATAACTTCTTTAGATGTATGTTCCAACTGAACAGTCTAATTTTCCCTGAACGTCTTTACATCCAACGGATGTCCAAAGTATGATTGGCCTTCTCGATTTCTGATTATAGTAAGTGATTCCAATTCAACGACAACCACTTTCAGTCAACACAATATTTGAATTTTTCAGCGAGAGTACAAGCGAAAAGCTGGAGTCGCGTTCCAATGTTTTAAAACAGAGTTAGGCACTGCTGGATGCGATTTCATTGCATATGGGGACCAAGATTAGAGCTTGACCTCCTCTTGAAGGATTCACTGACTGTATAAGGATTTTGAATGAGAGAGAATCGGGACGATAGAAGGTAAAATACGCTGTCAGCAAACTTATAATTATGGCATGTTAATTGCATTGTTGTAACTGAAATAACCTTCAAAACATACCGGGGAAAATAAACAATATATTATACAAAATGAAAAAATCCTAGAAAATCAAAGGGGGGGGTTTAAACCCCTAAAACCCCCCCTTGGATCCGCCCCTGCAGTGGTGGTGAGGGGTGGTTGGGGAGGTTAGGGACTCTGCTGAGATTGCACAGTTCTTGATTTGAGGGACTCTCATGAGGTGGTTCCTGCAACCTGTTGATGAGACAAGATGGCTTGCTGGCTTTGAAGTATTCTTGGAGTCCTAAGGCTTAAAATACAACCAAAAATTTGTGTGAAAGATGTCCCCAGGAAACTCACTGATTATAACATTCTTTAGTAAAAAGTGCCCTTTTGCTAAACTACAAACTGACCCCTTGTCAAAGTTTGGTATGGTGTGGTATGGTGTGGTATGCCACAAGTACAGATGGGTTTTTAGGGAGTGAGAGAGGTTTCAGGCTACAAATGTTCTGTTGTTACATCTTAAGGTCCTGGTTGGGATTTTATTCATCCTGATCCTCTTTTTCAACTAAACCAGTAAACCAACAATGGGGACCCCATGGCCTTTAAGGGCGTGAACTATGTAATTACATATAGACAGACATGTGGTATATACCTCATGTAAGCCAACCTCAAACTGAAGTAAATGGGCAACTACTAGTCCTATTCACTAATTCAGGCTATTCAACGTATTCATCTCCCTTCAGTTGTCTATTCACTTAAGTTTAAGGTAGCCTTACATGAAATATCTCCCAGATATGTTTTGTTTTTAGTTATGCATGGGTCAGGTAGATACCTCTTGGAGACTGACTACCATGATCAACCAGGGAGCTTTTGTTGGTAGGAGATATGTTGCTTTGAAGTTAGTTTTGCACCACCATAGTCAGTAATCTATCAATTTTCCCCTTGATATTTTCTTGATATTTGTTTTAGGATTTACTCTGGTCTAGAAGTTAATACAAGGGGGATTTCTATGACATTGCCACTCATCATGAAAATAAAGAATTATTGTATCCTGCTGTCTTTTTACTGCTGGCTACACACACAAAGGTTTATCAGTTAGGCTTTACATCCAAATATGTACATGAATTCATCTGTCTATATCTGGTTATTTTTGGAAACTTTTTAAAACTTTCCACATTGTTGTGCATAACAAAGTAGATTTGTATCACTTCCTCTTCAACTCCTCTTCATGCATTCTGTTAAATAATTGGGGCACATTGTATTCAGTTATGTCCATTAAACAGTCATTTTGAGTTTTATTGTATTTGTACCTGCCCTTTATGTGTTGGCTGCACCATCCTACACCTCAAAGTAATTGTTCTGTGCAAGCCACTTGTTCAAGGTGGTTAGTAAATTTCAGTGATGTTTAGTAGGTGATTTATCTTAATTTGAAACCACAGAAGAAGGAAAGAAATTCTTGTAAGTAGATTACAGTAAATAGATTGTTTTTGATTGTCTTTCCCAGGTTTTATAGGTTTTAAGGCATAACCAAGAAGTAAACTTTTTCCAGCCTTTCTCCTTCCACAGTAGCACTGCCCTAGGTCCACTAAATGCCATTAGTCTGATTAAAAGAGGTTAATGATGGTTTGAAACTGTTCCTAAATTGTCAAGGGACCACCTGTTGAATATCCAATCTGACAGCAGCTTGTTTTCATATAGCCACTTTTTCAGAGGCTTAGAGGTGGACTTGGAAAACTTAGGTATGGTAAGACATGACCAAACAGCTTGCTCTTTAATGTGTGCTGTCATAGACAACAGTTTTGTCATGGATTAGGTATTGTAGGCCTTCCCCCATGCTGCAGAATGGATCTTATGTTAAGCTGGTTTTGAGAGCGCTGGTCAGTGGTTTCATATTATAGTGTATTTTTGTTGAGTTTTGTCATATGTATGCCATCTTTTATGAACACTTACAACCACGATAGCCCTGGAGTGTAGCATTCTAGTTTGGCTATGTATTTTTGTATTATAGAAAAGAGCGAGAGATGCCTAAGGTGAACAACAGGGTTGGAGTCTGAAGACCAACCTCTCCTGTCAATCACTGAAGTTATATCTCTTTGATAAACAAACTTGGGTATGGCTGATAAGCGGATTGTTTGCATGACTTTCTCAGTGGAATAGGTCACAGGGACCATAAGCAACTGCTCTGATTGCATTTATAGTTAAATTGACATTGCAAATTGCCAGTACTTTGAGTGGTTGGTCAAGGCAACAAATTAGCACACTTAAAAGGAAGCAAGTTGGGTTACCCAGGATTTCGTATCAAACCCTCGGGAAGGATGTAGCAATTCTCCAATGGAGTTTGTATGCGATGTGAGAGAGAGTGAGAAAAAGATACTAACAGAAAAGAAAAAAAGTACAGATCAGGAAGGATGGTGCATCATTGTGGGACTCCATATGAAACAAACAACACCCAACACTACTTTAACAGCATTACATGAACCTACAGCATTCCTACTTTATTGATGTCTTTGTGCATTAGATTCAGGGCGACAGTTTCTTTCATTGGACTGTACCACATTAGATTGAAACTTTTAGCTTTGTTGGAACACCTCCATTCAGATATTTTGAAAAAAGAGGTTCAGAAGTAGACATTATTAAGCAAGCAATTGCAAATAGTAAGGTTGATTTTGTTCATTCCTTTTCTCTTTTTTGTTTGTGACATTTTTAGCTCATACCAGCATGCTGGTGTGAGCTATTGTGATCACGCGGCGTCACTCTATCTATCTATCTATCTATCTATCTATCTGTCCACACTTGTTCAAAATGCTTCTCCTCCCACAAGCTTTCATGGATTTGTTCGAAATTTGGGCACAATGTTACTTGGGTGGTGGGCCATTTGGGGTGTTCAGGAATTTTTGGTCCAAGGTCCAATGTGGACCCTAGGGCCCATTTTATGAAATTCTACAAAATGCTTCTCCTCCTACAGATTCTCTTGTACAACGTTGATGGTTTGCCATAATGTTACTCTGTTATTGGTCCCTTCGGGGTGTTCAGGAATTTTGGGTCCAAGGCCCAAGATGGACCGTTGGGTCCATTTTGTGAAATATTGCAAAGTAATTAACTTCTTCTCTATTTAATGTTTAAAGAGAGGAAACAGCATCTCATTATAATGCTTGGTTAGTGATCTCGTTATGGTGTTCTTGAATTTTGGTCTAAGGTCCCATGTGGGCCCCAATGGCTCATTTTATGAAATTTTACAAAATACATTTTCTCCTACAAATTGTGTTGTACAGTGTTGATGATTTGTCATAATGAAGCTCTGTTAATGGTCCTTACAAACTACTTCTCCAATTTGGGATGAAGAATACTTTTGATACCTTTCTAACCAATTTTGTGCCACCCCACTATTTTACCAGTCTCACAAAATCACTTTACTACCTATTTTTCTATGTACTGCACCCTCTTTAAAACTGTCTGTGTAGAAGAGGTCAATCCTGTGCAGTTGTTTAGGTTAGTTTAAAGGGAGCTGCTTAATGGGATTTCCATTGGGTATTTCCATTGTGTGTGCATTGTCAGAGCACGTGGGTGAGTTTGTCGTAGTGATCCTCTGTTAATGGTTCTTTTAGGATGTACAGAAATTTTGGGTCCAAGGCCCAATGTACCCTAGGGTCCATTTTGTGAAATATTGCAAAATGGTCAGTTCCTCCTCCAGTTAATGTTAAACAGAGTTGAAGGCCTGTCATAATGATGCTTGGTTAGTGATCTTTTTATGGTGTTTGGAAGTTTGGGTCTAAGGTCCCATATGGGACCTATGGCCCTTTTTATGACATTTTGCAAATTTCTTACTCCTGCACATTGTCTTGTACACTGTTGATGGTTTGTCATAATTATATTCAGGTAGTGGTACCTTCAGGGTGTCTAACAAGTTGGGGTCCAAGGTACAAGATGGACCATAGGGTCCATTTTAAGTAGTATTGCAAGTGATTAACTTTTCCTCCAGTTAATGTTTAACAGAGTTGACGGTCTATTATAATGATGCTTGGCTAGTGATCTGTTTCTGGTTTTGTGGAATTTTGGCCCAAAAGCCCATGTGGACCCTATGGCTCTTTTATGAAGTGTGCAAAAGTGCATCTTCAGCTACAGATTCTCTTGTACAATGTTGATGGTTTATCATAATGATACTTGAAATATGGGGTCCAAGGCCGAAGATGGGCCCTAGGGGCTTTTGCTTTCTTAAATTGTATTCATGAAACAACTTACAAAGCAAAGATAGCATGACAAACTTTTTGTGACATTCAGGAAGGTGCCATCAGGGTATGTGAGATTTGGGGTCATAAGCCATTTGACGTCATTTAAAGTCATATGATGCTTGTACTAACAAAGACTAGAAGCCAGGGACCCTTAATTGGTTGAAGGTATGAGCTTCAGCACCATTGGTGCTCTAGTTACTTCATGTTTGCCCACATAGCAATATTGATGCTAACACCATTGTCAATGGCACATGGGACATTTTTTCTAGGGGTGGGGGAGGGGGGGGGGATGCTGAACTGTATTTGCATGAGAAATACCTTTATTACCTTGGAAATTGACCCAATTTTTCCCCAAAATCTGCTCAAGAAATTGGTTTTTTTCCCAACTCTGGGGAGGGCTGCATGCACCCTCCTATTTCCCCCAGCTTGTAAGTCTGTATTCTTCTTTTGTTGCAGTACTATACCAGAGTGTTACCAAGGGTTACCACGAGAGCATGTTGAAGTTTGTATTGATGATTACGAAGAAGGGTCAGACCAGATTAAGTCATTACTTTGAGAGAAGAGAGATCAAAGATCGTCCAACATTGGAAGCTGATCTATTAAGAAAAATTAGGCAAAGGTCCCTAGATCAGGTTAGTTCACATCAATGTAATGTTTACTTTCTAATATATTGGTATTATTTAAGTCATAATTATTCACAACAGTGAATCTAATGTTCTTTCACCTCTGCCATCCAACACCATGACAGCGTATTATTCTAAGTGAAATTAGCTGAATAAAAGTAGATTCAAGTTAAACAGAGTTTAGTAGTCATAGCAGCATCTGCTGAAATGTTTATAGGTTAATAAGGTCTGAGTTTGCCCCTAGCTTTAATGGCATTACTCTCTTTGAGACTTATGATTTAAAGTCAGTTACTTGCTTGATTATGAGTGAGGTCATGACAGGCTAGACAAAGTATTGAAGGAGGGTGAGATAGCTTGGTGGGGGGGGGGGGGGGGAGTGGGGGTTGTTGGTTGTTGGTTGATGTAGCTAAAATGTATTGAGGCTGTAATTGTTCGATCTTTTAGAGAGGCAGAAGTTTTTGGACTTGGAACAGGAGTGCGAAAAAATGTCTTTGTGACACTTAATCATTCCCAGTCTTTAATATGTGTTGTCGGCCTTATTATACAGCAGGGGTTAGGATTTCACATGCATATGTACAACTGCTAGAGTGTTTCTAGTTGAGCCTCTAATATTTACTATTTTGACCTTTTCTAGTGTTCCTTCTTCGACTATCAAGATCTTAGAATAACATACAGACTGTATCAAAACATCTACATCATTGTTGGAACTGATACAGAGGAAGTAAGTATTTAGAAAAATCTTACTTTTCAAATGAACATCATTTTTATTGTTTGGTCCAAGCTATTTGCTTACAGGTAACTGTGAACTGGAAGGTAGCATTGTTTTAGACTGATGACATGTGATGCATTATGGTGGACATGAAACAGAAAACCATAGAGTATTATGTGAGTCTAAATTCTTTCCTCTTTTGTCACAGAATGGAATTTCAGTATTAGAGTTTATCCAGTTGTTCATGGAGGTGCTTCATACCTACTTCTCACCTATTGTAAGTTTTTACTGTCCATACCTTTAATATTAATGACCATTCAGTCAATGATAGGTTGAATATTGGGACATTATGAGTTTAGTTGAGTTTTAGGATGTAAACCCAGAATGGAAAGCTGAAGTTTATGTTACAAAAGTTTCCAACATCTACAAAAGACATTTGTACTTGTTTATTTTCCTAATGTTGTGATCTGTTGAAATTATATCTCACTAGCTGACATACTGAAGTCTATCGTTATTCTCCGCTATCACATCATCTTTACATCTCTATGTCCAATGTCTTAACGTTACCAAGGCTGGAAATACTTTGCTCTCATACCTGTTTGCAAGAATGCTCAAATTTTTATGTAAAAGGGAGAGAGAGGGGGCTTTACCTGCAGTAATTAGCCAATATTAAGGACTGTATGCAGTCTATATTCACATGTACAACAAGTGACTTCATGATGCTAGTATTGTGTTTTTGTATTGTTAAGTCTGTATTTGGTATAAGCTTTGTCATCCAGTTAAAACAATGTCACAGCTTTTGATATGAATTGACGATTGAAAGCAAAACAGTTTTTTTTTATCATCTGTCACATCAATGTACAGATCTGTGCATTAATATGTCACATGTATCAGTGCCATCATTATTTCTGTCTTTCCACATTTTATTTCAGACTGAAATTGATGTATCCTTTTCAACAAAGATAAAATGTTATAAGATTTTTGAGTTGGAAGTTTAGGACTTCCTGCAATAGGTAACTACTTCATATGCACTGTATTTTCATGCCTCGTTTTCTTGTTTATGGTCAGGAGCAGTTTGGAGTATTCCTGGGTTGGTAGCACACTTGTGTGTTCAGTTGTGTATGATGCTCGCATCTCCAAAATGTATGTCAAGAAAATAATAATCTCCATTAGTGTGAGGATGGCTGATGTCCCTACAAAGGTCTTCAAGGTATTGTTAATGAAGTAGGAGGTCAAAGGTCATTTCAGATTGAAGGCATTTAACTTTGTAGACTCTGTACTTTGCAGAAATTATTTTATCAACTGCATTATATATGGTGGTATTGGGAAGGGGAAAGATGGAATAGCATTACCACTCAGTATACACAATGTCCAGTCAAGTGTTAAGTACAGTGCCGTGTTTGACACTTTTAGCTAAAGGTTGATGGTGGTTGAGGAATTTAAGGTCAGTCAACAAAGATTGAAATGTAAGCTTTAAAAGACTTGTCAAGGAAGGGAATTATCCATTACTGAAATTAATTTTAGGAATACAATTTCTCATTATTATGTACAAGATGCTATTAAAGACAGTGGTCAATGGTTTCTTGAGGCAAAAAGTGAGGAATTCAATGGATTAAAGTAGATGACACTGGAAAAGTATCGTAGAGGCATGTAAATTGCCAAAAGTTTATGTGTGTTACTTTCTCTTTCAATTGGCAATATCCAGCTTTTATTATGGTGAAGTGCAGCTGGAGCCAAATGGTACTCAAAGAAAATTTGTTGACATATTGCAGCTTTAACATCCATTTCTCTTGTATTGAAACATAATCTGCCTTTTGTGCATGTGTATTCTGGCAAAAAGGACTAGTTTAAAAGACTATACAACTTCTGTAAATTTGTTGTTTAGAAATTATCCACTTTTGTGCTTTAAACAACCTTAACACATATATCAGATCATGTACAATTTGGATAAAGTTCACATGGTATTAGAAGAAATAGTAACCAATGGCTGCATTGTGGAGACATGTATAGCAAATATACTGGAACCAATGAGATTAATGGACAGCAAGAAATGACAAAAGAGGATGTAAACTGGGTCTAGTATGGAAGAGAGAGAGAGAATGATGTCAGAAGCATCTAGCTCCACCTCTGGAAGAAGAAAGTCATTGTTAGACATAATGCAAACAAAGAAACAAAGAAGGGAAGAGTTTCATTGTAAGAGCCATTGCCCTACAAAGGGACAGAGTATTAGAAGAGAGATTCTTGAAAAGTAGTATGGGCAGTATGAATGAACAGTAGTAATAGAAAAGGAGTCATCTGGAACAGATCTTATGTGAAGTACTTGATGTTGATGTTATGTAAATTCAGCAGGATTAAGAGACTTCATTCTGGATCATGAATGTATATGATATAGTTAAACATCTATTCATTTCCAACTACATAAACAGAAATACTTGGGCTGATATGGGTATACCTTGTGTTGTTTAGTAATACCACTGTAGACACTTCCTCCATGTACTTAGTTTTTCTGCTCATTGGG
This sequence comes from Holothuria leucospilota, assembly GCA_029531755.1. Taxonomy (NCBI): domain Eukaryota; kingdom Metazoa; phylum Echinodermata; class Holothuroidea; order Aspidochirotida; family Holothuriidae; genus Holothuria; species Holothuria leucospilota. The sequence continues at coordinate 71,384,624 of CM055963.1, read as the reverse complement.
TTGGGAGGGTAACAATAAATGTAGGCAAACTATGTTCTACTTGTTGAGAAGGAAGAATAGTATACCATAATTGCACATTTCAAAGTTTAAGAGAACTGCCATATTGCAGGTTATCAGACAGAGTAATCACTTTTGATCAGTTCAGTCATATAATGTTGAGTTTTCTTATGATTTAGAGCAGAGGAGTACCTCCCCAGTTTGTTTATGGTAGTTTATGTTTCAAACATCTTCCATAGATAGAAACTGTACTTAACTGATGTATTGCAGTCAAGTTTAAACATGAATGCTTACTACCTCTTGACATATGTGCAGTGAAAATATAATAAATAGAATGACAATAATTAAACTTGTTTTCTGGTTTCATGGTTCATATTTTATTTGTACATATTCCATAACAATTATGTTATAATCTGTTTCTGTCTTCATCAAAGAATTGCCACCACTAGATTTACAAAAGTGTCATAAGGAAACTAAAATTTCTCTTAAAATTCCTTTCCAGAGGAAACTGACCATCACACAACAATGCCTTGCCTTCAGTAATAAATAGGTTAAATCTGGATCAGAAAGAAAGACATCTCCACTAAGAATACAAATATTTCTGCTATTGTGATGACAGACAACTCACAGCCAATTATGACTTCATCTGAATGTAAATTACCTTAGCAGAAAATAATTATCTGGCATTAAATGCACCCACTATATGAGTTTGTTACTATTAATATTTTTAAACATGACCAGTTAAACTGACAAGACTTGATTGTGATAAATTTGTCTGGCACCTTACAACTCCAGTGCCCCTAGCTCTGGAAAGAGATATTATGAATAATTAATGAATAAAATAAATCCCACTAATCAATGCGAGATTTATTCCAAGTGTTATGTCTAGATGACTAGTATAACAAGTTAATGTGGACACAATCACAGCATTTTATAAGCAACTACTACCCTAAAAGGTATGTGTACATGAAACCAAAATAGCTGTACTACTCAACACTGATACATTAAATATGTTGGAAGTACTTGAACAACTTTCACTGGTCTTAAGATATAACTCTTCAAAGATGGACCATTTCCAAGATTTCTAATTAGCTATGCAAAAAGTTATAATGTGGAGTGTTGCACAGATCCTCTTCTTCTTTTGCTAAAACATAAATTATCTGCTATTTACCAGCTGGTTTCCACTTTGATGTGTAATGTGGACACTTTCCAAGTATTCAACAGCTTCTTCCAAAATGAGGCCCTCAGGACATGCCAACATTACAACTGTCTTTGGAATGAATATTAAATAAAAAGAAAACATAAGACATACCTCATTAAGTCCCTCTTTCTACATCACAAATTGGCATGTGTAGCTCATGTTTATTCATTATGTAAGTGCAAAAACAGCAATTGTCTTGTAAAACTGTCAATACTTGATGGATTCTGTTGGAAACTGTGACTATTTTCAACAGTTTTAATATTGATATCAAATAGGTAGGTGTGACAATTACAAATCCATGGACAATATTAACATGGATAGCATCAGCTAACAATACAAGTCCCTGAAAGAGATGTGATGTTTAAGATCAAACTAAAGTGGCATGATTAGAATTTTAAAGCGTAATTCATAAAAGTCATACTTTTTATCTTCATTTTTTGATATCCCACACTATGCCAAACATCCAGGTGACACACCACCAGCTATTCCACCTTAGACCTTTCTAGCAATTACTAAGGATTGTGGGATAGAGTTTTGGTGTGCATTGTTTTCATTGATGGTATTTTACTGTCAACAAAAATGATGCATACCAAAACTCTATCCCATAATCCTTTGTAACTGCTGTTTGGAAAAGCATCTATTGGCTGGCATACTACATCAGGTCAGTTTTGTGGCCTCTGGACCCTTTCAAAAACTTTCAACTGGTACAGGTGACCCCTCATAATGATGTAAGTTCACAAATAGGTCTTCCACACTGTCTTCAAATCGGTGTACCATGAACGTTGAAAATTTTTACAAGCTTCTTTAATATGGGGGTGGTTACTCTTTTGACACTTTTCTTTAAATACAGCTTTGCTCTGCAGAAGGCTGTGGCAAAATGCTTTAACACCCTCAACTTCCTTTTGCTTACATAATGAGTACCTCAACTCATTTGCTTACAACACCTTCACAAGTTGACCACATCCTTCAGGAACTGGGTTTACACAAATCAAAAGTGCTTTATGGTAAAAAAAATACATAATTTGTTGGGTAACATTTTCAGCAGAACATTTCTCTTGAATAAGTGGTATATGACCTCAGTGTCAATTATACTAAGCATGTAAGCACAACAATAAAGATTTGTCTCTCATAGTAAATGGGATTTACAAATAAAATTAAATGCCACAGACTTGTTTTCACAATCAGAATCTCTCAGATAATCACTAGAGTCTATACAAAGTGACTTATCACAGCAACACTACATGACACTAAATGCTTGACACATTTTCTCCAGGAATTTGCTTCTCTCTGCTCAGGTAAAGGACGTCTTCCCTGAAAATGCCATTTTCAAACTGGATCGTAGTCATCCTCAATGAGTCAATACTTAACAAAGATTGTGTCTCCTGATTCAATACCATAAAAGTCCAGTGTTCTGAGATCATTATCCATTTTAATTTTCAGGCCATCTCCCTATAAACAAAAATTCAAAAATTATCGAGAATGGCAATGCCCATGGTAGGAATGCACTTATTTGTTTTTCTCTAAAGTTTGTCAAACTTCTAGGGGAAGGTTTTTTGACTCTTCCAAATGCTCACCTTGACGTGGAGGGCTGGCCATGCCCCTGTTTATGAAGCATCTGATACTTACAATCTTAATTAAAGGGCAAATCTCCTCATCCCAGACAGTTCCAATTCTTCCAACTAAGCTGCTTCTATCCCCTTCCAAAACTGTCCTTGTGCAGACACAATCCTAATATATTAAAGTCACATCCAGGTGAGCATAAAAGGCCCTAAGGTGTGAACAGAACACTCCCTGTGCATGCTGTGTAATTTGAGCTGCCATGCATCTTTTGAATTTTGTGACTCTGATGCCCATCAAAGACCAGTCACAAATTGAGAATTTTGGTTTCCACCAACCAAAAATGTTCTTGAGGTGATGAATGTCTGCCTTTAAGGTCAATCCACCCATTACCATGAAAACTGTTAGCTTAAATTTGTTGTCATGATCACTTCATAAGGCAGCTAACATTTTTACTACAACAATGCCAGTCCTATATTTTCTTTTGCACCTGTTTTGTCATGGTTATTTTACCCTTGAACCCTCCCCAAATGGCAAGATAATGAGGTTAACAAGTGCACACTAATAAAGTATTGATTCAACCTTTATACTAAATGTTATGTATATCAAATCTTCATTAGGGTACTACTTCAATTCAAGACGACTGTTGTAAAACCTATCCACAAGCAGTACATGAAAACGATTTCTTTGTTGTGGCAAACTGCTTAAACACACTGATAAAGAATTGTAAGTATTGTTTCAACCTTTATACTAAATGATATGGAAGGTTACAGCAGTAAATGAACACCATTCCTCTGTGTATTTCCCAAAACATTCCACAATCTTACTGAGGAAAGGTTGAACCCAATATTGTTTGTTATCACTACTCTTTATGTTCTGGCATTCAGAACATTCCATTTTTTACAAAACATCCAACAGAAGCCTGGTAGCAATGTTTTCTCCAACATATGCAATTATTTTTCTTCATTTGATTCACAGTACCACCTTGTTCACAGACAGAAAATTTATTTATATTCACAAATTATGTTTTCAATTTAAAAGGTAAAAACAACAGGTGAATGGAATTTGAATTCTTTCAGAGAGACTTCAGAAGACATTTGTGAGAGAAATGACTGTGTAACAAAACTAACACCATTTCAAAGTACCTCTTTCCTGGTGTAATACAACTGCTGTGAACAGACATCTATCCTATAGATCTTCTGAATTAAACTCCTCAGCTTCTGTAATTCCATTCCACCTTCATAAAAACAAAATAAAAATTTTATCCACGTGCAAGCTTTTCCATAAAACGAGCATTTTCGTAAATGTCAGTACACCCTTCTCTTAATACAATAACTTGTCATTTTGTTGTTGTAATTACAATTTGGTGAGTGTCAAGTCGTATCCATGATGTCATTGCCTCTATTTGGTAATGTTACCAAATGAACAGAGCTAACCTGTCAATGCTTGACAAACCACTCATGATAAGAACCCAAGTTACAATGTTGTGGGCAACAGCTGACAAGAACAGGCTGCAAATAATGTTATGTAATTATCTTTACATTAATTGATGACAGTAATTGTGCACTACTCATGAAAGTAAATTTGTCATAAAATCAACATACCAGCCCGCCAGTATTATCTGGTGAATCATTAACATAAATACACTAGCTAGATAATTCCAAATACTGATGAAACCAACTGCTACATATAATTTTTATCACTAACACAAAGGGACAGGATTGACAATGAGTCATCAGGTGTTTCAAAGCTGCATATCACCAAAAAAACTCCCTTTCCATAATTCTTGCAAAAGGAAGATAATTTTTAATAGTTCTGGTTTCAAATTGATAGTTTCATTGTGATGTTGCCGAGCTAACACTGACCTATAGAATATTTAGGATTCATTGGCTGACACATATGTGATCCACAAACTAAAGCATGAGTCACCAGCTTTACTGCTAACATCATGTGAATGTTTGAGTTATGGTGACTTCAAATGACCTTTCATGACCATCAAAAGGATTGTTTTATTTCATATTTGCATCCACTTACTGAGAGTGAAATTCATCAAAGTTTCCCTTCCGGAGAGTTTTCCAAATTTTAACCCCAAGTGACCTAAGATGACCTATGACCTCTACAAAAATATGGTTCTTCTACCCTACAAGATACCTACCTGCTGAGTATGACAGACACTGCAGTTTCTTTTCTTAAGATGTTCTCAAGGTTTATACAGTTTGACCTGTGGTGACCTTGAATGACTTTTGTACATGACCAAAGAGCAAAGGCTTCTTGCAGTCAAAATGGGGCATTTTATTTTAAGTGTGATATATCTCAGAGTTACCCTTTGTAAGATATCATAAAACAAGATTTTTAATGTGAACCTGGTGAATGGTGACCTTGGATGACCTTTGAATGGCACAGAAAAAACCAGCATATTTCTTGCAATCAAAATGAGACTTCCATCTGCTAAGTATGAGATCCACAAAGTGACCATTTTTGAGAAAACATGTTTACAATGGTGTTTAGTCTGATCTCTGATGACTTCAAATGACCTTTAAACTCCTGTAAAATTAATTATATTCCTTTTTGTTAATATGACAAAGTTATACAGTGACCATGAAAAGTATCTAATATTCCTATCTTCAGCAAATGTTTTCTTTAAGCTAAGCATCACAAACACACACCGTTATGAAAGCATGGGGTCTTTTGCCTATTGTATACAATATAAAACTAACGCCAGCAAATAATGTACAAGGATTGTGATCACATGTATTTAGAAGTTTCCCACATTTTAGTGTTTTTGTCACTTTGCTATGTCAATGACTATACACATCTTGTCTCATAAGTTGTTTAACTATTTGTTTCACGTTTTGATCTAGACAAAGTGCTATTTGAAGAGTCAATGATATGATTTTATTCAAGAAATGTATCACTAGACCGAGCTGGAAGTGCATTTGCTATTTTTTTTTTTTTTGGGGGGGGGGGGGCTGGAAATTTTGCCCTTTCTCTCTCTTAGAACATTTGGCATTGACTTGAAATATTCGTGTGCAGGCTACAGCCTAACATTGTACTTATTAGAAGTGCATGAACTTTAAGGCTCTACAAATTAATGACACATACCTGCATAGATACTAAGTGTTTTCAAACTTTTATAACTATGTTCTATTTTATACCAGTATGTTCACCTGTATAAGTGTGTGTTTGTTTCCCAAACAGGTTATTTGGCTAAGATGTCCACACTTTTAAACTTTGACATGCACTACAGAAAAGTAACACTAGTTGTATCTGTCTGAAGGTAACCCAACATGAAAGAGTCTCTGTCCATCTACACAAGGCAACCCAACATGAAAGAGTCTCTGTCCATCTACACAAGGCAACCCAACATGAAAGAGTCTCTGTCCATCTACACAAGGCAACCCAACATGAAAGAGTCTCTGTCCATCTACACAAGGCAACCCAACATGAAAGAGTCTCTGTCCATCTACACAAGGTAACCCAACATGAAAGAGTCTCTGTCCATCTACACAACTCTTTCTAATGAACATTCTGGTAATACTATGCATTTTTAGGAAACAAATAATCAAATATTTGTTTTGTTGGAAATTCCAGCATAGCAACACACCTGATAGTTAGTAAATACTTTAATGTGTCAGCTCACCTGGAAGTTTCTTCTTTAGCTGTTTTTTGGAGGGATCTGTTGGGCATATGATACACACTTCTATTAAAGTACTCTTAAGATCCTTGGCTAGGACTACTGTTTCCCCTTCTTCTGGTGCTCCATAAACTAGTGGAGAATAAAAATCATACATAAAAAATACTTCCTTTAAAATATTCTCTCTGACAACTGTTTATTTTGTAGAAATGATGATGAAATGAAGCATTTTAAGTGCACTAATCTTTGCAAGTGTATCTTACTTTTACAGAAGTATGCAGAATTATCTGGTCTAACCTAGTGTAGAAGGTATCAACAGCATAGTCCATGCAGCGTTTCTAAATATGTATTTTACACTTTTACGTGAAACTCTTTATTACGATTATCATATGATGTAACAATATTCAAATACTGTCATGAGCTTGACAATAACCCAAAAGTCCATTTAAATCACTTTCAGGGTTTACATGGCTTCAAAACTATCCTTAAAAGACTGATTTTTCAAGGCAATGTACTTACTTTCCAAGAGTTTCTCATATGTTGGATGTAATTTGAGAAATTCTTCACTTGGATTACTTTTGCTAAGATCTCTGCTGCCCCCACTCTCTAGCCATTCATTGCAATGCTGCTTCAAATAGTCAATCTCAGCACCTCTTCTTTCACCCCTCTCTACCTTTGATGGAAATTAAAGTAGGTATGTCACTGTCTCATCCACGCATACCATGTACACATACTCTGTGACATATCTTACTACAGTTTGCTGGAGGTCTCACTGACATGTTACATGGAAGAATGACAACCTTTCAATAATACCTACATCGATGGTAATTGCTATGGCTAAGATATTACTGTGACCAAGAATACAAAAATGTCAGTGACACTGTTGGATGATAATGTACACAAAATCAAATTGAGGTATATTGGACAAATGCACTAGCTTCTGAAAAGTGATAAAATGTTAACATATGTTTAGCAATGGACTGAAATATGATGCATATAAACAGTGGTGCCAACAGGATTTCAAAAGAAAAAGGGGGAGGGAAGGGGGGCGAGTGCGGGGTGCGCAGAATTGTTGGGAAGGCAATAATATGAGTGCACACTGGTCTTGCAAACTGTGCAGTGTGTATCTTTGCACAAAAGTGGACAGAGGGGATAAAGTTAGGGGAGGGGTAAAGGCATTGACTGGGGGGAAATTCCTCCCTCGACAGCGCCCCTAATGATAAAGCTCAGTACTCATGAAGGAGTATCTACCCTCTCTACAACATATTCCTTCCTTCAGTACACACAGCAAGCAGTCAGGATAATGAAACACATAACTACATTACTAATGACACTTCACTAAATATGAACTAACTTACTGGAGAATTGTTGGATTTTTTCAGGCGTCTTAGTTTAGCGATAAGCTTTCCCCTCACATCTGATGGTGAAATCTCACTGGTGATTGGGTTGAACTTTAGGAAGACTTCTTCCAAAGACTGCAGTTTATTAAGTTCACTGATGCTTAGCCACTTTAAAAAGAAAATGTACTTTGCCATGTAAAACCAAGTAGACACTGTTTACCTAGAGTCATATGATATCTATTTGAACAGAGTAAAAAAGTGGTCAGTGCTAGAGAGTAGCATCTGTGTAAAAGTGAAACTACAGGCAGTGACGGCATTCATGGACGAAGCATCACTCTTACCCTGTGTGCAACTCAAACTTTAATTTCTCTAAGAAGCCAAACAAAATTTAACTCTGTACTTACTTCAGAGATTGCATTATGATTAACAGAGATGGACTTAAGTGCCGGGAAGAAAGACGTATGCTGACCTGGTCCAACATCATTGAAGTAAATTTGCGATAGTTCATTGGAATTCAGTATCAAGGTTTGTAGCCTATGAGTAATGAAAGAAGAAATATGAAATTGTCAAAATACACCATCTTAAAAGTTACCTTACAGTGCTTAGATGATGCAAGACTCCTTACATTTAAGATACTCACATGCAAATACACATGCACATATAGGAATATTCGAGACAATACATGTCTTGAATAGTCATATATGTCTCTATGTACAGTTACTCCATGAACTTAACAAATACTAGCCCCGTCAGATGTTCCAGGATATTGTGTTGAACTAGAACTGTTGCTCTTCTTCTAAATAAATTGTACAACAATAGTAATGATGAATGGCTGAACTCTACTAATTATCCTTTTGATATTGCAACCCCAAAATACTGCTTTAAAAAGTAAAAATATATGTCTCACTAGGCTTTAATTACTAAATGGAAACAAGTCAACTGAAAGTGCATGGAATAAGGTATACAGGGTTCATATACCTTATTGCAAATGAAAATCAAGCACTTTTCAAGGTTTTCAAGGCCTGTACAAACACTGGTATATGTAACTTGCAGCTGTTAAACTCACACAGAACCCTTAAAGATGAGGTGGCATTAACTGAAGTATACACATAAAACATACTGCAACCAGAAAGCCCAAAGGCTTAGTGATTCCTTGCCTAAATAAAGGAGGATACTTTGTTACACCGTGAATTCATACCTAAAATTTATACTTCTTGACTACATCATTTTATGATGTGTTCACATAAGACCCCTGCTGACCTCACATGACTTTTGACCTCTACCAAAAGGATAGTGTTCTTCCTCTTAACATGACAAATCTATATACCACATATGAAAAGTGTCCGTCATTGCTATCTTGAGATATCCTGTTTACGTGGTCTTTGGCCTGTGGTGACTTAAAATGAATTATAGCTTCTTCCTCTCAACATGAAAAATCTATATAGCAAATATAAAAGTGTTGGTCATTGCTATCTTGAGATACCATCTTTAAAAGCCATTTACAAAGTTTTTGCAGTTTAACCTTCGTTGACCTCAAATAACCTTTGACCTCCACCAAAAATATAGAGTTCTTCCTCTTGGCATGGCAGAGAATTAAATATGAAAAATGAAAAGTGTCTGTAATTGCTGTCTCAAGATATCATGTTTATGAAATTTTCGGTTTTTAACCTCTGGTGACCTCAAATGACCTTTTACCGCCACCAAAAACAAAAGGGTTCTCTTCCTCAAGATCACAAATCCATATACCATATACGAAAAGTGTCAGTCAAAAACAACAAGGACCTTTGTCTTAACATGACAAATCTATACACCAAATATGAAGTGTCGGCCATTCATATCTCCATATACTGAGATTAGAATGTCTTCAGTCTTTCACCTCTGGTGACCTCAAATGACCTTTGAACTTCACCAAAAATAATAGGGTTCTCCCACTCTGCATGAAAAATCCATACACCACATACAAAGTGTCCATCATTCCTATGTCAAGATACCACGATTACAAGCGACAAGGGTTTTGCACTTTAACCTCAGTGACCTCAGATAACCTTTGACCTCTAACAAAAACAACAGGGTTCTTCCTCTTAACATAGCAAATCTATATATTAAATATGAAGTGTTTCAGTCATCCTTATCTTGCAATATCACGATTACAATGTTTTCTGTCTTTGTTCTCTGGTGACCTCGGATGACCTTTGACAGCCTCCAGAAACAATAGGGTTCTTCCTTTCAACATGACAAATCCATATCCCAAATATAAAAAGTGTCAGTCATTCCTATCTTGAGATACTGTGATTACAAGCAGCGACACAAACACCCATACACACACACACACATACACACACTCGATGCTTTATGGGGTACTGGCCATGGACCCTGTAGGGAATGCAAGGGAATTTCCGGGCAGCGAAGCTGCCTGAGGAGGATCCGAGTAGACCAACATGCTTGAGTTTGGGCTGCACTCCAAGGCAGACACATGCAGCCACGTGTGACTTCTCTTTGCAGTGGCCAAATTTTTGGGCAGCTACGCCAGTTTCGAGCCATGCATGAGCTAGGAAAGACATGCAAAGAGCGGAACTCTCACCTGCTGCCTCGGTACCCGCTGAGGCCACGTTGGTGAGTGCCCACACACACACACACACACGACATCACCATCGCATAGATTCCTTGCCTGCCTACGTCAAGGAATCAAAAAGCATGTAATGCTATACATAAGGAAAACAAACTAGGTCTCACAATTCACATTCCTTACTTTGGTAATTTTCCAAGATGCAAGACATCTTCCCAACTTTGGAGTCCATTTCCCTCTAGATTCATTAGTTCTAGATGTTGCCAAATATTTTCAGGGGATCTACAAGGAATGTATAAAAAGGGAAGAAATAATGACTGGAAAATGTAGTTTGCAATATCACCTCACACCCCTTTACAGCAGATTTAAGCCTATAGATATGAGACTGCATGTCAAAATTACAAACCAAGTTATACTCTATACCAAATTGTTGACTTCTTTATGCGATGTACTTGCCTTTTATAACACCTAAGTTTCTGAGGGTTCTCATGAATTTTGAGTAAAATTGAGTCCCTGAGAAAATTTATGATTTGACCCCCAGTAACCTCAAACAATTTGTCACTTTGCATCCTGTATGCCCAAGTCTTCACATCTTGGTCATTACTGCAACGCAATTTGGATAAATTGGAAAAATGTCTGGGGTGAGTATTTCTAACAGCTTTTCTCTTACCATCTAGGGTCTCAAATGACCATAACTACTGTGTGCGATCAGAGCCAAAATCTGCCATCTTACTCCCAAATCTCACAATTATGCAATGATATGTCTCTAAGTTACTGACATTAATTCACTGAAAGAAAGAAAGACAGACAGACAGACTGCCATGGCTGCTAACACAGTGACCAACAGCCCACCTTTAAGGCAAGAAAATGCAGTTTGATAACACTGAGCAAACATGTTACGAACCATTTTTTAAGAAGATTCCCACAACTTTATGCAATGATCAAGTTGTTGAGAGTAACTGAGTTCCTTAACTACATAAGGTTATGTTAAACAGATACTGTCCAATTTTCTCAAAACATGTTTTCTGTCTGGACTACACATGTATGCAGTCCAGTTTTGTCACATACACTATATATTAGGGCTGTAGCTACACTGGCTGACAGAATCAAGTTACGCTACACTTCATCTGGCAGGCTAATACAAGATGCCATTTAACACATCATCAGTTGCCACAAAACCGAGTAATCATTTTTAAACAAACGATGAAAACAGAACAAATATGTTACTTTGTTTCTGAAATCATCATTTGGAATACATGTCTTCATTTTGAGCACACTAGTTATTGAATATGAACTCATAAACAATTTCTTTATAATCCTACTCAACACTAAACATGATAAACAGTCCTTTAAACTACATGAATGCTAGTCTACAGTACATGTAGAACAGTCCAACCACTAGAGTCATTTATGTGATAAATTTTTGTCATGGTTGATTCATTCATAATTTTTAAACAATGGTTTGGCTATCACTTGAAAGTTTGGCATCACTTGCAGTACTGTACAAATTATTCATCCCTAAAATGTTAATGCTTTTGCACCTGTTACACAGTGGAGGTCAATATGACGAATGCTTCTGTGAACATACACCACAAGCATGCAAAGAAACCTTACCTGTCAATGCAAGTGAGGTCATTGAAACACACATGTAACTTTCTCAAGGACTGCCACATAGCAGCACAGTGTAGAAGCTGTAAGACAAAGTTACAAAGATCATTTACAAATTAGTCCCTCCACCTCAGACTTAGGAGCAAACTTACATCACATCCCAAGCATACTTACTTCACTATGAATGTAACAATGAAACGGTTTTATATCCTTCACACTGTTAGCAAACCAGTTTTGTTTCCAGGGGCTGTATTTGTAAAGAATACTGATGCTAAACATTCATGAAAACACACTGTGTGAGCTGAAATATGGCAATGTTCAATTTTGTGATGCCACAGAGAAAGCATGTGCATGCAGTTTAGATGTTTGACACTGTTACGTCTCACATGGTGATTTTATACACAAATTAATGCCAAAGAGATCAGAACAAAACCTGATGGATGTCAAATATATAATTTACATGCCACATTTGCTCATAAAATAAGTCTATGCTGTATACTATATATTTGCCGTTTTTGTGAAACAGCTATTTTGAATAGCTGTTTTGCACAATTGCTTGGCCATATTTGAAGTGTCATGGTGGCTCCCATGTGGATTTCTGTGGGAGTCAAGGAAACAATGGCTTGTTTACATGGCGATGTAGCGGTCAAGTATCTAGTGCTTTCAGCACAAGCATGTATGCCACTGGTTACAAGAGGACTTTGGTAAGTTTAACTGATGACACTGCAATAATACCAGTGTGCTGTTAAGTATCTTGGTATGCAAGATACACTGGCCATCCTTTGATTAGGTTTTATGAACAAATCTTATTGCAAGTTCAATCAAGACAGACATAACTAAATGACAAGAATACCTAAGTGCTACAAAATTCAAAGAGAATTGTTAATAAATCGTTTACACAATTTTACACAAATTCATACAAAAGGACACTACATAAGGTATGTTTTAAAGCTACTGGGTGATGTGTACACTGCTTGTGCATATTCCTTATTACTTTTACACTAGGAGTTCTGCCTCATCCCCACACTCAGATTTAGGGAATACATGAAAAAGGCATAAACAGATGGTTTAACTATTTGCAAAACCAACCTCATCATTATAAAGTAATCAACTTTCTTACCTCACTCCACGATATATACACTCTGTTCATGAGTAATTCTTGTAAACTTGAAAAGTACGGTAACAAAGTTTCTGGTGCAGAAGGGATTGCTAACCTATTTTCACTGCAACACAAACAACACAAAATTCTATTGATGGATACAAGGAAAGTAAGTAAACATTTTCTAAATCCTTAAATTATCTTTCTTATTGTACAGTATTCCAACAATTTTGAAGAAGAGAAATTCAAGAATTTTTCACAACCAAGTTGGCCAAGTTAAAAATACAGAAAGTAAGTTGAGAAGATAGAAACTACACTTGCTTTTACATGTCAATACACTGCAAATGCATGCAGCAACATGATCCTAATTACAAAACTTGCAAGCTATTCAGGTTTCAGACTTTACAGTAATTTTTCCAAACCAACACACCCAGAGTGAAAGGACTATCAAAACCGTACAAAAATCCCAACCTTACCCCAGACTTTCCCATTTTCCCTATGGCATGGAACCTGGAGTGTAACAAAGAGTAAGCATTTGACCTGATCTCTCTTAATATTGCCTTACTTCTACTATTAAACTGTGTATAAATTAAAGAAACTCAAACATCCTTCAATAACATTCATGACTGGAAGATGAAGGCATTCTGTCAAGTTTTTCCACTGCTATGATCCATTTACATATGCTAATGATGCATCCAGGAAGGTGACCATCCAACCATACTCTTTGACCAATGAGTACTGCTTTGCAGAAGCATTCTACACTATTTATTCATAGAATGACTTTTATTTTGGCTTATGGTCTTTTTCACAAGACTAAGCACATATGCAGGCCCGTAGCCAGACAAGGCGCTGAAGGGGGGGGGGGGGGGGGGGCGGGGGGGGGGGGGGCAAAAAAGCTTGGGGGGCGAAAAATTTTCCAGAGGGGGTGAAACATACTAAAATGCATTACGGCAATGCTAATTTTTTATCTTCTAGAGGGGCAAAAAAATTTTCCGAGGGGGGGCTTCGCCCCCTGCCCCCTCCCCCCCCCTTGACTACGGGCCTGCACATATGCCAAATTTCCATTAGCGTCTACTTATAAGCAGACTGATTTCTTATGAAAGTCCTCAGAAAAGACAGTGTGTAAGTTGAAATCAACAATTTCTTTGGCAAATTACTGTAATTTGATCACATCAGGGACATTTTAGACAAAAGTTTTCAGTTGTTTTGCCAGAGTATCAAACTACAGTACCATTTATGCTCTGCCGTGCACGAACTCAGTCTTTCTGCCACTACAATGTCACATGTAAACCTTACCTAATACAGGGTTAATACATGGTAAACTAGAACAGCAATGCTGTTGTGTAGCTCACACAATTTCTCTTGTCTGTTAACAACAGGAACTCAAAGAACCAAATTTTATCATCTATTCATCTGCTTCCAAAAAGCCTCCTTACCTTACAAAGGCAAATGGGAGGGAAGAGAGGAGCGTAATAATTAATAGAAATCAAAACCCATCTGTAAAATCACAAATGTGTTAAGGAATGTAAACCTGTAACTGACATAGTTTTATGACAGATAGCTACAAATATCACTGCATATTTTCTCATATCAAGCAAGCCTGCAAAGGCTGTATACACTTTTATTAGCAGCAAGACTGAAAAAAAAGTTTGTATGATGTACCTATAAACTGTTCAAGTATTGCAAAGTACATTTAATCGCACCTTCATTCCACAAGTAAACACTGCATGGGTTTGCACTGATCAAAATAAAACAGACTCTCAAAAAGCTCCTACTGCACTTGAACTCAAAACAGTTAAGTTGCAATTACTTGATTTGACCAACTCACTTGAACAGAACAGAATGGAAGATATCCCCACAATTAAAAGTTAAGCCTATTTCCTTTCACGTGTTAAGCCACACTGAACACAGAGTTGCTTCAGACTGTAGAGGCCACTTGATGAAGAAACACAAGTGTTGATGGATTGAATTTCAAACAGCCTGCATATCCATTTGCAAGATAACGACTGAACACTAAACCAAGCACACTGCTATCAGTACAATGGATAAACAGCTAACTGTTCAGCAGGCACAGTGAACTCAGCTCAACAAAAACAGCTTTAAAAACCCAACTTAACTTTCCTATAATGGAATGCAAATAGGTAGGAGTTAATGCTCTGCTGACAAACAATCATATCCCAAAATTTCAGCCCAAAATCTCCTCACATCAAAAAGAAGAAGACTTTTTGTTGAAAAGTTGATGCCATCTGCCCCATTTTATAACCTCACACATGTACTGTGTACATGTGTGAGCTAAAAATGCCTGGACCAGTAAGGTACTTCTTCCCCAAAAATTTTTGGGAAAATTTTTGTATCTGGTCGCACACAAATGTTTAAGCCTGACTTCAAAATTTTGCATACAAATCACTGAAAAGGCATCTGAGAAACAAAGACCTCCTCCAGCTTAAACCCTGACCCAATATTAGGACATAAAAGAATGCATCAATTATGATATTGCTGAAACACCACTTGTCTTAAAGTTGTAAAGACATGTCTCACCTGATATCTAAAACTTCAAGTCTCTTCAGTTGCCTTGTGATGTTAGATAATTCTTTCCAAGAAGGAAGTAGATTTTTGGATATATTTAGTTCCTTGATATCTAAAGTAATTTGGGTAAGGACAAATTCTCAAACAAATATTATGCACACATCTTTGATTGGCAAAAAAGTTACTATTCTAAAAGCATTCTGTCTACAAACCTGATGGAAATCTATCACTTAAAGTTATTTGCCCTCTTTACTTATTTTATCTATACAACTGAAACAATCATGACTTCTCTGTATACACATGCAGCATTTCATATAAGCATTTTACCTTATGTTTGAAGTAATGGAACCTCTGTAAATATTCTATCTATACACTTGAAGCAAAGGATACTTGAAGCTTCCAAACTTGTGTCACCAGCAACACTGATCCTTTCACACCGTAATGTAACTTCAGAGAGATTTTCAAATGAGCTGAAAAACAATGTGCAAAAAGCACATGTAACAAGTGGTAAATTATTTGCAAGATTTGTAACTTTTGATAAAATTTGCAATAAAGGAGTTAATTCCATCCGAATGCAGACTACACCGATACTGCCTTACTCCCCTGAACTTTTCGGAGATTTTGTGGGAACATTCCTCTTCTTCTAAATAAAAGAACCTATCGTGGACTATGTGTCGTATGTGGACGCATAGCCAGCTTGTAATTTTTCTGCCAAATGTCCCCCTCCCCCACTACCCCACAGCAACAGAGCTGGTCAAAATCCAGCATTTACGAAATGTAGACAACTATACCGAAACTTTGCATTGCCATAAACAGGTACCACACCTACAACCACTACCTGGCACAAGTCCAACACATAAACAGTAAATGAAATAAATATCTTTTGAAACTTTACATCGTACCTAACATTAATAAACTCTTACCATCACCACGTAGCTCTAGCAGCAAAATTGTTACTATCATGAGAATAATGTTTGAGACCTAGTTAATGGGAAACTAGCTGCAAACATCAGAAAAGGATTCACGTTTTAGTTTGTTCTTCTCTCCAACAATGTACAAATATCTTTCAATTTGGACTCTGTTACTATGAGGATCATGTATTAATCTGATACTGATGTACCTTTGTTTAGTTGCAACTTTCTTGGCTCCAATCATCTCAACAGTCTTGTTTCCCAATGACATCACAGATTCATCGATATCACCTGTTTCTAGATCCTTTGGAATATACTTCTCCCTGATAGCACTGACAATGTCTCTACCAAAATCAGCTTTGTTTGGACGTAAAAATGACCCTCCAGTTGGATGTCTGAAATGATGTTATTCATGCATACAGTAAACTGGAATTAGAAAAGACAAAAATTTGCCCATCCAACTTCACACATGATGAAAAAAATAGAGCAATGAGAATGTTCCTACAACCACAAAATTTTGAATATAACACATAATGAAAGGGGTATGGACTAGACATTAAACCAGCTTATCTCTTCAATAATCTTGATTCAACATCAGTCTGCTGCATGAATTTGCAAAAAGTGATCTTGCAGTCTAGACTAACTGTTATTGGAATCTGGTTTTGTACGAGTGAGGTATTTGAAAAATTTAATGAAAAGGCCTATCTGTGTCTCACACTTTGCTGTTCAGTCACCTCAAACTTTGTATTGCACCCATAGGAGATACTTTTCAGGGGAAATTACCATCAAGTGTACATCATACAAATAAAATTTATAGGAACAGTAACAATTTTTCATACTAAAAATTGAATTTCCTTTGAAAATTAGTTTTGTACTCTTATTTTTGTACACCACCAAAATAAAACATCTCAAATTTACTTGAAAATTTATTTAGCAATAGATAAATGGACATGATAGAAGGTAAGACCAATACTGGTGCAGTACAAAAGACAGTTAAATGGCAGTTCATTCAATCTGCACAAAAACTCAAGATAAGAGTCTCAATAATCTACTGTGCACAATTTTGGATTAATACTCATCAACTTTAAAGAGATGCCATCCATGAATACTATGAACAGACTACAACAAAGTGATCAACAAACAACTTAATCTACAAGACTGGTCCTTCATTTCCAGGCAATTCACTGGCTGCAAAATGTTAGCAACAAAGATACTACAGTCTACAAGCATAGATACCAAACTTAAAATGGCAAATTGAATCCTGATGGGAGCTAAAATATTGGAACAGAAGAGTTGAACACTGTTCAGTTGTTTTGAAAATAAACAGATTAATGTTTTTACACCAGTACTACAGTACTACTTGTTAGTTTGTATGGTAACATTGGAAGGTCATCACTCCTTAATATGTTTCTCTTTAATACAAGGAGACGTAGATTCTTCCCCTCTGTATTCTAAAAACGCTTTTAAACATGCACAATGGCTGGTTTGAAGTCCATAGACCTATTTATTGGTCAGTTATCATTTTATCTTCAGAAAAGCAGTTTAACATGCGAGTTGATTTCTTACGCACTTATAACAGGGAAACATTTAGTGCGTTCGTTTTCTAGGCATGTGATAGCGTCACATACTCTGGATAAATACACAGAGAAGTATATTCTGCACACACACAACACCCTGCAAAAGCACATGCAAGCCAAGCTCTGTTAACAATGGCTTTCTCTGTACAGTGTTCATATTTTTGTACACAGACTGCTGAAGAGAATGGAATGCATGTCAAATTCACGCTTCCCTTCCGATATCTGCAGCACTTTCCACAACAGTGTATGTATAGAAGTCTGATATCTATCTCTACAATATCTCTGTATAACACATCTCAATTTTTGTTTCACCTAACTAAGTACTGCAAACATGTGTGATCTGTTTCTGTAATACCTAGTGATGCCAACCTACCTGCATTGAAAATACTGGATACCATTCCTAGAACCATCATGTCTTCCTCTTTGGGGGTCATCCCATTCAATGCCAAGCCATACACCTGTATGTAAACAACACAATACATATTTAACATGGAACTCTCAAACAAAAAGAGAAAGTTACCATGAACATTCTGATGTTTTTAAAATGCAAAATATGCAATAACCCCAGATGATGTGGGATCTTGGGGACCACCTTATGGCCCTGGTAGCATCCAAGGGCAGTGCTTTGGTGGAGGTACAGCCAAAGCTCCCAAGGCTCTCGGTACTTACAAAATTGTAAGCCTAAAAATAAAGCATTTAACTTTTTTTGTACACTGACTAAACAAAAAAAAAGCTTATTTTTGAAAAAAAAAAATATATTGGTCCAACTCAAACTGATAGTCAGTCAATTTGTTGACTCAGAGGGCTGGTGAACAGTGGAACGTATGAATTAATGTGTCAGTGCAAAAGGATCTTTTTTCCCAGTGAACATCATAGCAACCCCACCCATACATATGATACCCAAAGGGGGAACATGGCATAAAATTGTTCAGGTTCTGGGTTTTTATACTCTCATGAGCAATGACTTTTAAATACAGTGCAAATAATTTCATCATAAATTGTAGGGGGCTGAAAAAGCAACACTTGTACAGGCAGACCCCCTTCAAAACAAATATTATTACCATGGTTTGTAAAAAGGCTAAATAAATGAACAAGGGTGCAAATAACATCCTAGAAAAAACAAAATCAATAAGAATTTCTAATTATTACATTAGTGCAAGACACTAGTCAGGAGATGACAATAGGAGTGTTCTATCCAAGGAATTTAATTTGGAAACAGTACATGATGATTTGAATCTTGGGTCTAAGTTGTTCCACAAAGTGGCACCACAATATTTAAAAGACTCACAGTTACATGTAGTATTTCATGGGTTTAAATATAAACCATTATATTTGAACTGCTACAAGTAAAACTAAAATACATCTATGCACATCAGTCACTGCAAGTCACAAAAACACCTGTAAAACTGAGTGAAAGACAACTGTTGACATATTTAAACAAGAAAATACCTAACTCATAGTAAAAGGTATTCTAAAGATCCAGTATTTTTAGATTAATTCAGGGAATAATTTAGTATTCAAATTTTGCTTAGCAGTTTTGAGCATTTTTTCCTTCTGTAGTGTAAAATCACTGAAAACCCTATGGTTATGCATGCAAAAAAGTGTTACACATTTTTGCATTTGCGTAGCAATTTGGCCAGCTTGTGTAGCAAATTGTGACGTGATACCGGATAAATTATTCCCTGTAATTACCAAAACTTGGGCATGTATGAGCCTGGTAATATGAAAGCATAGTGATCTATGGATATGTCCTTTAAGCATAGTGTGCAGTCCACTTGTGTGTGCTGTGTAGGTATTACCCAATAAGATACAACAAAATGATAAATGGGGATAAATATGAGAGTACCATAATATAAAGATAAAAGCACTGACTGAGGGACTATTAGTACTTCTGATATTGTACAGGATGCCAATAGTTTTGGCAACCTTGCCACATATTACATCTGTGTGGTTCAGTCAGACCAAATGTGAGTCAATATGGAGGCCAGAAAATTTAATGAGCTATTCTTTCTCCGTTCAGACTGCAGTAGCCAAGTGGTTAGCGCATCCGACTTGCTGCCGGAAGGTCTAGGGTTCAAATCCTGGCCGGGTCATACCAAAGACTTTAAAAATGGAACCTACCACCTTTGTGCTTGGTGCTCAGCATAAGCAATGGAGTAGGGAAAACAAGCCAGTGAGCCACAACTGGAAAAAAGGCCGTGGTCGTCTCGACTTGAACCAATTGGTTGGAAACTGGGACATTAAACCACATCTAACTACCTGTAACTAACTTCTCTGTTCAGACACAAGTGCCATCAATTGCAATACCATCAATCAAAAGGTGATACTCATACTTACAGTATATGGATGGAAGAATACAAAATTTGTCTTGTCGACAATGATGGATAACTTGTTTGCTAATGGAAATGTAATTTCATTCTACTGTAGTTGTCATGTATGAGACAACAATGCGCAATGAGTATGCTTGAAACATGCTGAAAACAAAGATGCATCTTTGAAAAACAGTTTACATTGAATGACTTACATCACTTTACACATACTGCAAAAGTTATTCATGAAATAACCAAAAAATAAACTTACAATTTCTACAACATTTTTGAAAGTTGAGGGGTTTATCTGTGTAGGTCATTCCTCCAGGCTTCAACAAATCCCCCGCCCGACAGTCCGGGACAAGTAAAAAGTTACTCGGGCAAGTGCATTGTTCAATATCATAGCCCGCTGGGCAAGTACCCTTGCGAAGTCTCCTCCACAAAGGAGTTAAATGGCCTTTTAAAAGTGGGCAAGTAGATATTCATGCGGACAAGTGGACTAAGAGAACGGCTTGCCCGATGGACAAGTAATGAAAAAAAATTTGTCGAAGCCTGCATTCCTCTTATCTTAAAAAGTTTTTACTTGTTTGTTTATTTAACTTTCATTCACATTTATAAATCAATATAACCAGCTTGTTAAAAAACAGTGGTTGAACATGCATGTAGAATACAATACACAATATCTGCACAGGAAGCATTGGATGTCTATCTAAAAAAGCAAGGCTTATTAAAAGCAGTCTATGCCCTCCAAAAGTGGTGAGGATTAATTTACCTTTACCACAGAATTTCTGCCTATACGTAGGCTGTTGTATCAAGCAAACATATAATTCATATTGGCAAATCTCTGTTCACACCAAGCATTACCAGTTATGGTTTGAACTATTACACCATTGTCCAGTGGATACATTCATTGTTGTAGCATATCACTGCACCTTGTCATAACAGTACATACTGTAGCTATGAGTGTGCATACTTTGCATGGGCAGTCAGGTATGATTTCTAGCAATATTCTGCATGTCCAGGTAGCAAACTGCACAAGCTAGCTGCAGGGGCCTGATCTTGCGCACACATGGCAAACTTTCCTGTCTGGCTCATCCCCTTACCTGCCCCTCCCCGGCATCTTATACCTAGGCAGGGTAAATATTTCCACATGTATCTTCTCTTCTTTCAAGATACCGTGAAATATCCACAGGGGCATTAACTCACCATGCATGTGTCAAGAGCTGCCTAAGCTCTAATCTGACTAGCAATAAATCTAACTGCATCTTTTTGACAAAAGGAGTTATCAATTACAGGCATCCCAGCCACTTTTCAGAAATTCTATATATGGTTTTATGCAACTTTCATTACAGCTTTTTATGCTTTTCTACAGTCTGTGATTTTTATGACTATTTTATGGCATCATCTATGATAACTACATCCTGGGTTGTCCATTACCTGTTCCCTCTCACATGTCACTGTAAGCACTGTGCAGTTAGTCTCATAAACATATCCCACTACGGAGTAATGTTACTGGGCAACACCCCACTCTCCAGCGGTACCATAATATTAACAAAGGCACCTAACGCAGTCATCTCAAATAAATCTTCCCAATCCACCATTAGACTTGGTGCATGCTCAGTCTTAGTGTTACCCCTCAAAACCAGTGCCCTTAACTTTTAGAGACCAGTCTTTTTCCCAACCTATGTTGGATTGGGTGTATAGCAGGGTTTCCCCTGGCATTCTTTTTGTGAGGCAGTCACCTCACAGTTTTTGACCACTACCTCACAGAAATTTGCTAAAATTGCCACCTGTACTGTACTAGCTATAGAATTATTGATAGTTTTCCCTCATTATTGGTGCCAAAGCTGGCACCATATTACCCCCATAGAACTTCACACTCTCTAAAACCCAGGTGAAACTATGTATAGAGTTAAAATACCTAAAGGTAATAATGATGTGACTAAGGTGGGAATCCAGCTAGAGTTTGATCATTTTGAAATTTTACAGCAGAGAAAGAGAAAAGATATTAGAGGACAGATGCTCAATGTCTTAATCACACATGTATCGAAGCTCTGAGCTGTATAAAATGTAATAAACAGTGATGGCTCCAAAATCACAAGTGTCATTGAGGGACAACTTGTCAGCTTTAAAGAGGGATTTGCATCACCCCAAGTATGACTTTTACTTGGTGGTAAGCTCCGCCCATAATTGTCTTTCCTGCTTCTCCTTGTGCAGACACAAACATAGTTCACTGCTCAAGGCCACATCCTGGTGAGCATAAAAGACCCCATGTGTAATCAAAACATTCTCTGTGCATGTTGTGTAATATGAGCTGCTCTGCATCTTTTGAATTTTGTAGCTCTGATGTCAATCAAAGAGAAGTCACCAACTGAGATTTTTGCATACCCCTATGTAAAAGTCATACTTGGGGTTATGCAATCTGTCTTTAAGACAATGGTTTATTTCTGGCCACAAGTTCTGCTGGGCACAGTAGACTCTCAATGGAAGTGGATTTAGTATTGCAAGTCAAAGGAAGAGTTAATGGTGGTGCACCACCCTAAGAGCCAAAAGATAACCAGAAAGCCAAAAGGCTTAGTGATTCCTTGCCATATGATATATTGTTACAAACATGAATCACCTACATGACAAGCATGAGATCCCTCACAGTTATCATACTTAAGATATCATGTTAATAAGGTCAACCTTTTGTGACTCAAATAAAAAACTGATTACTCAGTTCTAGAAATCGCACCCTCGTATGTCGCATTCCAGTGAGTATCATGTACACACAGTCATGATCTAGCTTCCACTAAAATGTCAATAACTTGAGTTGGGAGCATTATAGAAGGATAGTATAATTGCCTTTTTGGTTTGTCTAAACAAGACAAACCCAGGCATCACAAAAAAGCCACAGAGGTCAAAAGATCAAATGAGGTCAAAGTAGGGTCATCACATGCGCTTCACATAGACGAACACAACTTTCCATTATGTCATCCTCCTATATCACTTGGTTATTAGTTATTGCACCACATACCTCACATTCCAATGCATATAGCACATTGACTCCTAACATTTCACTTAAAATGTCAATAACTAGAGTTAGGAACATTGTAGAAGGGTACTATAATTGCCTTTTTGGTTTGGCTCAACAAGACGAATCCAGGGGTCACAAAAAAGCCACAAAGGTCAAAAGGTCAAATGAGGTCAACTAAGGTCAAAGTAGGTCATCACGTGTATTTCACATAGACGAACACAACTCTCCATTACGCCATTCCCCTAAAATGTTTCATTGGCGAGATATCAACAAAACATCACTTTCTGACCTTTTGACCCTTTCAGATTAATGTGGTGCTTATTACAATATTTCCACCTCCTGCCAATCTATCTTATCCTGAAATTATGACTCAATTTGAACAACGGACACCAAGTTACAGCTACTAAAAGAAATTCACTAAATTGCGTCCGGTGACCCCAAATGACCTTTGACCTGCACCAAAAACAATAGGGTTCATCTACTCAATATGGGCAATCTAGATGCCAAGTATGAGATTACCTGGGGTTTTCCACTCTTGAGATAGCGTGTTTACAAGCAGCGTTACACACACACACACACAATATCACCATCGCATAGATTCCTTCGGCCTCCGGCAAGGAATCAAAAAAAAATGAGGGAAAGCTACTGTGCACCACAATCGACTTTTCACATCTGTATTAAAGGGGAAAGTGAAAACACTCCACACTGAAGGGGCTATTGCATACTATGGCTCTCAAATGAATCCAGTTTAGAAAGGACAAATGTAGGATCAAAACTCAAGTAGGAGAAAAGTAGGATTGGACTTTAATGGCCTTTTAGGCAGAGTTTCGGCAGTACTAGATGATTACAGCATACAGAGTACATCACATTTTTGCCAATAATCAAGCTTGAGCACATCCTTTCATACTAGCAATGGCAAGAAGAATTATCAGAACCCCTACAAGTCCCCAAAATAGATGATTCCTTGGTAAAAACAGATACAAAATAATCATTTAACAAATTAGCCATATCCTGATGATCACTAACTAGTGTGCCTTGATTACCTTGGAGAGGCCCAACACCCTCCTTAACCTTCTGCTTAGACCTAACATAGGCATGAAAAGATTTTGGATTTACCTTAACCTCCTTGGCCAACTGCTTTTCAAACTTAGCTTTAGTGTCAATAACCAAATTTTTAACTAAGAGTTCCTGATTCTTGTAGACTGCAAAGTCATCAGAATCTTACTGACCCTATATCGATGCCAACATTTACATTTCTTCCTGGCTGCTCTAAGTACCTCTCTAGAAATCCAAATTGGCCTATTTCTAACCACAGCTTTCTTGAGTGGGATACACAACTTTGTAGTGTCAGTAACTATATTACGAAAAACACTCCATGCTTCAGCAGGGCCTTAGTGTGACAAACATGCAACCCAATCTATGGTAAGAAGCTCTTTAGCATGAGTAAAGTTAGCCTTGCTGAAATCTAAAACAGTTTTGTCACTACCTTGAAGTTTGCTGAAACAAAGTAACTCAAAGCTAATGAGGTCATGGTCACTAGATCCTATCTTACCACCACTAGCTACACTTCTAACCATGTTTTCATCAGTACTAAGCACTAAATCCAGACAATTATCCCCATGAGTGGGAAACAGAACATGCTGGGTAAAGAAACCATCAGGCACTGCCTCAAGAAAATCCCTCCCATGTGACCCACTAGTACATGAATGCCAATCAATATCAGGAAAGTTGAAAACCCCAAACACAACTGCCCTTTTCTAAGAGACTTTCCTAAAACTTTCAAACAAACTCTGATTATTATCAGCACAAGAGTTTGGTGAACGATAAATAATACCAACAACTAAAGGAGTGCCAGACTCATTTACAAAACTAAGTTCACACCACAAGCAGTTAGAAAATCCAGAAGAAAACTTGTTGGTGACATCAACACAATTTATGCTATCCTTAACATACAGTGTTAAGACCCCTCCACCTCTACCGCAGACAGTATCAGCCCCATCTTGCCTGAAAATTTGGTGCCCAGGAACCTGAATTTCTGAGTTGCTGATATCACTATGGAGCCAAGTTTCCGTAACCCCAGCAATGTCTGGATTGTCTATGGAAATGTGAGCAAGGAACTCATTGAACTTATTGAAAAGGCTGCGAACATTGGCAAACATGACCTCCATTCCACAAACAGCCCTAGATACATGCTTCCCCTTGCTACTAACACAATCACTCTGAGCATAACAAGAGCCCAATGGGCACTGTGGTTCCTTGCTGAATGTAATGAAACTGAGCCAACTACTGAATGAACCAGTATTTCTGTAAATGCACAAAATCTGCTCTGTAGACAATGCACATCTTGTGTTAACACATTCAAGCATAAATAAATTGCTCTGAAGAAATACAGGCACTTCAAGGGATATCAACACAGATAGTATACAGTTACAATTTGTTTTATTCAATTAAGCAATCACAATTCATGCACGCTCAATGGTATCTGATCCAAATGATCAGTAACTTAGTTCTCTTTATAAAATTAACAACCCATAGTAGCATTTAATTAATCAATTCCAGTTTCCAATTTCTGCAAGCTTACATGTCCTAATCTAAGGACAAATGTCTGTCTAGTGAACTTTCACAAGTCCTCTGCTTTGTGGGCAGAAAATCTTCTGCAATATTAAAAAGTGGTATTTGATGCAGCTTTCCATAATGGCAGAATTATGGATTAAAATCGTAATACTATAATTTCAACTAAAATTGAAATACTTGGCATCTCTGAAAGATGTCCCACATCTTTCAGTCATTGGGTGAATGTAATCTTAATGCGCTGGAATGATACAGTTTTGTACTTATATTTGACTTTAGGAATTCTTGGCAATTTGCTTTTTGGCATCTGGTGATTTCATCTCTGACACCCAACAAAACTCATATGGGTTTTCTGCTGGATTTAATGCAACACCTCAAAGCATAAATCTATTCAAGCTTCCTACACTGAGATACAGAGTTAAAAAGGTTTGCAGAGTTTGACCTCCAGTGACCCCAGATGACCTTTGGTCTCCACCAAACAAATATTTTCCCCACCATAAGGCATCCAAACACTAAGTATGAAATTAATCCAAACTTCCTACCTTGAGATATTGTGCTAACAACAAGGTTATCAGTTTTTTAACCTTGGTGACCCCAGATGACCTTTGACCTCCACCAAAAACTGTATGGCACAGCTTCTCACTATGGTGGATCTATATACCAAGTATGAAATCTATCCAAGATTCTTTCCTTGAGATATTGTGTTAACATGGTTTTCAGTATTTGACTCTCAGTGACCCCAAATGACCTTTGACCTCCACCAAAAATGACAGGATTTATCTTCTCACCATAAGTCATCCACATACCAAGTATGAAATCTATCCAAGCTTCCTACCTTGAGATACTGTGTTAACAACAAGTTTTCAGTGTTTGACCCCCGGTTACCCCAGATGACCTTTGACCTCCACCAAAAGCTACAGCATTCATCTTCTCACCATAATGCATCCACAAACCAAGTATGAAATTTACCCAAGCTTCCTACCTTGAGATATCGTGCAAACAAGGTTTTCGGTCTTTGACCCCTGGTGACCCCACATGACCTTTGACCTCCACCAAAAACAATAGGGCACACCTTCTCACTATGACAGATCCATATACCAAATTTCAGTTTAGTCCAACTTTCCCTTGTTGAGATACAGCGTACCGAAGCAAGTGTCACACACACACACACACACACGCACACACACACATACACGCCAAGCTGACTGCATAGGTTCCTTTTGCTAACGCAAGGAACCAATAAAACTCATAAACCCCCCCATTCCTGGCTGACCTCACCCCTGACTCTAGTTTGACACCTGAGAATCAACAGCCCGAGAAACCCGCCTACCCAACTCGTGCTCGACAAATGCAACCCATCTTTAGCAAAAAGATCCCTCCTATTTACAGAACCAGCCCAGGTATCAACAAAGAGAAAACCCTCAAGAGCACACTCGTTTTTCAACCACTTATTAAATCCCAAAATTTTGCCCCAAGAGACCTTCCTATCAAACCGAGGGAGAATACCACAAACAACCTCTTTCGTACGTGTCCACTTTAGCCTACAAATCAGTTCCTTATACTTTGTCCTAAGTGAAATTTGATTGTCCTGACTGAGATTATTAGTGCCCACCTGCACAGTTACAACTTCCTCGTCCCCAACAATTTTGCTAACTTTGGCCGAGATTTCCTCAATTCTTGCACCAGGGAGACAAATCCTTACCCTATTTCTTCGGTCCCTTTTACAAAATTCCCTATCAGTATACCACCTCCTGAACAATATCCTCCACTGATAACCCAGCAAAAGAATTTGACGTCTCAACAGCTGGACACCCCTCTGCAATTTCAACAGGTTTTCTACCTTTCTGTACTGAAACCCACCCGTTTGAGCTGTCAGCACCAGCCAGAAGTCCTTCAAGTTCTTTTAGGCGGTTACACTTCTGACAAACAAAAAACAAAGGTATCTCAGATGCTTCTTCAAAAGTACAATTTAGGCCCAAATTAACAAACTCAGCCCACATACCACAATCTTCACAACAAATAAGTTGGTCTTCAGCCATAGGTAACCTACACAAAGATACAGTACAAGAACAGGCAGCAGGCACCATAACATGTATACTAAGAGGGGAAGAAAAAAGGGCTGTCTGGTCTGTACTAGCTTTGGAGAGATGCAATGCAAATGCAATATGTTCATAACAATCACTTCATATGGAAAATTTCTGAGTATACAGTAGTTCAGCTTTGCCAACAACCATCACCATTCTCATCAAAGCCATTTTACAGTAGTTACAAGGATTTCTCAAGAATTGCAGGGAATGTTCTCCCACTCCTCTTTGAAACCTCCAATGGAATGTAATTACCAGATACACTGAGTGACAAAAAAGTCATCTACTGTATTTAGAGTCAACTATTGTAGTGTACTGTACAGTACTATACTGTACAGTAGGTATGTCTCTGTTTGGCCCTTCTCATATTCATTTTTACAGGTCTCCCCTAGGTGAGCCATGTCATGTATAGTGTATTACAAGGACCCAGTATAAGGATTGAGAGTGCAGTCTAGATTTGATGAATAGGTCAAACAAGACTTTACAGTGATTGTTGGCTATATTTGTCTTTATTATGTCATGCTCACAAAGCCATTTTTTGCTAGTCACATTTTAAAATGCTCTGACTTGACTTTGATAACATCTGCCAGTACTCTTCTTTCAGCTTTCTGGCTTAGCCATGCTGAATGATCTAAAGCACACAGTTTACCTAATTTTTCTCTCAGTTTACAGTTTCTGGTCAAAATTGCTCTCAAAAACTTTTAAGACTGAAACTAAATTGGTGAAAATTTTCCTGTCAAGAATCTTCAGCAGCTACTGTACAGTAACAAACAAGAAAAGACACAAAATGCAAAAAAGAAAGACAACAAAAAATGATCAGACAATGATACCACTGTTGCGCAATTAGTACGTATGGAAATGCCACACTATATGGAAGGCTTCTGCACCAGTGCATGTACTTCAGTGCAAAAAGATGTGAATTTTAAAATCTCTTTAAGATTAGTTCTTTTTCTCTATCTGTGCTAATACTTCTTCTGAAAATGTAAACACAAGTAAACTCCCAAGTATTGTTAGAATTATTGCACTCTTTCCATAGCAGCGGAAACAGCTTGATTGAACTTAATATTTTTTGGAACAATTATTGGTAAGTCATGGCTGTCAAAATAAGCGCCAAAGGGCAGCTACGGAAAGTACATTTTCTTTTTAAATGCATTGGAATGACATTATTTTGACCCTGTCTTTCTAGATACAATAGTTATTTCACATAAATGACAAGTCTAGGTCAGATGTACAGCATAATGTGTCTTCCATAGCAAGCTAAATAACTAGTTCAGGGTTTCCCCTGGGTTTTAGCGTGTGTGAGTATTATTGATAAGTCACTTTCTGTCAGTGGTCATGTAGCTAAAGCTGTCAAAACAGCAAACCAGATTGTAGGGCTCATTAAAAGGTGTTATGAGGACAAAAGCAAGCCAAACATTTTACAACTTTACAAAAGTCTTGGAAGGCCTCACCTTGATTACTGCTCCCAGATATGGAGGCCATATCTTCAACAAGATATAGACTTAATCGAAGGAGTACAGAGGAGGATTACAAAATGGATTCCCAACCTCTGCGATAAGGATTATTCAGAGAGACTCAAACATACTAATTTAATGTCATTGGAAGCAAGAAGGCACAGGGCTGATCTGACTGAAGTTTTTCAAATTATGAGAGGTTTTGACAGAATCCCTGTTCATGATCTATTTCAACTAAAAAGTCATCAAAAATCCCGTATGATCACAAGGGGGCATGCGTTGAGCATTCTTAAGCAGTGACCTCATCTTATGCTGAGACGTTACTACTTTTCTCAGTGTGTCATTGATGACTGGAACTCTTTGCCGTCAGAAGCTGTTAAGGCCAAAACTGTCTTACAGTTCAAAAAGAGCATAAGACCACTTTTCAAGAAGCTTGGGGGCATACTACTAGCTTAAGGAAGCTATCTGCCCCATTAAAAAACCGGGCCACTAGGGACTTTGTGCCTTACTAGGCCAAGTTCCTGGTGGACCAGGTACGTAAACCCAGGTACATGAGGTGGTATTCTTCTATGGGGGTAATATGGTGCCAGCTTTGACAGTAACAGTGAGGGAGAACTGTCAGTACTCGGGTTTGAGGCCATTGTAAACAGCTACTGTAGTTAAGTGTTTTGCAAGGCTGACATAAGGAAGTTCAGCTTCTCTCATAACTTTGTTAACAAGTGGAATAGTCTGCCTGAGTGGGTAGTTAACTCTACATCTGTGCACTGCTTTAAGGTTAACACTGACAAGTTCTTCCATAACTGTGGTAGGATCTAATTTGTGCTGGGCTCGTTTGGTGTTGGTTGGTTGTTTGTTTTCAGTTAAGGTTGTATGGACTTCAGGGCATCTTATGGGGCCTTAGTCCTCCTTTGCCCTTTAACCTGTTATGTTATGTTATGTTATCTTATCTTATGTTATGTTATGTTATCTTATGTTATGTTATGTTATCTTATGTTATGTTATGTTACTAGATATAGTTACAGTAGCACAGTACATGTGGCAATTATAGCAAATTTCTGTGAGGTGGTGGCCAAAAACTGTGAGGTGGCCGCCTCACAGTTCACAATGCCAGGGGAAACCCTGTAGTTAGTTGGGAAATGTTTGTTTGTGACTTATGCAGACTTTCCAAGTCACACGCATCTGGTGTGTGACACACGCATTTCAGCTCCTTCACACGCTCACATGCAGAGCAGTACCGATCACACACATTCCTGTGCTTGCCCAAGAAGAACACGAGATTCGCGATGTTTCGCTCATCCAATTTCGTAACTAGTGGAAGCAAGGATGCTAAACATGCCACGAGCATGTACAATGCTGGCAAAAGTGGCTAGCCTAAAAAACAGAGTACCCCAGGCGTGCATACCTGCTTATATTGAACATGGCATGTGGCCTGTGTGAGACAAAGAGTCCAGTGACTAGAGTATACCCTTGCACTTGTGTGTATTGTTGACCTTAATTTAATTTTTATGAGAATGAGGTTGATAGTAAAAAGGCAAAGCCAGTTTCGGCATATTTAGCAAACCGTAAATCCATTCTTGATCTCAGAGCTGTACTTCTCATTTCTCATACTAGCAGAAACAACAGGATTATAATAACACATCACATGGATTTGAACTACTGGTAGTTTGTGTAGTGTCATCATTGTGTTGAGCATCATGTTTACTCCAGCAGGGCACTAGAATGCATCGCAGAAAGAGAGAAATTCGAAAAAACCTTGGGGGTGCAAAGGGGTGAAGCCCTTCCCCTCCGCGCTCTCCCCTAGTGGGGATTTGCGCACCGTCTCAAAACC
Organism: Holothuria leucospilota; assembly: GCA_029531755.1. NCBI lineage: Eukaryota > Metazoa > Echinodermata > Holothuroidea > Aspidochirotida > Holothuriidae > Holothuria > Holothuria leucospilota. The sequence continues at coordinate 71,353,346 of CM055963.1, read as the reverse complement.
CATCTGATGTGCATTACCATTTTTATACATTGAGTTTTTATCAGTAATTCAGAAATTGCAGACATGAGACCCATATTTCATGACTGGGTACATAGAGCTTAGAACACTGAGGAAGTGCCGTTTCCGGCCATCTGGGGGGTTTGTAAAACCAAAAATTTTCTTGTACACTCCGCGCCAACCGATGGTGGCGCTCCGCTTAGATAGTCACACACATAAATTTCCCCAAAGGTTGGAAAGTCTGCTTATGTGACGACAAACATCTGTTTGTACCGTCTCACCAGATTGGAAAGCCTGCAATGGTCTGCAGGGGATATTAATAATGGCCAAGAAAATTGCGCGGCCAAGCTATCTAAGTGGAGCGCCAACATCAGTTGGCACGTGTAACGGAATGAGTTAATAAAGAGCGCCACCTGCAGAAAGGGCTAGGCAGGAGCATGGCTACACTTCTGGAACCGTCTGAATTGTACGTTATTTCACGCCTTTAGCTTAATCAGGTCATCACGAAACATGGTGTCAGAAGTGCTTAAATTGTTTTGGTGTAGCCAAAGGTTGAAATTAAGGTATCAATTGTATTTGTAAGGCCAGAAATGAATAAGTAAGGTAATGGAGCACCGTGACGAGTTGCACGCCGTTGCCTAACATTTAACATAGAAGGTAGTGCGCACAATGATAACATTAGGCTTTATCGCAATACTAAGTATTGATGTTATTGTTTATACTGAGAGCAAGCACTACGAGACGTTAAGGGTTAGTTGAGAGATACCCTAGGCCTACGTTATACATGATGCAAGCCAGTATTGATACGATGGTGGCAGGGATTATCATTCATGCATTGTTTGATTGAGATCGAAGGGGTTACTACTAGGCCCTATGCAATTAGGTCTCTATGTTTAAGTAACCGATCAGATCATTTGCTTCCACAATAGTTGAAGACAAATTCAGTACTGAACATGACTCAGAATGTATATACAGTACCATTGCCCACTAAGCTGAGCTTGCAAGGGAATCTCAAAAAGAATTGGGATAAGTTCAAGCAACTTTGGGACAGTTACGAAATAGTAACAGGCCTGAATGAAAAGGAAGAAACTAGAGCACCATTGGTGCAGTAGCTCAAACCCGGGAAAACTTTGGGGTCAGCTCTTCTCCGCCTCCCTCCCCCCTGCAAAACCCTATGTACATCACTGCATGGTGTGATTGCTGGAAACACAATCAAAACAAATACGTCGTTCCGAACATTAGTAAAATGCAATTAAAAAATCGAGACCTTACCCCCTCCCCCCCCCCCCCATTCTCAAAAGCAAGGAAAGGAAATTCCCCCTTTGTCCCCAGTGAAAATAACAGGACTAACCTATTTTAAGTTCAAAGCATTACCATTCCAATTATCTATGAAGAAAGATGTTATTCAATATCACAGTGAGCTACAGTAATCAAGACACTAATTAACAGAACAGTTTTGACATAAAGCAATATTGATGTACTCAGATATATGCATTACCACAGGTCCAAAGATTCATATTTAAAATCTGAGAAGTGTGAATGTTAAGGCAGTTTATAAAATCCTCAAGTACTACTTGACAAGTAGCAGAGGACCAACCTCTTTTGTATTAACTTCTTAAGTCTTGATTACTGTCTGACCTTAGCAGTGCAATCCTTGCCTTAAACAGCTATATTGCACCACCTAAAAGCCCAGTAGCTTCTGGTTTTTACACACATTATTATAAAGTTACAACTAGTAAACAATCTGGTATTAGCTCTCTGCTGCCACAAGGAACTTAGAATATACAGTTACCAGGAGAACAGGTAACTTTGCAAGGAAGAGGTATTGTCAATTACAACTCATGCACGATGATGAATTATGATACCAACCAGGGAGCTGTGCCAACAGACCTTCTACATCACCACACACAACACAGAAATTGTTCATGTACTGCCCAGAAGCTAAGCAGATCCCTTTAAACTAACCTTTACAACTTCACAGGACTGACCTCTTGTACACAGACAGTTGTAAAGAGAGTGTAGTATACAGAAAAATAGGTAGTAAAGTGATTTTGTGAGACTGGTAAAAATAAAGGGGTGGCACAAAATTGGTTAGAAAGGTACAGTATCAAAATTATCTTTCATCCCAAATTGGAGAAGTAATTTCTAATCTGCACACGCCAGTCATCCTTCTGAGCAATTTTGAAGATAATTTTGTAATGCATCTAGGAGAAAATAGCATTTCAAAATATTTACAACTATGGCCTCAAATGACCCTTGGATGACCTTTGACCTACATTTTTACACCCAGCTGGAAGCTCTTCAAAAGTCGATTCACTAAAACCATGTTTGGTAAATATCAGACTCACAGGCGCAAAGCAATATCACATCAAAGATATTTCCATCTTTTGACCTCTAATGACCTCGTATGACCTTGGATCAAAAATCTGTGTACAACCCTAAAGAACCACTATGTAAGAAATATTATGACCAAATTTCAAGAACATACAGCGCTATTTGTGGGAGGAGATACATTTTGAAGATATTCACATAACGGCCTTTAATGACCCCTAAATGACCTTTGACCTCAACTTCTTGAACATGACAGGTAGCCTAAAGTTCAACGACCAATCTGTCCGAGTTTCATTAAAATCCGTCCACGAGTGTGCGCCTGAGAGCATTAAAGGCAATTGTGGACAGACATGATAGATAGACAGACAGACAGACAGACAGACAGACAGACAGACAGACAGACAGACAGACAGACAGACAGACAGACAGACAGACAGACAGACAGACAGACAGACAGACAGATAGATAGACAGAGTGACGGTGGCAAATCACAATAGCTCAAACAGCTCTTTGAGCTGGTTTGAGCTAAAAATACGAGTTGCTACATTCATAACATGCATAGGCTCTGAAGCATTAGAGATACATAATGCTCTGCCATATGAAAATGAGGCAGATAGACGAAAACTGTCAAAAATCTTCGATTTATGGGAAAAGTATTGTGTTGGGAAAACAAATATCATCTTTGAAAGATACAAGTTTCATAACTGTGATCAGGCAATCTCAGAAACTTTTGATGAGTATATTGTAAAACTTAGAAATTTAGCTAAGACATGTGACTTTGGACCACTGAAGGAGGAAATGATAAGAGATCGAACAGTGTGTGGTATAACTAGCAGAGCTGTCAGAAAAAAGCTGCTGCAAACAGCAGATTTAGATCTAGAGAAGTGTATTAATATTTGTAAAGCTGTTGAAGTGACATCAGCACAGATGAAGGGCATGACAGGAAATGACCCTGAAGAAGAGGTTAACTATGCTCAGAAAAAGAGTAACAAGTATGTCATTGTAATGTGAAATTTTTGTGGGAAAAAACACAGGAAAGGTAAAGAATTTTGCCCAGCAAATGGGAAGCAGTGTCGAAACTGCCTGAAAATGAACCATTTTGCTGCTGTGTGCAAACACACACCAAATGAAAGTAAAGGTCAGCCAAAGACAAGTAAAAATAGAGAGGTAAAACAAGTCTCTGAAACAAAAGATAGAAGATATAGCAGTACTGACAGTTAAAATTCTGATGCTGAGTCAGTAATGTCGTTGACATTAGAGGGTTGTATGGTCAACTCAATTAGTTCACAGACTCGTTATAAGAGTAAAATTTACGCAGTCATGGAGGTCAAAGGAACTTCATCGCAAATGCAGTTAGATTCAGGGGCAACATGTAATGTAATGCCTTTACAATATGTTCCAGAAGGAATCAATGTAAATTCTCCTGAGTCTACAGTATCATTAAAGATGTACAGTCGGGGGAAATGACTGTGCAGGGTACATGTAAGATTCCAGTCAGAAACCCAAAGAACAGAAAGAAATATTTGGTACATTTTGTTGTTGTAGATGCTAGGAATTGTGTTCCATTGCTAGGATCAAGGGCAATCCAACAAATGGAGTTAATAACAGTAAGGTTTGAGAATATAAGCCTTCCAGAAACAGAAATTAATCAAGTAGAAGAAAGTACCAAACAGTGTATGACAAAAGAGGAGGTTTACTCAGAGTTTAGAGATCTTTTGAAGGGGATAGGTCAAATTCCGGGGGTCATACATTTGACTACAGATCCCAGTGTACCTCCTGTAGTGGCACCACCTTGCAGAGTGCCAGTGGCCATGAAGCCAAAGCTGAAGAAAGAACTAGCTAGGCTTGAAGGGTTGAACATAATAGAAAAGGTTGTTGAGCCTACTGATTGGGTGTCTAATCTGGTAATAATGACCAAAACAAATGGTAAACCAGAATATGCATAGATCCTAAGCCCTTGAATGAAGCTTTAAAGAGGGAGCATTACCCCCTCCCAGTAATTGAAGATGTTTAACCACAATTGTGTGATGTTAAGGTGTATAGTAAAGCTGACTTGAAAGAAGGGTTCCTTCAGTGCTCCTTAGATGAGGAGTCATCTCAGCTAACAACATTTCAGACTCCTTTGGGAAGGTACAGATACAAACGAATGCCATTTGGTATTAAACCTGCCCCCGAATTATTTCAGCTGAAACTTGACCAAAATTTTGAGGGCCTCTCTGGTATCCACATAATTGCCGATGATATATTAATTACAGGGAAAGGTGAAACGATGCAAGAGGCATATAGAGATCACGACAAGAATCTTCGAGCAATTTTAGAAAGGTGTAGAGACCGTTCAATCAAACTGAACAAGGAGAAATTTAACCTTCATTGTGAGGAAATTAATTTCATAGGTCACACATTAACAGCCAATGGTCTTAAGGCGGACCCTCATAAGATTGAGGCAATTGAAAAGATGCCTGAACCTAACGATGTTCCAGGTGTCCAGAGGTTTGTGGGTATGGTTAAGTATCTTTCTAAGTTCTTGCCAAGCTTATCAAACAAGTGTGAACCATTGAACAGACTGACTCACAAAGACGCAGACTGGCACTGGGGCGAAGAACAACAGCAAGCATTCCAAGAAATAAAGCATTTGGTTTCCATAGCACCAGTCCTCAGATATTTTGACCAGCGAATCCCACTAGAGGGCCAAGGCGATGCATCAGAGAAAGGTTTAGGTTTCGCGTTACTTCAGAATGATCAACCAATCACTTGTAAACGCGAGTCGATCACTTACTCCAGCTGAAACGCGATACTCGCAGATAGAGAAAGAGTTGTTAGCACTAGTATTTGGTCTGGAGAGAAATCATGTGTACACGTATGGACACAAGCTCAAATTGTGGACTGACCATAAACCACTCATTGCTATATCCAAGAAACCACTAGTTACGGCACCAAAGAGACTGCAGCGACTTCTGATCCGTCTGCTACAGTACGATGTGGAAATTTGCTATAAACCAGGCAAAGAAATGTATCTGGCAGATACTCTGTTCAGAGCCTACATTAACATAGATGATCAGTCAGCAACTGAGAAGGAGACAGAAAGTATTAATATGGTAGAACATTTGCCAGTTTCCAAGGCAACATTAGCTGAAATTGAACAAGCTACAGCTAATGATCATGAACTAAAAGCTGCTAAACACTACATTCAAAATGGTTGGCCAGATCATAAGCATGAACTCCAACTACCTGCCCATAGTTATTTTCATGTCAAGGAAGAACTCTCTGTACAAGATAATCTTGTTTTTAAAGGGCAGCAAATCGTCATACCATCAAGTTTCAGGAACTCCATCAAAACAAAGCTACATAGTTCTCACCAAGGAATCAATAGCACACTATGCCGTGCCAGAGATACAGTTTACTGGCCAAGGATGTCTAAAGCACTGAAAGACTTTGTTGAACAGTGTGAAATATGTAATCAGTTTTGCACTGAACAGGCAAAAGAGCCTCTCATCCAACATCCAATACCCTCACGACCATGGGAAAAGATAGGGGTGGACATTTTTACCATCAAAGACAAAGACTATTTGTGTACTGTGGATTAATATTCGGATGTGTTCGAAGTTGACAACTTGTACGGCAAGAAAGACAACAAAACAGTAATGTTCAAGGATTTTGAAGAGACATTTCTCAAATCATGGCATACCGGAAATCATATTTACTGATAATGGACCGCCATTCAGTTCATCAGACTTTGCAAAATTTGCGAGTGATTATCAGTTTGAACACATCACCAGTTCTCCAGGTCACCCACAGAGTAATGGTAAAGTGGAAAACTGTAAAGACGGCAAAAGCTCTCATAATAAAGACTGAGGCAGATAAAGGTGATTTTTATCTTAATTTACTTAACTGGAGAAATACGCCAACAGAAGGCATGAATTCGTCACCAGCACTGACTTTACAGTCGCCGCACGCGAACACTACTACCAACAAAATCTTCTCTTTTCCAACCAAAGGTTGTTCAGAATGTCAGATCACAGAAGAAGGAACAGAAAGATAAGCAAAAGCGATATTTTGATCGCCAGACAAAAAACTTGCCAGAGTTAAAGAGAGGGGATACTGTAAGAATTAAACCATTCGGCTCTCACAAAACATGGCAAAAGGGCCAAGTTTAAAGTAAGGACAACATTCGCTCCTACAAAATCAAAACAGAAGATGGACGAACATGTAGGAGAAATAGGCGCCATCTACGTCTTCGCAAAGAGCCTTTCATAACCCAGGAAGAGCTGGAACTGGATCAACAATGTAACCCGCCAAGCTTTAGAAACACCCCGCGTGACCGTCCGAAGAACAAGCAAGTCCCATCCAGAACCACAAAGCAGCAATACGCCAAGCGAACAGTCAGTAGTTTGAAGATCCTCCCGCCCCAAGAAGTCTAAGGCCAAGTAAAAAAATATATATGTTTCGCGTCCCCGCCCGCTTCCTTTTTCGGCGCGGCATGAAATATTTTTTTATTTTTTATCTACTGATAAAATGCGAGAAAAAAAGAAAATTTCGAATAAATCTACCGAAAATAATACTTGCGAACACTCGTAAGGTCTTGCCGATTACTTCTTTCAACCTATGTCCAAAGTTAGACAATGTGCTAGCTCCGCAGCCTATACTAGTACTACTGTACGTACGCTCGTAGCGCTGTGTGAAGGTTTCATCGCCAACACTGTGGCGCGATGAAATGCTTCAACGTAGTTTCGCTGGCAAGTCGTTTTATGTTCTCACGCCTGTCTCATTACACGCCGAAAACGATTGTGTATTGAAAGTGCGGCTGGTATCACAGACTAGCAATATATCTACTCAGCAGATGTTAATACGTAACACACACTGGTATTATGAATGTGCTATCGTATGTAGATGGATTTTTATGTAAAACTCACTCAAGGGAACTATGCACTACCAGACAAATATAAGGGTATGCTGGAAGTATACGTTGAATTCCAAGGGTGTTAAAGAAGTTCTTCTACACTGGTATAAACAAAATAAAACAAAGTTTTACAATCACTTTTGTGTGTCAACGAGTTATATTTGTACATATCTTTTAAAATGATGTAATTTGGATTGCGGGAAAGTCTGTTTCAGCCATCTTGGGAAAAAAAAAAGAAAATAAAAAAAAAAAGCCCAGCCTCCTCCTTTTTTTGCAAAAAACTGACGGGAAACATATATATTTTTTTACTTGGCCTAAGCGAGACGAGGACTTCATCTATGACTACTAACTTGTCTACTATGTAGAATGTATATATGTTAAGTAGTAAGTGCAGTGTATGTTATGTGAAGAAAGTTTAAGAGTAATGTAAGAAGTAAGTGTGGTATTTGTGGGACAAGGGTAAAGGACAAGAAATTTGTAAAAAAGGGAAGGTGTAACGGAATGAGTTAACAAAGAGCGCCACCTGCAGAAAGGGCTAGGCAGGAGCATGGCTACACTTTAAGAACCGTCTGAATTGTACGTTATTTCACGCCTTTAACTTAATCAGGTCATCACGAAACAGCACGGAACATACCAAGAAAATTTAAGCCAAAACTACGACTAGATTGCAGGAAATTGCCTTTCCGAGGCAACTTGCTTGGTTGCTGCCAACAAGTTTGCACGGCTGCAGTTGTCAGTTGTTACATTGCGCGGCTGGCAACTTCGAAATTCATATTTTAGCTCGGGGGATAAATCCCCCGCGCAGGGCAAACTTTCCAATCTGGCTGTCTCACGAAAAAATTCTAAGAGCTCGACTTGTTTTACATAGACTATTATCTCCTAAACCTAATTATCCCTTCCTGGCTAACACTTCAGAGGATTTTCACCTTTTGTTAAAGGGAAAGAGCAGTCCCCCCAAATTGTAACAGTCTAGTAGTCTATCCTATTCCATGAATGGCTGTGGAGAATCATGTGACAATATTTTTCTCACAGAATGGTGAAATTTCTGGGGTGTTACTCATTGCTTTACCTTGGATATGCAATATTTAACTCCTAAAATATAAAGAAAGGTACATGGAAGAGAAATAAGGAGATATTAGTGAGAATTGCTCTTGTTTCAAAATAAGTTTGGGGCGACTGCTCTTGCCCTTTAAATCAACTTGAAAAATTGCAATTTCTGCGTGACTTACATGACGTTTATTGAGGGCACTATTGTTCATGGCACAGTGGTGGAATCAAAGATTTGCGAAATTCAGAAGGGAGATATCTTATGACATTTTAGGAAAAAGTACTTTTTGGAATACTACTATTCCATTCATGGTCCATAGGAGGCTTTTCCACCAAAATTTTTGCAAGTGCTGTGACTTACGTGACGTGGAATGGCCCTTATCCTGATTTTATATCCATGTTGTGGGCTCTATTAACTACAGGCCTAACGTTAAGCCATGTAACAAACTGTAGGGGCCAAGTCTAGGAGAGAAACAGCTCGAGAGCAAGAGAGAACATGCACAAACTCTGGGGTCTGGTGCAACTCTGTCTATTCAAGTTCCAACCACTAACTGTGCAGTACACATATACATATAAGACAGGAATACAAAGTACACAAGGGACATGCTCAGTGAATGACCACACCTACTAGACATTAACATACATACAAGAAGATCCACATAAACACAATGAGACCCTAGACCTAAGCCAGCAGTGGTATGGTGATTATGCAATACATGTATGCAGCAGCTGGTAATGTAGAAGCACTGACCCTGAAGATAATAGACTGTCACATGCCAAGCAAGTGAGTAACAATAGGTGATAGATAAACATCAAACAGGCTAGGACCCTACAAAACAGTGCAGTTACCCAACTTAATAAATTACAGGCCTAACTTAGACTACCGTAGGCTAAGAGTATTCAATTGTTAGTATTTACGGTACAGTATTTAGTAACTTGCAAATAAGTGACAGTAACGTTAGTGCTGAGTACGAGAGGTCTATCCTCCTGTACCTGAAGCTGGTGGAACTTCTCCCACAAACATAACGGTGCCGAAGTCGTCCCCACTCACAATGCGCCGGCCTGTCATTTCAGCGACATTTTCTATTTCAGCTGGCATGATGCTGGAACACAACCAACTACGATGACGAACAAAATGATTTGTTTTCCGCCCAAGTCAAAGAGCACTCTATGACAACCGACATGCCCTATATTATGGCTATAATGTGTCTCTAGCTCTCGATCTCTACGACTCGAGTTGAAGTTAATCTGATATCTGGGCATATAGCTAGCTATGCTCTGACATGTCTGATATGAGCAAGTTGCTTTTGTGTACAGGTAGGTATGTGGGCAAATTTTAGTGTACGTTGAGTCGAACGGTACGTTGAGTCGAACGGTACCTTGAGTCTGTCATTGCGTACAAAACGTATTGCACATACACTACGCATTACACAGACCGAATTATGGTCCTACCATACCACAATAGTACTTCCATAACAAAATGAAAATAAATCATAATGTAGATCCCTCGAAAAGACTACTATTCCATTATGGGTAGAGAAAGTGGCTCATAGACATCGACGTATATTCTTACTCATGATGATATCATGAGCTATATTAAATTTAAATATGTATTAGCTTAGAGGATAAAATATGGTTTGCAACCATCTTGTTTAAGACAGAAGTGGATATGCTGGGATAGATGGTCTCTGCGCGCGCTGCTCTGCGCTGGAATCATTTCTGCAGTTCTGGCAAAGCGAGCTGACCTACAGTAGGCTAGCCGGCAATTTGGCCGGCCACTTTCGCCGACCTGCTTTCGCCATACAAAATTCACAAAATCTGGCAACCCTGGTTCTCGCAGAATAGGCCTAAGCGTATTGATTTTGAACGTTGAAATGGCTGAACTAATTTTAGACGATTCCGAACCACAGTTTCTGTCAGATACACAACAAGTAACTACGTGAACACGATCCAAGGCTGGAGGGAATGAAAAGTGTTGTGGCATCAACTGTAAAAATAATGCCGTGAAAAATCCCCGTCTACACTTCTTTCACTTTCCCAAAGATGAAGAAAGGTAAAGGCCTAACGACTAACGTTAACAGTTATTAGGCCTAACTTAGGCTACTTACTGCTAGGCCTAGGCATTCGACAAGGAACCACTAAGCCTTTGGGCTTTCTGGTACAAATTTATGACTTCATTTGGATCATGGCCACTGTCCTTCCCATTTGTGTACAAATATGTGAGGGATCGGAACATGTTTTATTAGGCCTAGGCCTAACTGTTATCTATGGGAATGCTACCAAGGTTGTTTGTATAGTCACATGACCTAATAAGGCCACTTTTCGAATTTCATGCACTGATGCAGTCAACAAAGCGCGTCAAAACTGCTATTACAGTCAGTGAGTCAATTTTTGATGCAGCATGCACATAGCAAACTCCCTTGCAAAAGCGTTACATGAACCTGTTTAATATTTCAAGAATGCACAGGCTAAGATATGCAGCCTCAAACTGAATGCATAAACTGCCAACACTGAACCCGTACATACAGCTCTGTACAGAAATTGTAAACAGCGCCTGCTGGCTTTATTAGGTTACTTCTAATTGGGCTGGGCTCGTTTGGTATTGGTTGGTTGTTTGTTTTCAGTTAAGGTTGTATGGACTTCAGGCCATCTTATGGGGCCTTAGCACTCCTTTTCCCTTAAACCTGTTATGTTATGTTCTGATATTAGGCTTGAGCTGGAAAGACTGAACTTGTCAAAATGGGCTCATTTGGTGTTGGTGGGTTGTTTGTTTTTGGTTAAGGTTGTATGGACTTCAGGGCATCTTATGGGGCCTTAGCCCACCTTTGCCCTTTAACCTGTTATGTTATGTTATGTTATGTTATGTTATGTTATGTTATGTTATGTTATGTTATGTTAAAGGAGCCCAGCACAATTAGATTCTACCATGTTATGGAAGAAATTGTCAATGTTAACCTTAAAACTAAAGCAGTGCACAGATGTGGATTGAACTATCTACTCAGGCAGACTATTCCACTCATTGACAACACTGTGAGAGAAGCTTAACTTCCTAATGTCAAGCCTTGCAAAACACTTTACTAGCTTCTTACAATGGCCTCAAGCCCGAGAATTACTTTGAACCTTTACATAACTACAAGATGACAAAGGATTCCTTTCAGAGAGAAATTTTCACACCTGGAGCATGTCCTCCCTAATACTTCTCAACTCCAAAGTGGTAAGCCCAAGATGTTTAAGTCTAACATCATAGGTAGATGTCTCACTTCGGGTATAAGGCGAGTGGCTCTCCTCTGAACTTGCTCTGAAGAAACTTGTCCTTTTCATAGAAGGGACTCCAAGTCTGGGCTGCATAGTCGAGATGGGGTCTTACCAACTGCTTATACAGATTTAGTACAATTTCTTTACTAAAACTATTGAAATACCACATGATCATTCCAAGCACCCTATAAGCCGTAGCAGCAGCTGCTGCACACTGTCTAGATGGCTTTAAATCACCTGTAATAACTACACCCAGATTTTTGTTTCTAGTATACTGCTAGAAATTAAGCAAAAACATTGTTTTATTGATTGGGGACCGTGATGTAGAGCTTTGCTTCATGGTTGAAGTTGCCTTTTTGTGCAATTATTTTGCGGTGGTAGCTTTCGAAAAATTTTATTGAACATTACATTAGGCCTGCATTTGAAATAGCAGTAGTAGCCTGTTGTCAACATTTTTCGGAGGCTGAGTGGAGCTTTCGTAGGGGGTGGGATTTTTTAGGGGGCGTTTACTGTTTCAGGGGGAGAAATTTTCAGTTGGGGTGGGCCGCCCTCTAAAACCCCTTGTGGTGAACACTACTTCTTCCCACCCATTGACCCTTTTTCGAAAAACATCAACTGCATTTGAAATTTTTTTTTACAACTGGTAGGTACTTGGGGGCCCAATGACTTTCACTTTGGGGCACACAGGCAAGGGGTGAAATGAAGGGGGCAAACTGGTTGGGGATAATTGGCAAGGGGGGCAAAATGATCAGGTACCATGGAATATTGGGTACAATTATAGAATACCATTACCAACCCCCTCTATTAGGTTAATGGTCAAGCGTTAATTTGTACATGATCAATCAGAAGTGGCCTTGGCCAGTATTAGCATAGCATAACAAGTTAAAGGGCAAAGGAAGGCTAAAGCCCATAAGATGAGCTGTAGTCCAGATTCCCCACCCCCATACAAAAACAAACCAAACTAAGAACCCAACAAAGCCTAGCACAATCAGATTCTACTGCAGTCACAATAGAACTTGTAAATGTTTATCTTGAAGCAATGGACTGAAGTGGAATTTACAACCTACTCTGGCAGAGGGGGCAAGCAGTTTCCATAGCGAATCTGACTCCAGGCTCAAAAGGGAAGTAGGTTAGGGCCTAGTCCTAGATCCTCTTTCACTGCAACTCCCATTCCATCTGCAAGTGCAATTGCATCTTCACTGCAACTTTGACTCCATTCTCAAAATACCCTCAAAAAAAGTTTCCCCTTTCTTTCCTCTCCCACCACAAATCGGACTCAGCTTGACAAATACAGGTCCACCCCAAAGATGCGTTGTTCTGAGAGGATATCCCAGCCTGCATTCCTCTCAGTATTAGCATCCACTTTCACCGTGACTCAGACACCAGCATTTTTAGTGTTGCATTTCTGCTTTGTTTCTTTGTAGATGTTTTATTTGGATTGAAAATGCTCAGCAACGTGACCTTAAAAATAAAACAGCAGAAGACCTGGCCCATAGCTTTTACTTATGCAATGAACATTTTGAGGATGATATGTTTGTAAATGCAAAACAAAAGCAGAGGTTAAAACCAGGTGCCATCCCAACACTTTTTGAGGTAGAAGACAAGGAAGCTATTTTGCAAGATAATGTTAAGGATCAAGAAAGTATCACAAAATCAGATGTGAAAAAAGCCAGTAAGTAAATGAAGTAATGAGTGTATTTTATTGTATCATGAAAAATGTTACAATTATTGCAGTGACTGCTAGGAATTCAAGGAATAAGATGTTTCATGTATAATTCATTAACAGCAGCTATAGTATACAATGAACATGTCCCTGACTTTTGTTGTATCTTTCAAATGAAACTGAATAAGTGCATTGCTCCAAAGTTACCAGGATATTTTTTACTTTGAAAAGTTCGCTCACTTGTCAATTGTTACCATGTCAATGGCAAATTTCTACCGTTAAATGTGGCGTTGTAACTGTTTCTACAGCTAGGTTTTATCTCTGATACGAACTTAACAGCCATCTCATACCTCAGCCAAGTACTCTGCCAATTTGCCCATGAACATCAAATGGGTACACGTATTTTACCAAAGTAAGCACTTTTAACACATCAACCTTCTTGGGGTTGTGAAGAAAGGATACTTTTCTTTTCCATGTAATGATTATTTTTAGTGACTTTATGGTTCTCATGTGAATATTCAGTGGTTGCTGACATATGCTTTCTTTCAACAGAAAAACATACAAGCAGGGGCAAAGAACAGGGGGAAGATAAAACATTGTCAAGTCCATTAGTGTGTCATGCCATGCGTATTAAACCTGGTGAAGAACTTGGATATTCTCTGGAAAGTTACACAAGTAAACATGACTTACAAGGAGCATTTGTTGTTTCTTGTGTAGGAAGTGTGCGAGAGGCTCGAATAAGGTTGGCAGACTCCACAACAGTAAGTGAAGAGCATTACAGTATTTTGGCTTAACCTCATATTTGGCTGTATTAAGCAGAATATTACACTACGTTGAAGGTTTTAAAGTGTACATTGAGTGTACAATTAAATGTGAATGTATATTTCAGAGGATGGATGGAAAACAAATCTCATTCATCCACCTTCCATCTTTGTAGCTTATTCCAGTGCACAGACATAAAATGTTGAAATTTCTCTTAATTTAAAATGATGGATCTCATAATAAATTGTGACATGCTTATTTTACAACTCACATTGACTGTTTTTGTTTCCTTTTAAAATTAAAATGCTTACATGACCTTGGAAAATATACTGCATTCTTGTATAGAATATTGTATACAAGAGCAGGGCTTTTGAAGTCAAGTCTCACTATATAGCAATGGGACAGCGATCATGTCTAGGCACAAGGTGTAGTGTCTCTTGAAAAACAAAAAAAAAAACAAAGACTTCAATCCAAGTAAAGCAAGAATGACATCACAAATTATTTACACATACCATTTCAAATTGAGTGAATTAACTTCAACACTTTATATCTCAGCACACAAGTGTCCTGTAAAGATGGGAGTTGGACCAGTAGGATTTATTTTTTCAAATTGTATTACATTTTTTTTTTTGTAAATTTGTGCCTTTGTATCAGGTTTCTGTCCAGGATTGCTGCAGTGCCAGTAGCTCTTTTTCTGGGTCTCTAAGAAGGGTTCAGTATAAGCTGAAGTGCAGGAGATACCTTTCCAAAGATGAAAAATTTTCTTCCAAATAAAGACAAGAAAATACACCTGACTTTATACACATTCCCAGATACCATGGTGAACACTTTGGTGCCCTTCATTATTAAACAAGATGATAAAGTGTCTTGGTGGGAGTTTATTGAGATGGAAACATGCAGGGCTGGAATAAGATACACATCCTGGGAACCAAAGCTACGTTGTTTACTCTGTTATCTGAAATCAGTGCCAATAAAAAAAAGGACTTTCTAAGCTTCATGGTGATCAGCATTTCTGTGTCCTGGTAAGGCCTGTCCTGTGCCAACCAGCATGGCAGATCACTGCTTTCTATCATTTTAACTTTCTAAAGTTCATAAAAATCTACAGTACTTGATAAACATTGCTTCACATCACATGTCATGTGCAAACAACCTACTACATATTGGCAAAAGAAAATACTTGCCAATTAAGAGCTCAGTTAGTAGGTCAATAAAGTGATTGAATTGATAAAATGTTTAAGTCCCTTTTTGTGATCTTTCTGCTTTTAATATTCATAAGTAGTCTTTTAGTGACCAAGATCTCCATTTTTGGTTTTAATGATGGACAGTCTATGTTCACATTGAAATAAACTCAATCTATCATTTGAGAGGTAAGAAAAAAATTGGTATAAATGGTACAATTTGTGTAATGTATGAATATCACTTTTCTTCTGCCTTAATTGTGAAACACTCTCTGCAAAAAAACCCTGCCAATTTTTTTTCAAGTTCGAATTTGGCATTAAACACATTTTTGAACCAAGCTTCCCAAGTTCATCATTTGTCTTGTTCAATTTATTGCCCGAGAGAAATCAATGGATCAATTATCTATACATAAGAGACTATCTTTCATACCTTTCGTTTCTGTGACATTGTATTATCCCCAAGAGCTTCAGAATTTGAATGCCTTAGTCTGAAACAGAACAGTGTAACTGTAAGATAGTGTGCCAACATACATTGAGAACCTTGTGTCATATTTTAGTCACAGTATGAAAAAGGGGTTCCTTTGGGTAGTTACAGTAGACATATATAAAAATTTTGATCACTGATGATTATTCTTATCTTTTGATTATGCAGCCTTATTTGTTGGTTTCGATAATAAGAGAAACCTATGCATTGATGGCGTGTGTGTGTATGTGCATGTGTGTGTGTGTTTGTGACACTTTGCTCATTAACACACTTTGCTCATTAACACGATATCTCAAGGAGGGAAACTCTGACAGTTTTCAAACTTGGTGCTTTGATGCCCCATATTGAGAGGAGGAACCTTATTGTTTTTGGTGGGGGTCGAAGGTCACCTGGGGTCACTGGGGGTCAAACTCTGAAAACTTTGTTAACATGATATCTCAAGGTAGGAAGCTTGGATGAATTTCATACTTAGTGTGTAGATGTGTTATGGTAAGAGGAAGAACTATTGGTTTTGGTGGAGGTCAAAGGTCATCTGGGGTCACTAGGTTTCAAACCCTGAAAACATTGTTAACACGGAATCTGGAGGTAGGAAGCTTGGATAGATTTCATTGGATAGATTGCATTCTTACTATGCCAATGCCTTATGGTAAGACTAAGAACTCTATTGTTTTTGGTGGGGGTCAAAGGTCATCTAGGGTCACCAGGGGTCAAACTCTGAAAAACCAAGATTGTCATCTGGGGTCACCAAAGGTCAAAGTGCGAAATTTCTCAAGAATTCTCAAGATCAAATATGAACACAAAACTGTATTTTCCAGTACATTAAGATAGCGTTTGACCAGTGATTGAAAGAAATGGGACATGACATTATTTGGAATAAAACATATATCATCGAAACCTCAATTCATTTTTGCATTCTGGTTGTAGGTAAGTTAATGTTCAGTCTTTGTGATAGCATTTTGATGTTGGTATCATAACTCTCTGTCAGCACTAAAGCTCTATATATCTGCTGCAACAGATCACACCCTGTGTGTCAAAGATTTGTTCTGTTCACAACTTATGTAAAATGTACTCTGTCCATTTCCTTAGATTGTGCACCTTACAAGACCACATGAAATACTTGCCTTAAATGGAACACTCTCTGGAGGGGGACATTTACATATCTCACTCTCAGATGAGGAAGGCAAGGTAGGTTTGGACACATTTTTCATTTTCATAATCAGCTCTGTCACATTAGAAATGTAAAATTGTTGCTTCTTTTAGATTTCACTGTGTCAAGCAGGGAGCAACACCCTTGTTACCTATTGAGTTGCTGGAACTCATTTTAAGTCAGCAGTGGTCAAAATATGTAAACCTTCTAAAGCTCATATTTAAGATAGGGTAACTGATCTTGCAATTGCAAGAATGTGATCATATGTGAAAGGGAATCAAGCCTTTTCTAGACAAGGTATGTTAGAAAGGGCTTCCTTTGTGTGCAAGATTAAGTAAGCATTACAAAAATTGGTCAAGGTTACTAAATAACCAAAAATTTACATCTCAAGAGGAACAATGTGATGCAATTTTTGACAAATTGTGATACATGTGAATTAAAGATGTAACAGCCTTTGTATGTTCAATAACACGATGTTATACTGGTATCATCATAGGCATGCAAGATGGGGGATGGGAGGCTTCTGCAGTTAAGCAGATTATATGCCATTTTGAATCATAAATATGTGCTATCATTCTGGGCATGCATGTATAAAATTTCAGGTAAGAGTGCTCAGGCCCTTAAATGAAAGTACTGTAGTTCTGTGCATTCATGGGAATCACCATAACCTCAACAGAGTATTCATTGCGCTCATCTATAGAAGAAGATAGGGCTAGTATATGAAATCAAGTTTTCAGTTACTGCATGAAATTCTCTGTGTGGTCTGGAGCTAGTATGTAATCATTCCTCTTCAAAATGTCGGTAGTTCCTTAACCATTCTCTTGCAGGTTATTGGGGGACACCTCGTGGGAAATGCTGTTGTTTACACCACTGCAGAAGTGATTATTGGGGAGCTTCCAAAACTTTCTTTCCAAAGGCAAATGGACTCAGAAACTTCTTATAAAGAACTTGTCATTGAAGAGAGACTTCAAGGAAAGAAGAGAAGTAGTGAGTCAGACTCTGATGCAGAAGAAACTTCTAGCACATCTGGAGGATTACGAACACCTAATCGTAAAAGGGCCAGGAGGGGTAATACCAAAGCTAATACAATAAGGAATACATCTGAAAGAGATACTTATGAGAGGAAGGCTGGAAACAAGAACAGTGATGATCCTTCAGTGAAACTGATCAGTAGTGAAAATGGTGTATCAACTCTGAGTGTAAATGACACATTGCTGAGCATCAAGCATGCATAGCTCAAGTTTGATTGGTCCATTCTACAAAGGATGATCTAATTTGAAAGGCAACTTTGGTTCAGATGAACAAACAGTGCCAGACCTCCAAAAGTTTTTGGAACCCAACAAACTTGAGTTTGAATTTCCATGAAGTCACCACCAGCTGAAGAAGATTTGAGCACTCCTGAGAGTGTATGCAGCGGTGAAACATACTGCATGTCACTGATCTTACAAACAAGCACTCTGTACGAGCAGTTCTATCATGTTACAAATAGCACTTTTGATTTAATCTGTGTTTTACAATAGACTTTGTGCCAAGAAGACCTGTTGTTCTCATGTCATTTTTTGAGACACATTGTGTTTTTAGTGGCAATCTATGAAATTTTGTTAATATTAGTGAACACTTTCCCTGTTTAAAGGGGGATTCTGGCCTGGAGAGCATTGAATGTTACATTTTGAAAACATCAAAACTGACTCCATTTCACAGAAGCATGTTACATAAGTGGAAATGGTAAAAGATCACATGGTTTTTCCAAAAGTCCAGCTAGTGTTCTAACCTTTCTGCCTCCCCATCCCCACCAGGTTTCTACTCTAGCCCCTAAACTTTTCCAAAAAATAGTATTTGGATAATCTAATGAGAAATTTTTCAACAGTTAAAAGATTTGCCAAAAATAGGTGAGCATGAAAGATACATAAAATTAAAAAAAAAATTTAACAAATGGAAGTCCCTCCCTTGAACCCCTCACCAGGATGTTTACCACCAACCTCTCATCTTCCCCCAAACAGTAATAAGGAAATACACAAGCTGCATTTTGTCTTCATAGTTGGTTTCACAAAAACATACTTGTATCTATACTATACAGGGCTCGAAAATAGACTGGCACTCTGGCGCAAAAGCGCCAGAGACCGCTGCAACTGCCCCAGAAAAACGGGAAAGTGGGTGTTTGTCTGGCACTAAAAATAGCGTCAGATGCATGAGGCAATAGAATTTGTGAACTCCTGTGCCCACCCACACACCTCCATATTCAAGGTGCCACTGAGGTCAATCTAAACCTGCCATAGGCTATACATGCACCCACTTCCTCCAGCCCCTTCCAAGTTTTTCAGAGATGGAGTGACCACACCATGCTTAGTACAGCCTGGTGTTACACCAAAAATGCTATTTATCTTTCCTGTCTCTGTTATTTTGAATTTCTTTTACTAAATGCACAAGTAACATTTTTGAGACGATCAGAGAATGTTACATGCAGGGAACAGTGGTTTCTTTTAAAAATTGAAAACAGCTCTAGACAATAGTAAGTAAGTAAGTAAGTAAGTAAGTAAGTAACACTTTATTGCTCCATAAAAGGAAATTGAAATAGAAATACTCGCACATAAAAAGTAAAAATATAAAGACAAAAGCAGTATGTACAATGACAAAAATTGAGGATTCAAACATTAAGACAAAGACTAAAAATGCTTAATTATATTATCAATACGATCCCATTCTAACTTGGTTACATTCCCACCCCAGCAGACCAGGCAATACCTCCAGACTCCACAGATGGTAGCCTTGTAAAACATATCCAAAATAACAGGGCGAACATTGAAATGTGCCATTTTCCTGAGACAATAGAGTCTGCTGTTCAGCTTCTTAATAATAACATCTACATGATCCCCCCCAAGTTAGCTTATTATTCAAAATCACACCCAGAGATTTGTAAGTTGAAACACGATCTACTTCCTCCCCCTTTATAGTGACCGGCGGTGGTGTATTAACGTTACGCCTAAAATCAATAATAATTTCTTTTGTTTTAGAGATATTTAGTTGCAAAAAGTTAGAGTCACAATAGTCTACGAATAATTGCAGCTGGTGGAGGTATGCCCTGTCATCATCTCCATGAATAAGCCCAGCCATAGCTGTGTCATCGGCAAACTTGATAAGAGGACACTCCTTCTCCAGGGATCTGCAATCAGACGTGTATAAAGTAAAAAGAAAGGGTGCCAGAACAGTACCCTGCGGAGCCCCTGTGTTAGATGAAATGATATCTGAACGGCAAGTGGAACTAAGTTTAACAAACTGTGTTCTATCTGTAAGATACTTCATGACCCACCTAATGATACCATGTGAGATATCCAAACTCATGAGTTTAGTGAGCAAGTTATGAGGCTGAATTGTATTAAAGGCCGATGAGAAATCAAAAAACATGACACGAGCAGAACTGTTATTACGCTCCAAGTGTGAATATAAACATTGAAGGAGTACGAGAATGGCGTCTTCACAGCTGCGACCAGGCTTGTACGCAAATTGTAAAGGGTCTAAAAAGGGAGTGACAAAGGGCTTAAAATGATCTAAAAACAAACGTTCACATACTTTCAATAGGAAAATAGCACCAGAAAAGCTTCAAAATGAAGGTCGTCAGAAGCTGTTTTTAGCTCCAGAGAGGAAAAGCTTACTTTCGAGCCCTGCTATATGCAACATTTCCTGAGGTGTGGCATTGTGTAAAGAACAAAAAAAGATTGGAAGCAATCTGCTGGTCTTACATAACATCTGAAATGCCCAGACCATCTTACAAATGTTGTGATAGTTTCAAGGAAGTAAGGAAACCCTCTCCCATTTTGGAAACCTCCAATAGTCTTGAGAATATTCCTGTAAGTCCTGTTGGCTACTGAAAATCCTTTGTTCTACTTGCATCAAAATCACACTTACAGAAGTAAAGTGCACCCTTTGATTGTGATCATCACACCTGAGAGGTTTGACTGGGAAGGAGGTATACCTGCAACAGTTTCTTTGAACTGAACACATGTCTTTATCTCACACTTGAATGCTGATGGATATTGAATAAGTGAAAGGTGTTAAGCACTAAAAAAAAGGTCCGTGGTTTCTACAGCATTCATAAGAGCACATTAACAAATTTTGCCAGTTACTTTAGGACTGACAATCAGTGCAAATGAACTGACTGCTTGTAAGATGTTGAACAGGGATATACCCTCTGGCAGAAAAAAAAAAATGCAGAAATTGATTAAAATCCAACATCAATGTTAAAGGCTGTAACATGTCACCCAAACAGTACAAATTTTCCGTAAGTTTTAGTCCCTCCCCCAATTTAAACAACAACACCTGTCTAATACACCTCCCAGACAAAGTTATCGTAGCTTGCACTGATATAAATTGCTCAAGGCCATGTCCACACAGACATTATTTTCTATTCTTAAGTCTCTATATTCCAGCAAGTTTACATGACAGTCAGTGTAAGGATTAGAGTTTGGTTGAGAGCATGTCATAGAGGTGTAATATCACATTAAGGGGGATATTGTATCAACCCAAAACCCCAGTATCTACAGTATTCCAAATTGGCAACTGCACGTTTGATTGTTATAAATTCAAATATAGTATAGTCAAATATTTAAGCCACTTTGATCTTTTGCAAATCAAGTAAACGTAATTTAATGAGCACATTGCATAGACAGCTCAGTCAGAGAAACATAACATTACACACATTATTGTACCCAGCAAGCTACATCACCTTTGCCTGCAAGTGCGTGCAAGACAATTGCCTTTAAAATGACTTTCTCCTCATGCTGAACTCCCATGTAGCAATTTCCATGATTATACCTATCATATAATTTCTGCCTTCCAGTCATTCTTACATGTTCACCTACTTCTATTTTTGGGCATACCAAAAACACAGTAAGTGTAAAGTTTGTGACAATGACATAAATACACATGCTATCCTTCCCTCCATTTCCTTCAGAATTCTTTTGTAAGAACAAAAACAACTAGACATGTTTGTACTAGCATGCAAGTACAAATGGAAGCCCATGAAGATGTACCGACTTTTTGTGAATTGCCATTGGAAACGATAAAAGTTGACTGGAGACCTGAAGATAAAAGTACACTGGGCTGTGCAGTACCTAATACTGTATAAACAGGGGTGTGTAGCTCCATTAGATCACAAGCATACGTTAAACTGTACACTAAGAGTATGCCTAATAACTCTAATAGTTACTTCATGCTGCGACAGCAGTGCAGGGACCTGTTTAACACTGCGGTGACTGGTGACCTTGCTTGTGAAATGCATCTATGAACTGACTTAACCCTTTGATGCCCAGAAGTGCTTTAACACGCTCTGGAATAGCCCCCTCGTTTTCTCTCAATCAACTCAGGAGTCAACGGGTTAACCAACGGCAGCTGTACACAGACTCTCAGCGGTGGTGTCACGTCACGCTCCCACTGAGCATCACTGGATATGGGCAGGCATTTCCGGTAATTACTTGCAGTTTTGATCTGTGCATGCACCAGTCAAGAGGACTGTTCTCTTGTATGGTGGTGATATATTTAACCTTTTGATCCCAGAAGTGCTCTTACATGCTCCGGAATAGCCCTCGTTTTGTCTCATTCTACCTCAGGAGTCAAAGGGTTAAATAGCAAGAATTAATGTCTTTGATGATTCCATATCTATGTTACATCCCAGTTATGCTGTTATATTTAAAAACAAATCCAAACTCTCCTTTAGACTGCACTTTTTTCTGCATTTAACCTCTGTTCACAGTTCCAATAATGTTAAAAAAACTGTGACAAAGCTTACTCAAGAAAATGTTTCCACAATTAAAAAGTGGAATTCCTGATACACAGGTATAGTCACAAATTTTCTGGTTTGAAATTTTCAAGAGTGCTTCCATCATGAATTTGTCCTTCTTTTATGGTGGGCATGAAGAGTAAAACAATCTGAGGTCCATTTTACATGTTAAAACAAGGCCTTACCCCCATCACGGTTACTTGTTAACCTTGGTAGAGTGGATGTGATGACTCTTACTGAATATTTTTGTTTTATTATGTAAATTACATGACTACCTATGTAATAGCTTGAAATTGTCTTCTACATATGGAACAGGTATACATTATGACTGCCAAGTTTCCATATAAAATGTTCTGCGCTACAAAGGGACAGGTTGTTTAACTCCATAGCTGTTGGCAACTGTACACATACATTGCACTGGGCCTGTGTTGTTCAATTTGATGCTGAATTTATCCCGCTTGTTACGCGTGATGACAAAGTAATCCCCTAAATTGAAGCTGTGGGCGTCGATTAGTGAAACAAGAACAAGAAATTCATAAATAATGGTACACAAGTTACGTAACTTTTACATCATTTTATTGCTATCTATATTAAATACAAGAGTGGATTCATGTATATTGTTCTAGTGTTCGTTGCAAATTCACTTCTGCAAACCACATGCACGTGAATGAAACCTTGTGCAAGCATACCAATAGCACAAAATGATCATGATACCCCTTGTAGTGTCACAACTCATACATGTCACAGTACTTGTGGACAACTACAAGTAAATAATTCTGGACCTGTGAGTGGGTCAAATAAGTAACAATAAAATTTTTTGCATTTATCATAAACCTTTTACAAAAAACCTTCCTTGGCAGATTTTTTCCTGCAAAACTAGAAAAGCTTTATTAATGCTTGACTGAACCAAAATGATCATACTCATCTGTAAATTGGAGCACACATCTGTCTGCCTTAGTATGAACAAATATCTTTCATTTGCCCAGTAATTACGATTCACATTCACTTAAAACCATGATCCTATGTGCATTGAATATATAATTTTGAGAAGTTTTGGCCAGACCCCATTCAACCTTTTCAACAAACCTCACCGTAACAAAATTACTGGTCATCATACAAATTTGGTGATTTTAAAGTACAATATTTCCATCATTTGCCACTTCCATAGGTGTATTCACAGCAATCAAGACAGTTATCAATCTTGCAGGCCTGTAGTCAAGGGGGGCAAAGCCCCCTTGAAATTTTTTCGCCTAAAAAGTTTGAATCTTACCATTGACTTAATACATCTGTACATATATGGCCCCCCTAAAAAAGTTTTGGCCCCCCTCCAGTACCTTGTCTGGCTACAGGCCTGCAATCTTGATAGCATACCTTCTTACTAGAATTCTTGTGAAATACATCTTTATGGAAACAGCTATTGTGGAAAAAATGACTTCTAGATGACAGTTGTTTTTTTTAATTTTTTTCTCAAACATGTCACTTGGAATAAATTGTACAAAAAGACTGACTCCCTAAGGGGAAACCCAGCCCATAACTTTTACAACCTTTTTGAGTTTGCAAGACAACAAAGAATGATTATTATTTAACATATTATCATATAACATGATACAGATCATACTCAAATAGTTCTTATTCTATTTTCACTTTATTAAAACTCTTGTCTCATGTTGTGTCATCCCTGTTATTCAACTTACGTTACTGACAGAACACTGACCCAACTCTGACATGAAAGCACTCACATATGAAAATCAAAGCTTCATAATACAATTTCAAGAGCTCTCAAAGATTTTGCAGTAGGAAGCAACTGAGTTTATTTCCACCATGGTGCCCTCATGACATTTTCATGAACATTACTTGTACAAAGTAACAGATCACAAGGATAGGAAACTTGACCTAAAGTGAATTAGACACACCAGATTGTTACTCCACAATGATATGAGTTTTCAAGATGCAGTAGGAGCATACTGTGAAAGCACTTTGAACCCTTCATATGTGCTTAATAAAACTTTCACTAACTCTTCCAGAGTGACACTACAGATGACATATTGCCATCACCTCTGTTTCACGTGCAAACAGCTGAGACCGTTGAACTACACATCACAAAGATGCCATGCTCTTTAGTGGCAATGTCCTCCACAAACCATATGTAACTTCATACCACTGGTACAAGCTTCACACCCTACTGGAGTTTCACATGTTGGTGTTTCTGTCACCAGACATCCTCACTTCACCTACTGGTCATGACTGGAAACAAATGTCACCTGATGAAACCTGCAGTACATGGCTAACCATCAATTTTTATCACTCAGGAGAGACTGGCCTTCACCAGAAATGTCTGGTTAATCTTTCACTACCAAGTACTCTACACTTTGGGAGCTCCAAAAGCATCTGGCATTCTCTCAATGGTATATCTAAGGTATAGAACCAAAGCAGCAGTTAAATTTTTAGACAGATCATAAATTTGGAAGTATTTTGTATAATCCATTTCAACATGATGAATCTTACTGTTCTTACATTATATATATATGCAATGTCAAAAGTATTTGTTTCACACACTTCACACTGAGATTGGGCTGTGAATGTTTAGCAAAATTACTAAATGTTTTATCGCAAAATTTTGCGATCGTTTAGCGATTAATCGCAAGTACGTATGATCAAAATAGAGACTTTAAACGTGCCTTTGAACATGATGAATATGTAAAATGCATTAGTGACGTCCGGGGGACATACAATAGTTTCCATGAAACTCAAACACGGATCCTCATACAAGCTCAACTTTGATGTTGTATGTTTACGTGTGTGCCATTTGTATAATTATGTATTTCACTTTTTCAAAAAGAGTTGAAGTGAACATCTGTTTTTCTGCAGTGACTGCAGATTGTTTTTTTTATTTCCTACCGAAAAATGGGTATTGCAATTAATCGCTGGTAGCTTTGTACTAATCGCGTATTACACATGCGATCGTTTAGCGATTAATCGCTAAACGGTCACAGCCCTACACTGAGAAGCAACAGGTATGGCAGATAAACGTCACCACTACCCTCACTCGTTGCAAATGATGAAGGAGAACTGGAATTAAAACCTTAGACAATTTATACATGTCACAATGCTGAACAGATGTTTTTTTTTTCTTCTTTCTGCAAAACAAAGTTTGAAACATACTGTGCCACTATTGTAGAAAATATTGTTGTTTTTTAACTTGTTACATTTTCACAAGTTTAAACAATCTGTTGTGAGTACAGGTTAAATTATAATTCAGGAGAAACCAAACCAAAAACTTACTGGAAAAGTTTACTTTGATATGATGCATTATTTAGATCTAGATTCATTTTACAATCATCTGTTTACCTGTGTCTGGTAATGAACATAATGGGTACTCCTGGAATCTTTCGAATTCTTCTTTTCAAATCTCTGTCACAGGTTCCCACAATATAACATTTATGCTGTAATAAGCCAGTAATGAAGACAGAAGATATTATACTTAGCCAATATGCAGTCTGCTATCTAAGTTATAAACATGAGTTAAGGCTGGTTCATACTTCAGTATAGCACTATAAAGCTATGAAAGGTGGACACTGTGCAACTCTCAGCTATGCCCGTGACTGGCCGGAAAAAGCAAGGAATGCCCATGGTTCTTATAGCTTTACAGCGTGTGAAAATTTGGAAGAATAAACCAGCCTTTTGCAATAGTGTAAAGGAGCATTGACTCTAAAAATATCTCAAGAAAATTCCTATGCAGATTATATCACTTGTACCAAGGACCAATGCAACTCCTGACAATTCACTTCACACAACAGGCTGAACAGTATGAGTTTATATATTAGTGTAAGTAGGCAATACATTCCCAATGAAGTATTACACAATTTACAAACTAAAGAAAAGCATACCAAAGCTGTAACATTATTCTAAATTGCAACATCAAAAATACATGTGGTGCTGTGCAACTTAAGGTTATGGTAACTGCAAAGAAATCTTGTTTCACACTCCATTCATATTGTTCATATTACCAGTGGAATACATGTGAGTACTAAATTAGTAACATTTTATGAAATTTGTAAAGTTTATAAAAAGATTTCCACATCCAGATTTAACAAGCTGACCCTACTTCATTCCTAATGACTTACCTGGGTTACTCTGTCTACCAAACAATCATCGGCATACGTTCCTTTATGCATACATGGTAATCGTTCAATTCGTTCATCTTTCATAAGTCTAAGAGCAACGTTGAACTTCCTGCCAAGCTTTTCCAACTCTCCTACCACACAATCTGTTACGCATGGAATACCTACAAGAGAAGAACATGTAAGTAATGTAGAGCTGCAACTTGGCAAGTTTCCAGAAATTTAAAATTCACCTTTGAAGGATATTGAGTTAAAACCTTCATTACTAATTAAGTTCAGGTTACATTTGAAGCTTGCAATTAGTAATTTTCTAATGGATTTCTGTCATATCTTTGTAGTTTCCAATCTGACTGAAAAGCAAAAGAATACATACACATATTGAAGCTACAGGTTACTTAACAATTTGAGTGCCCATTGGGCAAGAATCACAGCAAACTGACAAAACGATCCAAACGGGAACAGGCATAGATGACAATGACCAAATGATTAATGAAAAATATGTTACAGGGTTGAGCATTGATTTGATCATTTGACAATTCCACTGACTGCATTGTATGAACAGTTGAAAAGCAAAATGAACTCCACTGTTATGTACTGTAGAAGCCTAGATTGTAAGTTACATGTATTCAATGTTGGGCGTCTAAAGTATTACAGTGAGTTGTATACCACCATTTGTTTTTTACTTTTGTTTTTTTATATGAAATATTTTAAATGAAACATCTCGAAGGGCATTATGATAACTTTTGGAAAGAGCAGGGATCAAGTGTGAGGGGCACCACCACATTACCAAGGCACACTATCTTTTAAGCTAGGTGCCAGCAGTTATGCCAGGCCCTGTGTCCACCTAAAATAAATAAACTTCATTAACCATACAGCACACTTCCCTTTTTTATGACATATATGTATTGTTATCATTATGCTCTGTAAACCGTTCTTGCACACATGATTATTGTTGTAAAAAAAAAACAAAATGCAATGAAATAAACAATCTTAAGATTTAGCACACAATATAATGGTGCTAACATTATATCATAGTTCATCATGTAATGGACCTGATAATACGGATGCAAACTATATCAAGATAAAATTGGTTGATTTTATCCTAGAACTAGAGCACCAGTGGTGCAGAAACTTAAACTTATCACACTCCAACCCGAGCCAACATTAGTTAGAACTAGGAAGGTAACATCTGTAGTGGCATTTTGACAAGAATCCCAGCAAATGTGGGACCCAGTAATAGAAGAGCTCCATTTTGGTGCCTTACTAAAAGCCAGATTACTTAACACATATTTACATGTACGCACAAGAAATCCTTACTTCATATCACATTCTTCTATCAATTTACCCAGTACATGTTGTACATATTAAATGCATGATGTGAGAAACGAATGAAATGAACAAGGGCACTAAGGTTCCTTTTAAACAGCTGATCATGGAAGTTAAGTGACCTTTGAAAATATGGAAACTTCAAATGGTCATTATCATCAAAATTTCTGGCAGCAAATATTATAGATGAATTCTGATGAAGTTCCAAGATGTGCCACTCATTCCAAACAGATACAAACCCCTCATAAGGCTGGGGGAGGGGGTGAATTGGATGTTTTAGGTCACATGTGGAACATGTCCACATACCTCCCGATAACCACAAATTCTTGTAGATGCATTGCTGTGAATGATAAGGGAATAGATGTAGTGGGGCATCTAATCACCAATACCACTACAGTGTACTTCAAAATTTTTCATGATGCTGAGGATTTTAGTTGAAGGAAACCTTTTCCACGTTACAGTACATGTAATTATTATGGGTTAATTTGCTTTTTTTAATTTGAGGGATTTGCAACAAGAAATAGGCTACTGTGGCTGCCATCGATTTTATTCATTCACTAGGACATGCTAGTGTGCCTGGAATTCAGATGGGAAATCATTAAGTGAGTTTGTTGAAATCATGTTTAATAATACATGCCATTTACGGATATGTGTATGAATTGTTTTGTGTACTCGTGTAGTTACTGGGAATGCGTGTGCTTTAGTCCTGAAATACCATACAGATGTCATTTGTCCATTGATCAAGGGAAAACATGGTAATGTACCATAGTAAGGGACTTCCATGTTTTGTAAAGTGGACCTAAAGTCAAAAAATTCAAAAATATATATTTTAGAGGTTAACAAATTAAATCTATATTTTTGGTCCACACTTCCCATTTTCATAGCCATTATTCAATTGCTGAGATATTAAATGTTAAAATTTTAGTCACTTAAATCCAAACAGTTCATTGTGCAAATAATTTTTGATATTCTTGGTTGTACAAATTCACATTAAAATGCTTTGTTTTCTTTTAAAATTAAAAATGTTTTATATGGACCTTGACCGCTTCCTGTTTTCTTTCATGACATGCTGTACAGAGAGGGTTATATAGTCAAGTCACCGCCAAAGCCAGTAAGAAACGCCGATCCACATTTTTGGCACAAGGTGCCGGTGGCTTCAGAAAAACAAAGAAATACAAAAGATTGTAATTTGAGTAGTACAAACAATGACATCACAAATTATTGCACAATCTACCTTTTTTTAAATCGAAGTGGAATAAACTTCAAAAGTTTTTATATCTCAGCTTAAGAAAAGTCCTGTGAAGATGGGAATTGGACTCGGCCCCATGTTTGTGTTGGGGATCACATTCAGTTTTCATGCTCTGTAATATATATTTTTGAAGTTTCAGACTTTTAGGTACACTTTAATTCAAAAATAAAGCAAGGTATTTGAAAGTGAGCTGTTTTGTAAAGGTGCCACCACATTTGATGTTTCATTATCCTGAAATGGTAAAAGTTGGATAGTTTTTTCCAGCCTATGCAGACTCCCATGAGGCCCAAAACACTCAAATCTGGAAATATTATCATTTATTCGTAATAGACCACGAGTACAGTAGCAGGATTTCCCCTGGCCATTCTTTTTGTGAGGTGGCCATGCACCTCACCAGATTTTGGCCACCACCCCACTGGCTTCAACCAGTCAAGTGTATGTACAGTTACGCTGCTTCCATAATTGTACATTAAGCACCCTATTGAGCTAACGTTACGTAGGGCACCAGGCCGCCGCAAGCCAGGCTAAAATTAGCAACCACCTTCCTGTGGGGAAAATAGTCTATCCTGCTCAGATAACTACGGTGCCACCTACACGTGTACTAGCTGTAGAAGTACTATAGTGATAGTTCTCCCTTCCCTGTGGGTGCCAAAGCTTAATGCGGTACCATTTGACCCCATGGACAAGTTAACCACCTCACACCCTCTAAAAAACTCAGGCGAAACCGTGAGTAGTATACAGTAGTTCAACTGTGTAAAAATGGTTATGGTCATTGGTACTCAGGTTCACTGATGCTGTGAGTCCGGGGGGGTTTATTTCCGTTCATACTGTTTATCAACAAGGAATGACGTGCCTGGGTGATGAGATATATGCAACTCAGTGGGATTATCCTGTTGCAATGTGTTGTTTTTCAGTTTTTCATTGTATAGATTTTCGGAAACAGTCCCACCGGATTCAGCTTAAAAAGAGATGAAATGGCCTAGCTTACTTGCTCTTGTGTACCACTGGTGTGAACTGATGGTTCTTGCACTGGAGCTTTATCCCCATCTGACAACGCAAACCCTACTAGTAGGACAAAAATTGGACTAATGTTCAAAACCAAACTATGGATAATACTACTGTCATAGGTCAACTCTTGATCATATATATACCCACACATTTTCAAGCCTATCTCATTTATCAAGAAGAATCAAAACTTTTAGGGGGTAGGGGATTCTTTTCAAAAGGATGTAAACCAAACAATGCGACTACAGTACAGTATACACGGTCTACGCTATGTTCGCATGGTGAGCATAATGTTTGGTTCTAGATAGATAGGTGTCAATTAATCTGGCCACTTTTAGTATCTGCTTTGTGATAAAAAAAATGTTACTTCTGCATACCTACGGTTCATCAGTGGGCAAAAAACTACAAATTCCGGGCAATAGGAATTCAGAACTATGGGACTGGCTCCAGCTGCATAGTTGTAACTCTTTGCACCTACGAATGACACTGCAGCTTACCACTCCTTTTCAGCCAGTTGTAGCACAGATGGACTTTCTGTCTGTAGAGATGGAGAATTTCTCCCACTAGGTGATTGGTGTGCTTTCTTCTGGTTGGATCTTAGGTGGACTTGTTTCCACCATTTGTGGCAGCTGAGAAACACCAGGGGGGTTGTGGGGGAAGGATCACAACTTGCACACTCACCAGTTTCAGCGGTAGACCTGTGAATGAGGAAAACAGAATTCTTAACTAGATGTTCAATGGTACAGTATATAATGTGTTACAATACTGGTAGTTCTCAGTCTCACATATCATTCACACGAATATAAATATGTCAATGGGAACAAAATTAATTTTTTTTTTGTTGGACCAAGCACCCCCCTACCTCCAAGAAAAAAAAAATCTCAACCTTTCTCAAAGATTAGTCATGCTTTTTTTGCATTTGGTGCAATTCAAGTCCAAACAACCAATTAATCCCTAGTGTCATTCATTCTTTACGTGGTCAAGTTGGATGGCAGCACTATGAGATTCTTACATGATGTTACCAGGCTGGACTCTGAATAGGCATGTAGTGCTTGTGTAACATGTATCACAACTTGTAAATATGTAGTCAAACTGTCATAATATTTAGAATCGGTGCTACACCACAGGCTAGGCCTACGTACCCAACAATACAATTGGTGTAAGAAAAATTCACAATTCCTGAGGTGGGTTCAGTTAATCAGTATGATTGGCACATTCCAGATGGCAATGCTTAACAAAACATGACTGAAGGGCCAAGCTACTTTTCTTTTTGAGATACTTCACAGTATTGGTTCCATGGAGTTGCAGAGGGACACATGCCTTCCTTTGATTTAGCAAACATGATTTTGTGTGTGTGTGTGTGTGTGCGTGGTGTGCGTTTGTAATGAGCGGCCTATTGGGGACACCCACGGTCCTTGAGACGTGAACTGGGGACATGATCGAAAAAACCGGGGAATCCCCGATTTTTCGTAGCACCTTCAAAGTTGTGCTATTGGGAGTCCAAAAGTAGTACGCCCTATGTGCTTATCTTACAGTTTCAAGCAAGTTCCACAGTTCACCTGCTCACCGCACGTTCGTTGTGTAACAATCTGTGTAATTTTAGCTTTGATTAAATTCCATATACACTCTCTTGTGAAATTTATCCCCGGTTTCTTCTGTGTGGAGAAAACACGCCCATCTTTTTTCACCTACACACGACCATCATAGAGCGCTGAGCAGGTGAAAACAAAAACCCCTGTGGGATATCAATAGGCCAGTAATTATCCCCGGTTCCCTAACCTTTCGCAGTGTGTTGAAATATGCTCCCCATTTCCATAGTGTCGGTCCAAGTAGGAATAGAAACATACATTGAGTTATTTCAACACTGGATATCTACAGCTATGACGTAGCCATTGTAATTCCAAAGACGTTTTTGGCTCTAGCGCCCCCAGAAAGTGTATCCCCACTTCACGTTCTCAAAATTCCAGTTATTCACCAGTAGGCGCCCTTAACGGGGTATTGGGTGTGTGTGTGTGATGAACCTTGAACTGAACTAGTCATTATTTGAAAAGGCTACTTGAAAATTAGCTTAAAAGTTCTAAGAAAAAACGAAACTTTAAGGTCTACTTAACATTGCCTTCTTGTAATTTGATTGTTTTACAATACTGGCAAGTCTGGCATCTCAAACAAATTCAACTGGGGAAAACATTGACAACATACATAATGGGAGGATCTTCCATATACTGTTTACATCCATGTTGGGCAGTTAGGGGAGAATGACCCAATAGAAACTTTGATGTAAAACTGTGAGATTTTCTTCAAGTGAACTTACCCAATGCACAATGAACCTTCTTTCCATGAACAATGTGTGGGACGATCAACATTAGTTTCAGATGAATGGAAAGGAGAGAAGAGTAATGGCCAAATATTTTAGCTACAATTTTGTCATCATGTGCACCATGCTCACATGTAAACTGCACTGATGCAGGTTACTACATAAGCCTTGATGGTTAGAAGGTAAAAGACATGCCTCTGAACATCAGTTTAATGTAGGAAAAGGTTTTGGGTGATACCAGAGTAAATGGGAAATCAATCATACAAATTAATTTTTGCTTCAAATTGGCCCTCACATAAAAGGAAATAACATCTCTGTTTTGTCATACTGTTACTGTAGGCTTAAAATTATTTGGGCCAATACCATACTGCGATACTAGTTGTATGTCAGGCTATTAAAATCTGGTAGTTACTCCCCGCCCCCCGCACTGATCACCCCTAGGAAGGTCTTGAGGAAGAATATTAAACTCCCAGCTCCAATTTACAGGTCGTTTCTATTTCTGTTTTTTAAACTATGAATTTTGAACTTCAAGTCCAAGAAGATTATCCAATTTCCTGACCTTTTTTTTGAAAACCTTGTGGAGAGGACGAATGATCCCACGTATGAAGGGATTCTAGTCTAGGAGAAATATAATTGTGCTTATAGTCTACAATGACAAGTGCTGTTTGCTCTGTTTAGTGCAAACAATTGTTCACTTCACTGGATATCATACACATTTAAGTCTGTTTTTGAAAATGCCATTATAACCATGTACGGTATTTTGTACAACAATGAGAATTTGGAAAAAAAAGAACTAAAAAGTGTAAAACAATCAGAAAGGGGAAATTGTGACTGGAATTAGGAATATGGCATCATACTGTATTAAGATAGTGTCTGCTGACATCGATGATCCTTTACGATGTCAAGTTAAATGAGGGTCCTCATTTCAAACACATTTATGAATTTCTATGTGGTTACTGCACATTTCATCCTCACAAATACAGTGCTTTCTGCCCTGGCCAAATATCATGGGATCCCTTACCGACGCGACAGCCCAGTGTGCGGGGTTAATTTTTGACGGGCGGAAAAGAGGGAAGGAAGGGGAAGAATGGGCGGAAACGAAGGAGAGAGCAGAAAGCAATGCCACCATTTAAAATCATGTCACAATCACACATCCTCCTGTAAAAACTACTTTTCCCTTATTATTACTTGGCTACTGTAGCTTAGACATGTCGAACTTATCGAGCCCAATAGTGGTCACAAGTTCAGGGTCAGTCCAGGATCCATTTACAGAATGTTCTGGTACTTCTTCCTGATCTTTCCCAGATCTTTGCTGGTTTGTTATTATAACCCCTTAAAAAAGAGGGCTCATTAATTACACAGGGAGAGGAATCTAAGAGGAAATAGGCCTTACTTTGAAAGTTTTTTCTTGTCATTTAAATAAAAGAGAGTGACAGTAGTGACTTGTACTTAATATTTTGCTAGCTAATCATGCCTTCCTTAAATAAGTGTTGGGGTGAAAACCATTACTTCCAAAAGGGTTTATTTTTGAGAAACAACAACCACTCCATCAACCTCAATTCGATTCAACTTTATTTCAAACCAGCCACAGAAATACAAAGAATTCACACATGTTTACAGCCAATTCACAAGACACAAACAGTTAGGAAAGCAACAAATATATAGATGGTTGAGGGATAATACGAGGAAAGCTACTGAAAAGCTGTGTAGGATAACATTGCATCCCCTTTATAAAGGAGAAAAGGAAATCTAACACCAGCTGGGGACAAATAACTATTCATATTTAACTCAACTGAGGGACAAAAGACACGAACCAAATGGGGGACGGGGGGGGGGGGGGGGCGTTGGGCGGGGGGAAAGGGTGCGGGGGGTTCAGGGGGGGTGCGGGGGCGGGGGGTGGGAAGAACAAGAAAAAAGCATGGCTAGATAAAACATATATAAATGCAATGTTTAATGTAATTATTTTATGTTACGTTGGCTAATTGCCAGTCTAAAAGAATGAGAAGTGGTAACTATGTGCTATGTAGTTATAATAAACAACGGTCTCTGGCACATTGTTCATAACAATGGCCACAAAAGAGCAAAAAAAAAATCGGAATGAAATAATGAATTGGTATATTAAGTTTTGTGACAGGAAAACACTACCTAAAATTCATGACCCATACAATGTGACTTGAAATATACAACACACCCCTATTTGTGCACCATAGTTGAGGGCCCAGTTTAGTTGTTCTCAACAAGCCAAGATCGGGACAATGAATCCCTTCTTCCAATTTTACAAAATAAAAGTTCGATCTTGATGGTGCTCAAAGCGCAACTCAGTCTGCATTGGTTGTTGCCGATCTTGGTAGAGTGATGATTTTGTAGTAAAAGGAAAGGTTGGGGGGGACGGGGGGGGGGGGGGCTGTGGTTTTTTGTTTGGGGTGGGGGGTTTTTTGTCTTTGGTGTTGTGTTTTCCTCAGTGTCAAGCTTCGCGGGGGGGGGAGGTTGCCGAGGAGTGGTTCCAGTGGTCCAGGATTTGTACTGGTAGGGGCATACAGTCTATCGGAAAAGTTGAACAGGTTTCACGCAAATCTTGATGTAGGAAAAAACTGTGCTCAAAATGCTCAAGTTGTGTTTATGGAGTGGAGGTTAGTGATCAAAAAAAAAAAAATTCAATAAACTTTGGTGATTAACAATCATTGTGTTGGCCACTAAGGTTAGAGACCCCTTCTTCTTTCTTAGAAGCCAAAAAACATACATTAAGCTAACAGAAACCAACTCTAAACAAAGGTAGGCCTATCACATGGATTATTATTTCTACCAGTGATCATACTGGGGTGTATACAGGTTGGTGCAGCATGGTCTGGGGCAGTGTTGCGTGACATTATTTGGTGTACATACTGTAATTCTGTGGTGCACAGCATACGGTACACAGGGATTCTGCCAGAAACTCAAAAAAAGGGGGGGGGGGGGGATTTATCACTGCTAAACCCTGAGTCCAACTTGGTGATGACCTAGAGGCCAAAGTTACAAGTGGGTTCAGGGGGAGAAAAGCTTGCTTCAAGGCCCCTATTTGGTGTAATTTGAAGGGTTTTAAAGGCCATTTTTTTCAAACATTGTTGCAAAAGTATCTTTTTCTTAAGATATCGAACCAAGATATTGACAATTTTTATGTTATTATGGAAACGAAAGGGTGGATTTTACCTACCTTCTTCTGGGAAGGTGGGGACAAATCCCCCCTTTCCTCCCCCCCCCCTCTTGACAGAAACTCTGGTACAAACTTTTTAATTTGGGTACGGGGCAACTCTGCTCGGGTACAGTACCTCGTTTGCTTAGCCTTGAAAGTGGCACAAAAGCATGTCATACCCTGTAGGCCTTATTGGCATACAGTCAGTCTACACCAGAATTGACAATTATCTACCTTGGCTGACCCAGCATCATAGCCCATAGGCCTAGAAGCACATACAGTATGGTACAGTGTTAGCCTTGGGCGGTCAACGTTAGTTTCCTCCCCTAAGAAACGTCCCAGTTTCTTCCCCAGTCACTGGGAAAAAACTAACAATTTTACTCTTGGTTGTAGCAAATGATTGTAAAGTCTGAGCCTTCTTTTCAGTCTGGAATGATGTGATTACATCTTTGAGGATTACTTCTTTGACATTTTTTTAATTCAGACTTTGCATATGTTTGTCCATGTAGCCAACAACTTTTATTAAGATACTTAGGGCATGCCAATCGTAAGGCCTACCCTGTCTAAGCTAAGGCCTGAGAATTTGAGGCATACTATCATCACAAACAGTCTTTCTTAAAGTGTTACACAACCAGTCTGTTTTGTGAATAAAAAACAGTTCTCTTTCATTAGCATTTAGTTACACTAAGACCCAAATTTTCGACCTGAAATATAACTTAGCCTACATAGGGGAGGAAACTAATTAATGTTTTTAGGGAGGAACCTAACTTTCAGTAGGGTAGGTACCTAACCAGTCCAGAAAGAAATGGCGAATGTTGTATTATCCTTGTTCTGTTTGGAACCCAAATTAGACTTCACTCTGAGAAATATCAGAGGGAGTACAAAGATCTGCTAGGTTTATAGCAAGTGAAGTTGGTTTCATGACTGCTCTCTTGGAAGATCTTGGTCTACATGTAGTACTTTCACTGCCAAAGGTCTTGCAGGCTCTTAATCTTTACGAAAGGTATTTATGGTCAAGCTAACATCCCTTTGTCTGATTTTTGTAAACCTACAGTATTACTCTTAACATTTGCATGCTACCACCCCCCTTCTGCTAGGACAAATTGCTATAAATAGTTTGCTACCAACATCGGCGTACAAAGTGGGGGGGTCTGGGGGGGGCTGTAGCCCTCCCAGAGCTGGGAAAATGCTTATAATTTCAGGGCACTGGCACAAGTATTTTCAGGGCAGGGGATTGGTAGCCTGGTAGGGCAAACCAATTTTCAACACTCACTATGTAATGATGTACTGTATGAACCCAATACAAGTATAAACCAAAACTCCAGAAATAATATCTTTCTTTATAGTTTGTGGGGGGTGGAACTTATCCATACCCGTCCTGAGTGCTATCATGGTAAAAGGGGAAAATCAGGGCAATTTGCAAAGTTTTCAGGGCAAACACCCTCCCCTCTCCCCCCTCCCTGTGAAATGTCTTCCCGTATGCATGCCTATGGCTACCAATACAGTTCGGGACTTGGATAACTTCCTGGATAACCTTCTGGATGTAGCACCATTATCCAAAGGAAGAACTAACCCTGCCTAGCCTACTGTAGGCCTGGGTCTGGTGTGGCCACAGGCAGTTCTAATGTTATTTAGTGCATACACATACAGCTGTACCACAACCTGCCTTTATATATCTATATACAAACCTACCTTTAAATTACACAGGGTCAGAAGGTACAGTACAGTATAGGTGTATAGGCCTGGTAGGCCTTAATCCTCAGTAAAGGACTATGTTCATTCACCTACACAGGGTTTTCACTCATCATTTTTTTCAGGAGTCACAGACCCTTCAAAATAAATTTACAAGAGTCAAA
Source organism: Holothuria leucospilota (assembly GCA_029531755.1). Classification (NCBI taxonomy): domain Eukaryota; kingdom Metazoa; phylum Echinodermata; class Holothuroidea; order Aspidochirotida; family Holothuriidae; genus Holothuria; species Holothuria leucospilota. The sequence continues at coordinate 71,315,772 of CM055963.1, read as the reverse complement.
TTTAAAAGAGAAGGGGTCAAAATAAATTTGAGTTTAATACAACAAACTTTATTCCTGTTTTTTGTTTATTTTCTATATTTGTGATGTTTTCCACTATCTTTTTCTTGTAAAACATGATATTCAATCTGTCGATAATCAATATGGGAACTGGAAAGTGCTACATTCTGTGAATTAATTTGTACAATGAATGTATTGACAAAATTACGTTACAGTATCATTACTGATTGTTGGGGCGAAAAAGCTGTGCGTCAGTTTGTCCCCAGAGGTTTTGTGTCTGTGCGTCAAAATGAAAAGTTGTGCGTCATTGACCCGGGTGCCAGAGTCAAAGAAATCACTGCCTACAGCTCTCTATAGGGAGTTATCAGCAACCAACTATACATGAGCCTTTACTGAGGACTATAGGCTACGCAGGCTAGGCCTTTGTATATAGGCCGTATGCACTAAAGAACTGTATAAGCTGAGCGAGGGAGTGACGAGGACTCAGAAATAAAAACACACCTGCGCTCTGAAGTACTGTACCCTGTATACAGACTGTATAAACTGAACTAGCTTGGCCTGCTCACCCTTTCTGGCATGTCACTACAACATTAACATAATAATAATAGCCTAGGCCTAGGTGCAGGTGCAACAGTATGGTGGTAGGTTCAAATTTCGAACACATAAGAACTGAAGTGCCTCAAATTTTAACCTTTATTAATGGGTAAAACATTGTTGTATTTGCTCAAGATATGACTTCCTTTCATCAGAAAACATTAATTCCTACGTATTTATCGCTTAAATTTGTGGTCACTTTGCCTTGACTGGTAATTATATGAGCATTTGTATCAGGTGTTCGAAATTAGAACCCGTTCGAAGTTTGAACCACTTACTATACATACTGTAGGCTAGTGGTGCATATGCAGCCACAGTGAACAGCTGCTAAACCTCAAAGGCTACCATGCAGTGTACAGTACATACAGGTAAACACCATCATTCCTATAAATGTACATACTACACTACAGAACAGCTATAGTACAACCAGGGAGTTGCTAAATTTGTCAAATAGCAACTCCCTGGTACAACACATACAATACACTCAAGCCCACAATATCCACAATGACACAATACACACAATATAGAAGTCCCTTTCCTGCAGACAGGGCTGGGCCCACTGTCATAACGTTAGTCATGATTCCTACAGAACGTTAGAACTGCTTATTGGTCTGGCTGCCATTACAACATCCTACTGTAGCCTACTCCAAGTCAAACTAAAACTAAAAGCTGACAAGCCTATGGCCCAGGCCTAACTTTAGAAACTACTTACCGTGGTCGAACTAGGAGGCTGACCCACAGCTAGGCACAGGCTAGCGAAGTACGACGCTTGTAAGTTGTAGGTCTATCGTCTCGGTTCTTCCCCTTTTTTTCTGACGTCGTTTTATCAAAAATTCTTCCAAGTTTTCGAGGATGTGGGTTTTTTCCGATCCCAACGTTAGACTGTTTGAAGAAGGCTAGACCAGGCTGCGCCGAAGTATCAACCAAATAACAAGTACAAACATTACTCTTGCTTTCTTTGAGGACATATCGTACAGTGCAGTGTTACATATACTGTATACATAGCATCCACTCTATAACACACACACATTGTAAAGGTACGTCCATTGTATGTAAACAGCAGCTACGTGCTTTTAGACCAATGAGATTGCCTTACGTCATTTTGGCGGAAATTTGAACATGCCCATTTTCTGACGTCACAAAAAGTGTAAGGCCTGTGATTTAGAAATATCCGGAGAGGTCTAAATAAGTTTTGGGGGGATGCCACAGTGTCTTTAAAAAGGAATGGGGACATGAAGATGACCTATCCTGTAAAATTAAGACGATTGATACTGTAAAAGTGTTAATGCTACCAAACTCAGGGGGCATCACAAACTTCTGGGGGACAAGCCCCTTCCCCCTCTCTTCGCCCCACTTGGTGATGCCACTGTTCATATATGACTTCTAATAAACATGCAACACTAGTTCACAGAAAAAATCTCCCCTAGTTTCATGTGCTATGCAACATTTATGTTCAATATAGGTACATGTAATTGAAAGTGGTCTATGAAAGTTTCAAAGGATACAAGAAGTGATCACCTGGGCCATTAAGGTTTGGTAACACTTTCAAACCAACTTGCCACTTGAGGAGCATCATTAAATATCGAGCTTAGTGTAATCTAGTCAAGTGAAGGTCCTCATGAGAGACTGGTTACTCTCCAATGGTGAGTTAGTGAGCGGTTTTGTCCAGGCCTTGTAACAGGCTCATATTCCTTCAAAGAGTTACAGTAGTTAGAAGCCCTCCTTGGAAAGTTATGCTCAGAACAACTTCATGATATACATTAAGTTTACTTCAAAAATTGCAAAATCCTGCACATTATGACATCAACTCTGTCAGCCTTTTTTCAGTTTTCACCTAGGCAATTGCAGAATTGCCCAGGTGTCATGTGACCAGATTGCATACAGTTATCTCTTTAATCTCACTCAAGTTTCCTCAGGGTTAGCACTGTCCAGACCACAAATCTTATGCACGTGGCTGAACATGTTGCATGGTTATGTAATCACTTTTGTGTACAAATTATTGAGAGTGTGTGCTACACAAGCTCTGTTGATGTCTCTGCTGTTCAGACAGTTGTGGTCAGAGTGTTTACACTTGAGAGATAAAATCCCTGTATCGCAGAGTGGGCAAATTTACAAATTATTTGCCAACTTGACTATACCATCTCCTCAAAACCGAACAGCTAGCCTATAACCAAACCAAACACATAATGCACCAACTACTGTACAGTAGCATCTAGGCTTTCTAGTTATTCAAAATTTCCAAGTGCCACCTCCTTTTAGACAAGACCCCATCCCTTGGACAGGGTTCACATTCATAAATTTATTCAATGTAACAATTTGCACCTCAAATTCTGTTCAAATCATAAAGTGTTCCTCCCTTTAAAGAAAACCTGTTTACAAGCCAATAGAACTAACTAACACTCTTCTACAACCAGCTACTATGTACCCTAACATCTTCCACAGTTCTTTATCGTCACAGACACAACTGTAATGAGTGAGAGAGAGCCAAATTTACCCAAGCCCTTATCATTTTTTTCTCATTATAATTATATTTGTGCAATGAACAGACGCTAACTCTCTCATCATTATTTTGTTTACATAGAAGCTGGTATCAAACTTCAGTTGGAGGACTATAAATCTTAGCTGTCATCCAAATATATCAGTTAGTTTCGTTACGAGTGCTGCAAACAGCAATCGTCTGTTACTGTATTCCCTGTACAAAGTCATATACGATTGTCAGTATTGTGCACTATCAGGTTCTTTTTTTACATAGGCCAGCTATGGAACCTCCTCCCAAGATGGGTTTCTGCTCCCACTAGTCCTTCAACTTTTCTAAAAACAGAGCTTTGGACTGTCTAATTTTGAATCTTTTTTTACAGCTCAAAGAAGCTAAAGATCGGACCATTTTGTATAAGCAATAAGTCATCTTTCAAAGAAATTTCACAAAGGGGAGGTGTACTACCCCCCCTTCAAACCCCTACCCAAAATAGCCTACCCCCAAAGAAGAAGCCCAGAATGCCCACTATATATGCCATCGTTATACCATTTTCTATGGGGGTCAGGTACAAGTAGATAAATGAATGGCACACTGGTCACTATGATAGGCCATACAAATAAAACATGCTGAAGATACATGGTTAAAAAGTTGATTGTACACCAGTAAGGGAACTCTTGTGACTTGTAGTTAAAACATACGAAACTAGTGCAATCCAAGTATCAATTAAAGGTCTAGTGATATCGGTAGATTATATGGCATTTCACTCGCAAATTTTGACCATACAGGACAACATGAGGAATATCAAAATTATTTTACCAATAATGGATACAACACTAGTCCCCCCCCCCATCCCCCATCCCTAAAAATGTAACACATCACTATTATAACAATAAGCAATATACACATCAAGTTACCTAAACAGAGTAGTTTTAGTTTCTTTCTCTAAGACTGACCACAAAGGGAATGCTTCCTCCATCATCTGCATGTAGTGTTTCTGTCTGTACGAGAAGCGTGTGATACGAGATTGGCCGTGGGAACTGCCTCTGGTGTGAGGAAGACCAAACTACAAGGGAAAGAGATCACAGTATTCCAGTTTAAAAAAAAAGTTATATGGCAGTTTCTGTTAAATATTGAATCCTCCAACTTCTCACAGTTTCACAGCAAGATGTACAATTAATTACAGGACTTAATTATCATTTCACGATCAAATCTTCAAAGTTTACAATTATTAACATCTTTGACACCAAAATCCAACTTTGTAATTTCTGATTTTGCTCACCTGCACAAGTCAAAAGTTCTACACTTTGATATCAATTGGTATCATTTCACAGAAAGTTCACAACACTTTGTAAAGTACATAAGTATATTTGCACCAGTTCTTATACAACTCACCATGGACAAGAACTGTAATTTAAAGCATGCACCATGCCGATGCACATTACGCTCATAGAAAAGAAGCTACTGACAATTATTCAGCAATACAGTACCATTAGTTCAGACCACTGTTCACCCTAGTGAGCTGAATTCCTCCATCGGGGTCCAATCACAGCACAAAGAAAATTGTACGCTTTTAATTCCTGTTTATTTTTAGCTAGATACCCCTGTACAGTAGCATTTAAACAACATGTCATAAAGACAACTTTGACATCCTCTTAACAATATACTGTTCAATGTGACAGTGTTGGAACTAGGTCTCAGAATTGGGGGGAGGGGGATTCCCTCCTTCCAAAATATTTTGAGGGGCATTTGATTTTGCTTCAAAAGGGGAAACCTCAATAAGTTGAAACAGGAAAAGTCCACTTTTTCAAAACAGGTTTTCCCAACAGGTGTGAGAATGTTGAGAAGAGTGCTGGAATCGCACAACCCCACAACCTATGTACATCAACAGCTTCTCAAAAGTGGGGAAGGGGGACATAAACTTGACAAAAAATTTTCAAGAGCAAACTGCAAAGCTCAAGAAACAAGGCATCCAGGGCCTGTTTAAGGGCCCCCAAAAAAATTTGAATTACAGAAGATCTAAAGTGTAATCTGAGACCTTTTTCCACCATTTTAATTCATCAAATGGCTGTTTCCATCATTTTTAAGCTTGATTGATTAAATTTGCTATTTTGCGAACTTTGCGAGTTATGTAATCAAACATGTACCTGGTATTTTTGTTTAGATTCTGAAATCAGAAAGTGAAATGGTTTAATGATTCCTTGCCATACATGATACATTGTTACAAACAAGAATAATAAACATGACAAGCATGAGATCCTTCACAGTTATCCTTCTTAAGATACCATGTTAATGTGGTTAAAACCTTTTGAAATCTTGTGACCCAAAATGACCTTTCACCTCCACTTAAAACAATAGGGATCACCTACCCTATATGGTCATCTACATGCTATATGAACAATCCACAGGCCAAGTATGAGATCTCTCACAGTTATCCTTCTGGAGATATCCTGTTTACAAGATTTTGACCAATTGAGCTCTGGTGACTCAAATGACCTTCGACCTCCACCAAAAACAATAGGGATCATCTACTCAATATGGGCAATCAACATGGTAAGTACCAGATCCCTCACAGTTATCCTTCTGGAGATATCCTTCTTACAAGATTTTGACCGTCTGACCTCTGGTGACCCCAAATGACCTTTGACCTCCACCAAAAACAATAGGGATAATTTAATTAAAATGGGTAATCCACATGCAAAGTATGAGATCCCTCACAGTTACCCTTCTGGAGATATCCTGTTTACAAGATTTTAATCGTTTGACCACTGGTGACCCCAAATGACCTTTGACATCCACCAAAAACATGTGTACCATCTACTCAATACAGGCAATTCACATGCTAAGTATGACATCCCTCACAATTACTCTTCTTGAGATATAGTGTTGCAAGATTCTGACCATTTGACCTCTGATGACCCCAAATAATCTTTGACCTCCACCAAAAACAACAGGGATCATCTACTTAACATGGGCAATTCAAATGCACAGTATGAAATCCCTCACATTAACCCATCTGGAAATATCATGTTTATAAGGTTTCAACCTTTTGACCTCTGGTGACCCCAAATGACCTATGACCTCCACCAAAACCATAGGACACTAGTTTTCTTCCTCTCAACATGACAAATCTATACACCAAATATCAAAAGTGTCCGCCATTGCTTTCTTGAGATATCATGTTTTATTAAGCCATTTACAAGTTTTTCACAGTTTAACCTCTGTTGACACCAGATGACCTTTGACCTCCACCAAAAAAAATAGGGTTCTTCCTCTCAACATTACCCAAATATGAAAGTGTCTGTCACTGCTATCTTGAGATATAGTGTTTACAAGCACAGTGTCACTTAGACACACACACACACACAACATCACCATTGCATTGATTCCTGGAGTCTTCGGCAAGGAAACAAAAAGTGGATGGACAATAATATGATATATCCCCTCCACTTTCAAATGTGGGGGACATGTGTCCCCCACCTGTTGATGCCCAATCCACAGCCGGCCTAATGCAAACATTGCAATGTGAATTGAATTTTGGTAACCTACATGAAATTCAGAGCCCAGCTGACCTCTTTTTTCATTCTGCAGGCAAAATTTTTCCTTAACTATACAAGAGGAGAAACATTCCAGATATATCAACATTAATTAAATAAGACAAATAGACATTCTCTGTAAATGAAACATATCACCCTTGTTTTGGCTAAAATGCTTTTAACTGACTTGGATTTGCACCCAGTCCTTTTCTTTCACAGCTTTAGATGGGAAAGCTAAGACTAAAATACCAGTATTGACCAAGTGAAGAGAATGGAATATTTGTATCAGAACAGCAACACAGACATTCCATTCTTGTGGTATGAGAATCTTAAACATTTTACTTTGATCAAGTCCTTAATTAAAGGCCTTACTTGCTCAAGTAAAAGGGTCCTCTGTTTCTTCTTGGCTAGGTGGTAAGCACTTGCAGAGCCCTCTATTCCTGCACCCACCACGATACAATCATACTCAACTACTGCACTCATTGTGACTTGTTATGCGTGAAGATATTTCTCAAGGAGTTTTGATGCAAAACCTGAAAACAAAAAGATTCTCCTGTCAAAATTGTGGTGGAGAAATACAATTTATTGCATCACAAATCTTAGACATACATACAGTAATCTTCATACATACCCATGGCTACACTTGTATGCATAATGGAAAAGAATGATGGGACAAATTGCTTATAAAGAAAACTTAGGGCCTAACTAAATTTGTTTTGATTGAAGTGTTAGTTAAGACTTTCAAAACAAAATTATAGTTAGAAGTTTTCTATTGTTTGCTGTGTATTTTCTGATCTCTAGTCGGAGTGATAATTTTGAATTAGTATCTGGGAATGCATGCCCTACAATACCCAGTACCAGTGTTCTCCACCATGGATGGAAAAATTTGGGAAGCTGGGAGGCTCCTTCCTGGGAAATTTGGGCATTTGGAGGGAAATTTTGACAATTGGAGGGAAATTTCCATCAAGTTTTGTACATGAAAATATGCCCTGGTTCTCCACTAGCTGTTTTGTTAGGGTGCTGCACCCGGACAAAATTTGCAGAGGGTGCTCAGCACCTGGACAAAAAGTGTACCACCCGGACAAAAAGTTGAGCCACCTGGACAGAAATTATCAATTCAAAACCTTAAAACAGAGCAAACAGCAATAATTTCAGTGTGAACATTAAGTAATTACTGATAATCAGAAATGTACTTTAAAATAGTTATCAAAGATACCCATAATTAAATTTATCATCTATTTTAGCAAACATTTTTCAAAGAAAGCAACCCCTCTCTTTATAGACAAGGAACATTATCAACCTTTAACCTATGGAGCACCCGGACAAAAACTAAATTGGCGGAGAACACAGCACCACATGCTTAACATTGTCAAGGTGCTGTACTAGTTCTGTACATAAATCTGCACTGATCTACTTAGTCCTCAGTAAAGGCATGTCTATAGCCGGTAGCCAATAGCTCCCTATCGTACCTACATGGCCCTCACAATGACTCATTGAAATCCAGGGTCTTCTACCAGCACAGTGCTGGTCAAAACTGATTTTTGCCTGCTACCAAAGCTAGGACCTTAAGTTTTAATTTAATATGGTACTGTAATAAAACTTCTCCTTTCCAAATCTTGCACTAGTATTGCAGTTGTTTTTGATCACATTAAACCTCTGAAAAGGTATCAGAATGCTGTGTGTGTAACATTAACCTTAAACAGGACCGTGTACTATGTTAATGGTAGAATCTACTCCGTAGCACGATCCTTGTCCTCTACCTGTGCTCATATGAATGCATATTTTCTCTAAAGGTAAAAATTACTGACTTGAAAGTTGTTTTGTGAGCAGAGAAAAGACAGTTATTGTAGTTAAAGAACAATCAATTTCTGTTGCAAAAGTTTCCCGTCAAACCTGAACTGGGTGGTTTTTAGTGTAGGCAGGACAAGGACTCCAGTTCAGTATAAAACAAAGTGTAGTAGCATAGTGTACGTCCTGTTCAAGGACTAATAACATTGTGGCAGTGATTACACTAGCACAGGGGTCGAAATTCCCACTGTTCCGCTGTTCCGAGAACAGTGCTTTTAGTGCCGGAACAGTAACTTTTCAAAAGCCAGTGTTCCATGGAACAGTGTTTTTCCACAAGAAGCAAGGTGCATATAAATATACGCACATCCTAATTCTCTGATAAAGTAATGACGCCGTGGATATAAAAAATCTCCGTAAATTTTGGCTGAATTATGAAATGCAATCTCGTTCCACCGTTATCAATTAAAGTCGGTTACACTTGCAAGTGTTATTCCAATATTCCCTATGCTGCATGGTAGTGTGTAAACGCACATACTGAAGTTTTACTACCAAACGCAGAAAAAACTTTTAGTACAGTATGTCATTTATTGCCCTGCAAGTGAAGGTCATCTTGCATCACCCCCCGCCTTGCATGTTATGTTCCAAATGACCTCTTAACTATTCATTGATACTCCCTCCACTTTATTGTGTTTTAGGGGGTTTTGCATTAATATTCCCTCTAAGCTGGTAACTAAGCACTGAAACTTGAAACGACTAAAAGCAATTCTGGCTGCTGATTTCTCGCAACCAAAGTCAATGGGTCCTAAGTGTTTGCTTTCCCTCGCAAGATTTTTCCATTGACTTACTGTGTGGAATGATGCTCCAATCAAGGTTATGGTGAAGGATGCGACTAGAACGATTTCACTTATGTTTGCTGCGAGAAAATAACAACAGTATGTGCACTCATATGTTGGAGAACCCACTCATTGCTTTGCTATAGCAGTAAACCGCAATTGCAAAGGATGAATCAAGCAAAAATATTCCTTTACCATGGAACTTTTTTGCTCTCACTCAAATCTCACTTGCCTTGCTTGCTGTGCCTTCTGCATCAATTTTGAGTGTATTTCATCCTACAGTAAGTTTTGGGACACTGCAATGCTAGGTCTCGGGACAATGCATGATTACTGGCCATAAATTTGTGCTTAAAAAATAAGAACCAAAAGAAAATCAGGATATCCCAGTGGCTAATCCCCGCTGTAGGCGAAAATTCACCCTCCCCACGTTACGGTCAAGTCGTGCAGTCATACCACTTGAATACAGTAGACAGCAATTTGCACCTTTGCAGTTTGCACATGTGCATGAAATGTACATATGCCGAGGTACTGTGCTCCGGAACAGTAAAATCTGATCCGGAACAGTAATTTTGGAAAAAGCGCTGTTCCGTGGAACAGCAGCAAAAAAATTAAATTTCGACCCCTGCACTAGCACCAAAAATCTGAGGGGGATTTTTTCCCCCTTGCTCAATTTTTGGTGGGGATTTTAAAAAATACAAGGGGGACAGTTAAAATGTTGAAATATTTCAAAAGTTTACATGTCCTTTCATGTGTTGTTTATATTATTATTACTGTATTTACTGTTTTCCTTAAGATGTTTGCAATATTTCTGGTATTAATTGAAATGTTGCAAGTGCTGCTTTACATTTTTTCATTTTGTGTCAAACACATTGCGGGAATTTCCCCACAATGAATTATTTTTCAGGGGAAGTCTCAATTTTTTTGCCGGAATCCCACAATCCCCGCTTTAGTGCAAACACTGCATTGTGATGTCACAGGAGACATTTGATCTCTGCAGTTACTATACAGCCACATAGTAAGTCGCCTCACAAGCATTTCAAGATGACGTAGTGTTGTGGCTCTACTGACGTACACAAAGTTCCTTTATAGTCGCACAGTAAATTTTATGGCGTGAAAAAATTGCTGTTATTTCAAATTTTTGGCCGTTCCAGAAGATCTCAGGAATGAAAAACAACTGCAATACTGAGCCTGTAAGATCTGGGGAAGAAAAGTCATGAATTAGTCAATTAAGATTTTATGTCCAAAATTTGCTGTGAGAAGAACATTTGTCAATTTCAACCATCGTACTGACAGTCAGGGCTCGCTATAACCTGAGACCTAGGGTCATGAGGTAAAATTTTCTAAATAGAGAGACCGTTCAAACTCTTATCTGATGCTGCTTGCTTGATTAAACATTGTCCAGGCTAAATCTGCTATCAGACACCATAAGTGCTCTTGTGACTAGTTCAGCAGAAACCACTAGACTGTTAACTCTGTTGACTCTGTATGCAAAACAATAGACCTTTTGAGATGGTCAGTGCACTTTGGTCATTACAGGGTGTAAGGAGGAGATATCCCAAGCACACATGAAATGGAATTATCCACTGACTATACTGAGCCAAATAATCCCTTTATTCAGTACACTGAAAATAACCCGCCTGGTTAGGGTAATATGTGGGTGGAAAGACCAACATGCCATGAAAATGCCCATCCTACAATCCCGAGTAGTCCCACACAGCCCGGGGAAGTCTTATTAGTGATGGTCAGTAACTTTCACATTCTGTGGTTTTAGTCCAGGGAGTTGTATCTTCACAACCGTGCTCAATCTGGACATATGATCCGGCCAAGCCCTAGTAGCCACTGGAACTCCTTATTAAGCACCACAAGCGGCGTTATTCGCTTGAGCGCACATTGTGCTGATAGAGCTGGTGTTCTGTTACCTTGCTGTGATACAAGCCTGATTAACTGTGGTCAGCCTGCTTCTACAAGAATTTGGACTAAAAGGATTTTCATGTCATGAATATTCTAAATTCAGAGACTTTCATGTAATGGTGAAACACGCACGAAAATGATGCAGGACACACAGCCAGGCGGCCAGCGGGTTTCAGGAAGGCGCGTTACTTTTGCCAGTAGGGCTCAAAATTTGAATGGGGCTTTGGCAGAAAAGCACCAGGAACTGCTCGAGATCTGGCTGCGCCAGAAAAAGGGGAAAAAAGAGTTTGTCTGGCGCTAAAAAATAGCACCAGATGAGTGTTGCAAACGGTTGTTAAATAAGGAGTGATAATCCTTGCACAAAGTTTTCTTAACAGCACTCGTAAGCGAGCTTGTACACACCCAGTTTCCATAGGCGGTATGTCCACTGAATATAATCAAAGGACGCAAGCTAGGCTACTAACGATACGGCAATGAAATAAGTGGTTTGTGCATGTTATTAACTTGTGGTACATGTCTGGCAATTTTTGGCATGATCACAGCCCACATGCAGAATGCACACACTAAATTGCAGCTAGTGTAGCTAGGTTCTGTGTGTACATATATGTTGTAACAGTTAGGATGTACCGGTACCGCAAATGATCTAGAAACTTGCATGTGAAAAACCAGCACTGTAGGCATAGGGGAAATCTTCCTGCTACTTAAAGCCAGCATGAATGTCGCCATTTGTGTAAAGAGATATTTTTGCATGTGTCTCAAACTTGGATTTAAGTTTTTGACCTATTGAGTTATTTAGAAGGGGTCTGTTAAAGATATATCGACCCTTTATCTTGGAGTGAGGGGTACTTTTGCAATACAATGTGTGTGCAGAGAAGTGCAGCGTTTTAGTGTGATACTTATCTTGAATTTTGGGACTAAAATCTCTTCTTTTTGGAAGTCAACAATTTTACATTTACAGTATGTAGGAATCTAAAAGAACTATCACTTGATGAATATTTATAGATTTTACTACCCATATAATGTTAACATAGGCCTATACTTCCCAATGGCAATGCCAAGGCAAAGTATGTGAAAGTGATCACAAAGGTACTTGCTTTTAGCCAATAAGAACAGTTTAAAATACAGCCAATAAGAAAGTATAATGTCATTCATTCATGAAAGACTTAATTCCTTAATTGTGGTGATGGTTTAAACAGTACCACAACTTTTCTAAGGAGCCTGCCAAAATCTTGCAACTTGGAAAACATAAACTTTGTTGTATCCTAGCAAATGTATGGTCACAATTTTCCCAATACGCCAGCCTATCATGTACAGCACAGTACTAAGGCCAAGTAAAACCAGAATGCAAAAATGCATTGAGGTTTCGATGATCAATATGTTCTATTCCAAATAAAGCCATGCATGATGTCCCATATCTTTCAGTCAATGGTCAAATGCTATCTTAACATGTTGGAAAAATACAGTTTTGTATTCCTATTTAGTCTTGGGAATTCTAGGGAAATTTGCATTTTGACCTTCTGGTGACCCCAGATGACAATCTTGGGAATTCTTGCTCTTTGACCTCCGGTGAACCCATGTAATATTCTTGGGAATTCTTGGGAAATTTTGCTTTTTTTTACCTCTAGTGACCCCAAATGACCTTTGATCTCCACCAAAAACAACAGGGTCCATCTTTTCACCATAACACATCCACATACTAAGTATACTAAGTATAAAGTCTAACCAAGCTTCCTCCCTTGAGATATTGTGTTAACAAGGTTTTAAGTGTTTGACCCCTGGTGACCCTAGATGACCTTTGAACTCCACCAAAAACAATGGGGTACATCTTCTCACTATAATTAACACATCACTTTACCATGTATGAAATCTATTCAAGCTTCCTTCCTAGAGATATCTTGATATCTTGATATATTTCAGACATTGACCTCTGGTGACCCCAGATGACCTCTGACCTCCACCAAAACAATAGGATTCATCTTCTCACTATAACACATCTACATACTAAGTATGGAATCTATCCAAGCTTCTACCTGGAGATATTGTGTTAAAAAGATTTTCAGAGTTTAATCCCCAGTGACCCCAAATGAACTTTGACCTCCACCAAAAATGATATGATTCTTCCTCTTACTATAACGCATCTACATACAAAGTATGAAACTTATTCACGCTTCCTAGTTTGAGATATCGTGTTGACCAGGTTTTCAGGGTTTCACCCCCGGTGACCCCAGATGACCTTTGCGCCCCACCAAAAATAACAGGGTTCTTTCTCTAACTATAAGGCATCTACATACAAAGTATGAAATTTATCCAAGCTTCCTACCTGGAGATATCAGGTTAACAAGGTTTTCAGGGTTTGACCCCTGGTGACCTCAAATGACCTTTGACCTCCACCAAACATGATAGGTTTCTTCCTCTTACCATAATTATGCATCTGCATACAGAGTATGAAATTCATCCAAGCTTTGTAACTCAAGTTATTGTGTTAACAAGATTTTCAGGGTTGGACCCACGGTGACCCCAGATGACCTATCACCTCCACCAAAAATGATAGGGTTCTTCCTCTTACCATAACGCATCTACATACAAAGTATGAAATTCATCCAGGGTTCCTACCTCGAGATATTGTGTTAACAAGGTTTTCAAAGTTTGACCCCGGTAACCCCAGGTGACCTTCGACCCCCACCAAAAACAATAGGGTTCTTCCTCTTAGTATGGGGCATCTATGTACCAAGTTTGAGAACTGTCAGAGCTTCCCTTCTTGAGATATCGTTTTAACGAAGTTTTCAGGGTTTGACCCCCCGGTGACCCCAGATGACCTTTCACCTCCACCAAAAATGATAGGGTTCTTCCTCATACCATAATGCATCTACACACAAAGTATGAAATTCATCCAAGCTTCCTACCTCAAGATATTGTGTTAACAAGGTTTTCAGAGTTTGACCCCCGGTGACCCCAGGTGACCTTTGACCCCCACCAAAAACAATAAGGTTCTTTCTCTTAATATGGGGCATCTATGTACCAAGTTTGAGAACTGTCACAGTTTCCCTTCTTGAGATATCGTATTAACGAAGTTTTCAGGGTTCGACCCCCGGTGACCCCATATGATCTTTCACCTTCACTAAAAATGATAGGGTTCTTTCTCATACCATAACGCATCTACATACAAAATATGAAATCCATCCAAGCTTCCTACCTCAAGATAGTGTTAACAAGGTTTTCAGAGTTTGACCCCGGTGACCCCAGGTGACCTTTGACCCCCCAAAAACAATAGGGTTCTTCCTCTTAATATGGGGCATCTATGTACCAAGTTTGAGAACTGTCAGAGTTTCCCTTCTTGAGATATTGTGTTAACGAGCAAAGTGCCACAAACACACACACACACACGCACAAACACACACATACCTGTTCAGGGCGCCTACTGGGGATACTGGATTTTGAGACGTGAAGTGGGGATACACTTTCTGGGGGCGCTAGAACCAAAACGTCATTGGAATTACAATGGCTACATCATAGCTGTAGATATCCCATGTTGAAATAACTCAATTTATGTTTCTATCTACTTGGACCGCCAGCTATGGAAATGGGGAGCATATTTCACACACTGCGAAAGTTAGGTAACCGGGGATAATTACTCACTATTGAAATATCCCCAGTTCACCTGCTCAGCGCATGGTCGTGTGTGAAAAAGGGGCGTTTTCCACACACAGAAACCGGGGATAATTTCACAAGAGAGTGTATGGCATTTAATCAAAGCTAAAATTACACAGATTTTACACACGAACGTGCGGTGAGCAGGTGAACTGTGGAACTTGCTTGAAACTGTATGATAAGCAGAGGGCGTACTACTTTGACTCCCAAAGGCACATTTGAAGTGATACTAAAATCGGGGATATCCCCGATTTTCATCATGTCCCCAGTTCACGTCTCACGGACCGGTGTGTGTCCCCAATAGGCGCCCATTACAAACGCACACACACACACACGCCATCATGAATGCATAGGTTTCTCTTATCATCAAAACCAAAAAAGAGAACAGTTGATCGTCTCCGCCCACATCCTATTTTGCCGATGCATCAAGGCCAATTTTGTTTTTATTTTTTATTTCTGAAAATAACATCTTGCAGTTTTATAATTTTTATTGGAAATTTGAAAATGATAAGTTACCGTATGAAATAATATCAGGTTCTGCAAACTAAATGATATAAAATCATCTTTATTGTCTCCAAGTGATCATTATATTGTGTTCGTCCAGATTGGAAAGTATGGCACTTTTCGCCGAGATCTCGGGTGTGCACGAAAAAAATTGAAGTGTGCAGTGTGCAACAAGGAGTCAAATGCACACTTCAAGTGTGCACACGAAAAGTCAAGTGTGAAGTAAATACTTGGGAGAAATTTAAACAAAACCCTTGAAGGCCTCCTTAACATCCAGAGTGGTAAGTATGGGATCGATACCGGATAATAAGTTCCAAATATGCCTCACTCCAGGGGTCTTAAGCCGAGTGATGGCCGACACTGCATACATCATTCAATCAAGTCATCAGTACGACATGATCACGATTTGCGATCATCCAATAGGCTAGGCCACATCAATATGTAACATATAGCCTACCTTGGATCATACGAGGCAATCGCTGTCGGCTTCAAAAAATCAGGTGTGCAATGTGAATTTTTGAGTGTGCAATAAAAATCTAGAAAAAAAATCTCGGGTGTGCAATTGCCATACTTTCCATGCTGGGTGTACGTAGGATGTGTGTAATTGTCTCTGTGCATTATGGAGCTACAACAGCATCTTTTCACAGAGACAGGAGGCCATTTTGATTTAAAAATAAAAAATAAAAACACCCCCGCATGCTCCATTTTTTTAGAAAGTCCAGATGATCAACTGTTTTTTTTTTTACTAGGCCTAGGCCTAATTGTGCTTATACGGTAAAAATTCTCATTGGGATGACAGTGACAGTTAAGCAATTGAACTCTCAAAAGTAATATTACAAACTGGCTCTGCCCTGTTCACTTTGACTGTTTTTGTCCAGTATTGTAACATTAAGTGCACCAGTCTGGAAAGGTCGTATCTGCCACACCTAATTTTTACGCCAGTCACCTGTTTTCTCAACTTTAACGCCATGCCAAATTGTTGTACTTTGTTTTAAGTACAGTGTATATGTAAAAGACAGAAAAATCAGGCCATCAAATTGGCGTATTTACTGCACGCCAAAGATCTTCGGCGTAATATATGTTTTCCAGACAGGACTTGGCAATTAAATAGGTCTAGGCTACATACTGATAGCCCCATTCTGATGATCTACAAAAGTAACACGTCATGAGGATGACAGTTCCTTTGAAACTTAGGTACTGTAACCACATACCTGTCTTTTGGGGGGTTTCGATGGATACCCTGATCAATTACCACCTGCAGCAGCAAGTTCTCCAAAGATCATTAACAAAGATATCACACCTTACACACAAATAGGCCTAACTGCTCTGCTAGCTAAAGCAAACAATCTTCCAGGACTTTTGTTTGGATTGTGGTTTGGGCTAGATAAGTGATTTGAAAACTTCTCCAAAGGACTTGTCTGCCTAATGAGGCTACGCCTAACCTTAACCAAGAACGAATCAATGTTGCCACTGAAATTACTAGGCTTTATCGGAATATCAAAGGAACCAGCTACACACTGAGTCCTTTAGGTTGAGGCCAGTCTGGAAAACATGTACGTTACACCGAGGATCTTCGCCGTGGCAACTGAACATGAAGTCACACCAAATAACTGGCGTACTTTATCAGTCAAAAACCAGTTTTATACTTAGGCGTAGTCACAAACGGCGCACATCTTTGGCGTAGCCTACAACCGGATTGGAAAGCATGGCACTTTTCGCCGAGATCTCTGGTGTGCACGAAAAAAAAATTGAAGTACAGTGTGCAACAAGGTGTCAAGTGCACACTTAAAGTGTGCACATGAAAAGTCAAGTGTGAAATAAATGCTTGGGAGAAATTCAAACAAAACCCTTGAAGGCCTTGCACACATGCATGTCATAATTAACTGATCAACTGAAAATAATTGAAAGTTAATGGTCACTCTCTCGAGCAGTGTTCGAATTAGAAAAAAAAAGTTACATGCACCTGTGCATGTAGCTACAAAATTTTACCTGCACAAATAAATTCTTACATGCACCATTAAAATATGATAATGAATTGCATTTGTTCTATCACCAACTCACGACAATGTGTTAGGGATGTCGATTTGCGATTTATTAATAATGAGTTGATCATTTAATCACATAGATATTTTTGCAATTAAACATCGATTAATCGCACTTGTATTCCAGTATGTTGATTCCTCAGAATTGCAGAATCATACCGTGTAACAATTGGCTGAAATTAATTTACAGTTTACGTAGACACAGTTTTGGCACAGCCTGATTTTGTACTTTGTTGTTCATAAATTCATATTAACAATTGCAAAGTTACAAATAAACAATCCTTAAAATCGGTAGTGAATAAGTCAGACTTACTAATTTTATTATGGCTCCAGTTCTGTGAAGCATGGTGCGGTAATGTAGGCCAATACAATCTCAAAGGCAGGCCTACTGGACTACAGTATGGACTATGGTCTATTCATTACTTGCAGCGAGTCTACGTAACTCATTCTAGGCCCTGAGATTTTTCCCGCCGATCATTACCACAAGTCCACAGCCTTGCGCAAAAATACTGCAGTGATGTGCTGAATCTCCCATTATTTACTTTCTTTTAACTCTTCTGAAAAATATCTGTAATACACACAAAATGTTTCTTTGTGTCTATGACAGAAAAAATTACGAACCTAAGCCTACTCGTCTTACTTCCTCTAACGGAGCTTATCCCGTACATGTGTGCGTGTACGATACGACATCCTATAACGCACACTGTTGTTTAGTACAGTGCATGTAGGAACGTTTTGCAAACTGGCCATTTTACATATGTCAGTCGAAATCACCGAACTGTTGTCTAACTTAGTAAATGAAAACGGACATTGCACAGTTGCACTCAATATATCCTAACGTATGTTGTGTATGTTCTTTATGGCCTATGCTACACACGTGTTTCTTAATTTACGCAAATGAAGGACACATGAATGACACACTGTCTACATGCGATCCGAACATAAATACTGCTGTACGCAAGCTCCTGCAGTCACATAACACGAATTAACAAGTTGATTTCTGTCTATTTAATCTTTTTTATTAATCCCCAACTTAGCTTTTAGGTTGTTGGAGAAATCTATCTCACTCGAATGAAGGACAATTTTAGGCAAGAAAAAGCCAGTCTTTGTACCCTAGACCTACATGCACTCGTGCAGGTAAACAATTCAAAGTTACATGCACCGCCAAAAAGTTTCATGCACTGGTGCACGTGTGCATGCGTTATTTCGAACACTGCTCTCGAGTCATAGTACGTAGGTGGCAAATAGTAGTGGCCAATATGTCGATATTAAATATATCTAGGGTTATACGAGGCAATGCTGTCTGCTTAAAAAATCAGGTGTGCAATAGACCTTATGCCAAATAGAAAGAGGGCACTTCAAAACTGCATTCTGGGAATGATTATTCCACGATCAGACAGCAAAAGTAGATCGTTACCATGGTGAAGGTTGATCGTCACAATGCTCAAGCTCGCCATTTTGGAATTATCCTTCCCATGGTGCTTCACGATCTGCTATTTGGCATAAGGTCTATGTGAATTTTCAAGTGTGCAATAAAAATCTAGAAAAAAAATCCCGGGTGTGCAATTGCCATACTTTCCATACTGGGCGTACAATTTGTTCCATAATTACGATGTATTAAATCTTCAGCAGGCAAAAAACAAACTTTCCAGTATGGGGCTGACGACGAGCCGCGCTGATCGAGCCCTAATGTTAGGCCTTCCTACACTTCTAAAGTTCTAATATAGTGTAACTTATCAGGCCAGTGAAGGCATAATAGCCTAGGCCTAGTATAGTTGCGTAACTTGCGTCTGTCACACGATTAGGCCTAGATATCAGATAAACATAGGCCTAGGTGTACTATGCAATAGGGACCTAAAGCCCCATAAGATGCCCTATAATCCAGACCCAAAACAAAACCAAATATCCAACCAAAGTCCAGCACAATCAGATATGCCACAGTCACAGTAAAACTTGTCAATGTATTAAAAACTGTAGTGAAATAATATAACGGTCAACTTGTCCGTAAATACCTGAAACTGCCCAAGTCTGAAGTTCGGTCTAGGCTCCAATCTTCCGAAGGCCTAGGCTATGTGAGTTACGCCTAGGCCTATTGCGTACGGCTGTGAAACTTTCCAGCTTTTCACCAGGGAGTTGCCGCATCTCCCTGTTCTCATCGACTGCTCAGACCCGCAATTCGCCAACGGCGCCCAACAGAGATCTGCGATAATCAATCCCAAATTGGTTGGATGCACAATATATTCTGCCGCTCCAACCAAGTGCAAAGTCGCAGATCATGATCGATACGTGCCCAAACTGCAACCCGCATGCAATGATAGCAACTGTCATACCACTTGTTTGATTGGTCTGTTTATCGGAAAGTTTGGAAACAGGGAGTCCCAGCTAGCTCTCGATTGCATGTAACCGTACATTTCCACATTCTTCAAATAATATTGCCGTAATGAGCCATCAATATTCCCAAAATTCTCGAATTATCCCCATTGTGATATTTTTGATTACACTTAGGTAAAAACTACTATCGACACCATTAAATTATCTCTGTTGTATCCAAATTTTCCCTTAAATTTTGTCTAAACACACTTTTAAATAAACAAAACGAATAACTGCCTTTCTTAAGTGGAAATGCTCTATGTACCTTTGGCAGCCTAAATGATTACGTCACGCATAGAGATCGAATGGTACGAAAGCCCATAAGTGCCATTAGAATAAAAATTATTGATTTGTTATTACAAATTATTGACTTGTTATTACAAATTATCAATTTGTTGTTCAAAATTATCAATTTGTTATTACAAATTATTAGTTTTTATTACAAATTATTAATTTTTTATTACAAATTATTAATTTGTTGTTCAAAATTATTTATTTGCTATTACAAATTTGTGAATGTTATTAAAAATTAAAAAGTAGGGACTGCATGGTTTCTTAACCTTGTGACTTTTGGGGTATTGTTGACAATCTAAAAACGCTTCTCGGAGTTCCCAAGTGTGAATGGACAGCGTCACAACTTTTCTTGCAATTGACTGTCACCAGTCGGTTTTTCTGATAATTTCGAAAATTCCTCTGGGGGAGTTGATGAGGGGAAATTGTCGTTGGTGGGAATTTTCCTGGTGGGATTCGTCCGGAGGAGGTCGTCCGCGGGGAAGTTATCACTCAAACTATTTTGCTGTATTAAATGTCAAATGTGTAACTTTTGTATATAAACGGACAACAGTTCCAAGCGGATGATTGTATTAGACTATTCATATTGAGCATCGATATACGAAATATACGGAGACAAAAAAGGAACAAATTAATAATTTGTAATAATTTGTAAAAACAAATTAATAACTTGTAATAACAAATTTATCATTTGTTATATACAAATTTATAATTTGCAATAACAAATTGATTATTTGTAATAACAAATTTATAATTTGTAATAACAAATTAATAATTTGTAGTAACAAATTAACAATGTGTAATAACATATTTATTATTTGTAATAACAAATTAAGAGTTTGTAATAACAAATTAAGAATTTGCCATAACAAATTAAGAATATGTAATGACAAATTAAGAAGTTCTATTTCAATGGCACTAATGGGCTTTCGTAGTATGGGCTAGGCGCGCTAGCGCTGTTAGCAGGCACCATATAGCATATCGCTGGTTGTATATAATCCCAGCTCCCATCATGTATTGCAATCATTAAAGTCTGCTATTGACCTTTTTCCAAATAGCAATTGCAAAGGATTGTGTGCGACGTTTTTGGCCACAGTAAAATGCCATTGACAGAAGCGACGAATACCAAAACTCTGCGGATGAAAGAAGTTTGTGCGAAAGCTCATTAGTGCCATTCAAGTAAAAAAAATAGTTTATTTGTTAAGCTATTACAAATCATTCTTGCCTTAAAAATGAAATTATTCATTCTTATTGAAAATAATTAATTACTATTACAAATCAAGCTTATCGCAAATTAATATTTTGTTTTTACAATTTTTAATTTGTCATTACTACACAAATAAATTGTTCATATAAAATTATTTTTTATTGTTAAAAATTATTTATTTGTCCGGATCATTGCAAAGTATTCATTTGTTATAAACATTAAATGGTAGGGACTAGCCTCCCACCTTGACATTTTTCTGGCAGTC
This sequence comes from Holothuria leucospilota, assembly GCA_029531755.1. NCBI lineage: Eukaryota > Metazoa > Echinodermata > Holothuroidea > Aspidochirotida > Holothuriidae > Holothuria > Holothuria leucospilota. The sequence goes on along the minus strand of CM055963.1, from coordinate 71,294,313 downwards.
AAGACAAATCCATGGCGGCACAACTCCCCATACGACAATTCCCACTAGCAGTGACGGAGGGCTATGCATGGCGGGCATGGGACACGCTCCCCACAACCAGTCGATTTTCAGATATTTTCAAAATTGTCTTAAAATGGACCAAAAATTCGTTTAAGCTATAGATTTCTGTAAGGGGTGAGATGAGGTGTGTTTTCGACTGAATGATGGATCTATTTTAATCATTTTCTATCACAAATCGTTCACAAACTTTCAAAATTATCGTAAATCCTTCCCAAACTATCAAACATTTCGTCCGCATGCTATAACTTCAACCTTCAGTTCATCCCAAATGTATTTGTTCAAAGGTACTGGTACAGAAGTTTACTGGCAATTCCGATGCAAACTTTCGGCGCGCTTAGCGCGCAACTATTCCCACGGTTCACTCTCCATGCCCGATGGCCATTACTGTGACTATAATGCAGTGAATTATTCTAGCGAGAGCTATTTCCCGAATACAACAGGTTGAAGTCCAACCCCATGCAGGCTTGCATCAAGACGGCGGTTATGTGACAATCTCATATTACGGACAATACCTGAAGCGTGAAGTACGTGATTGAACAGGGAGTTGCAACAGAAACTCCCTGATTTTAAGTATAGCCTATTACCTCACTCATTACACAGGCTTATCAAAGGCCATTAAGTGGCATTTTTGCTGTGGCCGGAAACGACGCACACCGAAAGTCTATCCCACAGTTCTTTGTAATTGCAATTTGTTAAAGGGTCTATAGTTGGAAGTTGTTCTCAGCTGGGGGTAATCATTTAACGGCCGTCCTGGGGGAGGAACCTCGTGGGGAACCCCTTAGCCAGTTATGGAGCATTTGATGATCCTTAGTTGCAATGCATGTTCTCGTATACGATGATATGCATGCAGAATGCTGAGAAACGTAGGCCCTAACCATAGAGCCACGACACTACTCTTTTATGAAATGAAGAGGGGGATTAAAGTGTACCTAAAGTCTAAAATTTCAAAAATATATGTCACAAAGCTTGAAAAATGCAATCAAATGGTCCAATTCCCGCCATCTTCACAGGACATTCCTGAGCTGAGATATAAAATGTTGAAGCTTATTCACTTAATTTAAATGGTGGATTGTGCAATAATTTGTGATGTCATTCTTGAAATACTCAGATTACAGTCTTTGTTGCTCTTTGTTTTTTCGAAAGCCGTTGTACCTTGTGCCAAAATGTGCTCACTATCTTACTGTTATAGGGTGGCTTGGCTATATAAGTCCTCTCCGTGCACATACCATGCAAGGGAATTGTAATTTTTTCAAGGTCGTGTAAACATCTTAATTTTAAAAGGAAACAAAGGCTGATAATGTGAGTTGTACAAGAAGGACTTCACAAGTAATTTCGTCATTCGATCCTCTAGGTCCCAAATTGAATTTTTAGATGTTTTGGTCCATTTCTCCCATATCTACTGATGTTTATTCTAAGCCCACAGATGGTCACCTCTACCTTCTTACTACCAGTGCCCACCCCATAAATTCGAAGAAGAGTATTCCTTACAGTATTGTTTTGCGCCTCAAGCGCATTTTTTCTAAACCAGAATACCTCCTTAAGAGATTCGAAGAATATGGTAGCTACCTTGTGAGTAGAGGTTACCACCCTGAATTTGTTGAGGCCCAGTTTAATAAGGTTTGGGACATCCCCTGTGACCGTTTATTAAGACCTCATGCTACACACAGAAGTTACAACAGCAGGCGCTTCCCCTTAATTGTTGATTTTAACCCCGCCCTACCTAATATAGGTAAAATTATCGCGAAACACCTCCCTTTACTCCATACCTCACCGTCACTTAAGAATCTTTTTCCTGAACCATTTACGTAATCCTAATATTAAAGATCATCACCGACCCATCGCTGGTCAAACTACCAGTCCTACACAAGGCTGCCATGCACAAATGCACGAGAAGGCGTTGTGACCTTTGTGCTAAGTTTCTTTTGCCTTCCACTAAGTTTCATAGTTCTAGTACTAATAAGTTTTATCCTATTGTTGACTCTGTGTCTTGCGATAGTCGTAATGTTGTATACCTTGCCACCTATGTCAAATGCAATGTGCAATGTGTTGGTTCTTCTTCCACAGAATTTAAAGTTCGGTTTAGAAACCACAAGTCTGATATGGTTAACGGTAGAAAACGTTGTGAACTAGTTACCCATTTCTCCAGTACTCCGCATTTTTTAAAAGACATTAAGTTCATCATCATAGAAAAAATTCATTCTTCTTCCAATTCGGAAGCAATTTTATGCAAACGGGAAGGTTATTGGATGGCCCAGTTAAGAACAATTCATCCTTTAGGCCTCAATAAAAGAAAAGAATTTAATTCTAGTAAAAGAATTTGTTTTCTTTAGCTTATCCCTTCTTTGACCTTTTACTTTCTCTTTTCGGTTGTCAATTGTCGTAATTGTTGTTTTCTTAAGCTTATCCTTTCTTTGACTATTTTACTGTCTTATCCTCTTATTGTTGTTTGCTTGGCGTGTTTTACTCTTCTGTTAAGGAATTTAACTCGACTTACCTTTTCTTTCTTTATGCATTTAGCCCATTTTATAAGTGTAGAGAATTTTATTGGTCGTGCAGTTGGCTGAAGAAGGCTGATAGGATAGCCGAAAGCTTCCAACCAACATCACTGTGTTTGTGCATTTTTTTCTTGGAACGTAGTTGAGTTTGGTATTTTCTACTCCATTTATCTGTGTATTACCTACTCTGTGAATCTTTAGAGATCCTACGTATCCTACCAGGCCTTCCCGTTGCAAACCAGTCTCACTCTAATATATATATATATATATATATATATTATATATATATATATATATATATATATATATATATATATATATATATATATATATATATATATATATATATATATATATATATATTTATATATATATATTCTTGTAATTCCAGACTTTAGGTCCACTATAAGTACATTTATTGAAAAAGTTTGATAAATTTTACGGTCGATAAATAGGAGGGTTTCGTCCTAACGTCCTAAAAAAGTGGGGTGGGGGGAGTATAGGCCTACTTTAGCCCATTTTTGGCTGGGTCAATACTCACAGCTCCTCTAATTGCTCAGCATACCTATGTGATATAGTTCATAATAGAACATCTCCCACTTCACTGATCTTCACCAAGCCGTGGAATAAGCGGCCCGGCAGAAATTGGTTAGTGCAGAGCCGCTAGTACTAGTAATAGGGGGCGGGGGGGGGGGGAGGTATATCATCTTGAGAAGGTGGGGAGGGGGGGGGGTTGATTTTACCCACCTTCTTCTGGAAAGGGGAGGGGACAAATCCCCCCTTTCCCCCCATTGGCAGAAACCCTGGCCTCATACAGGCCTGCTTTCATCAGTTTAGTCACCTTAAATGAATCTGTGAGTTTTTACTACATAGGGCTGTAATTTGGGTAGGATTGTAACACATGAAAATGCTCTTTTTTGGAAGTTTTTCTAAACATGATGAGTTAATGCTCAGTGTGGTGTTCAATGAAAAATGCACCTTTGCCTGCATACATTACTACATCGTCTAATGATTAAGAGGTGTCACTCAAAATTTCATATTAACAATATTGTCACTTTCAAAGCCGTCATTTAATAGCTGCCTCAAATCAGTATGAGGAAGCTGTTACTAATTACACACATCCATAATGTTGTTGCTGTCTTTCAGAGTGATAGTACCACCACTAAAAGTTATGGCTTGTAGCTGTGAATATATCTGACATGATGTGACAGATACCCTAGAGACTGGTATTCACTTAAATCACACTGTGTGTTGTACATGGGATTAAGATGTCATGATATATAGCACAGGACAGTGCATGACAGTACAGTAGACCTATGGTATATGGTACAGTACAGTACTGCATGGTATGGTATGCTACAGTACAGTGCAATGCATATTGTATGTTCACCAGGTTTGGAATGTTCAAAATCTGGGCTAAGTCCTTTTAACAAAGGGTGCATGAAATTAATGTTACTGGTGAAGCAGGTTATGTTACAATGTGACTTGAAATTTCATCCATATCTTGTGAATTTGGCATTTCAATGGCATTTTAGGTAAAGAAGAGTAATAGCGATTTGACTGCCGGTTCAATGTAAATTATGAATTGAACTAATGGTGGATAAATAAAAGAAGTGCCTTAAGTCTAATTAGACACTTGTAAGATGTTGATAGCAGGATATGTTTTGTGACATCACAGAGATACAGTACCATGCACATCAAGTTTACGTGGTGACTCTACAAGAAATCTGCTTGGTATGCAGAACAATTTTAGGCATGGGTGTTAGTCCTGAGGTACTTCTTGTCCACATGGAAAGCGTGGGACGGTCTGTTAGCTTATGTACAGTAGGGTAGTGTTGCCATAAAATCTGAGCTATCCTGCATATGTGTCAAAATGGATGTCTAACATAAACTTATTAAGGGGTTACCTTCTTGCCTTTGTGCACACAGGAAACCACATGATCTTGCATATTCAGTGTCTAGAGTAGCAAGTCTTTCATGTTCATTGGACAATTTTTGTGTTAGTTTCAGTTTCTAATCGCTTGTCGTCTGCGGTGTTAAAGTTACTACAGAAGGCAGTAAAAATTACATTTTTTTTTTATCTACAGGTACTTATTGTTGTACAGGTCTCAGGTTTTGCTTAATATGAAGGTTTCAAGTTTTGCCTAAATATGAAGAGATATGCCCTCATTATACTAACTTTTTAAAACACTTGTGAAGTACAGCCTGGACAATTTACAAGTTAATGTCATTATAATACTGTACATTGCTTGATAATGATACATTAAAGGAAGAAAGCAGTCACCCCAAGTTTATTTTCAAAAATCGTCTTAATCTTACAAATCTCCTTACATTTTGCTCACAAGAATTTGTCATATATGTTTTAGCATAAAAACTGAATTTTAAAGGTAAACCAAGGAGTTATTCTGCTCATTAATTTAATAAATATGAAACAAAAACATTGTACTGTTATCGATAGTCCTGAGCCATTCCTGAATAAGGATGATGGGGTGCACTAATTTAAATTGGGGGGGGGGGAGGACTGCATTTTCCATTTAATATAATGCACTGTGCAGTATGCATGTGTATGCCTTTTCCTTTCAACACACATTTCATACCTTTCATATTGCACTAGGTCTCCTTTACAAAATGAGACACTGGAATTCTTCATCATACAGTAAATACATGGCATTAGTTCATATTATATGCATAGGTGTATTTTCACGGTTGATTGTGTCATAAAAGATTGTTAGTGAGAATGTGTTTTGTGATGTATCGTTTTCAGTGTTTCTACTCTAATGCCATGGCCTTAAATTATTTACCTAAAGTCTCTTTAAAAACATTTTGAGGTGTCTGTCACTGCAAAACTAAGGTTGTAAGCTTGTGCTGTTAATGATTTACAATGTTTTCAAACATTTTGAAATGGTAGGAGAGGACTGTGCAGTGTGCATACTTTCAAAAATGATGTGATCTTGTGAATTAGTTGCAGCTAGAGGAACAATACATTAACAGTTTCTGCAAAGATTCGGCTTGAAAAGTTATTTTTGCTGTCCTTCATCTAAGAGATAGGGATGTGGTAATCTAGTAACATTTAGTTTGATAAGATTGAAAGACAGTTTGTGTCTGATTGTTTCTACAGAGCAAAGTATCAACGTTTGAAATCTGGCCAAGATTCAAGAGAAGAGATTAAACCACCTTCATTTGATGGCGGTAAATATACTTTGGAGGACATTTTACATATAGACTTTATCAACTTGTTGCTACCCCCATGAAGTTTGGCACAAAAACTCAATAGAAACTTGTTGAAACTTCAAGCTAAGTTTATCAAACTATCCATCTATTATTGAAAGTTCCAGAAAATGTTGATTGGAACTGTACTTAGCAGAGCTATTGGCAGCAGCAGCAGCCTATTAGACCATTCATGGTTACGTCACTGGTAGGCATTTGTTGACATAGACTATGCACAAGAACAGATGCATGTATGTTAGGTGTTGCGTGTATGAACGCTGGTGCGATTGCAGGCAGAAAGTAGGCAAATGAGAATTTACTTCTCATTGTGATGACAGTGTAAGCATGCCTTAACAACTCTTTTGCCAACCAGCCGTGATGTCATTTGTTTGTAAACATAAATTAGGCTTACATAACAACAAACAGGCTTGTGTACAAGCAGTTAGCAACCAGAGTTCACAATGGATGACTGTACTTTGATTGACTTAAAAGTGAACGAGTATATAGTAAGATGATTTGAACTAGTACGCTGTTGAAGGTCTTTCAAGACCTTCAACAGCATACTTGTTCCAATCATCATACTAAGTATGGATTCCCATCGTTAAGCCTTTCTACTTACTTGAACAAGTACAGCTATACTTTCATTGTAAGCCACTCTGATTGGTCCATGACTGTGCAGGTTAGTGAAATGTGAGATGTTACAGTGACAAAATTGCAGAGCACTCTACAGATAACAGGATGTAGTATTCAAGTCCATCACAATAGTGTCCACAGCAGAATGAATCAGCTAGTTACAGACCTTTGTCTGGGATATGTCAAGGACAGCTGTTTAAATGGGAGGAAGGGCTTGAAACAAACTCATATACGTAGGGGGCTTTTAATTGTGTGTGTGATAGGGTGTTCTTCACTTCCATCTTCCTTCATAGTGAAATATTTTGAAAATGCAGTGTAGCCATGTGATCTTTGATGAAGTGTAAAGTGATACCTTAATTGAAGGTAGCAAGTGATTGTAAAATAAACCTTTCTTTGTGTCTCTTTCAACAGAAGAAGGAGGGGAAGAGGAAACAGCTCTTTCACCAAACAATCAGATCAACTTTAAACAGAGTAGACAGTTGCTAAGGCAGTAAGTTTGTCATTTCATTGTATTGCAGTAATTCATTTTACAGATGTAGACTCACCACCTATAATTTGCCCTAATGGTAGGTTAGGCTGCACGTTGGGGTACAGTGTCAAAAGAAGGCTGGGTTGTTGTCTTACTGCTAGTAAAGCATTTATAATAAGTATTGCAAGCTAAGCATACCCCTACCAGCAAATTTTGTGAATTATCTAAGATATGAAGAGTATGAGCCTCAAAATGGGAGACAACTCCTGTACCAAGTGCTATGTTTAATGTAATGGAAGAGAATCTTGACACACTCTCAGCACTTCAAATATGATTTTTGTCAATAATATATGAAGGACATCCATGCCTCTGTGATAAATTCTTGTAATCTGATGCACTATAAACATGCCCTTTGATTCTTTTCTGAGTGTGTAATTTATCAAGAGAGAGTTAAATATCAAGAGAATTGTTGGCTGACTTAGTGACATTCAGTACATGGTTCAATACAACATTGCTTGTGTAATGAATCACCAGCCTCTTGAGAGATGCCATTAAAAATACTGCGTACTGTCATTAATATTCGTGGTAGCCCTACCACTGCAGTTGTTGGCCATGTTGTAAGGTCAGTTTAGTAATATGTACCACATAACTGTGCTCAAGTGCTAGACTGCAGCTGGTAAAGGGAAGAAGTTATTAGCCAGTGCCCTCACTGAAATTGTTGCAGTTTGTCAGTTATGGGAGGATAGTTTGAATTAAAGCAAAGGTCAGTAACAACATTTTATAGGCACTGTGAAAAATGGCAGTGTAGTGAAATTTTGTAATTAAATGTTATTATAATAATCATAGATTTGGTTCCAGGAAAACAGTTTTTCTTCAGTACCCAAAGTGTATCAGTAAACAGTTTTAAAGCTTTTGGAAATAGGTATTGATATTCAAACATCATGGGAACACAATGACTCAGTGACTACAAGAAATGGAAGCTCAAATTTGTTGGACGTATGACATATGTTAAACTTTTTCCAAGTAAATTAGTTGCCATTTATTTGTGTGAACAGGGTCTGAGAAACAATAATGTGTTTGCCTCCCTCATATTTGCCTTAGCAGTCTTTCCTAGAAGGTTTTATGTTGTTTTGCAACCAATATGTGATGTATAATTCTGATAATCTGAGAAGTCTTCCCTTATGCAAATAAAAGGGATAAAAGGGAGTGCCAAGTTCAAATATTGCTCAGTTGGAGGCCATAATGTAATGGATGTTTTTGGGATTACTTTAAAGAGCTGCTATAAAGTCAAGTAATGAGTCATTATCACTTTTATTGGAAGAAATTACAGAAAAGTATTTCTTTGTTTCTTTATCATTCTCTGCTAGGTAAGCTTCTGGGATCTATGCTTAGTGTAGGGCTATTGAAAAATGTCCATTAAGAGGTTTACTGCTGCAGTGAAATTGATTCATATCATGTAACTTGATTCAGCCATAATTTTGTAGACCTATGTATTGAACTGCTCCTACTCTTTGGGCTGTGACATCTCCCAACTCCTCTCAGTGGGTGTGCAGAGACTAGAAGAGAATCTGTGGTAGAGACAGAAAGAGTGTGTCCTTGTTTACATTCCATTAAAAACAGTGTAATCTATACTGCCATACCAATTAAGTATTAGCTGAACAAAGTACATATGACTCATTGAGCTGTGGTTCATAGTTGGATGAAAGTTAGTGAAAGGAAGGAGAGCTACGCTATTGTTAGGAAGATGTGATGTAGCGGTAATTAGGTGACAAATGTTTCATGAAAAGTGATACATTGTGTCAGGGTAGGTAAAAGCAACACTTGAGAATGCATGTGTAATATCACACGCTTAAAACAACCAGTGAAATTCCATGTTGTATTTTCCTGCTAAATTACAGATGTCACAAATGGCACAACAGACCACGGGATGAAATGTTGAAAGATTTCAACTAGAAGTCTTGAATGTTCCACTTATCCCCACTCCCCTACAAATCCTGTGATGTTTTGTACTTTAATGTTAGGTACACAGAGCTGATATCCTGTATTCTGTCAGCAATTTCAGAAGTGGTTTATTTCTGCAGGGAGTGTAAGAAAATCATAATTCCAATTTTGGGACCAATTCAATGAGCTTAACGGATATGATTGTGACAGACTATTTAAGTTGAAAGATGTGGTCTGTGTTATTATCTAATCTTTGGTTGAGATGTAGAGAGAATGTTAGCATTTAAAGGAGTGTGCACCTTGAGGCTAAGTGAGCACAGGATATTGTCAGTTTTGCAGACACATAGCTAATATCAGACTTTATCAGGACGTGATGTAACAAGGCATGCCAACTAGTGCTCAATATCAACATTTGTATCTTTGGTCAAGTTCATTTTTATGCTTTAATGCAAAGGTATAAAATAAATCTGCTTTTCAATTGGTTCATTGTAAGCCCTAGTTTGTGGAATTACATTTTGAGTAGAAGAGCATTAGAGTGATATGAGTAGCAATGGCTTTGACCATACTATCGTTGCTAGTCCTCAAATAATACCATGATGTCTTAGTAATTGAAAGTTGATGTACGTGAGCTTCACAGGCCTTTCCATTATATCCAGTTTGTCACACAGGTGGTGTTGTGTGAGGCTGGTGGTGTGTATCTTCAATGGGACTGGTAATGATTATACAAACCTGTCAGAAGTTTGTGCCATTTAACAATGTCATCAAGTGAAGATGATTTTCTCATACTTTTAAGGTATCTTCAAGAAATTGGTTACACAGACACAATCCTTGATGTGAGGTCCAATCGAGTTAGGTCACTACTTGGACTTGCTCCTAATGACCAGACCATTCCTGGTCTGGAAACAAATGGTCAAGGCGGAGATAGCTTAGTGAATGGAGACAGCCCGGTGAAGCCTAGCCGTCAAGTGGACCAGGTCAAGAGGTGAATGCATTGTCTATGTTGGTTGTGCCATTAAGCTGGTACAGCTGTCCTCATAGGTCTTCCTATATTGTTAGGGAGTTTTTTGGTGTGTTTCAATCATACTCAAGTAGAAAACCTTACCTAGGGCTACAATAATGTAGCAGTAGGCATCATCGTTAGCTTCATAAGTTCTGGAGCTGAGAATCAAACTGGCATAATGTATTATGTTGAGTGTAATTTATGTAGCAATCAGTAATCCACTGATTAGTTCTTCCACGTATCTGTTGCTCTGAAAACTTTGATGGAATATAAATAAATCTATTTTTAAATTATTTTAGGATGGTGGGCTGTTATGGGTGTGTACAGTGGATACCCTGGACCTTTTGCATATTTATATCCAAGTTGCTTTGTCCAAAGAAAATAGCTAAGTTTGTTTTATCTATTTCCATTATACATAAACGTTACAACCTTCTAGCAGGAAATATGTTTAAACAGTCATTTGATGCTACAGTTCCTGATTAGATACTGTAGTTATATGTGTACCTGTTTTAACACATTAATGTTTGAATTTGTTGGAATAATTAAATAACATTAACATCTGGTTGGCTGGGTCATTTCATTCTCATTTTAAGTGGCTCTCTAGTGAGTACTATTAATGTTTTCTAGAGTGAAGTGTTTGACCCTTTGTACTTAAAGGTTGTGTGACATGCCACCAAACAGAGCTGTTTCACTTGCCAGTTTAAGAATTAAGTCCTCCAGTGAAAGATCCGTTGAAATTATTTAAATGTCTTTTACTGTTCTCAAAATATACGTCTTCTAAGTTCGATGGTTGCTGAAGAAACTCGTTGCCTATGCAAAAATAATTATGTGGAGTATTGCACAGTGTAAAACTTCCTTTGTTAACCCTATATAAATTATCTCTTAATTACTGACCAGATAGATTACCGTTTGTTGAGTTATATCAATGTTTCCGAAGGAAAGACTTTTAACTTTCATAATAAACCCCTCAGGGGATAACAATGCTACCAGTGTCCTTGAAATTAAGGTAGAAAAAACAAAGGCTAACGTGAGCAATATATAGTATATCCATCTTTCGATGTCACTTATTTGCGTATTTAGCTCATGTTTATTAATGATACAAGGGTGAAATAGAAATAACCCTGTAAAATGGTCAATATTTGATGGATTGTAATGGGTAGTGTGGCTATTTTCTTCATATTTAATGCTTTTTTCATCAAATATCCAACTATGTTATTTGCATGTCACACGAACTTTAAAGTAAATGAAGTTGTATAATAGTTATGTACATTTAATTTTCATAAATAGGAAAACAGAAAAGAACAACCTACAGAATACTTTACCTGATACTGTTCTGGACAATGTACTCCCTTCATTTGATTTCTTGCCTGGTGAGGATGAAGATATTGAGAATGATTTGGAAGGAACAACAGTGGATGGATCTGAGGAGAGGGGTAAAATGTCCACCATTATTAAAAAGAAGAAGGTAACTTGATTTGATATTTTGCCAATTCTGTAGTGTCATGATGCAGTAGATAAGTAGAGACTTATTGAAGAAATCTGTGTGATATTCATAGAAGTATTGTGAATATTTGTCAACTGATACAGGATATCCAGGGAACCATCACTAGCTACAAGTGGCCGGAACCAAATGAATAGGGAAATGCAGTATGTTATTGTCATAGCAGTGGTCTAGTCCGCTATAAGCACGGGATTGTGCCCCACCATTGTTTTACACTGTTTGTTTTAAAAATGTATCACACCAACCTAATTAGAAGCTTTAGCCTGTGATAGTTCAGTATTGTTATGTATTAGACATTTGAAGGTAATGGCCTTACTAAGCTGTGTAACAAACAGGATGAGGAAAGACTACCATTTAGCCACAGACTTGCTCAATTACAAAGTAAGAAAAATTATACCACAGATGGCAATAATTGGTTTAATTGCTTTTAAATGTCCTTGTCTTGGTAATGTGTATGCAGTAAAGTTTATTATCTGGGAGGGATTGCTAAAACTTTGTCACTTTTAGATGTCATCTCGATTGTATAAGAGGTTGACCAGCCTACTAGTTAATGTCATTGAGTGAAAGAACTCTGAGATATGGCTGTAGTGATTGCATGTTTGACATATTATTAATCATGGGTCATCTTACAGCCGGTGGTTGGAAATGAGGGTATGGCAGGCATGGAGGATGGATTCCCTGATCCTGAAACAGAAGATGCCCTCAATGAATTTAACTTTCTTAATGATCCTCAAGAAGGTGCAGGTGAAGCCCAGACATCTGGTGAATGGGTTTCAGGTGGGTACATTTGTAGTCAAGTCCCTGCATTTGTTTGACTGTGAGAATGGAAATTGTAGAGGAAGGTAGATGGTTGCCTTTGATTTTTTTTTAGCTCACACATGTACACAGTACATGTGTGAGGTTATAAAATGGGGCAGATGGCGTCAACTTTTCAACAAAAAGTCTTCTTCTTTTTGATGTGAGGAGATTTTGGGCTGAAATTTTGGGATATGATTGTTTGTCAGCAGAGCATTAATACCTACCTATTTGCATTCCATTATAGGAAAGTTAAGTTGGGTTTTAAAGCTGTTTTTGTAGAGTGGAATTCACTGTGCCTGCTGAACAGTTAGCTGTTTATCCATTGTACTGATAGCAGTATGCCTGGTTTTGTGTTCAGTTGTTATCTTGCAAATGGATATGCAGGCTGTTTGAAATTCAATCCATCAACACATGAGTTTTGTTCATCAAGTGACCTCTACAGTCTGAAGCAACTCTGTGGTCAGTGTGGCTTACTACATGAAAGGAAATAGGCTTAACTTTTAATTGTGGGGATATCTCCCATTCTGTTCTGTTCAATTGAGTTGGTCAAGTCAAGTAATTGCAATTTAACTGTTTTGAGTTCAAGTGCAGTAGGAGCTTTTTGAGAGTCTGTTTTATTTTGATCAGTGCAACCCATGCAGTGTTTACTTGTGGAATCGAAGGTGCGATTAAATGTACTTTGCAATACTTGAACAGTTTACAGGTACATCATACAAACTTTTTTCAGTCTTGCTGCTAAGAAAAGTGTGTACAGCCTTTGCAGGCTTACTTGATATGAGAAAATATGCAGTGATATTTGTAGCTATCTGTCATAAAACTATGTCAGATGCAGGTTTACATTCCTTAAAGGGAAAATTGTGTTTGTAAGACTTTTTATTCAACCTATCCTCTTCTATATACGGCTAGGTCCATTTTGATGAAAGAGAGGTAACAGGGAAAGCAGTTCTACCCAGTGAGCACTGATTAACAAGTAATTAACCTTTTTGTGAAAACTGATAAATTTGTTCACCCAAACAATTATGCATGCAAAACCACACCTTCTTCACCCCTGATTTGAAATCCACCAATCAAATCCATTTTATCACGTATGTCAGACAATAACAGACGCCTTCTACGGCATGTGCAAAATGTTCGTAAGCCTAAATTACGAACTGCTGAGAATTATTGCTACATTGTCTGTATTGAACTGCAGTAAGTATACTACGGGGTTTTACCACCTCCCTTGCATACTATTCACAAAGTAGGCTACTGCAATTCGAATTGAAGCCCTTGGTCCTTAGCAGGTTGCTTCGCTCTCGAAAGAGTAGGATGTAAAAGAGATTTTTGGTGCTTAACTGGTACTATCGGTTTAGGCCCTAGTAGAAAACGAAAACTACGAACCTGTGATGCCACTCGAAAAGCATTACGAAATATCCTTCAACTGTTCAACAGATCATGGAGTTGCTGCTCCAAGGTAGTACTTCCATGGATAAAATACCATTTTTGAAACGTCCTGTGAATGGTGCTGACTGTGTGAGAGGTGAACTGTATGGTGAACCAGGGAGATGACACTGCATGGGTGGGCTGCAATATATCCCACAGTAGTGCACAGGCCGTCCAGAAACTGCTGTGATAGTTCGTTGTGAGCATGAAGCACAGGGTTAGCAAGGTCAGCAAGAATTGGGTAATGGGTGTAAATATGACCCCACATAACCGCTCTGAATATGCAGCAATACAAAATGTTGTAAACGAGGTTTATCGTTGGATAATGAGCTGTTTCGACCAGAAAATAGTTGCTTCTTTTTGTCCGTAGTTCGTGAGATTAGTGTTGATCTGCTGCCAGTTATTTGTAATTCATGTTTGGAGAGGGGAAAAGACCACAGTGGGATTACATTAATGTCATTTTGTGATATCTTTTCAAACGCAATATTTGCCTTTAACACATTTGTGATTTTACAGATGGGTTTTGATTTCTATTAATTATTATGCTCCTCTCTTTCCTCCCGTTTGCCTTTGTAAGGTAAGGAGGTTTTTTTGGAAGCAGATGAATAGATGATAAAATTTGGTTTTGTGAGTTTCTATTTTTAACACACAAGAGAAATTGTGTGAGCTACACAACAGCATTGCTGTTCTAGTTTTTTTGGCATGATACAAAAGCTGGGGTAAAAGAGACAATATACATAGCAGAGAAAATCTGTATCGCCCTTATACATCATCGCTTCTCTTTTGCTCATCCAGACAGGCAACTGAGAGTTTAGCCAAACTCAGATAAAGGAAATGTCACTTATATGAAATAAAAACTTGAGAACTTTTGTTAGAAATGACCATCATGTTCATAAGCTTTGTAATTGAGGTTAGTAAGAGACACTACAAATAAGAAGTGTTAGGCTAGTGACATTTTTGGATCAGAGGGACTTACTGGAAACTGAGACATCTGAAAGAAAGGCAACATCTGTATGGCTGGAAAAGATTTATTGTTTTGAAAGTTATGACAATTTTTTTATGGAACTTGTTCATGGTGCTTCATTTATCATTGCCAAACAGACAAGAAAGATATGTCTCCTACTAATGAAGATTGGCATATAGACCAGAGTATGCTGACAAAACTGAAGGAAGACTATAAAAAGGCTAGGGAAAGGGGGAAGAAATATGTTCAGAGTAAGTCCTGGTATTTCTTTGTTCAAACTTATATTTTATATGAATGTGCAACCTCTGTAGTTTTATACAGACTAAAAGTTCTGCCATATTTATATCAGATCATTGATACTTGCACTATGCATGGCTGTGTTCATGAACTGAAGAAAGGAAGTTTGTAAGACATCTGTGTGGGACTCTTCAAAGTGATGAGTATTTCTTTTGTTCTATTGTCACATTTTTCATCAAGAACTTTATAAATCAGTGCAGTGTTACAAAATTAGAGTTTTAATTCACACAAGTCTGTTTTCTTACCAGGACCATCCAAAGCAGCATTACAAGATATGTTGAGTAATCTTGGTGGGGAAGAATCAGTACCACCCCCTAGTACTACTCCCCCCTCTAGACCTCGTCCTGTTGCGGCGATTGACCTCACAGATGAACCTGGTAAGTCTGCAACCTCAAAAGTTGATTTCTTTCTAAGGCAATATTCCATCTTAAATATGAAAGAATGATCTGACTCATAGGTGGATTGACTATTAGTCTGAATGCATGGTTGTTCAGAGCAAGAGCTGGATTTGGTAATCTTTATTTCAGAGAGATGCTGCAGGGATGACCAACATTGGTCATTGAAAAAAAGGAAGAACAATGATTAATTAAGCTCATAGATTGCTTGTTTATATTTTGTTATTCCTGAATATACTTTACAGTATGTACTTCATGTATTGGAGAGAATTGTTTACTTTTGGCATACCATTTGCATGGCATAGCATGTCTGGTCCTAATCTCACACAGATACTCCAGTGTGAGTCTCAAAAACAATTGCTACTGGCTGATCCAACTTGGTTACTCAAGTTTAACCACTGCCAAAGAGTTCTTCTTGCAGATGTTATTAAAAGACATAATGGAAAGTGAATGTGATAACTTTTAAAATTCCCTTCTTTTGTAATACAGACATACCTCCAGGAGGAAGAGTTGAAGCAAACCGTCCACCAATCATGGGCATAGGAGATGAGGAGGCAATTGAATCAGCTTTAGGGCTTGGTGAGCTGGCAGGACTCACTATAACCAATGAAGCTGATGTTTTAAACAGTGGTTATAATGTAAGCAGCTTGTTGGCTTTGATATTGTTACCAGGGTTACCATAACAGTGGATGGTTTCTAACTCACTGTGTATCAAATATTGTGTAAATAGAGTAATTTGATTATGATGGCATAAACAATGACAGTCATGACTGCGTACATGTTGTTTATGAAGACCAACGTAAATGTGACTGCTCATCTAAACATTGCTCTGTATCAAAACACCTCATACATATTGATGAGTGGACAAATTGTGAACATTATCATAGAGTTATCCTACCTGCTTGCATTCTTTTTAGTTGTCCCCATTAAATATTACTGTGGCTGCCTCATCACAAACTTCATGTATAAAAAAATAGAGAGCCCTCAGTGAGATCAGCAGTCTTGTGTCTGGTGTGTCTGACATGTGTGCTGCCCCCTGTGGACTGGGGGTTGTAGAATATGCCCATGGTATTCCCCACCTGTCGTAAGAGGCAACTAAAGGGAAGGACTTGAACCGTATTTGAACTGTATTTGAAACCGAACTTGAACTTGAACCGTGTTTGAACTTTACCTTTTTGTCTGGCTGACACATTCGTGTTAGTGTGTCCTTAAATCCCATATAACTAACTGACATGTATACTATTGAGGGCAAGTTGTAAATAAGAAGAATTTGCATTGTAATGGGTAAATGCCTGTGTTTGTATATTCAGAGTTTCATCGCTGCATTGTGCAATCCAGATTTGACTGTTTACTGCTTCATAATAGATGAAAGTGTGTAGTCATCTTTTCATCAAAATTGCAGTAGAATTTTGCATTTTAGAGTTGAATGTACTTGCACTGAATGGTTAACAAAACATTACATTACAGGTAAATATTATGGTGGATTGAACACTCTTATCCCAGTCGTGGGTATGAATTTCTGAATCTTGAAGCGATTAAGTAGATGGAAATATTTATTTCTGTCTCAACATTTTGATTTACAATGGTATGTTTTGAAGAAAAACTGCCAGGTTCCATGTAGGTGTTATTAAACATCAGAATATTGGTATAAACTTGTGATTTACAATAATCTTACATTTACAGCAAAATTCAGCTAACAAAGAAGCTTTTCGCAAAACTTGGACCCCGAAGTACACTTTAAGGAGTCATTTTGATGGAGTACGTTCATTGGCTTTCCATCCCGAAGACACGGTTCTCATTACTGGATCAGAAGACCACACCCTCAAACTTTGGAACCTTCAGAAGACTGTACCTGCCAAGAAGTAAGTTTTAACACTTGCCATATTTGAAGTCATTAGTTCAACCAGGTAATTTTAAGCAAGTTTTACATAAATTTGTAAGGTGCCTTACTCTGTAAAAAAAAAGCTGTTACTGATGCGCTTGGGATTCCTGAGAGGTTAAACTGTTGAGTCACCTAAAAAGGCTTGTGGCTATTGCAGTTTGGGATTCTGAGGGGGTAAGGGTATGGAGTTACTGGCTAGTGACTTTTGCTCAAAGTAGGTAGTTTTATGGGAGACTTTTGTCAGTATACTATCCATTATGTAATTTACTGCAGAGTATGTAAATTTAAGGATACTTTACTGTTGAAGGGTCACTATTGTAAAGTTGTGGTCTTTCTTGCTGTTTTGGTATGACAAGTGTTCATTGAACCATGCATAACCATTACACAATAGGTACATACCGGATGGATGGAAATACATTGGTTAGAGCATATAGATAAGTTTGCTTCAAGGAGAACTTGTTGTAATTTAGTATAGAGTTCAAAGCTTACAAGCACTGTTTGATGATTGGTTGACTCGGGTACAGCAGTATGCAGTCACAACAGTAATGTTCCACACAACATTTTGGTAGAGAGTTACATGAAGAAGGTATAATAAGTATTGGATGAGAAAGATTTGTTTTACTGTCCTTGAAGCTGTGAGAGTCATGTCCCTTTGTTTCTCTTTTCAGGGCTGTATCTTTAGATGTTGAACCAATTTACACCTTCAGGGGACACATGTAAGTACCCTGCTATTGTTGTTTGAATAGCTTGGGTAAGTCTCCATTGTATATAGAGGGATTTCAGTCATGTGACTTTAACCAACTAGATGCAATTTTGAAGGGCAAGATCGCGCATCTTTTTTGTTTTGAAGGGCAAGATTGCGCGTCTCTTTGGTTTTGATGGGCACGCACCCATTGTGTCACAGTAGTATCTATGGTTATGCCGTGCATGTGAGCTGTAAATTTGCTTACTGCGTGTGTGTTTTGCCCTTCAGTGCCTGGGAATCATTTTGTGTGACGTCACATGAAATCCCTCTATATTACTCTGAGTTCATTCTTCACCTTAAGGGGCAGTATTATATTGTAGTTCAGCTGTTATGTCATGGAAACACAAGTTTCATTACTATGATTCAACATGTCTTAACTTCAAAAAAGGAGGACTTTCAGGTTGTTGTAAAATGTATTCATTAAAACTCCTACATGTCACTACAGTTTGGTGGATTTCTGTCATGAAAGCTGGAATTCAGTCATCAAATGTTTTCTATATATATCAAATAAGTACAGTAAAACCCTATTTATCCCAACAGGTCGGGACTGAAAGTATTTTGGCATAACGGAACAGTTTAGATAAACAGGTTTTCAAGTTTTGAAAAGTACTCAAGTACTCTGCATTGAGTCACCAAGGAAGAGTGTCAAAGCATTTTCTAATAATTTTGATACAGGGAGAAAAATCATAAGTAAAATACCCAAAAATATTCCATTATTGTTTTTTTTTGAGGATGATATGACCAATGATTTTTTAGTCATCTAAAACCTGGAGATTTTATTCCCAAAATTGGAGCCTATGGTCTCCTGAATAGCTGATGCTTTTTACACATTAAATGTGTGCATGTGTTGGAGGGAAGCTCCAATGATATTGAAAGGTATCCAGAATAAGAATTTGGCATGCATTTTCAAAAAGACAGGAGATGTGCAGAAGACCCTCAGACTGACATTCACAGCATGTTTGTAAGTTCTACTGTTGTTATTTGTAAGTATGAAGCCCACTATGATATTTACTTTTCAGAGTTACTGAAATCTGGTGTTTTTACTATTAAAACGTGTCTAATAGGGAGAATATCTAGCCTACAATGGACTCATGTCTCCCTGCAAGAATTTCAAAACAAGCTCACCTGATTTTCTTCCAAATTTGACAGAGTTTTAAACCATTTTTGTCTGCCCAGATGGGTGCTGCTTTATATAGAATGACACCTTACTGTGAATGCACAAAAGTAGAAGAATTAGTGCTATTCCGCTGAAATTTACATTGAGTTTTTGTCCTTTCAATTCACTGACGCTTAACGAATACTGACGTAATTGTGTTGAATAGTAGTCTGGTGAAATCTCAATGCCAGTTCAGTTAAACAGGGCCTAGAATTTATGGGGTTCGTATAAATTGGGTTCATGTAAATGGGGTTTTACTGTGTAACAGGTCAGTGATGGAGGAAACAATAGCTGGTTTGGAGGTGTTGTGTAGATTGTCAAACCATTCTACCCTGTCTACCCTTCACCTGTCTAAAGCTTTCATCTATTATACACAGGTATCATTCACAGTCTGTGAAAGCCAAGTGCTTACCATCAGTAGTGTTGCACAAATGTGCACTCTCCACTTTAATTATTTTACATTGTCTCCTACAGAGGTCCAGTTCTGTGTGTAGCTGTGGATACTAGTGGAGAACACTGTTTCAGTGGTGGCACGGACGCTGCAATAAGATATTGGAATCTCCCAGATTCTAACTTAGATCCATATGACTCCTACAGTAAGTATCACAACCCTTATGACTTTGACAGCAGGTACTGGGATACCTTTGTTCATGTTTATATTCTGCGACTACGCTTTATTTTACTTTGAAAATTTTGTTGGTCCCTGTTTCATTGTAAGTTGGTCTCTTCTTTGCAGATCCAAGTGTTCTAGCTGATACTCTTGTTGGTCATACAAATGCAGTTTGGGGTTTGGAATATGACGGCACCAAGAACCATTTACTTTCTTGTTCAGCTGATGGGACAGTCCGTCTGTGGAATCCTCAGAATAAGTCTCCATTACTGAACACATTTACAGCAGAGGATGGTATGTACATCAGTTGTGATACAATCTTGCATAGTTTATTTTTGGACAGTGTCTTCTGTCATTGCTGTGTAGTGTTATCTCATCATACTTTACAACATGTAATAAGTAATGATATTGCAACATTCTGCTGCAGGGAATGTTTCTCCATGTTTTACTCATAAGCCTTTTTCCCCCACAGCTGACCTTGGCACCCCAACTACAATTGATTTTGTGAGGTGTGACACAAGTCAAGTTGTGGTTGGTTATACCTCTGCTGATGCAGTGGTTTATGACCTTGAAACAGGCAAACCAATCCTGACACTTGATGGCCGAACATTATCAGGTGAGAGTGAGTTAAGATTGACAGATGTCAACTGCTATCTTGGGAGGGGGTTACTGAAACCAGCTGCCTTATCTTAATGTTCTAGCCAAATGTATTAATGAAAGTGAGGCTCTTTTCCTCTATTGTTTAAAGATTGTATGTTACATGACTCTCTTTAGAAGGCCTTAAAAGAAAATAATATGTTAGAGTTTGTGTGAGATTACAGTGAACAATGAAAAATCACCTAGAATTATGTATTTATAACATTTCTTGACTCTGTTAAGCTTCAAGAGCTTATTTTATTGTTTATGAATAACAAAACTGGTAGGTCAAATCTGAATAAGCTACTGCTAGGCATCTATTGTGTTATTTTGTAGTTAAAGACACTCTTGGTGTAATCATATGATATATTTGTGGGTTTCCTTACAGAGAATTTGTCCATATCACAGCAGTGATACATTTACTGTTTGTATTTATTTCATATTTTTCTTTCTCCCCCCAAGATTCATCAAATGCACAGATTAACAGAGTTGTCAGTCATCCTACCCTTCCTATAACCATCACAGCGCATGAAGATAGGCATATCAGATTCTTTGACAATACATCAGGTTTGTAATAGATGCCTCCTTAATACATTTTTTACATCATTGATCAAAGCCCGCAGCTTCAATTGTAGGGACTGCTGTTTTGACGTGGGTACGGGGCGAGACTTGTGAATACCACATTGTGTATTAACACTCACTCAGTATTGGGTATTTGTATGATCGCCACCAGCTATGCAAATCTTTCCATAACTGTTACACTTTGTATGAACCTTTCATGGAAGCAAACCTTGCCCATCCACGTATTGAATAGTTGTGCTGGGGATATCTGCAATTTACCGTGTAATTTACCGGCTTGAGCACTTCTATTTGAGAAGAAGCCCAGTTGGGTTAGATTGATAGAAATTGAAAAGAACGATTCTGAAAGCTCCCAACTGCAAATATATGCTAGATGGTGGCATATTTGCTATATAAGTAAAGTTATGAGTTTCATGTTGGGAAATTTGACAAAATATAATGCAATTTAAGGCATTTTACATTTAATAAAGGGAAGTTAAATTTTGATATGTGGAATTGTGTTACCTTTACATATGCTGCTGGTAATTGTATATGTTCTTTGACATGCATGTAATATAAGGAGCATCTTTAGCAGGGAGCTGCTACAGTAGTATAATACCATGAGTTGGCCACTTAAAGTGTATTGTATGTGGACTGACTCAAGGTACTGATCGACTCAAAGTCTACAGCATAGGCCTATTAACCTGTCTGGACTTGGTATTTGAGTATTCAATTACTGCATTTAGCCTGTAGTAACAAAGGATACAGTAAACTGTCACATGGCTGTAGAACCATGCATGCACACCTCATACCGAGTGCAGGCCAAACTAGATGGGGCCCCAAACCTAGTGTCTACTGTTCACTTTGTTCCCTGCACTAGGCCTGGGCCAACTGTTCATGTTACTATATTTCTGACTTGTCAGCACTGTGGGGGTGCTGCTTCGGTACTCAAATCTCTACGTTCATGTACTTTTTCTTCAGGTTTCCAGTCAACTCTTATTGTTTCAATTATAATTCACGAACAATACATTTTAATGGGCTTTGATTTGTTCTTGCCTGCAAGCACATACATTTTAGTTTTTTTTTTGTCTCATTTATTTCAATTGTATGCATACATAGACTTAAAATTTACAACACTGTTATTGATTGTAGCAGAAACAATGTAACGATGCATGAATACAAGAGAAAAAGGAGCCAATTACATATAGAAAAAGGAGCTAATTACTGGAAACATATGGTTGCAGTTAGGAGAAAAGTAAAGCATTTTTTAGCAAATTGTAGCTAGAGTTGGTTTTAAGAAACATTGGTGAAGGATGCTGAACTATGTTTGCTTAAATCCTGCCGTCACAAACAGTGTCAAAAAACAAGACAATGTATTGGGTTGGTTAGTGCATAATTTGTGCTCATCCTGTCAGATAGGTGTAACATCATGACAATACCATTTAATTCAAGCTGGATCCATCCATCTGTTGTATAACATGTCTGACAATGGTGAAAGTAGGTCTGGGATTGTGATTGGAGTCAAACCAACTGCCCAGGACATGCAGCAGCTGATATGTAAAATCTCACTCACTTTGAACTCAAAACTCATTTAAATTTTAGTAACACTCTCAGCAATGAGTTGAAAGTTATTTTGCATTGACATTACAATGCCATCAAACTGAAAATTTGATTTGCCATAGTTGAGTGATACTACTAGTATGGCATAAACAAAGTGCCTCAAAGTTGGCCCATGCCTGTTTGCAAGACTTTTCACAAGTGTTCATCTGAGATGACCTTCCTGCAAAAACTAGGAAACATTATAAAGGAATTGCGTTTATCCAATTTCAAAACTGATTATCAGTTAGTAGTTATGTGCATTGCATCTGTATGTAATATCTTGCCTGTATCTTCATACTAGTTCATCTTCGATTCAATTTCAGGGAATATGGTCCACAGTATGGTGGCTCACTTGGATGCAGTCACAAGCTTAGCAGTAGATCCCAATGGCTTGTACCTTCTTTCAGGAAGTAAGTATCCATAGGTCCATCCATGTTGAGCTAATTACGTGATATAGTATCTCTGTTTAGTATTGGGACATTATCCATGGCCCAACAAAGGTGAATGTTTAAGTCTTGTTTGAGTTTACCAGCTGGCCTCTAAGCTAGGGGTGAAAGCATCCTCTTTTGGCCAGGAGACTGAGCTTCAAATCCAAGTTGGGTCATACCGAAGATTCCGAAAAGGTACCTATTGCTTACTGAGTTGTAGCTCTGTAGACTGAATGAGAGTGAGAGTGTGTAATCTGGAGCATTGGATGACTACACTGGGTGGTATAGTTCCCTGGGGGTGTGAGAATATTTAGGAATGAAAATGATTGAGTTGGAAATTTGTGAAACCCTTTGGTACCCTTCACAAGTGTAAAGTGTCATGAAAGAACCTAGAATTATTGGTTTAATAATAATCTGAGAGGAGGATCTCAAAGGTTTTTTACTTTACAAGAAGTACACTACCTCCCTGATATACTTACAGAAGTATTGCTAGGTCAAATGAAAATTGCTTGTGAGGGAAACTGTATTTTAAGTGAGGTTAAAGTTGATGTTAGTTGCTTTTCTTTCATTTCCTATTTTATTCCTAAGAATTGCAAAATGTAATAATTGTTTAACAATATCCAGACCATCACAGAAGCCTTTAAAAGCAATCTTGTAGTAAATGTTTATGCATGTTAAATTAGTACATAGTGATGTTAATACCACGTGTTCTTGTTCAGTATCTCTCATTAATATTATTTCTTATGTAGGTCATGATTGTTCTATTCGCTTGTGGAACTTGGACAGCAAAACATGTGTGCAAGAAATTACCTCCCACCGGAAGAAGTTTGATGAGTCTATATATGATGTTGCCTTCCATCCATCCAAACCATATATAGCCAGTGGTGGCGCTGATGCCCTGGCCAAAGTATTTATCTGAGTAGCATCTTGGCTATCCTAAGCTTACCTTACCAGTATGGAGTGGGTAATATGCATGCTTGTGACTAAATGTCAGTGATAGCTGAGCTAAAGGCACGTTTACAGACCAAGGCAGAATTATCAGTGATACGCAGGATGGAATCGAT
Organism: Holothuria leucospilota; assembly: GCA_029531755.1. Lineage (NCBI taxonomy): Eukaryota > Metazoa > Echinodermata > Holothuroidea > Aspidochirotida > Holothuriidae > Holothuria > Holothuria leucospilota. The sequence goes on along the minus strand of CM055963.1, from coordinate 71,270,453 downwards.
CAGATGGTGGCTAGAGTGCATATTATGGAACAGTTATTTAAAATATTGTCAGTGGAAGTTAAGACATGTCATTGTTGTTTTGGTGATGTCCAGCAAAGGAATTAACTCTTCATACAAACTCTGCTCATTGTCTACATAACATTGAGAGTGATACCTGAAGTATGTTATCATCAATGAACTTTAAAACTTTACAGGAGATGGACAACTGTGGTCATTAGCTGTAAGTTTGGAGTTGACTACAAAAGCTGTTAATATTATATAAGTGCAGTAGTAGAACAGTTTAAATCCATGTTGGGTAGCTGACTGGTAAAGAAGGTTACCAATCTCACTTCAGAATGGATGGTATTTTTTTTTCTCAAAATTCTAGAAGGGGTGTTTTTTATGTGTCATTGTTGTCATAGTATTTCTTTCACTTAAGTTAATTTACTGTGAACACAATGTCCCCTGGTGGGAAAGAGATGTCACCTAGTGGGGAAGAGATGTCACCTGGTGGGGAAGAGATGGAAGAGATGTCACCTGGTAGGGAAGAGATGTCACCTGGTGGGGAAGAGAAATACTGGTGATTTCATTCATGTGTGGAGGGAAATGCTACTCACTATCCCACCAAGCTACATTTTGACTTTTCACATTTTATGTTTGCAAGTGAAGAGACCGAGTCATATCATGTTCTGTACATGTTTTTTATATTATTTATTAAGTCCCCTTTTCAACATCAGAGTGTGAGCCTGATTACCTGACTGAACTGAGGAAGAATCAGATTTAAAATGTGACGACTTCTCTTATTCTGATTCTTCACATTACTGCTTAGGCCTACTAGCAGTAAGTCAAAGGTACTATGGACCACCATCACACTAATGACCAGGCCTGCCATTGATGGGTCCAATACAGAAGTTATCCGTAACTGGTTTGTCTGAGTTAGTGCTGTTGTTAATTCAGGGGAAAAGCCCTGATTAGCTACTTGTAAGTGAATAACTCTATGCAGTATGGCCTCTCCCATTTTAGTGGTTTGTCTTGATTAACACCTTTGTTAGTCTCTTCTATTTAATACAATAGATTTAACTAAAATGTTGTAAATTGTTTAAGAAAAATTGTAAAGAATGAGATCCAATTGTTGTACAGGTGATAATAAGTGAGTGATTTCCATGCAATGATCTATAAATTGTAAATAATGGCATCAGAGGAGGCAATGCACTCTCACTAGAAACTTTTTGAAGTGTTATTTTGTTTTGTCCACATTTTTACTATTTTTGTTTTGAGTAAGTGGGTCCTGTTGGCATGCTCTCTGTGTTTCTTAAGTTTGATGGTATGTTACCTCCCGATGATGTATGTGGTAGGGTTACAGTCATGTGATTCCAGGGATACTCCTAAGATCCTCTTTACTTCAGTGAAAAAGCTGTTTCTATCAGAAGAGGTGTTACATAAAAGTTGTACATTTTCAAAGGGTGCATTAGGTATGGATGTTATATGAAAGGCCTATGTAGGATATTAACCTTGCTTTATTCAGACATGAAAACAATCTTGAATAAAGGTCATTCACATGCTCTATATTACATAAGTTTCTGATGTAAGTTGTATGGTTTTCATTCAAATGAGGCAACCTACTGTGGTGAAGTGTGCACTGGTTACTTCAAAGTTTAAGGCCTTATACATCGAGACCTGCGGATAGATGTAGAACAACTATATAATTGTGAGATAACCTTGTAATACTGATTCAATTTCTCTGGGACAGAAAAAATCATGAGTCTGTGTATTCATAAAAAGTTTACCTGTATGAGAGATGGTAATCAATCTTTATTAAGCTATAATGCAGTCACAATTGACAAGATTCATACAGGATGTCCTTTGGATTGTTTGGAGTAGAATGTGTTTGATGTAAATGATAAGTCCCTTGTTCAGACCAGGGAACCACTTTGAACATAGGTTGGTGTTTTGAACTTTTGAGACATTTCTTCTACCAAAAAGATATCCCGAAAACCAGTGGCTCTCAGTCACACTAGATCTGAGTAAGATAAATGTTCCAGAGCTGAAAAAACATACAACATCGGAGATGAGGGATAAAGTACAAATATTTTGTAGGAAGGATTTTTTTATTGTTTTAACACTATTTTCACCATCATACATTGAACTATTGTCCTCACTTATATTCTGCTTTCATGTAGATGAACAATACAGACCTGTAAGTTGATTTGTTACTTGGAAAATGTGAAATAATTGGACCGGTTATCTGCATAGGTTGCCAGAAAGTAGCTGAAGGTATTGTACATAGTTCAGTATTAGGTCTTGTGAGTAACCTAATATGGTCCGTAGGATCCACACAAATATAAGTATGCCCAAAATGTAAGTTTCTATAAGGACCTGTAGGGACTGTTTCATTGGTTCAAGGGTTGATCTAAAAACTAGCAAATTAAATAAGCCTGGAAATTGGAATGTATTGCCATAAATCCACTTCCTTCATAGCTACCATAGTTAAGAGTGGTGTCTCAAAAGTATAGGTTTTTAGGAAATGAAGGTGAAATTTGTATAGAATTATCAGTATTTATTCCCAAAACTCTACTTAGAACATTGGGTAGAGTATTAAACTGCTTAAATAGAATCTAGGTCTGTTGTTATGCAAGGGTAATTTATCTAACAATAAATGTGGGTTTTTATTATGATTTGAGTTGTCCGTTATGAAGCTGATTTCCATGTAACTAATTGCTAGCTTTATTTGGCTTGCCATGTATTGATGTTTTGTTGTTTAGGTTAGTGTCATTGAGGAAAGCTCAGTGACAGATTGCAGTTAAACACTGCAAAATAAAGTTCTATATTTATCCTTCTTCCTTACTAATAGGTGTTGAATTAAATAAAGACCATGGTTTGATTGCATTTACTTTAAAACAAGTTGTGTGTTCTTTTCAAAGTTTACATAGTATTATAAAGTACTTTCCCTCTACACATGGCCATTAAAAACGTTTCACACGCTCACATTGAATGTACGTAGGCTAATTATGTTAAGGCTAGTTTGTGTAAGGGAAAACTTGTGTGCCTAGTTTAAGTTTCTTTCTTTCCTGCAGCGTAACCTCTATCACATATTAACATGTGCAAACTAACTGTATTCAGATAGTTAACTATGCTTAGTTTCTTCTTTTTCCCATACTCTGAACAGGTGGTGTCATGGTGGACATTATTTTCAGTATTCTTGTGTGGAATGTCCTTGTGTATTTAGAAGGTACAAAATGAAAGGATTGAATATATAAAATGGTTACCACAGATACTCTGTCTTCTCTCATCTTTTTGTCTGCCATCTTCTCTTTCTTTTGTGTATCTGTTTTATTTTACATGGCTGCATCTTTAAAGCTAAGACTCATGCAGTCTACAGCATTCAGGATACACTATGTCCCTAGTTCAACTGTATGGAATGGAGTTATGTAAGACATTGAAAACATATATAGTTTATTTAATGTTATTTGGAGAGTGCAAGGGGAGGGTTACTGCACATTTTGTATTTCAAAAATCAGTAGCACATTCATACTTCACAAGCAGATAGGACTATATCCCATTTAAATGTTCGAAAAAAATGAAAAATGGTTGTAATCAAAATATCAAATGCAAAGTTTTGCGATCTAGTGTAATTGCATGCAATTTCACATAGCAGATAGTTTGAGAATTTACTCCCCATATTCATGAAAAAAACAGGATTATAAAATGCATGCTTATAACACGGAGTTTTTAATTACCTAAAAAGAGGAAGGGAATGAGACGAAGGCATCAGCCCGACCATGGTGGGGCTGACATAAGTAAAGTTGGCATTTCAAACGCTGTAGATTGCAACAAATCGGACTCTATAACACAAATCCGTATTACAGCAGCTTTGTGCTCCTACCTCGGGCGAGATTATGTACAAAATTAGGCATCACGAAGACATCGGATCTGCGTTTGCCATACTGTGTTGCCGAATCAGGCTGAACGCCTTAAACTGGAAAAAATCACTCGGAAACATTACAACTTTCTGTGTGTACTCTGCTCAGACAATTTGTATTGTGTTTAAACAGCGCGTTTGTTGCTTTGTGTTTGAAAAGTTATTTTCTAGGAAGGTGATTTAATGCTTAGGCCTACATGAAATCGATTTCAAGTTCTAGTGCAGTCTAAGTTGGACCAAGTCGCTATAGGCCACAGTCTAGCTATAACAATGGCAATAATTTCCTACCAGTAAAGCAAAACAGATTTGGCCGACTATAGTCTCTTCTGAGCATTCTCCGTCTTTAAAATAACAGTTCAAATCACAGATCAGAGACAAAAAATTTGCAATAATTAACTGAAGATATTATCTCGTTTGTACAAGTTTCAATTTATTAGCGCTCTCGCACACTTACAACGAGCGAACGAGATGGGGTGGTGTTCGTTTAACATCGCATTCCAATTTGTCTATTTAATGTCCATTGTAAATTCGATTTGAATTTAAGTCTAATTTTAATTGATTAAATGCTAATTAAACCAGACTGCCATTTTGTATTGAGGTTTCGATCAATTTATTACATTAAATTTGCCCTTTCTCACTAAATTTAGCTCCATGATGGTACAAGTTCTTTCATATTTGCCTAGTATGTTCTCAACTGCCCTTCAGCCACCACTCAACTAGGTTCATCTACTTATAACACATGTGCAAAGTAAGTATGTAAAGTACCCATGATTTCTAAAGGCCGTCTACACGATCATACATTTGTCCATGAACCAGGCCCGTACGTAGCCAGACATGCTACTGAAGGGGGCGAGAAAGTTTCCGAGGAGGGGAGAAATATTTTTGAGGGATGGGGGGGAGGGGAGAGGGGCGAGATACTAAAATGCAGTGAGGCAAAAAGTTACTTTCTAAGGGGACGAAAATTTTTTAGGGGTAGACACCTCTTCTCCCTCTTCCATGGCTATACGGGCTTGCCGGTGAACATCGTGATGCAAATGCCTAAATACTTGTAGGTAAGATGAAACATGCGGTTAGAAGTTGAGCACCATTATATTTGCTGGACGTTCAAACTTTTTGGGAGAGCATTCCACACTACATACATTGTAGTACATTTGTCCATGAGCATCGTCAGTCTGACGATACGTCTGACGGTCAGACGTATCGTGATTTTGAACAATGTATGATCGCGTATACTGTAGACGGAGCTTAGCTAATGATAAATTACGAGAGCATGAGAGGGCGAGAGCATCGGCGTAGGAAGCTGTTCGAGACTAAGGGAGAGGGGCTGAACGTTGTTTCGGATCGCCGTCTGGGGGTTCTAAGGGGGGCCTTTTCGAATATTTGAGGGTCCTTAGATGCAGTTTGGCGCAACATACTGAACCAATTTTAAGGTAAATTACTGCAAGTTTTGACATTTCTTACCAGAGAAAACAAACAAGGGGTTTGTCGTCCTTGGATTGATGGGTCGGAAGCATAGTTCCGTCCCACCACATTTTTGAATGGGGGATAAAGCCCCCCCCCCCTTCTAAGCCTATGGGAGAGAGGGTTTATTTGTGTTTGTGTTTGCTTTTGGATTTCCTCTACTTTTTCTTTTTCTATTTCTCTACAGGTGACCTGGTTTCGATAAGCTCTGCTTTTCCAGGTCTCCTCTACTGCACTGATAATTATTATTTGATGAATGTTTGTTCATACTCATTTATCATTTTGCTCTTTCATGTTACGGCAATTTCAGTGGATCCTTGAGTTCCTTAACTATTGTACGCTTCTGTTCTCAATAAGCAGTAGAAATGAAATAAAATAAATAAATAAATGTGTAAACAAGGTTTTACGCATACTTGACTCCTGGTGACCTCGGATGACCTCTTACCTCCAGCAAACAACACGTTTTACCTGCTTATGAACACATCTACGGCCTACCTACTCCAAGTATCCATGATTCCTTTCTTGGGGAGATATAAGGATACTCAATTGGTTTTGATGGTTGACCTCTAATGACCTCAGAGGACATTTGACCTCTTCCGAAAGCAGTAGGGGCCATCTACCTAATATAGTCAATTTACATGCTAAGTATTAACTGTATCCATGACTCTTATCTTGAACCCCCTGTGGGCTGGGGGTTGTAGAATATGCCCACGGTATTCCCCACCTGTCGTAAGAGGCGACTAAAGGGGAGGACTTGAAACGAATTTATCTAGTTGACACTATATAACACATCCGTGTTGGTGTGTCGTTAAATATTATCTAACTAACTAACTAACTAACTAACTAACTAACTAACTAACTAACTAACTAACTAACTAACTAACTAACTAACTAACTAACTAACTAACTAACTAACTAACTAACTAACTAACTAACTAACTAACTAACTAACTAACTAACTAACTAACTAACTAACTGACTCTTATCTTGAGATATTATGTAAACAAGGTTTTTGTTGACTGTTCTTTGGTGACCTCTGATGACCTTTGGCCTCCGATCACCGAAAACAAGAGTGTTTATCTATTCAATGTTACACATTTTCATGCTGAGTATGAAAAGTATCCTTGATGGATATCTTGAGATATCATGTAAACAATATTTGCAGTACTTAACCTCTGGTGACTCCAGATGACCTTGACCTCCACCGAAAACAGTGGGATTCATTTTCATAATATAACACATTTGCATGTAAAACACGATAAGTATATCAGATTCCTATCATTAAATACCGTTTCAACAAGGTTTTCAGTTTTTTTTACGTCGTGGTCGCCTCATCAGATGACTTCTGACCTCCACTGAAAACAATAGGATTAAATGTGGACCTAAAGTGGACCTAAAGTCTAGAATTACAAGAATATATATTTTATAACTTGGAAAATGAATTTCGCTCATCCAACTCCCATTTTTATAACTTACTCCGTTGCTGAGATATAAAATGTTGAAATTTATTCACTTAACTTGAAATAGTCGATTGCGCAATAATTTGTGAAGTCCTTCTTGTACAACTCACAGGAACTGCTTTTGTTTCCTTTTGAAATTAAAATGTTTATAGGACCTTGAAACAATTATAGTTTCCTTGCATGGTATGTTGTACGGAGAGAACTTACATAGCCAAGTCACCCTATAAAAGTAAAACAATGATCACATTTTGGCACAAGGTGCAGTGGCTTTCGAAAAAACAAAGAACAACAAAGACTGTAATTTGAGTAGTATAGGAATGACATTACAAATTATTGTGCAATCCACCATTTTAATTGAGTGAATAAGCTTCAGCATTTTACATCTCAGCTCAGGAATGTCCTGTGAAGATGGGAGTTGGAACATTTGCTTGCATTTTTCAAGCTTTGTAACATATATTTTTGAAATTTTAGACTTTAGATACACTTTAATAGTACACATATATATGTGTATCCATGATTCCTATTTTGAGATATCGTGTAAACAAATCATCAATGTTTGACCTCTGGTGACTTCAGGTGATCCAAAAACAAGAGGGCTCATGTTGTATTCAGGGCCGTAGCGAGCGGGGGGTGTGGGGGGTGTCACCCCCCCCCCCAATATTTGGTCGCCCGTCGGCAAATTTTTGGTCTGTCGGCAACAAGGGGAGAGGGAACGGAAAAGAAGAGGAAAAGAGGAAAGGAGGAAAGTACGGGAAAAAAGAGAGAAGGGAAATGAAAGGAAAGGAAGAGAGTAAAAAGGAAGAGGGAGAATGAAAGGAAAAAAGAGAAAGAGAGAACGGGAGCGCGTGGCCAGTCTGTTATTGGCTATTTCGATTTTCAGCTCTTCATCTAATTGGCCCATTCAAGTTGAAGGCCAGTCGGCAAATTGATTTTGCATGTGACGGCCGTATACGGCCGTATCAACGGCCCGCGGTCGGTGTAATTGGACGAGTGACTGAGTCCGTCGGCAACTTGGAGAAAGAAGGGGAATCAGTGATGGCGCCAGTTGGGGGCAGAGGAACCATGCCCCCCCGTCGGGGAAATTTTCCGATTTCGTCGGGGAGCTGTTATGTATACGATAAAATATGTAGTCCCCGACAAAAGCCAGTCGCCCCGACGATTTACTTAATTTTGGTCTAAATTAGGGCAAATTCTTCAATAAAACCCCCGAGTTTCCAATTTTCTTCTCTAAAAACCCAACTTTTTCAAATTTTCCATGGTAGAAGCCCAATTTTTTTCAAATTTTCTCGAAATAGAGCCAAAAATTTTCAGCACGCTTCGCGCGCCAAATTTTTCCTTCAAACATCGTTTCGGCACTCTATCGGCCTCGTTGAGGCTTTGATTTGTTGGTCCACCCCTGTCGGGGATCTCCTGGCGCCACCCTGAAAGGAATTAAAGGCTTCCATATAGGCGCACTATTTCGGGTCATATGACATTCTTGAAAAACACTTTCTGCATATTATTCCTCACTTTTATCATCACCATGGGGAGCAACACCCTATTACCCATGGAGTAGGCATCCTTAGCCCGTTTTCTAACCCTAACCTTGACTTCAAACTCATTTTGCAAACTCCCGAGGATCCGGTTTACCCACAAACATCCTGGGAAAAAATAATGCGTGCCGTGCGTGTCTTCCCTTCACTGCAGTCTCAGGCTTTTAACTTTTGAACACCAAAATGAAACAGATACAGAACCCGTCCTGGCGTTCAAAGGATGTTTTGAACACTTGTGTTAAGATTCTGAACTTTTTCTCCCTTTTTGAACGCCGGACGCATATTTGAACACTTACCATATTTGAACGCCTAATGCGTCTAGTGTTCAAATGCTGAACGCAGAGTGTTCCAATTCTGAACGACAGGTCCAGCTCCTCAAGTATAGTGGCATGACGGGACGAATAGCCTAACACATTAAAATTATCCGGAATCTTTGCATTGGATAATGTATTATGAACCAAACATACCTACCCTGCATGAGACTTAATTTTTTACCCAGAGATTATGCAAAAACCTCAGAGCTTCCGGGATCTTCGCCCCAGTGGACCCCCACCAGTTACCTTAAGGCGGGTCCAGTGTTTTAGCAAGCCCCTATTTGTGCGACAATGTCGCATAAACGGCGACAAACGTCGCACAATAAAAATCTGACAAGCAAATTCTACTCGGGTGTAAATTTTGAGGTTCCTCATTAGGGCAAAAATCTACTCAAATATTGCACCATATGCAATCTAGGCACCTTCAAATTCCAAAAATTTCCAAAGGGGAGGGGGACACCCCCTCCCCCGGGCCACAGATCAGTAAATGTGTCATTGAGAAAACGTCCTCAGGGGCGGATCCAGGATTTCTGAAAAGGGGGGGGGGCCGAAGTTGTTCGACCTGTGATTGACGGCACTATACCATCTAAGCGGAGCGCCACCATCTGTTGGCGCGGAGCGTACAAGAAAATTTTTGACAAAACAGACCTCCCAGATGGCCGGAAATAGCACTTCCCATGTCTTGTTTTTGCATTTTCTGCTTCACATAATTTCATGTTTGAACTCTCAAAACATTAATTTTTCCACAAGTTATTAACAGAAGACAGTTATCATAGGCACAGTGCCTTACTACAACGCATCCTACTCAAGGCGTCTAATCAGATCTTTAGTAGTCATGTTCTAACTTGGTGAATATTGAGGGACTTCCTTGAGAAATTTGTGGCCCATATCTTAGTTCGACTTGATGCCAGGACCCAGGTATTTTGCACTGACATGTGGGCATAAATGTACGTTTTATCACGAGCATGTTCCCCTCTGCCTAATTTCTTGTTTTGCGTGGACTCAGTGAGAAAGTGAAAATGACCCAAAATGCACGAGACTTGGTAGCCCTGTCATTGTTTTGGGGGTACGTCCAGGCAGTGTAATCATGGTATTATTGTAGCCCTTACATTGTATCAAAACTGAATGACCGAATTGTAATGATCCGACCACTACATTTCTAAATAAAATTTTGTTGGTGACGTGCACTGTAGGCCAATCTTAACGTCTTTCAGAGAAAAATCAAGGTTAATTAACTGACAGAACAGCATTTGACCATTTAGTTTGTCAATGATTATGGTTATACTTGTTGATTGCTGATTTTTACTTAACTTAAAATTCCTCATTTTTCTCCTTAGGAATTTATTTATGGAGGGACGCCCCCCTCACTGAAATTTTTTTTGGAGGGACGTGTCCTCCCCATGTCCCCCCCCCCCGCTCCCGCCGCCTATGCGTAGCATACCAGAAAATTTGGGTAAAAGCACATCCCAGATAGCCGGAAAAGACACTTTTAAGGCCTTTTGTAATTCGCATGATTTTCCATTTTAATTCTCTTGCAGTTAGGATTTTTTGTTGGGGGCGGGGTCCCCGTTTACTATCTAAGCGGAGCGCCACCATGAGTTGGCGCGGAGCGTACCAAGAAAATTTGAGATTTTAATACATCCCAGATCGCCGGAAATGGCACTTGTCAGGCTTGATAGCAGCCATCAAGAAGTGCAATTTTGTGAACAAAATGTAGAGTTTGACTTTATTTTATCACACATTTCTGTGAGGACGGATTAGCTCAGCTGGTGGGACTTTTTGTCCAAGGGTTGCACGTTTGAAACCCGTTTTACTCAGTGGCGTACCCAGGATTTCTCTCACGGGGGGGGGGGGGCATGCAATATGTCGTGTGATCGCCGGCCTGGGGGAGGGGCCTAAGGGGAGGGGGTGCCCCCTCCCCTTTGAGGAATTTTTGAAAAATTAGGTGTCCTTTCATGCAATCTGGTGCCACATATGCTACCTTTTGAAGTAAAATTTGTGTTAAAAAATTTATGTATTTTTAGGAACTAAAAAAGAAAATCGGCATCAGTGAGGGGGGGGGGGGGCATGGCCCAATGGCCTCTCCCCTGTGTACGCCACTGCGTTTACTATCTAAGCAGAGCGCCACCATAGGTTGGCGAGGAGCGTTCCAAGAAAGTTTGAGGTTTTAATACATCCCAGACGGCCGGAAATGGCACTTGCCAGGCTTGATAGCAGCCCATCCCAACTGATGCGCACTGTCTCGTAAGGTATTTTTCGATTGGCTGATGGTATTGTATCGGTATTGTATCGTATTGATTGTATCCAACCATGTGTAGTAAGACAGCATGCGTGTGAACGTCCCAATCGACGTTCAAACTGATCTGCTGTGCGCTATGACTCCGACTCCCATGCTTCGAGGTTGCTAATTGCAGCTTCATTCTCTATCACTCCACTCTCTGTCCTTCTCTCTATCTCTTCTCCTTTCCGTTTTTTTCTCTTTTTTTCCCTTTCATTTTTTTTTTTTTTTTTTGCATTTTCAAAAAGGGGGGGGGCCGGGGCCGGGTCGGCCCCCCCTAGATCCGCCCCTGGTCCTGACTGAAAGACTGGCGGACCTCTGGATCCCAACCGCTGAAAAGTACAGCGGCTTGACGAGAGGAATATAGCCTAATACATCAAATATATATGGGGGATCTTTGCATTTGATGATGCATAATGAACAAAAATATATCCATCCTGAGACTTAATTTTTCACCCAGAGATATGCTTAAACCTCAGAGTTTCCCGGGGCTTTGCCCCCTTCCCCCCTCCCGCGGTGCTTTGCCCCTAGACCCCACATGGGCCCTAAGGCGGGCCCCTGGACCCAACCCGCTAAAGCTCGTTTCCGCGCTACGCATTACCAGATCTGTCGGCAAAACATAGTCTCTACACCCCCCCCCCCCCCCAAAGAAAACACCTTCGCTACGCCCCTGGTTGTATTCAATATAACACATCAACCGTGGTTCCTATCTTGAGATACCGCTTGAACAAGGTTTCTTGTGTTTGACCGCATTACCTCACATGACCTTTGACCTCCACCAAAATCAATTTAGTTCTTCATTGCAATATTTTACACCCAAACGCACCAAGGCTTTTGCGTTGTACCCAAACCGTCCTACTTGGCACATCCCGAAAATAAACGTCACAAGCACAGCAATTCAAAACCGTAAATAAGACGACGGTTTGCTGCAAGGATGGCGAAAGCAATTTTTTTCGACCCGCGAAGAGCGAAAGTTTTGAGTCTTATCGAAGATACTTTGAACAATTTGAATTTTTGTTGAGAAAAATTTGTATTGCCGAAATTTGAAAATTTGACGTTTTATGGAAGAAACTTTGAACGTAAATTTGAAAGTAGCAAATCACATATAACAATAGCCTGGCAAAATATTAGTGCAGTCATTAAGTCTCTAAGTCAAAGTAATGTTATATCTTCTCCAAATTATTTTGATAAAACTTTAAGTAATGGCACTGGTATTGCATAGGATGATTCTCAACTTATTATTGGACAGTTGCACTGGAAGCTTGCAGACATCATCCCTGCTGGATCGTGTACGTTTCATAATTATTTACAAAGAAATTCACCAATCTCTCTTCTTGTATCCAACCAGTACCTCTGGAATATGATGTGAAGAATATGAGAGCTACATTGTCTAGTGTTGATAAAATTACTATCTATGTATTGAAAAGTGTTAACAAAGACATGAAAATCGTGATTAATTTAATGTAAACATATTATCTCTTAATACCAGCAAGACCCATTTTGCATTTTTTCATCTTCTTCAATATCGTTGTAACAACCTATCGACATCATTATTGATAATGTTCAGAAACAATCTGTGCAATTCTTTATCTTGATTCCTAGGAAAATTGGAAGGATCATGTAATTTGCGGAAGGATAAGGAAAGGTATTGGGGTTCTATGTAAGATAAAAAATGTTGTTCCTAAGTCAGTTCTTAAGTTACTTTGATATTATTCTCTGATTTAGTTCCGAACTCACATTTGTAATATTGTCTAAGTAATGCCTCTTCACATTCCACCGATAAGCTGTACATCATGCAAAAGACAACAGTCGTATTATCACCAATTCTAATATACTAGCTCATACTTTGCCACTTTTTTCTCAACTACTGGATTCTCAACATCTATGATAATTTAAGTATCAGCTTTGTGCCTTCATGTACAAGTACTTCAATCGGTTGCTCCCAGACACATTTCGTCATTGCTTTTTTAATTCAAATGTTCACTGCTACGCCACCAAAAGCCGTGCCTGTGTGCACATTCCTCATCCAAACACTGTAAGCTATAGTAATTAGCCCGTTTTATTCACCGGTGGTAGTCTTTGTAGGGAGGTGATATTAGAGGTAGATCCATCGAAAACTTTAATTTATGCTAATCCAATTAAATTGACCTCAGAGTGGAGACTAAATCCTTTAATTCGGGATTATTGAACAAAAGGGCATTGAATTCCTTTGTCTAATATCTAGGCAACCTCATTCATACCTACAGCGAGCCCAAAAAACGGATTATTTGGAAAAATGTTTTAACGTCCAACTTACCGACAGTCAAGTACTACGAAACACTGTTCTGACATTCAAAACGACTGTTAATTGTCAAGGAACCTAATGATGCTGGCAATAAACCAGTGCTTATGATTTTCGCAAATAAGCAAAAGAAGTATAAGACTAAACTTTGCTGTCGGATTTCGGACTAATTTTCGCATTTCGCTCGCATGATTTAAAAGACACTCCCAAATTGAGCAAGTCATAGGGAACTAGACAAGTATGTTGTAAACAGCGTCAAATTTAAATGCGTCGAAACCCTCAAATTTGCGCACTGCAGAGTTTCTTTGCTTATTGATTTTAGTTTGCTTTCATGCGATATCCTTCCACCTAACCTAGTAAAGAAGACAATTTCGAGCATGTAGACATTTGAAAACGATGAAAGTGATAGCACTATTATGGATCTCAGTACCGGTACGAAACGATTTTTTTTTTAAAGGGGAGGGGAATTCCCCTAACTCAGACCGACGTCTCATCCTATAAACAAATTGCCTACGTAGCAGGCTGTACGGCATATTCCTTGTTCAGTCATATCCCCAGGCCATTTGACGGTCATAAGACCTAGGCTCGTGGGCCAACGGTGCTTAGCTGTCAATTTGGACAAGGGAAGGGAAACCTAATTGGCTATAGGTCTCCTTCTGTGGGAAACACAATACGTTTAGGCTACATGTCCATTACTTTTTGTAGACAGATACCTATGCTAATCTGGCCAGGTGACACCCTGGCAAAACTGCTTTTAGTCGTGGCTGATAATCACCACGGCCAATGGGTTGTGTATCTGAGTGAACCCGAAAGCTCTGAAGTGTCTGCAAAACTATGGGCATTTAACTCCAGCATTCGTTACACTCTGTAAATGACATTATGATGCCTAATCTAATCAGATTATAAACATCACAGCGTGATCATTTGTTTTGATTAGCTTAGTTCTAACTTAGACCCCGTTCATTACTTAACCAATTTTATTAGGGCTTAGGGCACCACCTGACGCATGCGCGGTGTAGTAATGTCCTCTGGATGTGTCACCGTGATCCGAAAGAAGAAGAAGTTCCCACTAATGGCAGGTCCATTTGTGATGTCTGAAGTATATATATTAGCCTAACTATACATAGTAGCAAACAAGCTCATTTTCAACTGAGAAAACGCGCGCGAAGCGCTCCGAAAAAAATGCCGTTTTGAAAGCACTTTATTAATGTCTAACTTTCGCATTGCATTAGAAAGTTTTTCACTTCTTTAATTTTAAAGCCACTCGAGGAGAAGGGAGGGCCTAACCCATCTCGAATTACATGTTTTATTTATTTATTCTTTTTTAAAATTGAAGACCATGCTTTGCAAACTTTTTTTTGGGGGGGGGGGAGGGGGGAGGAGCGGGCAAGTATCCCCCGTGTCCCTATGACGAGCCGCTAATGTGGTCCTTTATAAATGCTTCTGGCCGAAAAGTTTTTGGTAATGATCTTGGTCAAAATTTGCGTCACACGGCGTTCAGTTGAAGCACGTTTTCACTTTTACCAAATCTTGACTCTTTTCGCGTTCCGTCGTAAATTACTGTAACTTTGGCCTTATTTCGAAACATTTCGAGTCAAGCCCCGGCGTGAAGAAAACTTCTTTCAAAATGTCTGGAAACATTGAAGTTTTAACTCAGTCTTATGTCAACGTCTTTATAACAAGTAATCTAACATCTTTTGAAGCACAGAAACGCTTTGAAAAAGATATTACCATCGCTGCTCTAAAGGTAGGCCTATCGCCAGTACCGTTTCCCCAAGTAGCCTAACTTTATAAATGTTACAACTTACAGTATGCTAAGCCCTATCCTTGACTATTGAGCAAGGCTTCACCTTGTCATTTACTGTAGCCTGTGTAGGCCTAGCTGGCCTAGGTCTATGATTAAATCCAAGGCTAGGCCTAACGTTAGGCCAGGTCTGTACCACAGAACCAGATATACTATAGCCGAGGAACTGCTGTGTGGTTTGTACTCTGTGCACTCAGTCATTATCTGTAGGCCAATGTCACAGAAACAGGTATTCCAAGCATTAATAGTACATAGGGCCTAGGCCATTAATACCAGGTTTACTACACACTAGGAATATAAAACAAGGTAAGACAATTCTCAGGACAAAGCACGAATCTTGGCCTATTTTTACACACTAACTCTTACCGTGAACCTCAAAAGACTTGATGGATCACGTCCTCTGTTCCAGCAGAATATCCAACACCTCTTCGGATGCAACTTTGTGCATGAGATAAATTCTAAACAGCGAAATAAGGTGAGAAAATAAAAACTGGAACAGTGATCTTACACTCATTCTGTGGTAATTCCTTTAAGATATGCACACATTTTAGTGAAAGAAACTAATACAAGAAAAAGTCCCATTATGGAAAGTGTGTGATGCCGTTTCGGTGTGAATTAAACACGGGCCGGCCTCCCTTGGTGTATCACTTAGCAGTAGGCCTAGCACGGTGTCGTTTATGCTGAAAGTGCTACGTGCTACACGATTCCTAAACTGCATCAGAAATAAAGGGTAACAATAAACAACCAATGATCACTAATTCACTATCATTTGGAAAGGTTTAAATTTTGCGAGCTTGTGAGTATCAGTGCAGATATTTTTGGCAGCAAATTAATTCACCGTAACTCACCAGAGCCCACCGGCAGTAACTGCCGATGGGGTCGTAAAAACTGGGGCAGACAGCCGTTTCTGGCTTATGTAGAGCCCCCGTCTTTTCCGTAGAATAGGATCGATTACATTTTTGAATCCATTGACTGTTGTAGCAGTTACAGCTTCCTGTGGCAAATTATTCCATTCTGTAATAATTCTCTGACTAAAAAAATACTTCCTAATATCCAGTCGACAATAGTGTTTCTGAAATTTTAGCTGATGTTCTCTGGTTCTACTACTTTCTGACAGATTGAAAAAGATTGACTGATCCACATTTTCTAGTCCCTTAACTATTTTAAAAACTTCTATCAAGTCAGCTCTAAGTCTACGCATTTCTAGTGAAACTAAACCAGTTCGCTCAAGCCTTTGATCATAACTGAGAGTAGATAGTTCTGGGATCATCTTTGTAGCACGACGTTGTACTTTTGTAGTGGCTCTATTGCTTATTTGTAAAATTGTAGCTTCAAGCTCATTGTAAATAGAAACGTTCCTCGCCGCGGAATTTAAAAGATTATTGTTATGCAAATTTTTAGTATATGCACCTGTATATCTTTGGCCGTGTGCTGCCCGCATGTGCTTTTGTTGTTTACTGGCACACACACGGTTCTTAGCTGTTGTACGCAGAGCAGTGAAAACAACAACTAGCCTACTTTGATAGCTAAGTAGAACAGGAGACTTCGTCAGAGTTTTTATGGATAATTAACGTCTTTATATACCGTGGACTGTTCCTGAAAGAAGTCAAGAGTAATTTAGATAATCTTTTAGGCAGCAAATAGGTGCCGGTTTTGGGCAGGCAGTAGTTATACAGCCACTCAGGCCGGCCCGCGTAGCTATCAAGAAATGACGCAGTAGGTTATATTTATCATTGCGACCAACCGTTGTACAGAATATATATATATAGGTTTTAGTATTTGCACATGCACGCGCCAGTTCGCACTTTATGATTATTAATCGTATAGACTAGAGCTAGAGAGATATTTAACTAAACGGAGTTGGCGATTGCTGGAAGCTTCATACTATCCAGGTTCGTTTCAGCGCCGGGACGAAGTGTAGCGGCTCTTGTTGGTGAGTTTCGAGTTTTTGTAATTAAGTTAGTCATCGCTAAATCCCACAAATTGGTGACCCCGACGTGATAGCGATTACTCGAGCTATATTTCGTTCTGGATGTATATTTAGCCGATTTAGTGACTGTAACGTTATTGCCATACAGTCCCATACTTGCGTAAGGGGCCTAGGCTACATTTTAAGACGCCATTATACTCCACCGCTAGCCTATACTATTATCGTTATTGACGTCATCCTATCGTTTTTGTATTATTAGCTAGCATGCACATTGTATATTAGTATAGTACTCAACCTCACAGCTGCAGTAACTTGTTGTATAGTATAGTAGAATTTGTATAGCCTATGTTCAGAAATTTGTTGTATAGTATAGGCTAAGTTAGGTTAGGTCAATGAGTGTGTCTGGTAGTAGGAGTGGTAAGCACTTGCTGTTTGTGGCGGATTCAAGGGCCTATTCCTTCGATCGTTATACTCAACCTCATGTGCCAGGAGAAGGATCAGTCCAAGTTAGGGTGCATTACGTTATCAAGAGAGGTGCCCGTGTTGCTGATTTACTTGAGCCAACCCTAAGTAAGTTAAGGCAGTGGAGAGAGGACGACTTTATTGTTACTAGGGTGGCAGCTGGAATTAATGATCTCACAGAATTATTTTCACTACCTACTCATACCAAACGTGTATTACGACGTTCAGCCGTAACTTCCAGCGATTTAGTATGTGAATTCAGTCAATTTAAGTCTGCCTGTTTAAGACTTCGTCCCAAGTGTATCGTAATCTTCACTACTATTACACCAGCATCATTTTCAAAATTTCAACTGAGTAAATGTTTACCACAGCCAATCTTAACTGCGGAACAGTTGCAGAGAAACCAAGCTGACTTAGATTCTACATTAGATTCTGTAAATTCTTCGATCAAAGATCTTAATCAAGAGGCTCAACATGGCATAGTTTTTCAAACCCTGTCCTGGCATACTACAGTACGAAAACCTACTAAGCGTAAGAGCAGGTCAGGAAACTACACCAGAACTATTCGTAATGATTTTTCGCCTCTCTATGATGGTTTGCATGCTAAGTCAACTACCAAGAACCGTTGGTTTACACTACTACATAAACTTTTTGCAAAAGATCTTCAACAGTTAACCTCGTTTAGACCTACATCTTAGTTATATATTCAATTATATCACCATGACTGATGATCAAGGGACGAGTAAGAAACAGGGTCAAGATGTAAATCCACATTTAGCTGCTGTGTCCATTAAGTTGCCTCCTTTTTGGCCTAAAGACCCTACAATATGGTTCGCTCAAGTTGAGGCTCAATTTACTACCAGAGGTATTACTTCACAAAGCACCAAATTTGCTTATGTTGTGGCATCCTTACAACCTGAAATCGCAGAGGAAGTTCGTGACTTGCTCATTACACCGCCTGAAGAAAACCCATACGACAAAATTAAAACACAACTAATTGAACGTACATCAACATCTGAGCAAAAGCGATTACATCAACTACTTATTTCGGAAGAGTTAGGAGATCGAAAGCCTTCACAGCTGTTAAGACGTATGCGGCAACTATTGGGTGAACGTCAATTAGAAGACAGCATCTTCAAAACTTTATTTTTGCAAAGGCTGCCAACTAATGTTCAATTAATTCTTGCCTCAACCAGAGACACTGTAGATATTGAACAATTATCTCTTATTGCTGACAAAATTTTAGAAGTCACTCCCAATGTATCTTCAGTTGCAGCCATTACCAAATCTTCGCCTCCACCTGCAAATGTTGTAGCCGCTAATTTTTCACCATCAATTGCTAACTCTTCATCAGAAATAGACGAATTACGTTCTCTTGTCTCAAAACTAACCACAAAGGTTGATGCTTTAACTGACCAACTAGCACAGCGAAGCAGAGGGCGTTCTAGGGATCGAGCTTATCGAGGTAAACGGCAATTCTCAAGGTCAAGGTCAAAGTCTAGACCACGTTTCTATGAGAAGCCAGGAGGTTATTGTTGGTACCACTTCAAATTTGGCAAAAAGGCTGAGAAATGTATTCCTCCATGTAGTTATGGCAAGTCTGGTGAACAGGGAAACAACAAGGCCAGCGATTAGCGGCGACACATTCGTCTGGCGCAAAGTCAACATGTCGTCAATTTTTTGTACCCGATCGTAAAACAGGCATTCGATTTCTGGTCGACACTGGGGCAGACATAAGTGTTTATCCTGCATCACCGACAGAAAAGAAACACAAAACTTACTCCACCTTACAAGCTGCAAATAAAAGTTCTATATCTACACATGGTCAGCGATTACTTACTCTGGACTTAGGATTACGTCGTACATTCCAGTGGGTCTTTATTATAGCTGACGTGGCTTCTCCAATTATAGGTGCGGATTTCCTAGGTAACTTTTCATTACTGGTAGACGTGAAGCATCGTAAGCTGATTGATTCAGAGACATCCTTGCATGTCAACGGTATTGAGTCACCAGCAAAACCATTAAGTCCAACGTTCAGTATTCCTGATGGTTCTCCGAGATATACTGCATTATTGAAGGAATATCCTGATATTCAGAGGCCATCTTACCAGCCATCTGCCATTAAACATAATGTCACGCACCACATTACCACTAAGGGGCAACCTGTTACTTGCCGTCCACGTCGTTTAGCTCCAGATCGTTTAAAGGCTGCAAAAGATGAATTTGAGCACATGCTCCAGTTAGG
Organism: Holothuria leucospilota; assembly: GCA_029531755.1. Taxonomy (NCBI): domain Eukaryota; kingdom Metazoa; phylum Echinodermata; class Holothuroidea; order Aspidochirotida; family Holothuriidae; genus Holothuria; species Holothuria leucospilota. The sequence continues at coordinate 71,250,788 of CM055963.1, read as the reverse complement.
TATTATACAACCATCGAAGAGTAACTGGGCATCGCCATTACACTTGGTACCGAAGAAATCTGGAGACTGGCGTCCGTGTGGAGATTACCGAGCTCTTAATAATGCAACTATCCCAGATAATTATCCCATTCCACACATCCATGATTTTTCATCATCGTTACATGGCAAGCAAATTTTCTCCAAGTTGGACTTAGTTAGAGCCTACCATCACATACCTGTAGAGCCTGATGACATTCCCAAGACTGCTATCATCACTCCATTTGGATTATTCGAGTTCCTGCGCATGCCGTTTGGCCTCAGAAACGCAGCGCAATCGTTTCAAAGGTTTATCGACCAAGTTTTAAGAGGATTACCATTCGTTTATGCTTATATTGATGACCTTCTTGTTGCTAGTACCACCCCTGAAGAACATTACTCACATCTTCAGCAATTATTCCAACGACTCCATGAACATGGTATTGTTATCAATCCAGAGAAATGTGTTTTTGGAGTACCATCAATTGAGTTTCTGGGTCATAATGTTGACTGTAACGGTGTAAGACCCTTAGAATCAAAAGTGAAGGACATCCAAGATTATCCAGCACCAACCTCACTACGTAGCCTACGTAAATTCCTTGGTCTTATTAACTTTTACAGAAGGTTCATTCCAAATTGTGCCAAGACAATTCAACCATTAACAGATCTCCTGTCAACGAAAGCCAAAAATGCACCACTGTGTTTAAATGATGTTCAAGAGGCGGCCTTCCAAAAGGTAAAGATGGACTTGGCTTCGGCCACGTTATTAGCTCATCTCTTTCCTGATGCACCTTTATGTATTATGGCCGATGCTTCTGATGTAGCAGTTGGTGGTGCTTTGCAGCAGTTAGTCAAAGATTCCTGGCAACCTTTAGCCTTTTTCTCCAAACGACTTCAACCAGCGGAGACAAGGTACAGTACATTTGGCAGAGAACTGTTGGCAATTTATCTAGCTATTAGGCACTTTAAGCATTTCCTGGAAGGGAGACAATTTTGCGTTTTCACCGATCACAAACCCTTGACGTATGCATTCAACGCTACTCCAGATCGCTATTCACCAAGAGAAATACGTCACTTAGATTATATTTCACAATTCACCACTGACATCCGTCATATCCAAGGCAAGGAAAATGTCGTTGCTGATGCTCTTTCCCGACCAGATCTTAACACATTATCAATGGAACCTGTACCAACCTCAATCGACTTAGAAGAAATAGCCGCAGCTCAACGTGGGGATGAAGAGTTAACCAACTTACGAGAATCATCTTCATTACAATTGGCTGATGTTCCTCTCACTACAGTTCCTGGAACTATCGTATGTGACACATCAACTGGTACACCTAGACCATTTGTTCCCACAAATTATAGACGTCAGGTTTTCGAGGCGTTACATTCATTGGCACATCCAGGGATCAGGGCTTCTCAGAAATTAATTCAACAACGATTTATATGGCCAAGTATTAACAAAGATGTCCGTCATTGAGCAAGGTCATGTCTACAATGTCAAAAGTCCAAGATCCAACGACATACAGTTACACCTATAGGAACTTTTGCTCCACCTTCATCTCGTTTTAATCATGTTCATGTGGACATAGTTGGACCATTGCCACCATCAAATGGTTTCACTTATTTGTTAACTATCATCGACCGATTTACTAGGTGGCCAGAAGCCATTCCCATAGCTGATATTTCTGCCGAGACAATTGCCAAAACATTTGTACAAAGATGGGTAGCTATTTTTGGTGTTCCTGCGTTTATAACTACAGACAGAGGTTCCCAGTTTGAAGCAAATTTATTCAGACGTCTAACTGAAATTTTTGGTGCAAAGAGAATTAGGACAACTGCTTACCATCCTGCAGCAAATGGTTTAGTGGAACGTTTTCACCGTCAATTAAAGGGAGCTCTTAAAGCCCAAACCAATCCAAATTCATGGACAGAAGCACTACCCATGGTTCTCTTAGGTATCCGTTCTGCACCAAGAGTAGACACTAATTGCAGCGTAGCAGAAATGGTTTTTGGTGTTACACTGGCATTACCATCTGACTTAGTTACAACGACTGGCGATGCTATACCTGATCCTTGTAACTATGTAGACAGGCTCCGGCAACATATGTCCAATATGTAACCACTTATCACCAGACCAACAACACGATCGTCTCACATACCCAAAGAGCTATCATCATGCACTCATGTATGGGTTCGTACCGATGCTGTTAAAAAACCACTTCAACCTCCTTACAAAGGCCCATACAAGGTTCTTAAACGTTCAGACAAATTTTTTACTCTGGAAATTGATGGACGTCAAGACAACGTCAGTATAGATAGATTGAAAGTGGCTCATTTAGATGACAACTGGAAAAACCAACAGGAGAACCATTCAACACTACCTCATTCTTCGATTCCACCAAAAGTCACCAAACTCCCCAAGACACCCAACCTACCACCAACATCATCATCACCTGCTGAGCATGCCACTCCACGCCAGACACGTTCAGGTAGGCGCGTGCATTGGCCGAGAAAGTATGTTCAATTTATAGATACAGGTTGAGCTTACTGTCTATATATTTTTTTTCTCATTGTCGATTGCTTATTTATTTAGCGCAATCTAGGGGGGAGCTAGATGTAGTGGCTCTATTGCTTATTTGTAAAATTGTAGCTTCAAGCTCATTGTAAATAGAAACGTTCCTCGCCGCGGAATTTAAAAGATTATTGTTATGCAAATTTTTAGTATATGCACCTGTATATCTTTGGCCGTGTGCTGCCCGCATGTGCTTTTGTTGTATACTGGCACACACACGGTTCTTAGCTGTTGTACGCAGAGCAGTGAAAACAACAACTAGCCTACTTTGATAGCTAAGTAGAACAGGAGACTTCGTCAGAGTTTTTATGGATAATTAACGTCTTTATATACCGTGGACTGTTCCTGAAAGAAGTCAAGAGTAATTAAGATAATCTTTTAGGCAGCAAATAGGTGCCGGTTTTGGGCAGGCAGTAGTTATACAGCCACTCAGGCCGGCCCGCGTAGCTATCAAGAAATGACGCAGTAGGTTATATTTATCATTGCGACCAACCGTTGTACAGAATATATATATATAGGTTTTAGTATTTGCACGTGCACGCGCCAGTTCGCACTTTATGATTATTAATTGTATAGACTAGAGCTAGAGAGATATTTAACTAAACGGAGTTGGCGATTGCTGGAAGCTTCATACTATCCAGGTTCGTTTCAGCGCCGGGACGAAGTGTAGCGGCTCTTGTGGGTGAGTTTCGAGTTTTTGTAATTAAGTTAGTCATCGCTAAATCCCACACTTTCTCAATATTATCTATATCTTTCTGCAGATAAGGGCGCCATGCCTGACAACAATATTCAAGATGTGGTCTAACCAATGACTTATACAATCTAATTATATTGCTACTAATTTTACAATCGTAGGTTCTGTTAATAATACCAAGTACCTTATTAGCAGAGCTTACAGCTTTGGCACACTGTCTACTTGGACTCAGCGAATTATCAATAAGCACACCTAAATCCTTCTCATACTCAATGGCTTCAACTTGAACACCACCTATAAAATAACTAGCCTGGGCATTAAAATGGCCTACGTGAAGACATTTACATTTCTGAGTATTAAAAAGCATTTGCCAATCACAAGACCATTTATACAACATATCCAAGTCCTCTTGCAACTCAGCCACTTTGTCCATTGAATGGAGATCAGAAAAGACCTTCGTATCATCTGCAAACTTCAGTACTGAATTATTCAAATTGACATCCAGATCATTAATATAAATTATAAAAAGTGTAGGACCTAACACTAATGAAATTATATTGACTGATTTGCCAAAAAAATGCTACCATTTTGCATGTAGACACCTGTAAAATTCAAAAATTTTCCAAAAGATTGCTATATACAGTAGTTACTTCTTGAAATTCCCACAGAAATTAGCTGTGTTGTTTTTACAATATCATGAGTCGATTGGTATTTTATGTTAGGATTGCATTTGAATTTGAAGTGATTCCTTACAGTGACCCAAATAGGCCTACTAGAGACTTGTAGAATCTTCCCAAGATCAGACTTTCCACTTAAAAATTTTAAGTAGTTTGGGATTTCCCAAAGGTTTTTTACTTAATTTCATATGGTTTACATCAGATAAAAAGAAGGGAGTCATAGAAGTAAGGCATGCCCTCAATCCCTCCCCTAGTTAAAAGGAAATTTCCTGATTTAGAGGAAATTTACAGAATTCAGCAGATTTTTTTACAATATCTCATACTGTACTGTAGTGGGATGTGCCCAACCCACTGTACAGAAGTGTTGGTAAAATTTTGAAATCTCAAGTTGAAGATAGTGACAAAATTAGAGGGGAATGTTTCAAGATGAGCCGGATTTTGATGTATGGAAGAACTTGGGATGGTATGGGGGTTTGCGTGGTTTGTATAGTTGAAAGTGTAGCAGATTATATCACCCTGTCAGGTAAATGTGCCAAACATAATGTGGGGCCTATCACCTTTCTGCAATAGAATAGAGTTGGTTCAAATGATGTTAAATTTACAATCATAGATGAACAAAGGTAGCCATACCCATAGTAATGGATGGTAATATTGTGGGGATCAAAGGTTGTGGTTTCCAGTCTCACTCCTTACTGTTTTGGTCAATACAGTGCATTAGGCTTGTAAAATTTAGTCCTTGGTAAAGTACTGTGGTCGTTTGCCTACAGCTCACTATACTCAGTCCTCTCACTCACCCACGGAAATAGTGGATCAGCCATCTGTGTGCGATGGTTGAAGTTGTGTTTCTTCGAACAGCAAATTTTGGAAGTAAAATCTTAATTTATTACCATGACTTTTCTTCCCCAGATCTTACAGGAGTACTGCATCTGTTTTTGGTAACAGATTTTCTGGAAAGTGCCCAAAATGTAAAAAGAAATCAGCATTTTTTTTGCACCTTAAATAGAACTTTGTTTACATCAGTATGCTAATGAAGTATATTTTTTTGTCATTGTGGAATGTTTGCCGGAGCAACTTCCCACCTTTGCTAGCTTTACTATAAGAAAAAAATCAATCTTCGACACAGCACAGTGCTGGGCGAAGACCCTGGATTTTCAATGAGTAGGTGTAAGGACAGTGTATAGGGAGCTATCAGTGACCGGCTATACACGTGCCTTTACTGAGGACGAGTAAAATTTGGATTGCATATGACTTGTTCTAACCCTCACCAAATTTGAAGCCACTATCTTTCGATGACCTAAAATATGCAATTGATTGGCAGAAATCTGGAAAGGCTTTGCTTTACCAGCTGTTGTGATAGCATTTCTCTTACAAGTTCATGTAGCTGAAGTAAAAATGAAATTTAAGTATTGGATGAAATGGCATTTATGAATTGTCTTGCGAGCCACAGCAAATTGTCTCTCTGGTCAAGTGCTACGTGCATGTAGCACTTGGGCCAGGCATATCCTACACCTGATAAACTTGGTTGTTTCAGCTACAAGCAGTCAGATGTTGAAATGTTGAATTGACTGACAAAAAGTACAGTCTGAGCAACTTGCATGTAGAAGGAAGTCACTGATTTAAAAGCTTTCCAATGGTCTTCATTACAGTTAACTTATTCTGAAATGAAATTCATAAGTTGACTGGAAATTCAGCTGATGCTGTAACCGTAGTACAAAACTCAGCACAGACATCAGTCTTATAAATACACAGTTCCCTCTCGATGCAAGCAATCCTCTTTTTCAGTTAGTTAAGTAGTTGTTCCTTCACTAACTTAATAATTGACCATCTCTTTATTCTCATAAGTTTGAACGTGGAACTGTCAAGGCTCTCCAGATGAAGCTACGTACAGTACATTTATCAATCTGTCCACTGCATGCATATGTACTATTTGTGCATGAATGTGCTTTGAATCCATTGTGCTCCAAGATGTCGCTGGTGCTGGGTCAGTAGCCAACATGTCATGTATGCTGAGAAGTCTCAGGGGCTGAGATGTTTGGTTCCAGTTGTTGTCTCAGGGGCAGAGTTGTCTGGACACTGATGTAGAAGACATTCCAACACAATCCTTTGTAGAAAGGATTGAAGTCCCATGCTTCTGCAACTTGATTTAGTTCAAGAGCTAATGCATCCTGTGTATGTTACTTGTATAGTGTCATACGAGATCGTTTATATTGAGGGCACTATATGGCTTTGTTTTATCCCTGTGCTATTATACCCTAACTTCAGTAAGTGTCATACAGTAGAGATATCTACTCCTTTGCAAGTTAATGACAAGCTCTCAATCAGGGCATTGAGTTTATTATACTACACTCCATCCTAGAAATCACTGGCAAACATAACAAACTTCCCTAAAACTTACTTCATGTATTCACTTCTCCCCATGTCACTTGCTTAAATGGCACAATGTTTTGAAACTTTCTGATAGGACCTGTTGTGTCTTATATGTTTTTAACGTTGACATCATGACAGCCAGCTTGGGTGACTCTATAATTTGGACAGGTGTCAAGTTCTGTAATTGTAAGAATGTACCTAACCTTCTTGACAGTCTGCTGTGCAGTTGTGTTACTATAGGTTATGTATATAAAACATTTTGCTTTGGACTTGCTCCAAAAGGTTGTTGCGTTTGTTCTATTTGAGTTGTATTAATACTATTAAACCTAATACCTCACAGTGCTAACTTGTTACCTGATACATGAGTAGGGTTTGGTTTGATAGTTAACTAAATTGGTTAATAAAGCTTAGAGCTTTGTCAAAGTTTAATATTAATGGAATATATGTAAAAGAGTATTCACACAGTCTGAAGAGTTAACAGAGTGAGACTGAGATCACATTTAGTGAAAGAGTGGTCGCAGTTGTGACCGATATATCAGTTCATTTATTTGGTATGTTTGTGTCATTTATCATCTGTCATGTGACTCATAGTATTTTTCTTTCTTTATATTTTCATGGACAGGGTAAGTTAGAACTAATTGCTGGAGCTAATGCAAACTCTATGCAGCTGCAACTACTCAGCAAAGAAGGCAAACTGGTGGGAAACTTGGACAATGATGATGCTTTGCTTGGGTCCTATCCTATAGATGACAATATGAAAATTCATGTAAGGAATCATGCTTTGATAAATTTTTTCTGTCTGATTCTTAACAAATGGAACAAGTAAGCATGTTACAGAGAGTTATTTCTAAGAAATTTTAGTATGTAATCTTATTCGTGTGCTCATTACCTCCTCGAGGACCTTGTACCAGGTTAATTTGTGAATGAATATATGACGCACTTGCCTTTTCTTTTCAACCAGCGTTCAGAATGCTGTATGTACATTCGTTTCTGTAATTTCAAATTTTAGGTTCATTCCCTTTAGTAATTTTTGGTTTCGATGAAAGAGAAACCTATGCGGTCATGATGGCGTATGTGTGTATGTATGTGTGTGTGTGTTTGTGACGCTTAGCTTGTGTGCACGATATCTCAAGAAGAGAAACTCTGACAGTTTTCAAACTTGGTACATAGATGCCCCATATTAAGAGGAAGAACCCTATCGTTTTTGGTGGAGGTCAAAGGTCATCTGGGGTCACCGGGGGTCAAAACCTGAAAACCTTGTTAACATGATATCTCAAGATAGGAAGCTTGAATGAATTTCATACTTAGTGTGTAGATGTGTTATGGTAAGAGGAAGGACCCTATCATTTTTGGTGGAGGTCAAAGGTCATCTGGGGTTACTGGGGGTCAAAACCTGAAAACCTTGTGTGCACGATATCTCAAGGTAGGAAGCTTGGATAAATCTCATACTTAGTGTGTAGATGTGTTATAGTAAGAGGAAGAACCCTATCGTTTTTGGTGGAGGTCAAAGGTCATCTGGGGTCACCGGGGGTCAAAACCTGAAAACCTTGTGTGCACGATATCTCAAGGTAGGAAGCTTGGATGAATTTCATACGTAGTGTGTAGATGTGTTATGGTAAGAGGAAGGATCCTATCGTTTTTGGTGGAGGTCAAAGGTCATCTGGCGTCACTGGGGGTCAAAACCTGAAAACCTTGTGTGCACGATATCTCAAGGTAGGAAGCTTGGATGAATTTCATACTTAGTGTGTCGATGTGTTATGGTAAGAGGAAGAACCCTATCATTTTTGGTGGAGGTCAAAGGTCATTTGGGGTCACCGGGGGTCAAAACCTGAAAACCTTGTGTGCAGGATATCTCAAGGTAGGAAGCTTGGATGAATTTCATACTTAGTGTGTAGATGTGTTATGGTAAGAGGAAGAACCCTATTGTTTTTGGTGGAGGTCAAAGGTCATCTGGGGTCACCGGGGGTCAAACCCTGAAAACCTTGTTAACATAATATCTCAAGATAGGAAGCTTGGATGAATTTCATACTTAGTGTGTAGAAGTGTTATGGTAAGAGGGAGAACCGTATTGTTTTTGATGGAGGTCAAAGGTCATCTGGGGTCACCGGGGGTCAAAACCTGAAAACCTTGTTAACACGATATCTCAAGGTAGGAAGCTTGGATGAATTTCATACTTAGAATGTAGATGCATTATGGTACGAGGAAGAACCCTATTGTTTTTGGTGGAGGTCAAAGGTCATCTGGGGTCACTGGGGGTCAAACCCTGAAAACGTTGTTAACATGATATCTCAAGATAGGAAGCTTGGATAGATTTCATATGTGGTATGTGGATGCGTTTTGGTAAGAAGATGAACCTCTCACTTTTTGGTGGAGGTCAGAGCTCATCTGACGTCACTGGGGTCACACACTGCAAACCTTGTTAACACGATATCGCCAGGTAGGAAGCTTGGATAGATTTCATACTCAGTATGTGGATGCGTTGTAGTGAAAATATGAATGCTTTCGTTTTTAGTGGAGGTCAAAGGTCATCTGGGGTCACAGGGGTCAAAAAGCAAAATTTTAAGAATTCCCAAGATCGTCTCATGGGTTCACCAGAAGTCAAAATGCAAATTTTCCCAAGATTAAATATGAACCTAAAATTATTTTTCCAACATGTTAAGATATCACTTGACCAGTGACTGAAAGATATGGGACATCATGGCATTATTTGGAATAGAACATGTATCATCGAAACCTCAATGCATTTTTGCATTCTGGTTACAAATTTGTGCAGCACATTTCTTATGGAGTATTATTAATATAGCCATGCAGATATTATAATGTATAAGTGTCACCATTATGGCCATCATAGTGCTGTTGAGGGTACTTCCCAGAACAGTAAGGTGTTGGTTGAAATTGCAGTATAAATTGTGAGCCAGTCTACCATTTTCCCTTTATCATTTTATCTCATGTATAGTACTGTACATTACTTTTGCTCTCTGTCCTTACAATACATCTTTTGTTATTAGGTTGTAGATAACAGCAAAGGAAAAGGAGAATTTGAAGATGTGTCTCAGGTTGAAAAATATGAAATATCAGAAGAAGAGTATTCCAAAAGATCAGGTTATTATCTCTTAATGTTAATTCAAAATATGAATGTTGACATACCAACGTAACCATAATGGGACAGATCTGTTGAACTACTGGTATTGATGCAGACTTTAGTTAATATATGTAAGCAGCAGGATAGAAGCAACTATGTGAAGTTTCTAAGTCTGAAACTACAAAAATGTATATATTACAGGCAGTGACTAATAAATCTTACTGTTCTAACTCCCACCTTCATAGCTTATTCCAGGATTTGACATAGGAACTGGAAAGGGTGAGGCCAAATGGCCTCTGGTTGGGAGAAATTTTTCAGGGCACCAAGGCCAAGCAGGAGGGCAGTCAAGGCATAAAACTTGGAAGGTAAACAGCAGCATGTAGAAATAATACAGGAAGGCATCAAGGCCATTATGGCCTGTGGTGTTGGTAATTTTTTGAGGGCCATCATAGCAAAATGGTGGGGGCCTGAAGGCCATGACAGAGAAAAAAATAATCGACGGCATCGACGGCAAAAGCCACTGTGGCTGCTGGTTTTGCCGCCGATTATACCTAGAAACGGCGGCATGTTTTTGCCGTTGATCATTCTCTCTGCATTCGCAATTCTCATATTAAATTTTTTTAAAACATTGTCTGCGTAACATTTCTTTCCCACAGACATCGGAATTTTACGTATCTGACAAACTGGATGTTATGCACAGCTACGTAGCTATCATTTTCTTTCTAGCTAGCTAATAGCTGTATGATCTACCAATTTGTACAGGTGTTTAATACACTGGCTTTCCTTCAGCAGCAGCCATATCACATACCCATAAATGTGTTTCACGGCAAACCTAAATTATGCAGTATAGGTTTGAAAATAGGCTACAAAATCAACTTTTCCTTCTGCCTTGACTCTATGATTAGAGCTTAACTGCTCACCCCACCGAAAAAAGATTAATTCTTTCAAAATAATCTTTGCCATCTGTGACCATGAATGCAAGTTTTTGATTCGAAAATGGAAGAGATTTCAGCTCCAAAGTATATGGTTCGACTGCACAAGTAATCTACAGCTTGCTGCATACATGTTGTACTGCAGAGAGTACCATTTCAAAACACATCGTTTTTCAGTACCAAACATAACCAAATTTGTCAAAAATGACAAAACATTCACCTGGCATGTTCAAAAGACTCTCAAACAACTACCTGTAATGTATTGACAACTTTTAATGAGGAGGTTTCCCCCCACGAGGCACATTTCTTTAGTGGGGCTTTGCAGTTTTGTCGTTGCCTAACGTGTAAAATACATGGATAGGCCTACTCAGATGCTAAAGCAACACAATACATGGCAAAAGTCTGCTTACTTGTAGAGCTACAGGGTCTAAAATTTCCCAATCGTTTTTGTTCCAAAATGTTAACAAATGTTGTCTAAGATGTTGATATGAGTGTTCAGACTTATTTGTGGTCAAGATAGGGTCTTTGCTTGTCAAACCAACTTAGCTAATTTTGAAAGTCTTTTGAGTTTTGCCATACATATACTGTTACGAGAAGCTGATAGTCTCATGACTTCAAGTCTGGCATACAAAGTGAACCCAGTTAGTTCATATGAAACTAGCACCACTGTAAATCCTCTTTCCATTGCTATATGGGGGGGGGGGTGTCATCAGTTACCAGCAGACAAGAACACTGTGCCCCACCATCCCCCACCCCTGTCTTAACAAAGGTACTGATGAAAGCCCTTTACACTGGGTTTCAGTTCAACATTAGATGAACTGCACTGGGTGACATCACATGAACAGTGCAGTGTATGTTAGAATCGTACTCCATGGAACGCGTTGGGCTGCTGACACGACTTGTGGCTATGCGAGGGAATTTTGAAAATGCTGTAGACATCCCATAAAATGCCGTAGAGAGCTGCTGTCTCCACAGCATTTTTTTACAGAAATTGCTGTGGAGACATTTAGGGGAATTTTTTGGCCTGCATGATCTCTGGTCTGTCTGGTTATTTCAAGCCCTGTTATTCAGTTGTTGAGGTATGAAGTATTGACATTTATTCACCTAATCTGGAACAGTCAATTATGCAATACTTTGGGGTATACCTGTTGTACAACTAATTGCATTGAATGCCTCCCTTTCCTTTCAAAATTCTAGGTTTCTAGGTTTTAAATGACCTAGAAAACCATATATTGTAAACCTGATGCTCTTCAAATTGTTCATGCACATACATATTGTTGTGAAAGAAATTATAAGTGAAATAAAGTGAAATGAATTCTTTTCTTGCAAAACACATGTTGCAGACTGAGGATGGGGGTTGTGTAGCCAAGTGATTGTAGGCCAATGAAAAAGTGATCTAATTTTGACTCATGGTGCAGTGAGAGACTTTAAGAAGAACAAAGATTGTAATTTGAGTAGTGCTGGTGACATTACAAATTATTGCACAGTGTACCATTTTCATTTGAGTGAATAAGCAGGGCCAGAATAAATGCAGATTTCCCTGGAATGCAACTCAGATTTCCAGCAAGAACAGTTAGTGATCACCGTCCTGAGGGGTAGGGATATAAGGGAAGGAAAATTTGAAAAAAATTGCTCTTAGGAGGAGACTTACATATAAAATGGTGCTGTCTTTTTCATTATTTACATGCATGCACTACAAATTATCATTTTTGTGACGAGGTCAGAAATAAATGGTTTCAAGCAGTACAAATGAATGTGGAAGCCAAACGTTTGACACGTGTTTAATTACAAGTCCAATGCCTGTTCTCAGCACATAGCATGCATTTTAATATTGAGTGAATCTTTCAAGTGGACGATGAAACTATTCTTTCATAAATTTGCAGTTCATGATTACTCTCAGTCACTATCGTGTATAACTACACAAATAGCATGATTATTAAGCCTGAAGTGTTCTCTCTTAGGAAATTGTTATTTTCTGTGCCCTATAGGTTGTGGAAGATTTTTTTATCACAATTTAAAAAAATGGTGGATATCTATTCCGATCAATTTTTTTCACTGCACTCCCCACACTATTGACTACCGCAGACAGTTGCAGATTGATGTCGTGTCGCTCCAAGATGCCGAATCTACATACTGCTGTATTAGTGCTACCAGTTTTGAAACACATTATCGTGTAAAGGGGATAATATCCAACACTTTTCTTTGACATTTTTCTTTTTTTTTTTATATGTATTGAAACAAAGTCATTGCTCTTAGACCAGACCTTGTTGCTGGTATGGCTTCTGGCGCAATGACTTGGTCATTTTTTAAATAATTTTTTTTTTTGGTCAGTGGAAATTTCCCGCGAGTGACGGCATTCACGCCAAATTTCCCGGGAATGAGCTTCCCGAATTCCACATTTTTTCCCGGTGTGTGAATAAGCTTCAACATTTATATCTCAGCACAGAAATGTCCTGTGAAGATGAAGAGTTGGACCAGTGGGATTTATTTTTCAATCTTTTTGATCTAAATTCTTGTAATTTTAAGTTACACTTTGAGTCCTGCTTCAGTCTATCCCACAAACATACAGAAAAAGGTTTTTTTTTTTTTTTTTTTTTTTTTTTTTTTAAAACCAGGTGGTGGAAGTTGCCTGTACTCTGATTTTCTTCTTATGATACTTTTTAAGGGAAGACTGCTAGCTTGTAGATAGCCCAAAGGTTTCCTAGCCTTTGTTATAAACAGGTTTTTTGGAGTCCAGAAAGTGCCAAAACTAGAAAACTGCAAGTTTAGAAGTAAACTTTGTTAGTACTTCCAAGTGAAATTTGTAGTCTGTAATTTTTGGGTAATTTTCAGACTCTGTGAGAGCATTCAAGATGAGAAACAAACTTGGAAATTTCAAAGATGTTGACCCTGAAGAACAGGCCAAAAGGGAGGCAGAGAGGAAAGCAGCAGAGGAGAAGGAAGCAGAACTGATTGCAAATATAAAAGAAGGATGTAGATGTGAAGTCGACAATCCATCAAATCCACCAAAGAAGAGAGGCACTGTTATGTATGTTGGTAAGGGATAAGTTAAAAATGATTTATGGCACAGAGGCAGCATTCTTTAGCACAGCAGTTCATTCACTAATGCATTGCACCCAAAATTGGTTTCTTGGCAAAAACTGCTGTGATTGAAAAGTAAATTGTATTTTTTCTCTGCTTCAGGTAAAACTGACTTCAAACCAGGCTTTTGGGTTGGTATACAGTACGATGAACCATTAGGAAAGAATGATGGCAGGTAAGAAAGAGACATCCTTGTTTGTTATCAAATGACACATGGAGAGGATAATTTACCATTGTTGTGATTTTTATACATCATGGTTTTGCAATCGGCCATTTAATGCATTCTGAGCATGATATGTCTTAGTAAATAAAAGTATATTATCAAGGTCAAAAGTGAGACTTCTTGACCTAACTACCATTTGCTTGGCATGTTTCTTTCCTGAGAAGGAAAAAGTATGTCTTTCGCTATATAGATGTTTGCACAGATTTTCTGATGTTGTAAAGGTCTTTATCAGTTGACTGGTTTTGTTTCCTTCTAGTATTAAAATGTCTGTATGACATTATAAAATGATAGTTTTATTACAAACCATTGATGACAAGATACTATATCTTAGCAAGCAGCCGAGAGTTTAGTGAAGAGAAAAGCCTGTGGTAATTTTTAAAAATTAATTTTTTAAATTTTTAAATAAATGATATATTTTTGTGCAGTTTTCAACTCTAAAGAGGAAGTGAATAAGAGTCATTGTTTTACAGTTCTCAGTACATCAACTATCTGTGACGATGGCAGTTGAACTAATTAAGTTTTCCATTTATTCCATCTTTGTGCAATATGATTTTTTCAGTTCAGGATTTAGGGTAGTGTCTGTACTTCGTGAAATATTGGCAGTTGCTGTTTGTATAAGGCAAATTGTAAATTGTGTTACAACCTTTTGAATGTGAAGAAATGCTTTAAGAGCCAAAATATTTGTTTAGGGAATGAATAATGGTCTGTTATATTGGACAGAAGATTGGAACTATTAAATATTTTTCTACTGCAGCTGCTTTGATGTTGTGTATCTGGTTGGTAGTATTGTAATCTTTCTGTAAGTTTGTCTCTCTATGAGTAGATATGGCAATTACACAGCACAAGTAGATATGGCAAACCTTTTAATTTGTTTCCTCCTTATAAAAAGGTTGTAACTAACATAAGACTCTCACTCTCATCTTGTGCTTTGTCATCTTGAAGCTCATTACTGCAACACAGTTGTGTGTAAAATTTACAAAGATGATAGGCTATTACTTAACACTCACTATGATACGACATTCAATACACTGTAGAACCAATATTTAATGAGTTAGCTGGGGACCACACTATGAGCAAAAATACACTACAGGGTTATTTTGGTGGTATACCTTAAATATACAATCAGCTGCCCGATTGTTTAGTGGTCAAATACATCACCTGTATATTTTCTTACATCATGCACTCTATGGGGTTGGTTGGTGACATGTCACTTCCCACGGCAACAATGTGTTGGAGTGAAAACAATTTATTGCGCATATTTGGCATGTAGTGTAGTCCAGGGATTGTTTACACTGCAGCGGTGTAGCACGTAAAGTGTTCCCATATGGTCATACTGTAGTCAGTTGTTGTTTGCACTCCAAAGTTTCTAGGGCAGTGTTTCTCAGAGTGGCCTTACCGCCCCCCCAGGCAGCATTGGGAAGTCTAAGGTAGGCGCTACGGAGTGCATGGGGAATAGGGGGCGTTGAGACTGATTTGGGGGGTCCCTGGCATTTATGACACATCACTGTGACTGCAGCGATTTAGGGCACAATAAGGCATTCAGGGGGTCTGGGGATAGACAAAATAAATTTTGTGACCCCAAGTTATCCATAAATGGCATTAGAATTTCAATAAGTCTGCCCCTTGGTCCAATTTCTTCTGTGTTTGGATTATATTACAGTAGCAGAGACATTTCTTGTAACAGTTAATTTTTAATTTTGTAACAGCTGTTTTTTTTAATTCGTACATATCTTCAAACAATCTGATTGCTCACTTGAGCATCCGACTATGAACGGTAGGACGAGGAGAGGGGGTGGGGGCATTGGGACAATTCAATATGGTTTAAGGGGGCGGTAGTCTAAAGAAGTTTGAGAACCACTGTTCTGGGGTAACCGGCAGACCGACTGACCCCATATCACCATCTCTACATATCTTTTGATAGTGTGTACTGTAGTACACCATTCATGATGAAGTTACATTAGGCATAGAGCAGGGGTGGCAACCAGTATGTTGCAGTTGATTGTGGATTGATGCCAAATCTATGTGTGGACTACTTCTTTGCTTGGGTTTATATAAATACATATGTAGGTTATAATTAACACTGATAGATCATTGCAAACTGTTGAATTAATAAGTACATTTCGGTCAAGAAAGGTATGAGACCTTGGCACATGGCATGCTAACATTTGCATGTGAGCCTGAAAGGCACTGTCCATGTTAATTCAGGTGCCTTCACTTGAAGCAAGTAGTAAAATTAGAATCTGCTGTTACATTTAAATGACAGTAACAAGTGTGTGATCCAGTTAGCATCAAGTGTGTGCCCAGTCCAAACCTGCTGAACAATCTTTGGTCAACCAGTATTGATGTCACTTGTTTGTAAACAAAAGATGCAGAATGGTCCTATTGCCATAGTCTCTGTACATTGTTTGACAGTATATGTGAATTTTTTATGAGACCTTGGCACATGGCATGCTAACATTTGCATGTGAGCCTGAAAGGCACTGTCCATGTTAATTCAGGTGCCTTCACTTGAAGCAAGTAGTAAAATTAGAATCTGCTGTTACATTTAAATGACAGTAACAAGTGTGTGATCCAGTTAGCATCAAGTGTGTGCCCAGTCCAAACCTGCTGAACAATCTTTGGTCAACCAGTATTGATGTCACTTGTTTGTAAACAAAAGATGCAGAATGGTCCAATTGCCATATTCTCTGTACATTGTTTGGCAGTATATGTGAATTTTTTTTTTTTTTGGTAATGGCATCTTGAAATTTGTTTGCTTTCAGTGTAAAGGGAAGGAGATACTTTTCATGTGAACCCAAGTACGGTGGCTTTGTGAAACCTCAACATGTTACAGTTGGTCACTTCCCAGTGGAGCTAGAAGAAGAGATGGATGAAATGTGAATTCTCTTGTTTCACTCTGCCTGGAGGATTGGTTTCACTCTCCCATGATGGATAAATTAACCGTGATTATGATCTTCCCATGCCTGGAAAGAGGCTGTGTCTTTTAGTGTACGCGTGTTTGTGTGTGTTTACTTTATACGCATTGTTTGTCTTGAAGGAAGTGATATGTAAAGTGGCATTACTGTAGTAAAGTGCACTGCATGAAGTAAACTGATGGAGTCAACTTAGCTTACGTCCTAGGGATATAGATGATGCTAAAGTATCAGTGTGAACTCAAGAGTTGAGAGATACATTCCATGGTTTCATAGCACCTGATAGTGTCTAATAGCGTTAGACACTAAAGACTGCAGTTACCTGATGGTCATTGTAGTAACCCAGACAGTGTAGTAAATGAAAAGTCTTTACATTGATGGTTGTCAGTCTGTAGTATTAGTGTCAAGAAGACAATGTGAACGAAGGCTCCCAATGGTCATTGACAGCGTACTGATGTCAAATACATTAGACACCATGCATTAAATGTATCAATTGTTTACCTGTTTTGGTAATCCAGTTAAACACTCTATCTGTGAGGGTTTGCCAGTTTCCTTTAAAAGTAGTACAAGGTTGGTAAATAATTGATTTAATTAAAGGAAAGCATGGAAATAGAATGTAACCCCACTTGTTGATGAAAAACTTGTCACCATTATACCATAGGGATGTGGTATATTGTTTTATCCATTAATTTATTTGTGTTTCTGGAAATTTGTGTGGCACTTAGTGTTTTGTTTTCAGCTTGTAAAGTTTCTTAACTTACAAAGTCATGTCAGTATTCTGGGTGTATATTTTGATAGAATGATCGCTGAAAATAGATTTCTATAGTCAAAGTATAAGCTTCACAGTTAAATTCCAAGAAAGAGCAGAAATGATGGCACTTTGAGTGTTAATATATGTGCATGCTTAGCAAGAAACCTTTTGTCTGTATGTATTCATTGCATGTGTTGGTTTTGATAAAAACTGGAACATATGCATTCATGATTGATTATGTCTTTGGTTTTGATGCCAAGTATGTAATCACCATATCTTAAATGGGGTGACAATACAAGTCTTACAATTAAAGTGACCCATATTGTGTTGATGAACCCTTTTGACTTTAGAAGTGGTCAGAGATCATCTGGGATCAAGAGTGCAAAATGTGAAAAGCTTGTTTTCACCAAAATATTAAGTAGAAGAATACTTTTAATGTAGGTCAGAGTCATGGGTTGTATGGGTCAGCAGAGGTCATTGAGGGAATACTTTGTGAATTCAATATTTAAAGACATTAAGTAAAACTGCTGGACTTCAAACTTAGCATGCATGCTGCAGCTTTAACAGCCTGTAGTTTTTAGGGATGGTCACCACTTTGGGTCATCAGGATTGAATGTCAGCCCAGATGTCAGGAAAGGTAATATAGGCACATCTCTTACTTGGCATGTGGATGTGTTGTAGTAAGTAAAAATGCCAAACTGCATTGGAGGAGGTGACACTCATCTAATGTCAGGAGAGATTGATGTATGATCATATTTTACAATTCTGCAGTGCTCTGTTTTTTTTTTCAATTTTTTCAGTATTTTAGAGCAAAGTTAAAAACCTTACATTAGAGATTTTTCATTAAAGAGTCATTTGTTAAAACCTGTTGGAAAATACTCAGTCAAAACCTCAATACAGTTTTGCATTCTGGTTTATACTCATTGTACAGAAGTTTATTCTGCCAATATCACTTGGGCTGACTATTAGTTTATAACGTTACTTCAGAAGGCAATCCAAACTTTCAGTGCACTCATTGAAGTTTATAACAGCTATCATTTTCATCTCTGCGATATGGTTACATCTAACATTTACCCATCATAATTACTTAAAGCTGACAAATGATTATTTGAAGCTTTTCCTTGAGTTGTTCCCTTCATATTTTGATTGAATTTACTCATATTCGCTATTACCACAGGTGGGTTTTGTATGAAAATTGCATTGGTACACTTACTTTGCAATAGATTTCTTCTATTCATAGAGAACATGAAGTATAATGTCAATCACTCAAACCAAACCATCTGTGTGTCTTATCATGGGATAATGTTGCCCAACATACACAAAGTACGTGAGTAAACTGTAAGACATTATCAAGGCATGTTTTGCATTGGTACACTTTATACTTTGCAATAGATTTCTTCTATTCATAGAGAACATGAAGTATATTGTCAATCACTCAAACCACACCATCTGTGTGTCTTATCTTGGGATAATGTTGCCCACCATACACAAAGTACGTGAGTAAACTGTAAGACAGTATCAAGGCATGTTTTCCTAATATGAGTGTTTTGGGTTGCAGATTGTGTTTCTTCATTTAATACTTTTAATGGTTAGCAGGTGAAGGGTTTGGAGGAAAGTAAGCCAACACATTAAATTTGATGTTCCAAGTACCTTAGCAGGATGTGGAACTGGAAAACACAATTTACATACTGCATATATGGGTGGCCAGTTGACCAGTCTGAAGTAGCACAGGAATCACCACAGGGGTCCTGTGCTAGGCAATCCTGTGTTGTATGTCAAGCGAATCCTGTGCTGAATCCCCTGCAAATGCTGTGCTGACACCCCCATGAAACCTATGCTTAGCGAAACCTGCGCTAGGGGAATCCTGGGTGAATCCTGTGCTAGCTCAGGCAACTTTGTGGTGAAGCCTGTTCTAGCTTCAGACTGGTGCCACATGCCAGTAGACCTACGGAACATAATTTGCCTTCTCAAATGCTTTATACTAAGATAACTGCCAGTTAAAACACAGATTAGTCACAATTTAATTGCTGTGCAAACTGCTGTGCTCTTCAAAATCTCTGCAATGCAAAAGTGAGTATATGTGTCCTGACAAGAGTAGGTAATGAGTGCTTCTAATCTTTATCTAAGAAAGTTGCCTGAAGAAATGGATTATTCTTTTTATTGTCAGATGAATATCACATTATGTCATTCCATTTGTCTTTTACTTTTGTAAATGATATTATATATGTATCTATACTTTGCATAATAATAATTTTGCTTGCAATCATGAAATATGTATTATAATAATTATAATTGAACCAAAACTTATAATGTGCTTTCACTTTTTATGGCACTCTGAATTATAAATTTCTAACTGCTTATCGAGGAAAATATGCCTCAGAGGTTAAATCCTCTGAATCTAATATTTAACATGAACTAAATGCGAGTGACTCTTCAAATACTACAGAAATGCATCTTGCAACTCAGATTTCAGTTTTTCATACTTCAGTGTAGCTTCTCTCAGAAGACGGTGTTCACCCACTAGTTCCTTCTTGTAAGCTGTAATTCAAAACAAGAGTGCTCACTAAATAGTTTGTACATCGTTTGCTGCTTAAAAAGAAGGGTTTAAGCAAAAATGTATTTTTGAAATATTAAGAAGGAACTTAAGAATTTTGATGAAGTTGCACCCAATTCTTGTGTGTAGTTGTCAAGATATCAGCAGATGAAGCTGTCAAATTTTCATCCTAAAGTGAACTTGAAGCAAGCAAATGTGACATCACAGCAGAACATAAGTAAATGCTGTATAAATCCTTAAATTGTAGACCCAATTTTCTTCCATAATGAGAGGCATGGTAATTTTACAAGCTACACCACCTTTTGGGTTAACTCCTATTTCTGTCTATTTCAAGGTCAAAACAAGCAATTTCGAAACAGAGAAAACAGAGAAAACAGAGCATTGTTCATCAATATGAGATGACATCACTCATCTTGCTTCAAGTTCACTTTGGTTGACAAATGTCACTTAATCTGGTACTATTTTCAGACACATGCAAGGAAAATTTTACCAGAATACTTACATTTAATTCCTCTTTCACATATCCAAGCTAAGTGTTTGTTGAAAACCTTCCAATAAATCTGTTCACCATACCCATTATAAGAAGCAGGATCTTTGTCTCTGATGCCAACCAGATGTCACGTACCTGTATTATTCCATGATTCACCTTACCCCGCAGAGCGGACTCTGTTTGCTCAGCTCCTCAGCTTCCCAAACCACCTATGACTGAACAAGGAATATGCCGTACAGCCTGCTACGTAGGCAAGACTCACCTCTGACAATGTTTGCCAGGATAGGTAATACCTCTTTCTTGACATCTTGTCTGATAGTGAGAGGAGTTTCTGTCTTCTCTTGCCGTAGGTGCTCTTGAACTACTCTCAGATGTCCAGGGTACTGCAAAAGAGAGGGATATTCACAGATGATTATTTTTCTCACCCTTTTGTGGAGATGTGTTTGAAGGGGGGAGGGAATGTTCTGTAATTTGAAAATCACTAAATGACTGCCACCTGAATACCTCGGTTATTAGTAAATCTTCATTACCTCAAACCAGGAAACCACCTAGGCCAGTGTCCATATCTCAAGCTTGCAGATGTGGACTTGTTTTGCTGTTAAAGGATTCTAAAGTTCTATGTAGTTGGGAAGTTTTGTCTTTATGGCAAGTAGGTTGCCTTCAGTGATGTTGCAAGATGAGTATATTTACCTTCTCGAAATCACTTTGAGTATCTTGCCTGGCCTTGAGTTTCCATTTTTTTAAGCCAGCGATTGTTGTAACAGTTGAAGCCATACTTCCTCTGAAAACTGCAAGGAAATATCGTTTGAATTTGGGTCGAAGTTCTGCTGGCTCATTACGTGTCTGTTGAATGACATGTTTTGGCAATATGAGTGCCTCATTTTAGTGAAAAATAACATAATGCAGAGAGATTTATAAACCTCTTAGTACTGATCCAAATTAAACATTTGTATCTCTCGTATTTTTGCATGGACTCTTGAAATATCCAAACCACAATGTAACTTCATAGCATTACCCCAAACATGTTTAGGAATATGATCATATCCCTAAATACAATTGTTGGATGGTCTTTGTTTGACGTTAACTCAAACAGTATCTTCACTCTGGTTGGTCAGAGATGACTTGTGAAGTCAGTTGTGTTCCCAGAGTATTGTGTGAATGTGCCCCTGAGCAATTTAAGCCCGTACGTAGTGCAAGCTACAGTAACTTTGTCTTGGGGCTGTAACAGACAGGTGTTTTTGTTGAAATTAGAGGGAGGGGCTAGAAGTTAACTTAGCAGGCAGTTCTAGTGGCATCTCCCTGAACTTAGCAGGGAGAATCTTTACTGCTTGGAACGAGACTGTAGAGCCTTGTACAAGGCGAACACGAGTTTGAAATGGTTATTCTCATACTCTTACTGCAAAAGAGTGAAATTTACTCCAAAAGAGACTGTAGTTTGGGACCACTCCTAGTAAGAGTGAATTTCACTCGGGTGGAGTGCAAATTCGAAGTAGGGCGATATATCATTCCATGCGAGTGAAGTATCGCTCTATTTGGAGTGAATTTTCACTCCACTCCGAGTGAAATTCACTCTTACTGGGAGTGGTCCCAAACTACAGTCTCTTTTGGAGTGAATTTCACTCTTTTGCATTTAGAGTGAGTATAGCTGTATCAGAGAATTAGATAAGTAATGATACAAGTGCCATGGCTGGAATTAGCCATACATTTTTTTGCGATTGAGATCACCTACTGTACATAGTCAGAAGGTCAAGAGGTTGGTCAGTAAATCTTATTGTCCTTTTTGGGGACGTAGCGCCTTCGGGGAGTACAACCCCTTCGGGGATAACGTTTTGGTTTTTTCCCCTTCGGCATCCAGCAGAAGAGACCGTTTGAAAATGGATAGTTGTTTAAAGGTTAAGAGCATTCATCCCAAATTTATTTTCAAACATCCGTAAAATCTTACAGATCTCCTGTATTGTTTCTAGTATCTGTCATGATTTCTCGGAGCATGAATATTGATTGTTAAGGGAAACTATTCAAACCAAGGGGTTATTCTCCATGAATTTAGACCAGGGGTCTCCAAACTTTTTTGCTTGGTGGCCCCAACTTTCTACTCCGGAATCTTGGTGGCCCTCAAATTATCGGGTCGGTGAGTTAGTTAGTTAGATGAGGTTTAACGTCCCAGTTTCCAACCAATTGGTTCAAGTCGAGACGACCACGGCCTTTTTTCCAGTTGTGGCTCACTGGCTTGTTTTCCCTACTCCATTGCTTATGCTGAGCACCAAAGCACAAAGGCAGTAGGTTCCATTTTTAAAGAGGAGTTTGCGTTGACCAATGTTAATAAAGTAGATCCCCTCGTTCTTAGATTAGAATCACTCCAATTGCTTACTTCTAATGAGAAATTTGTCAATTATTTTTCGTTCCCGAATCCTTTTGGCGACCCTCGGAAATATTTTCGCGACCATCGATAGGGTCGCGACCCCCACTTTGCCGACCCCTGATTTAGACTTAATTCAGTTACAAAATATTTTAACGAGATTACTACCGGCATGTAAAGAACCATGCATGTGAATTACATCAGGGTGTAGTAGTTCGCATTGGGTTGACTGCATTTACCCATCAAGAGCGAATGTTCACACACTGACAATTGTTGGTAAGTGTTATTACATGGCTGCCCCGGGCCCCGTTAACATTATTTAAGGGGCCATGATAGGGTTCGACCGACCGTGTAGGTCATACAGTAGGACTGGTACCAATTGAATACGCCCTTGAATGAATCGAGAAGTTTTTGACACCGAATACGTACCTAATGCCGTAAATACGTACCTAATGCCGTAAATACGTACCTGATGCTGCTGCTTTCTTTGTTGTCTTCTTCATGGAGCAGATACGAATAAAATTTAAAAAGAATATTTTAATACATTCTCAAAGTATGTAAAACGTAACAGCATCATAGGTGATACCGATTATTGTGTTAAAATCGCGGATTGAATAATTGATGGCGATGTGACGTGGTTAATTCACATGTACAGTTAAAAACAAATTAAACAGGGATTTTAAATATTGTATGAGGATTCGTTCTAATGATTTCTGAAATGATATGTGCCAGTTTCAGTGATATCGAAAACTCGAGGAGGGACGAAGGTGTGAGAGTAGGTTGCTCTGTGTAGATGACGTGACGGGGAAGGGAGATTCTTCCACGTCAATAAACGAAGACAATTTGAGGGAAAAATTGGATAATATAGCTTCTGTTTAACTGTATGTGCCTGTCCCGTCTGTGACTTTGACTGTAAACAAGCCAATGATATACGTTTGTTAAGAAATAAGCTATTCT
Source organism: Holothuria leucospilota (assembly GCA_029531755.1). Lineage (NCBI taxonomy): Eukaryota > Metazoa > Echinodermata > Holothuroidea > Aspidochirotida > Holothuriidae > Holothuria > Holothuria leucospilota. Next base: position 71,227,119 of record CM055963.1, on the reverse strand, counting down.
TTATATTTGTGAACACTATTCGTCACACCTAGATGATAGTGCAATCTTCACATCAGGGAATTCATGCATGGCTTAAATTATATTACCCGTCTTTGATGTATCATTTCCGTCTTGTCTAAAAAAATCGGTACGCTGATTTTCCTACTGAAACAGTAGCCCTACTTGTGTATCTTGGTTATAACCTCGTAAATCGTTTCTACCAAAATGTACGTTTGTTTTATGTTACACCGTTGTGGTCCTGTGGGTGGATCTAAACTTCTGGAAACACCAGATGAACCAAAACCCTTTCGACGTGATCTTTGTAAGCAGCCTACTTTAAAGTCTTAAAATCAACTCTTGCTAATCGGACCTAAACGTGCAGATGTGGTCTTTGAATCTTGGCTTGAGAACCAAGCCCCTTCCTCCCACCCCATGCATGTTATAGCGGGGTAGCAAAGACTCAACGTACCTTCGGTTTTGTCCCTCCAACTTGCCAAGACACTTTCTCTGATGGTTTGACAGGAAAAATATATATTATTAAAGGTGTTTGCCGTTTATTTGTATTGGAGTTAGTATGCTGAAGGAAATTCCCTTACATACCTCACGAGATCAAAATTAAGTGCAAAGGGCAAAAACAAAATCTCAAAATAAAAAAAAAGTATCTAGAAAGAATGAAATAGAACAACAAAGCTTCATGATGCAATGAAGGTTATCATGATGAAGGGGAGAGGGTGTTTGCAAGCTGAAATTCTCTTAACGAATGCCTAAAAACTAGTTGTGAAGAATTAGCTTATTAAACACAAACATCTTTAAATACCCAAGTCTCGAAAACACGATTATTTTGGAATGATGCTGATGGCAACATTGTGCATAACTTGATTACAAGCATATGCAGTGGCGTAGGAACCGGGGGGCAAGGGGGCCATGCCCCCCAACATGATTTGTGGAGGGGCCAAATTTCGTTTTACCCGATTTTGCTCGTAAGAGGACAATTTCTCTAATAAGAACGCAAAATTTTCGGCGCGCTACGCGCGCAGAAAAGCTTATACTCTACTTTCTTCAATACATCCATTCTACATCGCTTGATAGCGCAAGTCCTTTCCACCTTACCAAGTAGCCTAACATGTAGGAAAAGTACACAGTTTACGTAGAGGTCCCAAATTTCATCCCATATCCCAGAGCCTAGAAACTGTTCTCTTGTGTGGGTACTGTCAGTTGGTGAGGGACTCACGGAGCAATATTTGGCTATTTCATCGCATAGGTAAGGTAGTTTCGATACATTGCATATTATCTCCTATACGGTCTAGAATCCCTACAGATTTTCTTTCTTTTTTGTTCTTAATGTTTACATATGTTTTCTGTGAAAACCTACCAAAAATTTTCGCGCTTCGCTCGCTTTGCTATTTTTACAGCTTAGATTCCGGGGAAAACATTTAATCAACGCGGAACTATGCTTCTCTAGTATATACAAATTTTATGCAATATATGCCCCGAATGAAATGGTCTAGTACACAGCTTTTCTTCAAATCCCACTTATACCCGATGACATTGGGGCTGTCGGGGATTCGGGTCGGTGGCTCCCCGTCGGGCAAATCTTGGCGCCACCAACTTAATAATAGTAGACTCTGGCTGTGGAAAATCTCCATTCCAATCAATCCACCGAAATCCATGGGGCTAATTTCACTCTGAATATTTTTGAATAAAGACGGATAGACTGTGACAAACTTAATGTGTTTCAGAACAAATTCAAATCAACCTTTAAAAAATTTTCACAGCAATTGCAAATCTTGATGGCTGCTATCAAGCCTGGCAAGTGCCATTTCTGGCGATCTGGGATGTATTAAAATCTCAAATTTTCTCGGTTTGCTCCTGCAAACCTACGGTGGCGCTCCGCTTAGATAATAAATGGGATTCAAACTTGCAATCCTCCGACCCCAAGTCCGACCAGATCAGCTAATCCGTCCTCACAGAAATGTGTTTTAGAATAAAATCAAGTCAAGCTTTACATTTTTCCACAAAATTTGCAAATCTTGATGGCTGCTATTAAGCCTGGCAAGTGCCATTTTCTTGGTACGCTCCGGGCCAACCTATGGTGGCGCTCCGCTTAGACAGTAAACAGGAGTCCCCCTCCTCCCCAAACAATAACTCCAGTGCTCCAGAGTCTCCCAAACAAAAAAGTCTTAGCTACACCACGGCTGTATGGTGTTGAAATTGTAGTTCTTTTCTTTTTCTTTGAATATTTTTATTTTGCTTAAATTAAAATCGGAAAAATTATAATGAGCAAATATGATGTTTTGGTATGGGAAGGGTATCAAGGTCGAGAAATCGCATCTGGTCTGTCCCCCCCCCCCCCTTCCCCAATGTCAAACATCTTCCTACGCCGCTGATATGGGCTATTACGCGACGAAGTGAACGAAGGCCAAAATTTTCAAAACAATTTTTTTCTCTCTCATTAACATTTTATGATGAAGAATATCCTATAGTTTTAGAGACATAAAGAAAAAATAAACATTGACAAAGTTTCCATAAAAGTATCAGGTACAGAACACAACGTCCTTATTATCAATACCGTCTCAGACGTATGAACACTGTTTATTCATCGGTGATGTGCTTTCAGGCTGATTGTTTTTGTCCGTATGAGTAATTTCAGAGTAGTAGCCTACAGCACTGCGAGAATGCGAAAGAGGGCACTTCAAGAGACGACATATTTCATGAAAATTGAAAATCTTCACGAATTGCCAGGCAAAAGACTCGCCGTCTAATTGGCAGATAATTTTGTTAGGGAATTGCGTTTCCCGGTGCATAGTTTGCATGGGACTTTTGGTCTAAAAGATTTTTAATACAAAATTTAGGCGCGCTTTGAGCACATTCGTTTTCACCATCCGATTTCACCACCTTCTTCCAATATGAACAATCAGGCCATCTGGAGCAAGGAGACAGTCTTTATCTCCAATCATGATAAGACTTTACGCAGTTCTATTGACTTTTAATAGTTTGTCAAATACTTAGTGTGATCCGTCTTCAAATAGTCCCAGACTTGACCTCCGCTACGCAGGCTTACTCTGGCATTGACGCCGCGATATCTTCGACTGTTCGAGAATCTCCGCTTGTCTAAGTTGTCTAACACGCTGATCCCTCGCTTAGATTCGTTCGAACGTCTCACCTTTAGCTGCACCTACGCAAATGCCCAAATCTGGGGTAGAAACGTCTTACTGTCGTCTGTTGCCTGCTTGGAAGATTCGTTTCTTACACAGTGTGTGAAGTTGTGCTGGCAGCAGAACACTTTTTGCTATGAGAAGTCAGTATTCGATCAAGGAATTAGGTGGTGCAAATATTAGAGTTTGTCGTCTTCGTTTCATACCGTTATCAGGGGCTTCGATCTGTACTTCCCTGCAAGTACAAACCGTCTTGTTGTAGGAGTCGCGACGCCATTCAGAGTCACAATTAATATGGCTGTAGGTACCTGCATACCCACCTCCAAAAATATTGGATTAGCCCAAGCTTACCGGATACAATTGTTTCCATGACTCCATTATGCTAAACAGAAATTTTAACAAAACAGAAAAGTGTGAGGAAGTAAATACGACTTTCGGTAAAGGTGGTGTCAAAAAAAAAAGAAAGGCGGCCACCTCAGAGTTATGTGCCATCGGAAACCTGGTAATCAGGGGTGGCGCCATGATTTGCCCGACATGGGGGACAAGCTCCCCGACGGGGGGAGGGGCAACAACCCAAAGCCTCAACGACGGCGATAGAGTGCCGAAACGATGTCTGAGGGAAAATTTTGGTCCTTTTTTGGAGAAAATTTGGGTTTTTGAAGAAGAAAATTGGAAAATTTGGGGGGTTTTATTGAAGAATAATTTAGACCAAAATTAAGTAAATCGTCGGAGCGACTGGCCGTTGACGGGGACTACATATTTGATCGTATACATAACAGCTCCCCGACGAAACCGGAGAATTTCCCCGACGGGGGGCCAGCCTTCCCCGACAGGGTGCATGGTTCCCCTGCCCCCACCTTGCGCCACCACTGCTGGTAATTGTTTACTTTCAATTGATGTTCAAGTGTCCTATTAAAGAAGACAAAATGTAACGCGAGTAGCCAACTCAGATAAGAGCCACTTCTTTCATTATTAATTTAATATTTTTACAATCAGTGGATACCCTTTATAGTTACATAACATGTATACCAGGTTCAATTAATCTTTACTGACAGAGGATGACTTATTTTACTCTCATGGTTTGTTAGTCATGTCTTTTTCAGTAATGCGAGTTACCATGAGTTTGCTTCTTAACTACTCATAATATGTAAACAAAGACCGATAATTTAGCTTTTTCTTTTCAGTCATTAACTGTGACTACTATGGTTGTTGATCATGAAAGAATAAAGTCATCACTACGTATGGGTGTCCAAATTACAGTAGCTAGGCTGACCAAATAATATCTAAAATGTAACGCGAGTACCCGTGGAACTGTCCATATACCTACTCTTTTTCGTTTCTTCATTTCCCACGTCAGTGCTGTTTTCTGTTTCCTCAACCGTTTGCCGATGTATCTGATCAGTGAGCTGGAAGGCCAGGTCCCTGATCTGAGGCATCAAAGGCTTGACAGGGTTTGGTCCATGGTTTGTTGATACATCTTGCTCTTGTCTGTTCGGGACAAAAAATATACATAAAAATATTAAATAAACATTAAATATTAAGAGAAGACTGTAATTTTAGTACAACGTTTTTAAATTGATGCGACTCCAGAGTTTCTAGAAAACCGAGGATACAGGAGAAAAACTCCGAAACAACAATCGAAATGTCGGTCAGTAGTTAATGCAGGGACGGATCTAGGGGGGGCGACCCGGCCCCGGCCCCCCCCCCCCTTTTGAAAATGCAAAAAAAAATGAAAGGGAAAAAAGAGAGAAAAAAACGGAAAGGAGAAGAGATAGAGAAAAGGACAGATAGTGGAGAGATAGAGAATGAAGCTGCAATTAGCAACCTCGAAGCATGGGAGTCATAGCGCACAGCAGATCAGTTTCAACGTCGCTTGGGACAGTTCACACGCATGCTATCATACTACACATGATTGGATACAATCAATAAGATACAATACCGATACAATACCATCAGCCAATCGAAAAATACCTTACGAGACAGTGCGCATCAGTTGAGATGGGCTGCTATCAAGCCTGGCTAGTGCCATTTCCGGGCATCTGGGATGTATTAAATCCTCAAGTTTTCTTGGAACGCTCCTCGCCGACCTATAGTGGCGCTCCTCTAAGATAATAAACGCAGTGGCGTACACAGGGGGAGGCCATTGGGCCATGCCCCCCCCCCCCCCTCACTGATGCCGATTTATTTTTTTTAGTTCCTAAAAATACGTAAATTTTTTAACACAAATTTTACTTCAAAAAGTAGCATTTTTGGCACCAGATTGCATGTAAGGACACAGAATTTTTCAAAAATTTTCAAAGGGGAGGGGGAACCCCCTCCCCTTAGACCCCTCCCCAAGGCCGGCGATCACACAACATACTGCATGCCCCCTGTGAGAGAAATCCTGGGTACGCCACTGAGTAAAACGGGATTCAAACTTGGACAAAAAAGTCCCACCAGCTTAGCTAATCCGTCCTCACAGAAATGTGTAATAAAATAAATCAAACTTTACATCTTGTTCACAAAAATTGTACTTCTTGATGGCTGCTATCAAGCTTGGCGAGTGCCATTTCCAACTCATGGTGGCGCTCCGCTTAGATAGTAAGCAGAGCCATCCTAATATACCGCTCTGATAGTAAACGGGAGCCCCCACAAAAATCTTCAGTCCCCAGAGCCCAAAAACAAAAAATCCTAGCTACGCCACTGTGAGAGAAATAAGATGGAAAACCATGCGAGTTACAAGGCCAATTAGAAGTGTCTTTTCCGGCTATCTGAGATGTGTTTTTACCCAAATTTTGGGGTATGCTACGCATAGGCGGCGGAAGCGGGGAAACGGGGGAGGACACGATTGGCCTACAGTGCAGTTTTGATACTATGTAAGGCCCACAATAATACCATGATTACACTGCCTGGACGTACCCCCAAGACAATGATAGGGCTGCCAAGTCTCGTGCATTTTGGGTCATTTTCACTTTCTCACTGAGTCCACGCAGAACAAGAAAATAGGCAGAGGGGGAACATGCACGTGATAATACGTACATTTACACCCACATGTCAATGCAAGGTACCTGGGTCCTGGCATCAATTCGAACTAAGATAGGGGTCACAAATTTCTCAAGGAAGTCCGTCAATATTCACCAAATTAGAACATGACTACTAAAGATCTGATTAGACGCCTTGAACAGGATGCATTGTAGTAAGGCACTGTACCTATGATAACTGTCTTCTGTTAATGACTTGTGGAAAAATTAATGTGTTGAGAGTTGAGATATAAAATTATATGAAGCAGAAAATGCAAAAATAAGACATGGGAAGTGCTATTTCCGGCGATCTGGGAGGTCTATTTTGTCAAAAATTTTCTTGTACGCTCCGCGCCAACTGATGGTGGCGCTCCGCTTAGATGGTATAGTGCCATCAATCACAGGTCGAACAACTTTGCCCCCCCCCCTTTTCAGAAATCCTGGATACGCCCCTGGTTAATGTACTTTTGCCGACAGATCCGAATCGGTGGTTATGAAAGTTACAACGTTCACTTTTTTTATTTAGTTAAAATTTGGAATTGCCCGAAGCAAAATTTTACAATAGTATTCTGTGGGGACTCGGACTTGGGTGCTCTCAGCTGAGGGTCTTTCTGGATACTGACTAGGCTTGTGAAACCAGGGGACAGACATTTGTAACACTGTCCAAGCTTAGTTCCGCGGAGCACACCAAAATATTGTTTTGCTACAACATCCCGAGATGGCTGGAGTTGGCAGCGTCATGTGATAAAAATAATTTTTATGAACACCTCGTCAAAAGACATTTCACATCGGGGAACAATACTTTTACTACGGTACTAACACAAGAATTTTCACGAAATGTGATAGCAACACTGAATGTCGCTCGCGGACAAGCTGAGGTAAGGTGTAGACGAAAGAGGTATTATTTTCACCGCAGTGGTGCTGCAGGGGAGGGGGCATGGTGCGTTCCCCATAGATGAACAAGACATTTTTCCAGGGGTCTGAGAGAAAAACCCTTTTTACCAGAAAAAAAATTGCCCGAACTTGTCCAAAGATCTGTCGGAGATAATGGTTTATCCCGAACTGGGGGAGGTGGGCGACCATTTCTAAAAAAAAAAAAGACAAAAAACCCAAAACGGAGGACATTACTGACTTTAACCATTTCAAGTCACTGCTACTCACCGGGGTTTTGAAAACATAAAATTTTTCGATACCTCCTTACCCACTAGGCACACATTGTGCACATTAAGTAGATAGGCCTAGGCCTAATCTGATTACACGACGAACAGAATGGTTGCCTGCGAATGTGACTGATGAGTGCGGCTTATATTTCTAGATGTACTCTTAAATTTTTGAGATATATTGACATGGTAATGTTGTGCATGATACGAATGAATTTATTCATAATTGATTTTATTCATTAGTCAGTTGTGAGATTTTTCGTTGCGTCCTCGCAGAGTCGCAGACTTCTAAAAAGGAGGACAAATCAACTGCACCGCGTTTTCAAAGCCGGACGCAGGACAACCTGCCCCGAAGCCTAGCAATTCGGAAGTATGGCACCCTAGTGGAGGGGGTGACGCTGCAGCCCAAGACACCCTGGCCCTCGTACGCCTATGACCCCCTCAATGCCTTCACTTCCCCAGTCCACTTCTGTAAACAGGCTTATACCGGTTTACAGGAGCAATGCACCCACAACATTTTTACGCCCATTGGCTTGTATTGTAAATGCTCAATTTTATATGCTTTGGGTTCTTTCAACCACAAATGCCTACTTAGTAGAAAGTTCGTTCGGGCCTTTTTAAAACATACAATCTAGTAGACTTTTTCTTCAGTTTCCCAGTCCCTCAGTCCCCATTTCCCCTACACGACAGACCTATCCGTCTTGTTTAGCCCCCCGACTAGAAGGTCCCTTTCCTGACATGTAAAACACTAATAATGATACACAAACCTACAAAACTTAACAATGCCCCCAGCATGAATAGGCTTAGGCTGCCCCATGTATACAATCAGAAGTAACGTCATACTGCCCCCTTGAATATACGAAAGTATTACAAGTTTAAAGGGTAAGAGAGGTCTTCAAGCACCAATAATGCCCTGTGGAAACAGACCCCAAAAGAAAGCAGGTACCAAACTAGGGACGTAGCTAGGATGAAATTTTTAGGGGGCCTAGTTAACAAATGGGGAGGGGGGGGGAGCGGCACCGCCGAGGGTCAGGTTTGTCAAGACTATCTAAGCGGAGCGCCACCATCAGTTGGCGCGGAGCGTGGAAGAAAATTTTTGGCTTTGCAAACCCTCCAGATGGCCGGAAACGGCACTTCCCACGTGTTTTAAGCTGCGTGTACCCAGCCTTGAAATTCGAATCTCATGTCTGCAATTTCTCAAATAATGGGAAAGAATCGATCCATGAAAAATGGTAATACACAAGGCCGCACATACACTTTTTTGCTTGGGGGGGGGGCAAAAAGTGGGCATTACTGATCTGTGGCCTGGGGGAGGGTACTAAAGGGAACGGGTGTCTCTCTCCCCCTTGGCGAAAATTTGTAATTTCAGGAGGACGTATAGATAGCAAATGGTGCAATAGTTGAGGGATTTCAGCTTTAAAAGGAAAACGAAAAGTAGTTGTGACTAAGTGCGACAAAAGTCATTTTTGAGAGCGTTGTGGATATGATGTGAAGCATGACCTCAGCCATTGAACTTCGTTGTGGGGGAGGGTTTGAGGGAGGGGAGGGTGTGTTATCGGTTATAAAACGTTTTTATGACTAAACTGGCACGGTTTAAAAACGTTTTTAAGCCATTGATGATTGAAGCTACCTATAGCAACAACAGCAACATTGTAGCTATGCATAATCGCGCGTAGCGCGAGAATTTTAGAAAAGTAGGCTAGAAATACATCCTAATAGAGCTGTAAATGATTGGTGATGTGTACAGATATAGACATGAAAACATTGATCTGCCTATTTGAAATTGTTTAAGTTCTATCATTACGATCACAGCTATTTCTTATATTTTTACTGCGTTTTCTCTGTACATTCTCAAAGTTGGAAACGGTGCACTTTGAAAATTTCTGGGGGTAATTGCCCACCCCCCGCTGTGTACGGCCGTGGATATCATATGAGCTGAGATAATACAAAAAATCATACTGAATTATGCATCCCTTTTCATTTATTCTGCCTGCAGTTCTCTCATATTCACCTTCTAGTATATCTCTGTTACATTTGTCCATCACCCTGTCCATAGGCTACATGTCCACTACTCAATTACATATCCCCTAGATCAGGAGTGTGCAACCTTTTCGAACACCGGGCCAAATCATGTTGCTGTGACCATCTGGGGGCCGCAGTGGAACAGAGATGTGTATACGAGGGTGTCGTTTCACCCTCGCCCCTTCCCCCACCCCTTCCCCCACCTCTTCCCCCACCCCTCCCTCCACCCCTCCCTCGTTAGTGACCAATGTGCCCATCTAGGCAGACCCACATGCACTCAAATAATAGTGTAATATGGGCCTACTAATTTTTGGCGAAACTTGTCCCGTGTATTGCATCTCTATTCTGTCGACAAATTATATGTTAATTCAGATTTAGAATGCGTTTTACAAGTGAATTCTTTAGTTTATCAAATAATGAAATGGTCGAGAATATCCACCTTACATCAAAGGAAGTGTTCGTTTCTTTGGTTTCATGATATCCTGTACTTACGTCAAGTTTAAGTTGTGGTCAAATAACAAGACGTGCAAGGGCCAAAAATTAGGCAAATCGAAATTGGTTCGCGGGCCGCACAGGAGGAAGTCGCGGGCCGCAGGTTGCACACCCCTGCCCTAGATCATACCATTTGTCTCCAACCTAGGGTTACCATATTTATTTTCTAGCAAGGAGGACATAGATCACTGTCCTGATGTAAGGGTCTAAGGGTGTCCCCTCCCCTTTGCAAATTTTTCCGGTTTTCAATGGTGTCTAGATGCAAAATGGTGCTGTATTTGTTCACGGACTCAAGTCATCGGTATATTACTTGGTCAGACCTATAATACCACCAGTAAATCTTTCAAACTATTTAACCCGCAAAGCAGAAGTAGGGATCATGAGGAAAACACATGAAATCCGGACCTTGTTCAATGGCAATTTTACAAATCCGCCCGGACGCCAGTGCGAACTAGCAAAAAGAGGACTTTTCGAAAACAATCGTTCTACGGAGCACTTGTCATGGGCAAGGAGAGAGACGACATACTTGTTAAGGCTAGAATTATTCGAACGCAGTACCTTACCGTACGGCATATTTGTGTATGATACCGTATAGGAATGGTCGTGTAAGAATGGTCTTCAGTGCGTTTGGTTGCCATGTTTTCAGTAAATCAACCAGCCATCCGAAAGGCAGAAAGGGTCTAAACCTGACAATGTCACATCCGAATTTGTCGCCGGGACGTTCGTTTCATCGTCCAAGTGAATTATATGCGAATTAAACGACAGTGCAGATTATATACCTAATTTAGTGAAAGTAGGCATTTTAAAGTTATAAGTTGATTTCATAAGTGCGCAAAATGTGTTTTTCACACATTTATTTTTTCTTAATTCTTACACATTTTATTTATTTATTTTTTGAAGGAAATACTTCAAAGTTTATTTCAGTTCAAACATTTATTTTTGCTTAATTCTTACACATTTTATAAGGACACAAAAAATCTGGTGGGGGAGGGGCTGACGAATATCTGGGGGTCTAGCCCCCAGCCCCTCCCCCCCCCCCCGTAGATGGGTGTTTATTTTAATTAGGGTGCCAGACTGTGACATGACATTTATAGCCCTAATTTCATGTATCATAATTTTTGATGTGAAACCATGGGTGGAATTGTTATATTTACTTGTTCATTGTAGGCTTAGGCCTAAATGATGTTGGACAAGTTGTTTTATGAATGTTCAGATGACGTTTGACCTCAAAATAGCCCCATTGCACGGAAATTATAGGTTTCACAGTGTAACATGAACACCAAAAATATGTTTGTCCCACTAAGACTACTTATTGAGTTATTTTATATCATTTATGGGTTTTCTATAGTTGATCTGAGCAGTCTGAAGCTAAAACCTCTTGTGATTACTTAGTCAAGGGTTTCATCTCAATTCTGTGGTACAAACAATACATTCCACGTGTAACCTAGATTGGGAGAACACCAAAGTAATATTGTATGATATTTCAAATCATAAACAAGTTGGCACAGTTTTACTACCTGTAAGTTAAAAGCTATGTTAAATACTATAGTTCAGCTAAAAATGACAACATATCAAGTTTAGGAAGTAGTAGTATTTTAACTGCAAAGGTTAACTATGTAACATATTTGCGTGACACCAAAGTGGCCTGTCAAAATGCAAAATGGCTATGTTTTTCTTTTCTGTACAATTGCTTTTGTCCAAACCTATATATGCATTAAACAATTGCACAGGCTTCAATCAACCACTAAAACAAGAAAGATTTAGTATTTACTGTAGGTAATTTTTGGAAAATAAGATACTGAAATTTCACACTGTAACAGTAACACCAAATGTTACACGTGGAACCTCTCTTTCGTCGAATCCCAGGAAAGAGAAAAATGTCAGTTGCGCATAAAATATGAGTTTCAAGGGTACAATTGATACCTCATCAACCATTTAAGTTAAAATAACTGAGCAAGATAAGTGTAAAAATAAGGGAAAATCTAATTTCTGCTATGGGAGTTTAAATGTCACACTTTTTGCCCCCAAAAACTGCTAATTTTAGCCAATTTTTCCATCAAAATTGGGAGGATTCACTACAATGATACTTATTTTTTGGAAGATATGCACTTACATAAATAGTGAGGACAAAATGAAAGTATAGCAAAGACCCTGTGGATTAAAATAGCAAGACAGTTGCCTTTAAAAGCATATTTTACCATTGGTACCCTAATTTAAATAATCACCCAGATACGCCACTGTACCAAACTAAGTCTTAAATTGATTTACCGGCAAATACATAATTTGTCCTTTTTTAAACATGATATATCAAAATAAAAAAGTCTAATGTTAGACGCAACTGACAACTCCTGGGAAGTGTGAAGAACTCTGGAAGCAACCTATTCTCATAGCCTGTACAGTTAGCTGGAAGGCGTTTTTGGTAGAACGTTCTCAATGCGCCGACTGATGGTAGCGCTAACCTTGTCATGTCAATGTCTCTCCCAGTAACGGTAAGGGTGACGCCAGGTGCAGTGCAGAATGCCCCCTTCGGGGAAAATTTTCCAGTTGTCGGGGAGCCTTGATGGGTATTATAAAACAAGTAATCCCCGACGGGAAACAGTTGCCCTGTCGGTTTTCATGATTTCGCTTTCGAGGAAGGCCGGTTTTTTAATAAAAAAAAAGCACCTAAATTTTCAAATGTTCCTGCATAGTTTAAAACCCCAAAATTTCAAATTTTCTTTAAATAAAATCCTAAAATTTTCAAATCTTCCTCAACAAAACCCCAAATTATTCAACTTTTCTCCAATAAAAATACAAACTTTTCGCCCGCCGAAAAAATTGCTTTTGCGATCCTTCCAGCAAACCTTCACCTTCGTCGGGACTCAGGTTGGTGACCCCCTCCCCTTGAGGGGATTTGCCCCTAGCCTAGGCCTAGTTCTCACGTACACTATGTTCCGTGAATAATCCTGGTGCCTCTTCTGCTCCCAGTTAAAAAAACATTCCTTCACCTATGCAGATCGAAGGTCTCACTGTGGTTTGATCGACTGTAATGTGTAAAACACGGTAGGGTGGTAGGCTATCGAATTTTGACCAACTTGGTTCAAAATGTAACAGGCCTAGGCCTATACGGGTAAAAATTTATCTTCCAGAAATATTGACCGTGTGGCATACGCCTAGCCTATGTTCGTGGTAAACTTACCTGTTTTCGAAGGTATTATTTTCAAGCTTTTCGTGATGGTCGTTTCCTTCTTTAAACGTTTCTTCACCTGCATCCTCTGGTGTATCATTGCTACTAGATACGCAGGTATCTTTACCATCACTGGCAGATGGAACTCTTTTAGCGGGAATTGATGGGAGCAGATACTCGTCTTTGCCATTCTCTGTAGGCCTATTCTCATGAAAACCAACTTCGTTTGTAAAATCTTCATCTTTAAAGTTTACAACAGAGTGTTCATCAAGTTCACAACTTTCACTTGGAATAGTCTCTCTGGAATGAGATGCATATTTGTTAATGAGAGCTTCAACGCTCATTAAGTCTGACCTATTGCTATTTCCTTCTTCTGTGAGATCTCCTTCAATGACGTGAGCATCTGGTGGTGTTGCGTCATTGGTGGGCAGATCTACATTTTGCAGTGATGAGGTTGGACAAAAATCCTGTGTACCATTCATGTTTTCTATAGCAGGTGGGACTTGTTGATGAGCCTAAATATCACATGCAGTTTTTCTTGTGTTAGACTCATTAATTCCACTTAAAATTGCCGAACGTTGACATCTCACTGGTAATTCTTAATTTCCATGCGTGTGATTGCTATATAGCCTGAGCGCTAACTTGTTAATAGTGTCCAGGCTTTTCATGCACACGGAATGGCGTCGGATCGAGAGAACCGGTCGTAATCACTTTCTGATTAGGGAGCTTTAGATTACACGACGTGGGCAGGGCGACACGGCGTTTTAATCCACAGTTCACGTCGTCGAGCTGACGTCCGCGCCCTGGAACTATTGCGCTTTAGATTTCTACGACGCGGCATGAAAGTCGCGTGGTGATATTCGAACTTCGTTTGAGTAGCAGACGCGCAAACCGATCTGTTAATGGTAACAGTATTTAGTGGGAAGTGTAAGTCAAACTTTCTCATTATGTAGGCCTAAGTGGGAGAGTGGCAAACCTTCATCGAGTTCGTAAAGCAATTGCTATGGTTATTTAACTGATATAATGGACGACGATGAATTTATGATATGTGTGCAACGCGTATTTTAAGTTTCTAATGCAACGATCGGCATGGCAACAAAATTCTATGACGTCATATGCTGCCTCTCGTTGCCGTTCTAGCCACAACGCCAAAACGAGCTACTCCCGGTGTAGAATTATACCGACAACGTGAAGTTCACGTAGACGTATGCGCATAGTTACAACATGACGTCATTACGTCGTAGCCGACGTCCGCGTCGTGCAATCTAAAGCTCCCTATTATTTGTAATACAAACGTCATGGAGATGTGCTAATTTAACAAATTTAACTGGCTGGACACAATACAGGCGCACTTCTTCTGACACTATAGATAGTTCTTACATGACGTCATAGGAGCTTTTCACGTGTAGTATGTCAGCCATCTCATAGGGCAACCCCGGTATGTACGTACAAGCTTGCCCTATGACATGGCGGTTGCCAACCCCCAGTTGTGACGTCACTGAGAACTATCTATACATCAAGTAAACAAATCGAATTTGCAGTGAAAACGAACCAAACGGGTGTGCGCCGCTCTCAACGTTCGATATGTAATTTCATGCGCAAGAAGAGAGGGCATATGCATAATACGCAGCGCACACATATCGCAGATGATACTGGTTGTTTTGCACTTCAAACCAACGACATTACAACTGTAGATATAGGACTTCTATATCACATCTGCTCTGTTTTTGCAAGACATGACATGACATGGTAAGTAATTAACTCGGCCCAATCGGGCTCGAATATTGATCGGAGCAGCCTCGTAGTGTGAATTTGACGCACCCGTCGATGAGTGTACAAAAGGAAGCAACACAATGCAGCAAACAGATCTTACGCATTGGCATCACACTGACTTCATTTTGGAATAAAACAATGGAGCACACGTACACTCACGGCGTGGATTTCGCGTGGACTTAAGTAGACTTACGCGCGTACACGATTGATTGACAAATGAGCTGTCTGCATTTATTGATGTAACTTGCAATGATACGCGCTTTTCCTCCGTCTTCCTCCAAAGGAGGGACACTTTCTCCTTTGTGACATCATATGCATAAGGTCTATTGAACAGGTGCGGGATTCACCAACATTTGCATAAGTTCTTGCTTAATTCAAAATACTTACGCACTGCGTAAGAACTTCTTAAGTGATATTCACGAAAATAACTTACGCAGTTCGTAAAGAGACGCAGCGTAATTGCAATAAATGCACTTGAAACAATCGTGTATGTGGTTGCATCTTACTTTGTCACATTTTAAGCCAATAACATTGGCTGTTATTGTTAAAACGACGCGCGCAGCTCTCTGTGGTTACACGCGCGGTCTCACGCCGTGCCCAACTGATTGTGTGTTGCTATAATATTTTGTATTACGACAACTCCGAAGCTTGCGTAAAGTTACGCAAAATATTTACGCACTTTTCACTTCGTGAATACCGACTAAGCAAAATACGCATCGCAAGTCTGACTTAGGCAAGTTTTTGTGCGTAAGTATTCTTTGTGAATCCGGCCCCAGGGAAGTAACATGCGCGTTTATTTTCTGGGCATGCAGCCATGTGTATCAAATAGGGAGTTTTCGATTTCAGGACGGTAGACAAAGGGGACGGAATGCGCATGAGTAGAAGCGAGCAGGATTTTCAAGACGGTCGTCGACCGATTTAACGTTCTGTTAGAAACAGGACGGTACAGGGATTGCCATGGTTATGCATAAGGTATCGCAGGTGCTAAATCTACGCGTTTGTGCGCGTGTGCTTCATTGTTTTCACCCAGAATGATGTCAATGCATAGAGACCTTATGCATTGACATCACACTGACGTCATTTTGGGTGAAAACAATGAAGCACACGTGCACGAACGCGTAGATTTAGCACGCGCGTGTAGTAGACTTACGCGCGTATACGAATGGTTGACAAATCAGCTGTCTGCGTTGTTGGTATATTTTGCAGTGACACGAGCTTTTCCTCCAAACGAGGGAACACTTTCTGCTCTGTGACATCATATGCAGAAGGTCTATAGACCTTTTGCATTGACGTCACGCAACGTCCTTTTGGAGGCAAACAAGCTTATGCACCTACGTCGCGTTTCTCTATTTTTCCATCCAGGCGTACATTGTGCAACAATTGTTACTTGGTGCTATCGTGCGCGCGTATCGGTAACACACTTACTGCGCATGATCAGTTCCATCCAGCAAAACGCACTGACGTCACGTGCATAAGATAGTTCTCACATGACGTCATAGGAGCTTTTCACGTGTAGTATGTCAGCCATCTCATAGGGCAACCCCGGCATGTACGTACAAGCTTGCCCTATGACATGGCGGTTGCCAACCCCCAGTTGTGACATCATTGAGAACTATCTATAGGGAGTTTGCACCAATGGTAAAAAGGTCAAATTCAGTGGACGCGCTAGCTGTTCTGGAGGACACTGCGCCAAGCACCACATTACTTTAGTACATGAATTAGCTTCTGCATGTTTTTGCTTGTCCTCCAGAACGTGGTTGCGCTAGCTGACTTTTGCACGCTGTACCATATGTAGGCGTACGGGAAGACATTTCACGGGGGGGGGGGGGGGCGGAGGGTGTTTGCCCTGAAAATTTTGCAAATTGCCCTGATTTCCCCTTTACCACAATAGCACTCAGGACGGGTATGGATGAGTCCTCCCTCTCCCCACAAACTATAAAGAAAATTTCGGGAGATATTATTTCGTTGTGCAATAAGCATTTTGCCCTGTTGGCAAACGCTGCTGCCCGCCGCACTGCCCACTGCACTTCCCCCTTGCCCTGAAAATACAAGTGTCAGTGCCCTGAAATAAGCATTTTCCCTGCTCTGGGAGGGCTGCAGCCCCCAGACCCCCGCCTCGTACACCTATGCGCTGTACGCACAACTTAGACTTCGCACGCTCGCGTAATCGACTTACGCGCTTATCCGACCAAAAATAAATCAGCCCTCTAGCATTTGTTGGTGTAAGTTTCAATGATACACGCTTGCCTCTTTGTTGTGTGACGTGATATGCATAAGGTTCCACTGCATGCTAAGTTCTTCACTAACGTCACAAATACATGAAACAACAACGCAGTCAGCCAAAGGACGTCAAGTGTATCGCGCGCAACATATGCGCTGTGTACAAATGTATTTATCAAAGGTTAAAGATGGGTTTCTGAAATTTTTCGGAAGAAATATTGAACTCGGGAGTCCCCGCACTAAATTGCCTACTCCACGCCTAGACACACCTGGACACGCCCTCCGTACCAGGGGAAGGGGGACGTTTCAGATAATTAATAATTGTATTTTGCTGACTATTACCGGTCAACAAACGTCAACACCAAATTCGACAACCGTTAGGCCTAATACTTTGCTATCTTAGGAGCCCAGTCGTATACATGTCCAAATAAACAAGTTAATACAGTAACGCGTGGTGCCACCCCTTTACCTTGAAACACTGCGTGCAACGTATTGACACAGAAGCCAGGGCCGCAACCTGCAGGGGCAGGGGAAGTTCCTCCTCCACCCCCCCCCCCCCCGAGATTTCTAAACCCTAAACCCTTTATGAAAACTGGTCTTCTTGAAAAGAAAAAAATACTGAAAATACTTGAAACTCCATTGTACTGTTTTAGGGGATAAAAGCGAGGGTGTCCGGTCTTAAATGTGATATGAGACTGACGATGACGTCATCACAGAGGCTGACCGGACCGAGGCGACAGCCAAGGTCCGCTGTCTCTGTGATGACGTCATCGCATGTAAACCACGGCATTCTAATTCTGCTGTCAAGAAACCGCTCTTAAATGCGATTTAAGACCGGTCTCGAATGGTTTTCAGCCAATCAGAATACAGGAAATCAATAAAAGTGTTTATGAATGTCTTTAAGTGTGTGCGTGTGTGTGTGGGAGGGTCCTACTATTCCACGCCTGGACACACCTGGACACGCCTTGCGTACTAGGCCACGCGCGGAGGAGCCCTGCATAACGCCGATATTACCCGGCATGTACAGTCTTCTTATACGGAAGCCGAAAGTTCGTGGACACACAAATCGAACATTTTTGCATTCTCCAGAAAATATTTCATAAAAGTTAGGAATATTCCTAAAATTAAAGTTCCTAAACTGCTTAGGAGCAATTTGTCCGAATTCATTCCTTTCTTCAGATATTTAGGAATAAATCAAAATTCAAAAGTGACATTGTTTTTATCTGTGAATTTCTTACCAAATTAAGAACATTTCTAAATCTACTAAAGATCATTCCTAAGCCTAAGAAAAACTTCAGCATGAAGATAGGAATGAATTTTTCCTAAGTCCAAGATAGGAATATTCCTAACTTTTATGAAATAGAGCAGATGTATGAATACGTGACAGTGTCTGGTAGTTGAATCGAGATGGGATTTCTCTGTTCATGGGACATTGCGCAGCAGGTGAATGGGGGAATTGTTTACACTAGGAAAATTTAAGGGCACAACCATATCACACCCTTGCGAAGAGTCTTCCCATACGCCCAAGAGTTGAAGAAGAAGAATTAATTAGTTTAGTCACCCTCACACCCACACAAACATAAACACAAACTCTTAAGTCGAAAACTTTCCGGTTTGTTCGTGATCCACCGATGGCGGGATGGTGAAATAATTTTTTATTACCGTCTCTTCATTGGAAAATGTATTTCTAAGTTAGGCTAGACCAGTGCATAACATATACGTACGTCATCAGTAAACCTGGGTCCCTGTCATACTGTGTAGTATTATTTCTGTTACTTTAGCGTGTATTTGCTTCATCCAAACATAGCAAAGTATTTGGTCTATCGGCTGTCATATTCAGGAGTTTTGATGGTTTTTTCACCATTACTATCCGCAAAAAATTATTCATTATTACTAGATCATGGATATCCGCAGGTTGGGGCAAGGGGGCACTTGTCCCCCCCCCCTCCCGGAAAATCAAGAACTTGAAGAAAAGAAATAACTAAACCTCCAAGCCAAATTCTGTCAAAGGAAAAAATCTCGCACCATTTTGCATCTAGGCTCCTTGAAAAAGGCAAAAACTTTTCAAAGAGGAGGGGGGCAGAGGAAGGGGACACCTCCTCCCCTTACACCCTCCCCAGACCAGCGCGACAATCCTACATTGATGTGACCCCTCCAAGTGGTTACTCCAACTGAGGGCCTGCTGATCTGATCAATTAAAAGTTTTGTCCCCCCCCCCCCCCGAATTTTTTTCTGCAGACGCCCATGTACTAGATAACGACGTTTTTCTGCATCTGACGGGTAGGTTTAGTATTCGCGTCCTTAGAAACGTGAAGACATATTTTAAATTTAATATGTTTTTGATAGGAAGCCAGTGAAGCTTTTTCATATATAAATGTTAATTTTTTCCAAAAGTTTCGCAGGAAGGTCCCCGGACTCCCGCCTCAGACTTACTCTTATGCGAGTATCTCGCACTGACGCACGAACCCCTTCCTCATGCATGATGGACACAACCACAACTAAGGCCTACACGTTAAAGATCTTTAGAATGTTCCTCACGCGTTGCCTCTGTAGCCTATAATTCATTAAGTTACCTTCTAAAATCAATGCGCATCTGAATTACGGTTTAGTCCTGGTTTCTCCTACAAAATAATCTTACTGAATAAGTTTTTTAACGTAAACTTTTCTTTTTGAAGTTTTCATTTCTAAAGCATAAAGTCTCAAAAATGTTATGATGCTACTTTCGAGGTCTAGAATATGCCATTTCCGTCAGTCTGGGAGGCATTTTGGACGAACAATCGACTGGCTACTCAAAAGAACAAACGATGGTGGCCCTCCAAGAAGTGCACTCAGAGTAGGAAGATCGTCACTGGCTGTGGCAGGGGACCGTGCCATACCACAGCCGATAAAACAATAAATAATGAGAAATTCTAAAATATATAATCTCTTCAAAGTTTTTTTCAATGTAAGCAACAACCTTACAAAGGCAAAAATTTCTCAAAAGGGAAGGGTACCCTCTCCCTTACACCCAGCCAAAAAGAAAATAGGAAACGGCACAAAAAATGTGAATTTCTAATATGATCAGTTCAAAGCTTTGTCAAAGACAGCACAATTTGCACCTAAGCGTCCTTACACATACGTCACTCATTCGTTTGACCCCTCCCTCAGGACGATAATGGGTTATATAGAAAGGATCCGCTTGGGTGCCAACTGGACACTATCATGAAATGCACCCCACCCCTACGGATTTCGCGCAGGCTACGGCCTTGGAAGCAATGTGAAATTTTAGGCCACAACTGAGGTCATTTGCTTATTGAATAAAGCCATTTTAATTTTTTCTTCGCGGCTTAAATAGGTTACCGGTTTAAGTGTTTCGTTAAACCTGTTTACCCCTTTTCATGATTCCTTATGTGCAGGGGCGGATCTAGGGGGGGGCGATCCGGCCCCGGCCCCCCCCTTTTTGAAAATGCGAAAAAATGAAAGGGAAAAAAAGAGAAAAAAAAAGGAAAGGAGAAGAGATAGAAGGACAGAGAGTGGAGTGATAGAGAATGAAGCTGCAATTGACAACCTCAAAAGTATGGGAGTCATAGCGCACAGCAGATCAGTTTGAACGTCGATTGGGACGTTCCCACGCATGCTATCTTACTACACATGATTGGATACAATCAATACGATACAATACTGATAAAATACCATCAGCCAATCGGAAAATACCTTACGAGACAGTGCGCATCAGTTGGGATGGGCTGCTATCAAGCCTGGCAGGTGCCATTTCCGGCCATCTGGGATGTATTAAAACCTCAAATTTTCTTGGAACGCTCCACGCCAACCTATCATGGCGCTCCGCTTAGAAAGTAAACGCAGTGGCGTACACAAGGGGGAGGCCATTTTTTAACACAAATTTTACTTCAAAAGGTAGCATATGTGGCACCAGATTGCATGTAAGGACACCCCCTCCCCTTAGACCCCTCCCCCAGGCCGGCGATCACACAACATACTGCATGCTCCCCCCCTTGAGAGAAATCCTGGGTTCGCCACTGAGTAAAACGGGATTCACATTTGCAAACCTTGGACCAAAAGTCCCACCAGCTGAACTAATCCGTCCTCACAGAAATGTGTAATAAAATAAAATCAAACTTTACATTTTGTTCACAAAAATTGCACTTCTTGATGGCTGCTGTCAAGCCTGGCAAGTGCCATTTCCGGCGATCTGGGATGTAGTAAAATCTCAAATTTTCTTGGTACGCTCCGCGCCAACTCATGGTGGTGCTCCGCTTAGATAGTAAACGGAAGCTCCACCCCTTCCCCAAACAAAAAAATCCTAGCTACGCCACTGCAAAAGAGGATTAAAATGGAAAATCATGCGAATTACAAAGGCCTTAGAAGTGTCTTTTCCGGCTATCTGGGATATGTTTTCACCCAATTTTTCTGGTATGCTACGCTTAGGCGGCGGTAGCGGGAGAACGGGGGAGGACACGTCCCTCCCATAAAATTTTCAGTGAAGGGGATGTCCCTCCATAAATGAATTCCTAAGGAGAAAAACGAGGAATTATAAAATAAGTAAAAATCAGCAATCAACAAGTATAACCATAATCAATGACAAACTAAGTGGCCAAATGCTGTTCTGTCAGTTAATTAATCCCTCGATTTTTCTCTGAAAGACGTTGAGATTGGCCTACAGTGCACGTCACCAACAAAATTTTATTTAGAAATATAGTGGTCGGAATCATTACAATACGGTCATTCACTCTTGATACTATGTAAGGCCTACAATAATACCATGATTACACTGCCTGGACGCACCCCCAAAACAATGACAGGTTTGTCAATTCTCGTGCATTTTGGGTCATTTTCACTTTCTCACTGAGTCCACGCAAAACAAGAATTTAGGCAGAGGGGAACATGATAAAGCGTACATTTACGCCCACATGTCAATGCAAGGTACCTGGGTCCTGGCATCTAGTCGAACTAAGATATGGGTCACAAATTTCTCAAGGAAGTCCCTCAATATTCACCAAGTTAAAACATGACTACTACTGAGATCTGATTAGATGTCTTGAACAGGTTGCATTGTAGTAAGGCACTGTACCTATGATAACTGTCTCCTGTTAATAACTTGGGGCAAAATTAATGTGTTGAGAGTTGAATCATGAAATTATAGTAAGCAGAAAATGCAAAATAAGACATGGAAAGTGGTATTTCCGGCAATCTGGGAGGTCTATTTGTCAAAAATTTTCTTGTACGCTCCGTGCCAACTGATGGTGGCGCTCCGCTTAGATGGTATAGTGCCGTCAATCACAGGTCGAACGACTTCGGCCCCCCCTTTTCAGAAATCCTGGATCCGCCCCTGTACACAACTATAAAATTGAGAAAACAAATAAATTCATCAATTACCCTGCGTGACAGTTGCCTCACTCGATCAATACTAAAGAACAGTCTCTCTGAATGCACTCATTTTAGGGAAAATGACAACCCCATTCCAAAGTGTTCTTTCGTAGTGGGGCCCTGTTTCCCCACTAAAATTACCGTATATTGTGCATTGGACCGATCAAGATTATGCACATTGTTCAGCACTCACTTCGAAATTCTCCCCGCGGTCCCTAAGCTCTTGGAGAACTTGGCAAATTTTTTTTTTTTTAGGGGGGGGGGCTGAGTCCCCTGCTTTTTGCTTTTTTCATTGGAGGGGCTGAGCCTCCAAGCCCTCCGGTTCCGCCACCACTTTCTAGGTTAGATTATGGTAATACTCTCCTATATGGTGCTGATGCTCGACACCTCAACCGTCTGAAGTCATTTGAAAACAGAGCGGCTAAACTAATATTTTTTTTCTAGATTCGATAGATCTTTACCTTTCATGGAAAGCTGCAGTGGCTTCCTATCAAAAATGTGTCTTCACGTTTACAAATGCCTCAATAACTGTGGACCAATTTATCTTGCAAAATCTTTGATACAGAAACCACTACCTTCTATGGGTCCCGTACATAGGCGTAGGAGGCGAGGGGCTGGGGGGCTGCAGCCCCCAACGAAAAATTTTTGTGAAAATTCGGGCAAAATGCTGAGAATTTTCGGGCACCTACTGAAAGAAAAATAATGCAATGATGTAGCTAAAGGGTATTAATAATTTAAAAACTTCCTTGGTGATTAAATTAAAGTTCTGATTTGAATTGCACCAGCACCTATATATTCCGTATTAATTCATCAGTGTGTTTTTTAATGGTTAAACTTATATTATGATTATCAGTGGTGTATCTGAGGGCCATATCGCCATGTCCCACCCTCACTGATGCTGATTTTTTCTACCTAAAATACGTAAATTTTTTAACACAAATTTTACTTCAAAGGTAGCATATGTGGCACCAGGTTGCATGTAAGGACATCTAATTTTGTAAAAATTTTCAAAGAGGAGGGGGTAATGCCGATTTTTAGTTCCTAAAATACGTAAATGTTTTAACACAAATTTTACTTCACAGTTAGCATATGTGGCACCAGATTGCATGTAAGGAAACCTAACTTTTCAAACATTTTTAAAGAGGAGGGGGTAATGCTGTTTTTTTTAGTGCCTAAAATACGTAAATGTTTTAACACAAATTTTACTTGAAAGTTAGCTATGTGCCACCAGATTGCATGTAAGGACACCTAATTTTTCAAAAATTTTCAAAGGTGAGGGGGAACTCCCTCCCCTTAGACCCCTCCCCCGGACCGGCGATCAACGACTTCCGCCAAAATTAAAACCAATAAAGAAGGTAGAAACAAGGCAAATTATTGTATGTTATTGGCATGCGGTGTGATAAACTATGGATGCCCATATGATATCTTCATTAACATGTCGAACGTGAGTGGAGCGCCAGGAAATTTGGGGTAATATTTTTCGGGCAAGTCGTTCCAGCCCCCCCCCCCAATCAACTTGGGCTCCTACGCCTATGGTCCCGTAACAAGGTCTACCAGAGATAAAACTCTCATAGTAGTTCCGTCTAGGACAGTGGCGTAGCTAGAGGGTTGCGTCGCCCCCCCCCCCCCCCACAAAGCCTCCGAAGGCCTCTGTCGGAAATAAATAAAAACACTTCGAAACACTTACAACACTTCTTATGTTTTTAAGCAGAATTACACATCGATATGTCAACGTGAAAATCAAAAGTCGACCTCAAAACTCAAAATTGCCCGGAAAAGGTCCCCAGAATTTCGAATCGTACAACTGTCAAGATCAAGATAATAATCTGTCGGAATTTTTTTTTTGCTTTTGACCCCCCACAAATAATATCTAGCTACGCCACTGGTCTAGGAAGAAACATATCGGTGACAAATCTTTCTCAGTAGCTGGCCCCTCACTTTGGAACACACTCCTGCAAAATATCAGGGAAGCTGAAACAGTCACTATACTTCTAAGAAGCTCCTCAAGTCTCACTTGCTCTAACTGTACTTCTGCGTTCTTTTTCTGTTTTTCTTTTCAGAGCTTTGATCTTTTGGAATTAGCGCTTTATAAATATTGTATGTATGTATGTATGTATGTATGTATGTATGTATGTATGTATGTATGTATGTATGTATGTATGTATGTATGTATGTATGTATGTATGTATGTATGTATGTATGTATGTATGTATGTATGTATGTATGTATGTATGTATGTATGTATGTATGTATGTATGTATGTATGTATGTATGTATGTATGTATGTATGTATGTATGTATGTATGTATGTATGTATGAATGTATGTATGTATGTATGTATGTATGTATGTATGTATGTATGTATGTGTGTATGTGTGTATGTGTGTATGTGTGTATGTGTGTATGAATGTATGTATTTATGTATGTACGTATGAGCCTCAGGTCTATATTTCCTATAATCAGGCTGGTTAGCTAGACAAAGTACTGTGGCCGGGGGGGGGGCGAAATAGCGTCCGTGGGGCGAAATATTTTCTTAGGGGGCATACCAAAATGCACAGAGGCAATGGTAATTTTGAATTTTCTAGAGAACAAAAATTTTTTCTAGGGGACGAAAATATTTCTAGGCGGCGCCCCCCCCCTGCCCCACTTGCTACAGACTTACCTATAATGTAAGAAAGATCTCTTACTGATACTTCTGTCACTCAGGCTAACAAGAAGACTGAAGAAGACGCACTCTGTAGGCTACTTGGACGTCATTGATCTGTAAGTGTTAGGCTGTTATGCCGGGTAGTGGTTTAGTATCGGCGCAGTATGACATTTTGGGCACTAAGAATGTAATGCACAAACACATCGTTCATACATCGATATGGACACGAGCACCCACTGTAACTTTATCAGTCAATATAATGAGGTTAAAATTGCTCAAAATGTTCTCAAACCTACAATTTTGGGGCGCTTCGCGTGCATTTCTTTCTAGAACAGTTGCAATGTGAAGCACTGCCTTATTGGGAGATATAAGCCACAGCGGCTATCGTTTTATTGACATCTATTTTCATCAGCTATGAGACTACTGCCTCCGTGAGTCTTCTCCCTTTAATATAATTCTCACATCGATTATCTTTTAGTCAGATTTTATGTTTGAAAACTAAAAATTGCGATTTTCGTTGCCCTTTTCAACGCGTATCCAATAAATATACAGTAGTGATCTCATAGGCTAATTTCCGTTTACTTCAAATACTGGTACCTTACAATTTGCAACTAAGGGAACTACTCTCATGATTCCTCGCCGAGGCGGAGCCAAGCATCCCCCCACGGATCAAGAAGAGTCGATATAGGTATACGTGCACAAAAATCTTTAAACTGAAATCTATAACTTTCTGAGCTCTTCGTGCCTGCATCAGGGTGGCCTCAGCGGGCACTGCACTCGCCACCCTTTTTTATTCCTTGCTGGAGGCAAAAGGAATGCAATCACGCGGGGGATTGTGTGTGTGTATGTGTGTGTATGCATGTGTGTTTGCAACGCTTGGCTTGTAAACACGATATCTCAAGACAGCAATGGTGGATAACTTTCCTGCTCGGAATATAAAATAATTATATTCAGAGAAAGATCCCCATTGTTTTTGGTTGAGCTCAAAGGTCATGTGAGGTCACAGATGTTAGCAAACCGAAAACCTTGCAGTGGCGGATCCAGGATTTGGCAAAAGGGGGGGGGTCCAGGTCATAGTGGTTTGTATTAAGATCCGACCTGGGGGAGGGTTCTAGGAGAGGGGGTGACCCCGGGGGCAGTGGCAGGGTATTTTGATAGGAGGAAAAGCATGTGATGAGTAATCACCGTCCTGGGGAGGGGTCTAAGGGGAGGGGTGTCCCCTCCTCTTTGAGAAATTTTTGTTAATTAAAGGTTGCTCAGATGCAAAGTGGTGATGTCTGTGGTGTATTTTTTGAACTGATCATATATGGCTGGAAATCGTCCATAATTCAGTGAATTTTAATTTTTGGTTGGGTGAAAGATGCTTTTCTGGGGAGGGGTCTAAGGGGAGGGGTGTCCCCTCCTCTTTGAGAAATATTGTTAATTTAAGGTTGCTCAGATGCAAATTGGTGATGTCTGTGGTATATTTTTTGAACTGATCACATATCGCTGGAAAATGTTCGTAATTTAGTGGATTTTTAATTTTACCCTAAATTCACAGTACATTCCATTAAAATAAATTAGAAGGCTGAAATAAGACATTACAGGGTAATATTGCAGCAAGTTATAGTTAAAAGTCTAATGTTGTCGAAAATATTCCTCTAAATATTAAAGAATTCTGAAATTCCCTTGAAAGTAGAAGCAGTGCTTCCAATGCTGTAGGCCTGGCCAGTAATAGACTGAAGTTAGCAATCCATAGACCCTTTTCCAAATAACAATTACAAAGGATTGTGGGAAAGAGTTTGGTATGCGTCGTTTTTGTCAGTGGCATATTACTGTGGCGAAAACGACGCATACAAAAACAGTATCCCACAATTCTTTGTAATTGCTATTTGGAAAAGGGTCTATTAATAGAGCGCTCATGAGTAACTCCTTGCAATACCCAGAGAAAGTTACTGAGGCCAATATAAGCCAAAATGTTATCAGTTGAAAGTCAGTGGCAGAGTTATTAGCATAACACTTATTTTCTGAGGTAGAAAATAATGAACAAATTTGAGTTTCACTCTGACACATCTCATAGGCCTATTTCATTGGAACAGGGCCTTGTCCTTTGTTTTATGAAGTTGAAAAAACTTCAAAATTTTTTGGAAGGGGGGGGGGCGGGCCCCCTGCCCCCCCTAAATCCGCCCATGCCTTGTAAAGACGATATCTCTACCTGGCAAGCATGGATGTTTTTCATATTTGACTTGTGGATGCGTTATAGTCAAAAGATAAACCCTATTGATTTTGGTAAAATCAAAGGTTATCTGAGGTCACCGGAGGTGAAAATACGAAATTCTTAAAAACTGCTTGTAAATACGATACCTCAAGATAGCAATGATGGTCAATCTTCATACTTGGTATGTAACTTTATCATATTAAAAAGAAAGAACCCCATTGTTTTCAGTGGATGTGAAGGTCATATGAGGTTATCAGAGGTCAAAAACCGAAAACATTGAAAAACACGATATTTCAAGTAAGGGATGATGGATCCTTTTCATACTTGGTGTATAGATGTGTTACTTTAAGAGAGAGGGAACCTTATGAGTTTGAAGGAGGTCGAAGGTCATGAGGTCATCAGAGGTAAAGTGACGAAAACCTCGTAAACTAAATAGACAGTGGGCGGTACTTCCAAATTGTGTCCAGCGTTTCGTGACCAACGAAAAGTTAGGGCTGAACTATGGTATTTCTACCATTCCAAGGGTAAAAAATTGTAGAGAACAACATTTATTTTTTAATTGCAAGTGCCAGGGACTGTTACCTAATATTGAAAACTTCTTTCATAAGTTTAAATTTGCTTTACAAGTTGAAAAGTGTATATATTTGAGACCTACAAGGAAGACAAAGACAATGGTCAATTACAATGATATGAGGGATTTATTCAGTTCGACTTGTTATGAACTGTTTGTGTGACGTTTTTTTGGGAAAAGTTATGATTTACAAAAAATATTTCCCTTCATTGATATTGATTATTAAGCATATATGTATCACTGCACTATTATTTAAGACCTAGAAAGGTCCGCATTTTCAATCTAAGTTGATTGTTGCTTGTAAACGACTCATTCATTGCAAAATAAAGAGAGGAAAAAAAAAACATTTATTTTTTCACAAGCATGGCTGTTACAGTAATGTTACTTATACAAACTACCTAATTTATGAACACGTGGAAAGGATGCTATGACTATAGGATGATCAGAAATACAATTCGCTGAACGAGTTCTTTGATGGCGTAGTGGGTTAGACTCAGTTTTTCACGCCGACGGTCAGGGTATGAACCTCCTTAGACATGTTATTTTTTCTTTCATTTTTTGATATTCACATTTTGGTGGCTTTCAAAGGTCATATGAGGTCAGCAGAGGTCAAGTTGTGGAAGTCAAGTAGTATAAGTCAGGTAGTATAAATTTGAGGGATGAACCTCAGTGCAACAAATCACCTCCTTTTAGCAAGGAATCACTAAGCCTATGCATGTTTGTCATAATTATAATTTTAAGGCACCTAAAACCTATAATGAACCACATTCAATGACTTCTTCTTTCTAACTTCTCCCGGCTATACTAGGCCATGATCGATCCGCAGCCGTAGATGCTCCTTCGATGCTCTAACGTGATCCGTTGTCTCCACTCACATCCCCACCCTCATTCCTCGAATCATTAAATCGTTAGTGCGAGTAAGGCCGGCTAACAGAAAAAAAACGGTCAAATTGTGATTGTTATCTTTGTGGTCTGCTTAGTGCGCATCCAGTGTCATTTGGAGATTGTTTAGTTTTGCTCTCAGTTTTCCCTCTTTTTTACATCATGATCTTTCAGATGAGTATAGTATACAGTCCCAGTACAATGGGCTGCGAAGTGACGGAGGTGGGGTCGCTGAGAAAAGGGCTTCTGTCCATGGGCGTCCGGAGGGGGGGGCAAGGGGGGGGGGCACTTGCCCCCTGGAAAATCAAAAACGTGAAAAAAACGAAGAAAAAAATAAAGAAAAAAACGGAGCAGCAGCCCCCCGAGCATATTTTGGGTATTTTTAAAGTTAATATTTACGATATTGCTTATGTTTCCCCTTTTTACATGCGGTAAATAGGCCTTGGAAGTGCCATTTCCAGCAATCTGGGAAGCATTTTGGGCTTAAATTTTCTTGCGCTCCGCCCCAACCCATGGTGGCGCAGAGCGCTGAGAGTCTGTCTATGGGCTTCACCCCCCCCCCCCACCCTTGACGTATTCCTGGCTACGCCTTTGTCAACATCGTGTGAAAAGTAGCATCTAAACTCTTTTCTGGGAGTAAAATATTTCCCATGGAAAAAGTTGGCCCGCCTAAAAATTTTGCCCCCCTTGAATTTTTTTCTGCGGACGCCCATGCTTCTGTCCGATCCCCCTGAACCACCCCCTCCGTTACGCGTATGCCTTTGATCACACTTACAATAGGAGTTGTTCAGTTAATCGACTGATAAGCCAGGTAAGTTCATCGGTTCCCTAATTCTTAAAGTGGGTATGACACGGCCAAAGTACGTTTCTCGGTAAATATTCTTTGGATACAGCTTGAAATAAAGCGAATGTTTTCCCGACTAAACTACGTTCATAAACACAGTAATACGACCTTGCGAATTTCCAATTACAGGTCAGATTCAGCCCATCTGAAATCCGAAAGCGAAAAAACGTATGAGAGCGCGTCTCAAGATCGTGACGTCATTGGAGGCAAGGTTAGTAACACTGTACCAGGCAGCTCACCCATCATTCTACACATCGAATCATGTGCATGCTAACGCGTGTTAGCGGGTACATCATTGCAAACACCTGTGCTACGATGCGACAGCAGCGCGCGTGACCAGTGACCACATTGTAAACTATGCGTCGTTGCGCGGTGACTGCTTACCATTCACAATAGCAACGTTACTGAACAGCTCACTTAGTAAAGGCGCACTTGTTATGGACTGTCCATACATGTTCATAGCCGTTCTGTACAGCGCGCCCGGACCGCGTCCTTTTTGCACAAAAACAAAGCTGTTTATTATAGGCAGGGAAGCTAAAACACGGGCACATATGCACGCGAACATATTGGCCAATGATATGCTTCAAAGCCCCCAACATGGTCCGCGCTGTGCGCTCTGTATGTTGAGCGAGCATTGTGATGTAATCCTTTTCATGAAGTTGCTAAGATATAATAACTTTACCAAGCGTTACAGCAGTTCCACATCTAGATGCGCGTCTTTAATAGCGCAGTGTTTGTGCCTCCAATTGCGTCATAACAGTCATGTGACCTATTGCGACATTTTTCGAAATTGGATTTTGAACGTTTTTTCTTCAGATTTCATTTATGACTAATGGCACCGGTTTTAACTGTGTGTGAGATTATATTTATTACATACTGTATTCAATCTTGCAATACACAAAAGTTATTTTGGCCGTGTCATACCCTCTTTAAGCACTTGGCTTGCCATATTTATACATTTGACATACCTAAAGAAAACTTCCTAAAACCAGTGACACTGCAGGGCCTTCGGAGAATGAACACGCAAAACTTCCAACAACCTGCGTGTCGTATTAATGCTTACAAATACTCCTTTTTCCCAAGAACTATAAAGGAGTGGAATATGTTACCTGAAGGGACTGTCAATGCAAGTAGTATAAATTCGTTCAAGCATAATTTACATTTTGATTAAGTCATACCCCCTCCCCACACACCTCTGGCTCATATGCTCTACCTTTTTTTAGAGCCCTGCCAGTACACGAGAAGAAGAAGAAGATACACTTGACCACAGAATTACCTCTATGCCTTGACGTACACCGATGTAAGTGACGTACTTTTTGCTTGGCTAAGATGAACAGGGCAGTTACTGTGTGGCTCAAGTGCATGCTATGCGTACACACTACCACTGTAATGCTATGAGTGTACGTATGTACGTAAGTACAAGTAAGAGCAAAATTTTTCCAAGGTGAATGTGTGAAGTGAACGCATACACATCGTTCATCACTTGCATTTCTGTGTGATTTGTATGTTACTTTACAAGGGTATGTAACAAGAAGCTTTACTTAGAACGATATATCAAGGTAGGTTAATCAGTAACGTTCCTTCTTTTCTGTGATTCGTAAATTAAATAATGAAAATAAATTAGACTTTCGGCCCTAACATTAGCCTAAGAACTATTGTATTGGTATTATTAGGCCTATGACTGGCTAACAACCGTTGCTTCACAATAGCGTCCTTTATTGCCTATTGCATTATACTACGACATACAAATAACACTAGGCGTTGCAACGTAAAGTATTGCTGATATTTCACCTTTGCGAACTCCTATGTCGCCGTGGTGTGTAAGTTCGGACACATAGGTGCCTGTTCAGGTAATATTATGGCTAAACTGCTAAAGTATTTGCTTTAAGTTCAAGCACAAGTCAAAGTGGCAAAGTCAACAGAAGAAAAAAAAAACTAGCCTAATGAGTTCAAAATGCAGAATACCCTGAGAGATTGAAGCAAGGCCTAACTTAGAGTCTTTTCAGGTGCAATGCTAATCTTAATCAAACCAATAAGGACTGAGCTACAAATACAGCTTCTTTCCTCGTACCATCAGAGACTGAAACCGAATGTTGTCACAGATCTTGCTGGTTTGTATCTAAGAGTAAGAGGCTAGTTCATTATGTATGAAGGAATGGCCTTACTTTGGATGTTTTTGCCATGGGTGAAAGAGAGTAGGCCTAGGCTAGGCCTAACGTTAGTTTTCAAAATGTTGTTGTAAACGTAACGTTACTTTTTTAATAAATGTTGAAAAATACTTCCAGAGGGGTTATTTTGCATGCTTCAACAAATTCTTTTTTCATTAGGCCTACTTGTCCATCGGGCTAGCTGTTCTCTAAGTTGATACATGTCTGCATGAATATTTTCTTGTCCACTTTTTCTTGCCTTTGAACTACTTTGTGGAGACTTAGCAAGGGTACTTGCCCGGCAGGCAATGATGTTCAGCAATGCACTTGCCCGAGTAAGTTTTTACTAATACTTGTCCCGGACAGTTGGGTGGGGGATTTTTCGAAGTCTGTTATTTTGAGAACGACACTTCATCCAGGATTTGAATAATCATAAATGTGAACTTGAAATATTACACACCCCTGTTTGTGTAATAGTTGAGGCCAGTTTATACTAACTGGAAAGTTTTGGGAGAAGATCCCTGAAACCTCCCCCAGAATATAACAGATCTTGAGGACCCCAAGCATTTCAAGGACTCTGCCTTGAAGTTCCTCAGACGGTAGACTTACTCTTCCTCGTGCATTTTGCTGCACAGATTAGTGTAAAGTCCTTTACTTTGGTTATAAAAATTTCACCTATGATTATAACATGAATGGTGGTATTTTGAGTGATGTGACTTCTGAGAAAGATGTAGATGTTGTTATTACATGCGATTTAAAGCCATCTAGGCAGTGTGCAGCTGCTGCTGATAGGGCTAATAGGGTGCTTGGATTGATGGAGAAATTTTGAATAGTTGTAGTAAAGAAATTGTACTAAGTCTGTATTATAAGCAGTTGGTAAGACCCCATCTCGACTAAGCTGTCCAGGCTTGGAGTCCCACCTATGAAAAGGAAAGGTTTCCTTTAGAGCCAGTTCAGAGGAGAGCCACTTGCCTCATACCCGAGGTGAGACATCTACCTTATTATGTTAAACTTAAACATCTGGGGCTTACCACTGTGGAGTTGAGAAGGATTAGGGGGACATGCTGCAGGTGTACAAATTTATCTCTGAAAGGAATCCTTTGTTATCTTGCAGTTATTTAAAAGTTAAAAAAATTCTCAGGTTTGAGGCCATTGTCAGAAGCTAGTAAAGTGTTTTGCAAGTCTTGACATTAGGAAGTCCAGCTTCTCTCATACTCACAGTTGTCAATGAGTGGAATAGTCTGCCTGAGTGGATAGTTAACTCCACATCAGTGCACTTATTTAAGGTTAAACATCATTGACAAGTTCTTCCACGACTGGTAGAATCTAATTGTACTTGGCTTGTTTGGTGTTGGTTGTTTGTTTTCAGTTTAGGTTGTATGGACTTCAGGGCATCTTATGGGGCCATAGTCCTCCCTTTGCCCTTTAACCTATTATGTTATATCCCTTTGGCTTCTCACAAAACAAATTGGCTACTGTACTGACTGTGTTACATTCTCATAGGCTCTTCTCATAGGCTCTTATCCTTAAATGGTAACCTTGCAAGGTACCTCAATCATAGCCAAAGAATAGTGGGGCAATAACCATAGATGAGTCATTCTCAGATTACTTTCGTTGCCTAGACTCTGTAGACTTGCCTTTGGCTTTCTCAAACAGCTTCCATGTGTGGCTATTCTGCAATTAGAACTCCAGGTAATGTTACTGGCACCATGACCTTGTTGGAACATTCATGTTGTATCATTCACTATGACTGGTAAATAAAGGTGAATTTGTGGGAATTCTCACACTAAGCTAGGTCCTAGGTCATAGAACCTGTCCAGTACCAACTAGCCAATATACAACTGTATGCTAGGAAGGATCATTCCACAATAATGTTTTGAAGCTTCATGATGTGATGTAGGTGTAGCTTTACTCAAGTCGGTTCACTACAGTACAACAACTTTGTTGTTTGACAACCATCCTTGGTACAGTCTTCAAGATTCATGTTGCAGGCCTAAGGTTATAGCCAGTCAGTTGAAGAAATGTGATCCAAGATGTCGGAAATCTCATGCGCATTTGCAGAAAAGACACCCTGTAAATACTTCTTTCATCACGCCAAGAGATATTTCTGCAGGCCAGCAAAGCTGTGTGTACATGAAGCTTATTGTGGTGCAGGCGACTGCATACTGTGTAATGTCCAGTAGGCTTACATATGCAAGTTGAAAACAGCTGATCGAAGTAAGGGTTTCTATGATGTTGGAATGGACTGGAGTAAGATAACCTACATCACATGACCCCCTGTCGGCTTCAGTTTCAAGGCATATTCCACATTGGCATGCATCCCCCAGTTGTACAGCTCAGTGTTCAGTGCAGAAAGTATGACACTTTCTGAGATCTTGGGTCTGCACAGAGAAAAAAATGGATGTGGCCTATGCAGTGTACAACCATCCCAGGCATAGGCCTACATTGCAACTGTGCATGTACAAAAACTCCAAAGGAAAAAATCAAAAGAATGTTCAAAAGTCGTAAATCGATCTGAAGGGTCAGAAAGTAATGTAATTCAAATGGAATGTACTGCCACTTAAAACAGAATTGTGAAATGTTTACTGAAAGGTTGGTGAAATGAGGAATGCTAAGGAAATATTGTCCTCAAACTGCCACCATTCTTTTTTTTTGACCAAAATGTTGTCCCCAAACTGCCAGCCTTTTTTTCTGACAAAGAAAAGAAGTACAAAAGCACTCTGTGACAATTTTCCAACATAGCTTGAAATTCTATGACTGTTCAGTATTTAACGACAAAGAGGGAGAATGAAGAATTTGCCTCTAGGGTTTAGAGTGCCTGTAATGATAAAAAATTTTTCTTTCATGAACAGGAACTCTGTAAAATCCCATTATATATAAAATGCTCAAGTTTAGTAATGGACAACTCAATGTGTTTATGGTGTCATCATAGATGATCAGTGTGCAAAAGCAAGTGCTAGCCATATCGCATCTTATTTCAAGCCTTGAATATGATTACGTATAGTTTTTCCTTCTGTTTCTGACCTCCTTTATATATATATCAGAGTTTTAGCTATGGTGGGCGGGGGCTGCCCAGCACTCCAGGGACCCCCAAATCAGTGCCACTGCCCCCTATTCTCTGTGTACTCTGTAGCGCCCACCTGAGACTTCCAGTGCCCCCTGGGGGGCAGTAGGGACCACTTTGAGAACCACTGTTTTAGGTGCTGACAATACAGTTCTTGTGCAGAGTGCACTCTGGCCTCAATTCAGTTTGCATTGCAAGTGGTAAAAAATGTACCAGGTAGAAGTACTGTAAACATTTAATATGATACAAGGTTGGCATATGCTGGTCGTCCTTTTGTAGAAAATTGTGACACATATGGAAAAAATTTTCATTGGAATTTGCAAACAAGCACTCACCCTCGAGTTTTTAGTTTTGTGAAACATCTCGTCATGATGGGTTTTAGAGAGTGAAAAGGCTAAGATTATAAAATGAGAATGAGGTGAATTGCTTGTTACCTTAGAAGATACATGTTTACAAATTTCATTGAATTTCTCTGTATTCTGTTCAGGGCACAAAAATAGACTAGAGCTCTGGAGCAAAAGCTCTGGGGACTGCTGCAACTGCTCCAGAAAAATGAAAAAGTAGTTGTCTGTCTGGAGCTAAAAATAGTGCCAGGTGCATGAGGCAAGCAATCTCAAGATCACAGAAATATTCCCTGCACAGAAGTGTCCGATTACAGCAAAATAGTGTCCTGAAATCTTGCAATATGTACTGTGAAAAACAGTAATGAATAAAGTTTGTGTTCGTGGCCCAACCATCTGTCCATGCAATGATACAAAGCAGTGCAGCATCAAATTACACTAGCATACATGTGCTACTGTGTATCGTTGAGCTGTAATCACCTTGTAGATCCTTAGTTGGAGAGCATGCATGCCATTATGATACTGGGCATCGCATTTAGCACACTACACGTATTGCTAAATGCACAGACTTACACAACACTAGAATCTTTTCTTCTTGAGTGCCCACAAAAGTTATGCTTGTTCTCTAACTTGCTCTTAAGCATGCAGTCGTATTTTATTGACAGGGTGGCATCTTTGCATGTCAAAACTTGTAAAAAATATTTACAAATTTTCGGCAATGTATCACTGATAGGAGAAGCTACTACAGACTCAGATCATTTGTCTCCATTTCCAAGTTGATCCAAACCCAATGGAGTTGGAACCTTGCACCATCTCAATCAAAGATGAGTCCATAGCCATAAGGCAGGGGATAGAACTTATGAACTCCTACCCCCCTTCTCCACATTCAAGGTGCCTGTGAGGGCAATCCAAAGCTGCCATATAAATGCACCCCCCCCCCACCCCTCTGTCCCATTCCAAGTTTTTCTGAGATGGAATGACAACACCGTGCTTATAGTACTGCCTTGTGTTACACCAAGAAATACTCTGTCTTCTTTTCCTGTCTCTTATATTTCGAACTTCTTTTACTAAATATACAAGTAAAGTTAGGAGACAATTAGAGGAGGTTACATGCAGGGAACAGTGGTTTCTTTGAAAAATTAGAAACAGCTCCAGAAAGACAATGGTAAAACAGCTCCAGAAGAGCTTCAAAATGAAGGTTGTCAGAAGCTGTTTTTAGCTCCAGAATGGAAAAGCTTATTTTCAAGCCCTGCAGTGCAATTTAATTAAAACTCCCTCCATAACAGTTGAACTGTTTTGGCCAGTGCAGTAAGAATAGCAGTGTTGTGCTGCTGCAGAGAACCATTTTTTAAGTGTGTTTATATAAATTGGTTTTACCTCATATTTTAATGTCAGTGCTGCATATCCAAGTTATTGCAAATAGAAAGTATCATCAGTCATGCAAGGAAGGAGTGAAGGTTTATTGTTAATAAAACAGACTAAATGTAATAACACTTTCAAGGTAATCATTAATTGAACTCCTGTGATTAACTCGGTGAAAACTGAATAGTGACTTTGATTTACTGTCCTGTTCTAGTCAAAATGAGACAAGCAAGTATTAAACTGCAGCATAGGGCTGCTAAAAATGTCAAGGTCAAAGTGCATTTTCAAGTTTCTTTTATTTGGGTAGGGGGGTGGGGGAGTCTGCAGGGGTGTTTCTCTATCAGAAGCCCTGGAGGGATTCACTTTTTAAAATAAGTTTTCTGCCCAAAATTTCTTGTAACATATACTGTATACAAGCCCATCATTTACTTGTAGAGACAGCCAATGATATTTCTTTCATTCTTCAACCACACATGCAGAACATTATTTCCAGGAAGCAATTTTGGTATTCATTACTGACTCAAGATATTAAACTCAAGATGTTCCTGTGTAGACATAGGTTATTCTTGTCAAAAACAGACTTCCAGTTGCTTCAAGGTTAATACAAAATGTTATGGAATACCAGCAGATTGCTTCCAAAATCTTTTGTTGTTCTTTAAAATTGAAGGGTTTAATTTGACCTTGAAACTTGACACAAGTTGAACATTGAATAATATTCATTTTAGATTGAGCTTAAAATTTTGTGAGTAAAAAGGTTACAACTCTAAAAGTGTCACCACCATATTTATTTTACATGTGTGTCAAACTTATAAAGAATACAGAAGATATTTAATTAGTCTGCAAGTATGGCATCACAGATTTCCCACAGTGCAAATGCACTGCTGTGAATGGAATATTTTCTTTGAAAATTCACATTAAACTTCTAAAGGCAACATGCTATTGAGATGGGATTTACACCAATGAAGAGAGAAAGTTTCCTGATTTTATGAAACCTGTATTTTGTGACTGGAGTATGGTATCCCTTATAGTTTGAAGGCTTACTGAACCTTGATCATTGGCTTACATGTTGCAGTATCATATAACATGCAATGTATGTACAGTTGGTGGAACTGACATTCCAGTGATCACAATAACAAACAAAGAAACACAAAAAATGCAAAAAATATATGATGGCAGCAAACAATGAAAAGAAAAATTTTCCTGAGACATTCAATGTTAGACCTTGGCATACATTCAGAGTACCAGTGTTTTTGTCAAGGCAAAAAAATCTGTGTCTTAGGGACCCAACCTTGCAGAAATATTTGCGTCCCAACCTTCAGTACTGGCGTCCTTTACGATTGACTGGGTTGTCCTTTATCATCTTAATTTGACTGTACACCAGTGGCTTTGCATATGGGCCCCACACAAACTTACTCAATATGACGTATGTAAAATGAGGTGTGACATTAACATCATTCAAACTAGTGGGGAACTTTGTAAATAAAATTGGGAAGCTGAAAAAAACAAAATTGACTAACCTCAATCTGGAATAAGACATTGGTAAAATGCTCACTTCTATCTGTTTAGCTGTTAAATTCTTCCGAAGAAAATAAAAAATTATGAAATGCAGAAAGCATGGATGCCAGTTACTTGTTATGTTCTTTAGTAAACAATTTCCCTTGCTTGTGGGCATAAGTTTTCTAAAATACAAATGCTGCAGGGAAGGGCCGACAAAGTACAAGTACAGTCTGTTCATAGCTGCTTAGCTAAGCCTAGGCTACACTGCCGATAGCCAGTATGACATGGACTACACCAATATCATACACCTCGATTCCGGGCTAAATTTGTCATTATAATGCCAATCATCCCTGTCCTGTGTATCAAGTATTTGGATTAAACTACAGATACCAAAAATATTTTTGGTAGTACTTAATGAACAAGTGCTGCATATCATGTTGTTTGCTTGGCAGACATGTATTACCCCTGCACTCGTAATACCGTAAGAAATGTATGTCAAAAGAGGAGAACATATTGGACACCTGCTACAGTATGAAGGTGACATATCAGGGGGCAGTCATGCAGAAACATACATACACTGAAGACCTTTTGGCAGCACTTTGAGACTGGATTGAAAGTGAAAACTGTTATTTTTGTGATTAATTTAGTCTCAATTTTACCATTACTTTAAATTTAACAAACACAGAAATAGATGGTACAATTACCTGGGGCAATAAAACAGGAAAATACTTCTTCCATACATTTTTAGCTCATACCAGCATGCTGGTGTGAGCTATTGTGATCACGCGGCGTCACTCTGTCTGTCTGTCTGTCTGTCTGTCTGTCTGTCTGTCTGTCTGTCTGTCTGTCTATCTGTCTATCTATCTTGGGCACAATGTTCCTTGGGTGGTGGGCCATTTGGGGTGTTCAGGAATTTTTGGTCCAAGGTCCAATGTGGACCCTAGGGCCCATTTTATGAAATTCTACAAAATGCTTCTCCTCCTACAGATTCTCTTGTACAATGTTGATGGTTTGCCATAATGTTACTCTGTTATTGGTCCCTTCGGGGTGTTCAGGAATTTTGGGTCCAAGGCCCAAAATGGACCGTTGGGTCCATTTTGTGAAATATTGCAAAGTAATTAACTTCTTCTCTATTAAATGTGTAAAGAGAGGTAACAGCCTTTCATTATATTGCTTGGTTAGTGATCTCATTATGGTGTTCTTGAATTTTAGTCTAAGGTCCCATGTGGGCCCCAATGGCTCATTGTATGAAATTTTACAAAATACTTTTTCTCCTACAAATTGTGTTGTTCAGTGTTGATGATTTGCCATAATGAAGTTCTGTTAATGGTCCTTACAAATTACTTCTCCAGTTTGAGATGAAGAATACTTTTGATACCTTTCTTACCAATTTTGTGCCACCCCTCTATTCACCAGTCTCACAAAATCACTTTACTACCTATTTCTCTTTGTGCTGCAACCTCTTTAAAACTGTCTGTGTAGAAGAGGTCAATCCTGCACAGTTGTTTAGGTTAGTTTAAAGGGAACTGCTTAATGGGATTTCCATTGGCAATTTCCATTGTGTGTGCATTGTCAGAGCACGTGGGTGTGTTTATCATAGTGATCCTCTGTTAATGGTTCTTTTAGGGTATACAGAAATTTTGGGTCCAAGGCCCAATGTACCCTAGGGTCCATTTTGTGAAATATTGCAAAATGGTCAATTCCTCCTCCAGTTAATGTTAGAGTTGAAGGCCTGTCATAATGATGCTTGGTTAGCGATCTATTTATGGTGTTCTGGAAGTTTGGGTCTAAGGCCCCATATGGGCCCTATGGCCCTTTTTATGACATTTTGCAAATTTCTTTCTCCTGCAGATTCTCTTGTACAATGTTGATGGTTTGTCATAATTATATTCGGGTAGTGGTACCTTCAGGGTGTTTAACAAGTTGGGGTCTAAGGCACAAGATGGACCATAGGGTCCATTTTGTGTAGTATTGCAAGTGATTAAATTTTCCTCCAGTTAATGTTTAACAAAGTTGGTGATCTGTTGTAATGATGCTTGGTTAGTGATCTGTTTCTGGTTTTGTGGAATTTTGGTCCAAAGTTTGGGGTCCAAGGCCAAAGATGGGCCCTAGGGGCTTTTGCTTTCTTAAATTGTATTCATGAAACAACTTACAAAGCAAAGATAGCATGACAAATTTTTTGTGACATTCAGGAAGGTGCCATCAGGGTATGTGAGATTTGGGGTCATAAGCCATTTGACATCATTTAAAGTCATACGATGCTTGTACTAACAAAGACTACAAGCCAGGGACCCTTAATTAGTTGAAGGTATGAGCTTCAGCACCATTGGTGCTCTAGTTTTAAGACTCAAGAAGATTAGAACCAGGTGGAGTTGTATATCAGGTGAGGGCCAGCACCAAGATACTCCCTTATACACACGTGACTCCACACCATACAGTATGTACATGTACGTAAACAAAGTTTATCAGCAAAGCAACTTGCCATTATCCATCATTAACTCTACTAGTCTATTTAGTGGGTAGTTCAGACGAGTTCTGGCTGGGTGCCTGGTAATTCACCAGTCAAAGTACGCGCTAATTTAACCACAAAAAAGAGCAAATTTAAACAAATCTTGGGGCATTTTGCATCTGTGGGAACAGCATGAATATAGCACATCTGCTTAG
This sequence comes from Holothuria leucospilota, assembly GCA_029531755.1. Lineage (NCBI taxonomy): Eukaryota > Metazoa > Echinodermata > Holothuroidea > Aspidochirotida > Holothuriidae > Holothuria > Holothuria leucospilota. The sequence goes on along the minus strand of CM055963.1, from coordinate 71,186,573 downwards.
GCAGTTTATGCAAGGACATAATGTTGTTGTAAAAGAATTAACTCCATGTTAGCTTTGCTCAAATTTGAGTGCAGTAATTGTACAGTGTACACTGTGGCTGTTCTTTGTATTGTGAGTGTTCATTGTCAGGTAATATGATTTGGGCCGAGAAAAATACTTGTGTCCTGTAGACGCAGCTCAGTAACACTTTCTGCGTTCCCTGAAATGTTCTTTGTGTCCCAGACATGAAATTAAAAATGCCAAGTACATGGTATCTAGGCTTATAAATTTCTGTTCTACAGTGGTATGTAGTTTCATACAGTACATCAATGTATGTACTACATGTCTTCATATGTCTCTGTGGTGCTGTGCATTAATCTGTTGGAGTTTATACATACCCTTTGCATACCTGTATTGCAGGCCTGTACTGTGGCCATACAAAGTTGTGAAAGTGGGTGAGATAGATCTGGATGGGGGCATGAGGTTTGGGGGGGTGGGTGGGATGAAATATTTCTTAAGGGGGAGATAGGTAATGCATAAATGCATTACACTAACAGGAATTTCTAAATTTTGGGTACAGGGGTCGAGGGGCACAATTTGTCAAGCTTTACAAGGGCATGCTGTCCACCCTCCACCTGGTACAAGCGTGAACTATCAAGCACCCTTGCACAGCAGAGTCAAGTTTCATGTATTGTAATTTTGCAAGTCATCAATTCATGAGGCATATTTATGCCATACCAATTAACCTGCACGCTATGTATGTATAAGAACGGTACTGTTGTACACATGCAAAATGTGAAACTGGTACAAACCGGGATTGAAACTTGTCATTCCATGCCTAAAATAGGGCTCCAAAGGACCTGTTGTGGTGTATTCTTACATTATGGATCTACAGTACACCAAGTGTGTGGTATTAATTGAGAACCCATTTCATGTTTCATACTTTCTGCCATGGGAAAGTGGGAGTAAAGGATTAGGTTTTGCTGTTGGTAGATCAGTTCAAGGTAAAAGTGGAATGCTGAAAATGGCACAAAAAAAAAAAAAAAAAAGACAAACAACAAACAAACAGACAAACCAAAAACAAAACCCAAAACAACCAAATATGTAAAAAGGAGGTCAGAAACAGAAGGAAAAGAAGAGCAACAGAGGAATGAAGGCCAAAACTTAGAAACTACATAACACCATCAGGGGCGGATGCAGGTTTTGATTAAAGGGGGGGTTTTGCGATATAGTTACTATCTAAGCGGAGCGCCACCATAGGTTGACGCGAAGCGTACAGAGAAAATTTTTGGTCCAGAAGACCCCCAGATTACAGGAAATGGCATTTCCCACGCGTTTCCTAGGCTCTTTGATCCGTATAAAAACAAGCTTTCATTGAAATTCTCTGTGTCAGAAATTTTATGATAAATGTCCTGTCAGAAAGTTGCCTCCCTCCTTGTGAGAGATGCATGCTATACAGCCCGATAACGATCTTGGGCGTCAGGAGTTCGGAGCATTCAGTCATTTGTTGTGCTCTCTCTAGGCGCTCACAGTGACTCACTCAAAGTTGCTCGCTTGTGCTCAATAAAGAAAACTTGGTTTCTGTTTTTGAAATCTTCTGAAAGTATTTTGGTATGGGGCCTTAAAATTAAACTGGTAGGCTTAATCGCATGCATGGGATTTTTGGTTGTCTCGTTATCTAACCGGAGCGCGACCATCGGTTGGCGCGGCGCCAGGACTAGGGGTGGTGCCAGGATTTGTCCGACGGGGAGGGCAGACTCCCCGACGGCGGGCCAGCGACCCGAAGCCCCGACAGCCATGACTGTCGTCGAGGAATTGGTGAGGAAGGATTTGAAGAAAACTTGTGTATTAGATTATGACATTGCGGAGCATATATTTCATAATATTTGTATATACTAGAGATATATATTTCCGCCCTGGTTTATCGTTTTTCCTAGAATCTAAACTGTGAAATTTCAAAGCGCGCGAAGCGCGCGAAATTTTTTGGATAGGCCTACACTAAAAAGAATCTGTACTTATTTGAAGCATATATATGGGTCAATTGTCAAGGCAGTTGGGCCATATCGGGCATAACCTACGCTGAACTTCCCTCCTCGAGTCACTAGCAGTACCGCACGGCAGACACAAGAGAATATTAACTAGGTTTAGCAAAATAAGATGAAATGACCAACATTTACATAAATCCATGTATTCTACTTATATTAAGTTACTTGAAAAGGTGGAAAGGGTTTGTACTATATTTAGCTATTAGTAACGGAACTGAGGAAGAGTGGGCAAAGTGGACCGAAAATTTTGGATTTTATCGCAGAAATGACCCTTTTGAAAGCCAAAATAAGTAAACCGACCAGGTCGGTAGCGACAGCATTTTCCCGACAACATTCCGTCATTGCAGGGCATATTTTGCATAATATCACTGAATACTTCATGAGCCGAGTTGATAGTGTACTTTTGAATCTGAAAGGTAAAATTGCAAAGCGCGCGAAGCGCGCGATTTTTTTTTTTTTTTTTTGTTTTACACAAATAATATATGCAGCCTAATCATTAAGAACAAAAAGAAAAAAGAAAAACTGTAGGGGTTGTAGACCATATCAGGGATAACATACATTTTATCGAAAATAACCTGGACTACCCTATGAAATACCCAAACTTTTCTCCTTGAGCCCCCACCAACTGACCGTACCGCATGACACACACAAGACAACAGCAAGTAGACTTTGCGATATGGGATGGAATTAACGATCTCTACATAAACTGTGTACTCTATCTACATGTTACTTGTTAAGTTTGACAGGTCTTGTGCTATCTAGCGATGTAGAATGGAAGTACTGAAGAAACAGGAGTGACTCTACCGCGCGCCTACGCCGAAAATTTTGGGTTCTTTTAAGGGAAATTGTCCTCTTGAGCAGTGACGCCGCCAGGATGTGGTAATGGGGGGGGGGGGGCACCACAGATGACGTCCAAATGCCACCTCAGTTTTTCCCCCGGTCTGCATAAATTGTACCTATTTATGGGTATCTGCGATAGTATACAGCAGTGATAATCTTTCCTTTGTCACTTGATAAAGGTGCTGACCTGGGTGAGGGGTCTAAGGGGAGGTGCCCCCTCCCCTTTGAAAAAATTTTGTTAATTTAAGGTTGCTTAGATGCAAAATGGTGCTATCTTTGGGATACGTTTGGAACTGATCATATATGGCTGGAAAATATCGAAACATTAGTGAATTCTAATTTTTGGTAAGGTGAAAGAGGAGAGTATGTTGTCCAACAGAAGGGTATGTTGTCAGCAAACCTCCTGAAGTCCCACTTTTGGCTACTTTAATTAATGCCTTCTATTCGGGGAAAGTTTTTACTTAATAATACGTGCGTTGAGTCCACGGAAACATTCTTGGACTGTTACGAAAATTTTCCTTTGCTTCATTGTGCATTATGAAAGGGTATTTCTAAGGCTGGCAGGCAGCCCTCCTGGAAGCTCTGGATTAATTATATAAAATGGGGCACTGACATGATGCTTATTACCTGACATCCAAATGATACTATAGAGTATGATGCCGAGCACTTTGCAACTGTCGTATGTTTACTAAGTTTGAACGAAAACCCAGACGAACACCTAGGTATAGCAAAAGGGGTGTAGGACTAAAAAGCGCATTTCAAAATGCTTTTCCGTCGTAAGTGTATTAACAATCCGCCATCTATAGGCCTACCGGTAATGGATGCATTTGAAAAAATGTATAACCGACGGCAAATACGTACTTTCAACCTTCCAGATCATGCTACAAATTAGACTGAAAGATCCCATAGGCCTACAGAGGTTGGAAATGTACTTATGTTTCTCGGAAGAGTGTGATCAGAATAGTTGCATGTATTATAACCTTAATAATAGCCATAAGACAGGGTGCAAACCGTGACGAATGCGCGCGAAGCGCGCCGAAATTTTTCATTAAATAAGATTACAATGACAAAACCTGCATTCATGATCCTCTGCATCGAAACACTTTCAATTCGTCAACAAACCTATATGCCAATCACAAAGCCAACCTTTTACTGAGAATTCGTAAACAGCCTTCAACTGTGCTTCTACGGGAGTTGCTACCGGAAATTATTGACAATAAGGATATCACTGAGGTAAGGTTTGGAGCGCGCGAAGCGCGCGAAAATTTTGATAATTTGCGAAAAATTTGGGATAATTCTGATAGTTTGAGAACCATTTGTGATTGAAAATGATAACCACAGATCCATCACTCGGCTGATAGCACACCTCACCCTACCCCCTACGGAAATCTATAGCTTAAACGCCTCTTGAGATCATTTTAAAATTTTCAAAAAAATATTTTCTGAAATCGAATGGGGGGGGGGCACGCGTTCCCCCCATGCCAGCCGTGCCGGCGCCACTGCTCTTGAGAGCAAAAAATAGGTAAACCGTCGGGGCGACTTATCGCCGTTGGGGACTACACACTTTACCGTATAGACTAAGACTCCCCGACTGTAAAACTTCCCCGACGGGGGGCCATGGCCCCCCTGTCCCCCACCTGGCGCCATCACTGCGCGGCGTGAACCAAGAAAAATTGACCCTTCTCAGACCTTACAATCTATACTTAGGCCATCTTCATGTTTCATGCTTTGTATGTTTGTCATTTCCATGGAAACATTACGTTTTTTTTTTGATACCCTCCCTTGCTGTACATACAACCATGTCCTCCAGAGGCACGAAGGAAAATATGCTAAAATACATTTCACTGGCACTTCCCATGTGCAAGAAGCTCCAGGCAAACACCCACTCTTTTGCATGGAATAATGTTTAAACGTGATCTTGGTCATAACGTACTCTTGGATAAAAAAGGAATATGTCTTGTGCAACAAATGAAAGGGATTCAGTATATAAGCGAATTTTGGATTATAATACCTTCCAGAACAATGGTAACTTCTTTAGATGTATGTTCCAACTGAACAGTCTAATTTTCCCTGAACGTCTTTACACCCAACGGATGTCCAAAGTATGATTAGCCTTCTCCATTTCTGATTATATTAAGTGATTCCAATTCAACGACAACCACTTTCAGTCAACACAATATTTGAATTTTTCAGCGAGAGTACAACCGAAAAGCTGGAGTCGCGTTCCCATTTTTTAAAACAGAGTTAGGCACTACTGGATGCGATTTCATTGCACATGGGAACCAAGATTAGAGCTGGACCTCCTCTTGAAGGACTCACTGACTCTATAAGGATTTTTGAATGAGAGAGAATCGGGACGATAGAAGGAAAAATACGCTGTCAGCAAACTTATAATTATGGCATGTTAACTGCATTGTTGTAACTGAAAATAACCTTCAAAACATACCGGGGAAAATAAACAATATATTATACAAAATGAAAAAAAAATCCTCGAAAATCAAAGGGGGGGTTTAAACCCCTAAAACCCCCCCTTGGATCCGCCCCTGACCATACAGGGATGACAAATGAGGGCATCATGCCATTATGACCTTTGGTGCTGATAATTTCTGACAGGCATTGAGGCAAAGGGGCATGGAGACAAAGGCCTCCAGTGCCTCCAGTTATTCCTGCATATTGTTTTCATGTTATTTCTTTTTGGCATGTTGCACAAAAGTTATGAGAATATTTTCGATACTAAGCTTTATCACCCAACCTTAAAGATTGAGATGGTCAATTTACATGAATTCTTTTTAGTGCATAAGTTTTACAGAAAGGTATAATTGGGAATTATGCACAGTATGTACTTACAGAGATATGTATCATTCACAAAGAAGAAAGCTGTTTTATTGTACTTTCATGATATCAGAGAAGGGGGATGCAGAGGATTGAAACCTGCCCACATAATGACAGTGAAAAAGAGAAGAACTTGCAAGTAACTTGAAATAAACCCCAGAGTGTGAAACACATTGCTATTACGCAGGTTCTGTCAGCAAGCGCATTTATCCATTAGCCTGGGCATGCATTATCAGTGAACTGCTAATGTGTTGACAGCAGACTCAAATTGAATAGGCCAAGTGAACAGCAGTTGTTTCATTTCAATTTTGCCAGTCAGAATCAATAACTAAACACACTTAAATATGGAGCACTTCCACACTTTAGCACTGGTTTGCCCCACAGCTATGATTGATCTCTACTGATTGTAGCTACTACAGTTTTGTTTGAAGGTGTATTATTTTAATTGGAAGAACTACTGGGTGTCAGTGCACAGCAGTATTGGTTAGGCTCTGCAACAATATTCAGTTCTCTTTCCTGCAAGTGTTTGTTTCAGATTTTATGCTGGTGTCATTATAGTAAGTGAACTGCATAATTTACCAGGTATGTACAGTATTTAGTTGTTTCTCACACTACATGGATAATTTATACATGTTGCATGTACACATTTCTTTAAAAAGAGAGAGAAAACCTAGCTTTTTCTGTATTAGGACTAACATTTTAAAGTATGCGTTATCAGACAAAGGCACATGGAAAGCTTGAAAACATTTCTTCAAACAAAGAAAAAAAAATTTTTATGGTTCTATTGATTTGTGCTATTGTTGTTTGAATTCCATTAGTTCCTGGAGGTACATTGGCGCAAGCAAGCCTCATATCACATTTCTACAGAAAATTTACTAACCCACATAAAGTAAGTAGAGTTGTACATGTGGTGGTGGAAAGCAGCTAGATATAATAGATTAAAAAAATTCTGTTTGCCACTTGTAATAACTATTTAACTTCTCAGTATTGTGGTAAGCATTTTTACCACACATATAACTGAAAATGAGAGCGATTGGTTTTCACACAAGGGGCAGAAATAATTTGCATGACTTAGCAGCAGCACCACCACCTTTCACTGTACACAACAACACTGATTCACAAAAATATTGTGTTACAGCAGGGGTGGGGAACTCTGTTTTGTCCAGCCTGTGAGGTAATTCATAAATTAATGTTTTTTCAGAATCACTTAAATGGTAACTGATAGTAATCTGTTCGCCCATGGTGCCCATTGTTTATCCTGCTTGTACCACTTTCCGCAGATTTCACGTAAAACTGCAGCAAAACACCAGTATATAACTCAAACCCTAGGATTCACAATGTGATATCCCCTCTGTATTGTTAGACACAAGCCAGGTGCAGAATCCTTAACTTCTGGTGGTATTTGGAATTTTTTCATTGAAGGCTTCAAAGGCAACATGGACAGACGTGCTCTACTAGATGTATAGGCCTATCTATTACACTGAGTATGAAACTTGGTGGGCACTGTATTATCCCAGTAGATTTGGGGGAGGAGGGAGATTAGAACTGACCCTCCGAAGAGTAAATTAAATGTTAACAAGTGGAATAAAGTTGGTTCTAAAATAGGCATTTTTTTGGCCCACTTCTTGCACACATTTGTATGTACTCATTCATTAATACTTTATAAATAAATAAAAAGTCAGATGGTCATATTGTGATACTTCTGGCCTGTGTAGCCTTTCAGAATCAGTGTCATCTAAAGATAGTGGATGTACATTCTTTTGCCAACAAATTTGTTCAAACTCCATAACCTAGGGGTTTCGCCCCAGCAGGGTCTGTTTAGCCCCCTTGGCCTAAGCCCCATGGGGAAAACACTTATTGGGCCCTCACTATCTGCGGCCCGCGAGTGGATTATGACTATAACCAGAATGCGAGGCATTCACACTCGCAAATGTAAAACTGAAGGGAAAAAAAAGAAGGGAAAAAAAAAAGTATTCGACAGATTCACGTAGTAATGGGGAGCGAACCGCGTACCACCAGCGTGTGAGTCTTATGCCCTATCCAATGCGCCAACAGGACAATTGAATCGCCAAATATTTAAATAATATATAAACTCTTCAGAGCACCTTGCGAGAATAAATGCTAACAAATGTGATGAAGTTATGCATCTAGTGGAGGATTGTCTTTTATGTTATTGTCTTTAACGATGGGAAGTGCTCACTCGAAAGGAGGAAGGTTAACTGGGGATCGTTCAACAGTTCAGCAATCACCCTTTGCTGGCGATGAACGACACAGAAGGCCTAAGTACTGTGGATAAATTGAAGTTTTACAAAAATGACAATATTGTACAAGAAGTGCAGGACATAACAAGACAAGAGAAATGTCACCATATTGGACCTAACGACTGTTGCAAGTCAAAAACACGACAGATATACTTCACTATTCGCTCGCAATAATAGACTATCATTACTCCAAGTCCACAATTAACTGTATCAAATGTCGGGTCACGTGGGAACCGGCAAAGCAAGCACCTATTTGCAAGGGAAATTCAAGTTTCAGAAGAAACTCCTGTGCCAGAAGATAACTACGCAGTTAGTATTGCGCAATTTTTTCATCCGGGACACTTCGTTATCTTATCCGTTCACTGTGTCATAACCTACTGGATGTCTTCAGTTCCAAAGAAAATAAAACGTAACTCTGTAGTTTGTCGTTCTTTTTCCAAGTATGTTTGATCTATTGTAAGGAGAGTTCACTCGTACAATTTGTTGCCCACAATAACACATAAACTTTTACTTCAACAGATCGCTCAAACGTTTCAAAATATGAGCAGATAAGGGTGTGCGTCCTTCCTAAAATAACAGCTGTTGACAAAAACCATAGAAAGGCCGTTTAAGAACGTGATACAATCGTTCCAGGAACCGTACAATTAAAATATCTGTCACGGAAAATGCCTCAAAGTGTAGTAAAGCTAGAGACACCCTAAATAAATTTACTCTATTTATTACTAACATCTATTAATCTACAAACACTTATAGATTAACAAAACCAACAAGACACAGAATGAAAACACTGTGACAAGTCCATAAAGCGACTGCTATACTTCGCATTCGCTCGTAAAAAGGGCGTGTCTGAGGAAAAAGGTTCCCGTGTTACAGGGTAGAACTGTGCTCTATGGTGCACAACACACATTCTTGCATTAGTACTCACAGCAGCCGGAGGTAGTCCCTACAAGGCCTACTCTGTGTGTATCTTATTACTTTTGTATGGGCAAACTTAAATTACTGCACCTTGTTGTTTGAAGGAGAACATGGATGATACAGATGATGAATTTAGACTCTCAGACAAAGTTCAGGTTCTGTTGCAAAGAAGACTTGGACTGCAAAGCACTTGTATTAGTACCAGTTCTGCATCTGAGTGGGAAACTGTGATTTTGTCTGTTCTTTTATGTGGGGAGCAAGGTAACAGTATCTTTAGGTGACGGTGATTTTTTGGCAAATATACCTGAATATTTGCAGACAATTCTTTGTTCGAACTCCCATTTTGTTCAAAGTCTTGAGGCAAAGAAAAAGGGACAGAGACCTAGTGTAGTGACATACTCCAGTGAGTTATGTTAACCCCTAAATTTATTTGAAATTGCCAAAGCTGGTAGCAGCTTGTGATCTTTTCTTAGGCCCAATGCCAAGGCTAGCCTAGAACATATGTAAATCTACTTCGCGCCTACTTACCTCCCGTTACTATTATTGCAGACCATCTACCACGGAATGATCGCTGGCAGCGAGTTTCTTACATAGGTGGCACTATAACCATCTCTTGAGCTGACTACACTAACTGTCCCTTGTTTCATTGCCAGTGGAATGGTTACCTTGTGCTTCGTGCCTAGAACGTGTAGTTTATAACTGCAAGGAAGCCTCAAAACCTGTTTCCATACTTCCTTGAGTTTGTGTGTTAGTGTGCATTCCATGTGCAATGAGTGAGACATTGTATCACTTACAGTGTGGCTCTCTCACATCATATTTGAAGTGCCCTCTTTTTTGATTCCTTGCGGAAGGCAGGCAAGGAATCAATGCATTCATGATGGCGTGTGTGTGTGTATGTATGTGTGTGTGTATGTGTGTTTGTGACACCTTGCTCGTTAACACGATATCTCAAGAAGGGAAACTTTGACAGTTCTCAAACTTGGTACATAGATGCCCCATATTGAGAGGTAGAACCCTATTGTTTTTCGTGGGGGTCAAAGGTCATCTGGGGTCACCAGGGGTCAAATGCTGAAAACATTGTTAACACAATATCTCAAGATAGAAAGCTTGGATAAATTTCATACGTAATATGTAGAGGCCTTATGGTGAGAGGAAGAACCCTGTTGTTTTTTTGTGGAGGTCAAAGGTCGTTTGGGGTCACCAGGGGTCAAACCCTGAAAACCTTGTTAACAATATCTCGATGTAGGAAGCTTAGATGAATGTCATACATAGTATGTAGATGTGTTACGGAAAGGCAAATAATTCTATTGTTCTTTGGGTGGAGGTCAAAGATCATCTGGGGTCACCGGGGTCAAACCCTGAAAACCTTGTTAACACCATATCTCAATGTAGGTAGGTTGGATAAATTTCATACTTAGTATGTAGATACGTTATGAAAAGAGGAAGAACCCTAGTGATTTTAGTGGAGGTCAAAGGTCATCTGGGGTCACCATGGGTCAAAACCTGAAAGCCTTGTTAACATGATATCTCAAGGTAGGAAAATTGGATGAATTTCATATGTGGTATGAAGATGCATTATGGTAAAGGAAAGAATCTTATTGTTTTTGGTGGAGGTCAAAGGTCATCTGGGGTCACCGGGGGTCAAACCCTGAAAACCTTGTTAAGACGATATCTTGATGTAGGAAGCTTGGATATATTTTATAGTTAGTATGTAGATGCGTTATGGAAATAGGAAGAACCCTATTGATTTCAGTGGAGGCCAAAGGTCATCTGGGGTCTCCACGGGTCAAACCCTGAAAATCTTGTTAAATACAATATCTTGAGGTAGGAAGCTTGAGCTTGGATAAATCATGCTTTTCATACTTTGTATAAATTTGTCATGTTGAGAGGAGATACCCTATTGTTTTGTGGAGGTCAAAAGTTATTTGAGGTCACCAGAGGTCAAAAAATGAAACTTTGTAAACATGATATTACAAGGGACAAAGCCTCGACAGATCCCTTGTAAGACATGTTTTTGTTTCAATTTTTTGTAATTCAAGTTTTGGTGTGGTTCAAAAGTCATGTGAGGTCAGCAGGGGTCCAGTTGTGAACACATCATAAAAAGTAATGAAGTACAGGAGTGTGAATTTGAGGGGTGAACCTCGGTCTAATCAAGCACCCCCTTTCGGCAAGGAATCACTAAGCCTTTGGGCTTCCTGGTTGAAAATTAGATTGGTTATTAACATGTGAGTGACAAAATAATTGCAAGATTGTTTTGGCTGGCCCTTTCAGAAAATGGGTCAGAACATTAGTCTCTGCTTGTGGTTAACTGCATAATCCAAGGGGGTTTGCAGGGCTCGAAGTATGTGACGGCACCGACGGCCATGGCCGTCGGGCCCTTTCTGATAGCTGTGATGCCTCTCAGTAAATGTCCATTGATATAACATAGACCGACGGCTAGGCTTTCACGGTAAACCAATTATCATATTGGTACCGGTTTTAACCAGTTTAGATTCAGTATGATTATTGCATGAGAAGAAAATCGAAAAATCGAAATAATCGTAAGAATCAAAGTAATCATAAAATAATTCAAAAAAATCGTGGAGAGAGGGTATCTTAATCATCTCTTAGACCAAAAAACTAAAGATTTTGTGACAGTTTGTAAGGGCAGACTGGGCCCCAATTTGGCACTCATGTACAGGTCATATACAGTACACACTGTTTGGCGATGCTGCATTCGGCGCAATGGGTTACTTTTAACAAGTAAAGGATGTGGAGAAAAAAACCGATTATAATTGCATTTCAATTATTAGGGAGCCGATTATATAGATTGTCTTGTCTGGAAATATCGTGAAAGCCTACCGACGGCCATTTTGCTAATTTGGCCATGCTCTTTTTCAAGCTTATTTGGAGCCCTGGGTTTGCTTCTCATTTAAATTCTTCAAGCTACAACCATAAATTTGTTTGGGTCATTCATAGTTCATATTTTAGTTGTTTGGATTAAAAAGTAGTGTGAATTTAGTTTCTAGTGAACTTCATGATCAGCTATTCTTTTATTCTATACATGTACAGTGTACAATATAGGGTAGAAACAAGTCTGATTCAGCAGGTTTTAAAGTAATATTTGATCATAACCAATCCATGACTCAGCAAGTGGTCAATTTCAGTTTATAATGATGAGGTCAAAGTCTAGCATCATTACAGAGAAAACTTCTCTGTATTTTCAACTTGTCTGTGAATAGCAATACCTGAACATGTTTAGCAATACAGTAAAACCCCATTTATTGCAACACATCAGGACTGAGGGTAGTTTGGATAATGGAAAAATTCGGATAAAAGTGGTTTAGACTTTTGGCTTCAAGTATGGTTCACTTGGTCCCAAACGCAGCATGCCAAAACATTTCCCAAATAACTTCCATACCGCTTGCAAAATTATAGCTAAAAGTGACCCAAAATATTTACTTTATACTCTAAACCCCAGAGATTTTATTCCCACAATGGGAGCCTACTGTCTTATGAATTGCTTTGTACACACTGAATGTGTGCATGTGCTGAAGAAAAGCTCACACAATCTTGAGCGGTATCTTGAGTATAAATTTGTCATTATAAGTTAACAAAAGTATTGGAGACACGTGTAGAAAACTCTCAAACAACCACTGGCAATGTTTTCCTTACATCTACTTTTGTTATTTTTAGGTAAAAACTACAAAGCTCATTCATTACAATACTTACATTTCCAATTTAGTGAATACTGCAGCATGCTATCCTTAATATAGTATAATATGTGGGATATTAGGCCTATTCTGATTCATAACTCCTACAGTAGGCTCCTAGCAAGAATTCAAAACAAACGCTTACAAATTTTTAATCCAAATTTGACAAAGACTGAACTGACCAGATAGGTGCTGTTTTAGACATCGTGACATCTAACCATGAGTTTAAAAGTCCGGAAAAAATTAATGTATTCTCCTGAAATTTCCATTGAATTTTGCCTGGTAATGCTCTGAAGACTTGGTGGATGCAACCTAAATTGTGTTGAAAATTAGTCTGGAAAAATCCTGAGGTCTGTTCGGATAAACAGGGTTTAGAACTTTGGGATAAACAGGGTTTGGAACTTTGGAGGGTTTTACTGTTAGTATTGTCACAACACATTTTCTCAAGTCATTACTGATGTTTTGTCCTGGTTAAATATTGGTATCTGCAAGTTGACTTTAAGTTACTGATATTTGTCATATGTTAGTACACAGTTGTTTGCTATAACAGGAAGGTTGCACATTGTTGTGGTCCCTCAGTGTAAGACACAAAAACTAGTGAACACAATAATATGTACAGAACTTCTGAGTTATATGACTCTTCCCTGGGATTCAACATTGTACTCTGGTGTACATTTATTCAAACTTAGCAACAGTACTGCTATATTGAAAATCACTGGGGTAGGGCAGCCTTCATCTAAAACTTTCATGAGTACCTAAGGGTTGTTCCACTTAGCAAAGACTGTCTCTTTTAGTTAAAAGATTTCCCACAATCGGATGTTGGTAGACTTGAATGTTTTGTTAAAATGTAATAAAGCCTTGTATGATTAAACTCATTAGGGGTTTACTTGTTTGCTGTGAAGTGATTAGATCCTTATATGATCAGGCAGTTGCTAAATACCTAAAAGGATATAGCTGTTTTTCAGGTTGGCATTGATGCTTCACAAACCCTCTTACTGTAGCTATTGACCTGCTTTGCTCTTCTTCATAGTGGTTTACACTTTGTTATATTGATGACAAGAAGAAATAAATACTCAGCATTGTGCTGTGATGCTTTGCTTTGTGATGATGCATTTGTACATGGGCAAGAACATTGCAGAGAGTAAGTTTGCAATGGATGTCAAAGTCATCGAGCCTTTCATGTATGTTGTCCCGAATACTGTATGTGTGGCAGAAACTTGAAATTCCGTCTAAATCGTAATCGTAGCGCTGATTTCAAGTTTTCTCGTGAAAAATTAAGACAGCACACACCCTCATAATATATTGTAACTGTGTCTGTATGAAATAAGTCAGAAGGAATGGAAGGAAAAGGTGAGGGGATGACTGATTCATAGATGGAGGAAAATGAATGTGATGTTGTCCTTGATCAGAGTTACTGAAAATCGAAGGGGATGTTTTGATGAAGTGCTACGACAGCCAGTTGTATGACTGTTATAAGGGATATGTAATAGTGGCAAAGTATAGACATACAGTACTGTAAATTTACAAATGATGATTGCCTTGGCATGTTGCATTTGGGAGAATAAAATTATGTAACAGATATTCATTTCACAGTGGATAGTGGATGATTGTTTGTTAAAGTTACAGTGAGTTGTAATTTTGAGTGTAACCCTGATAGGGTGATATACCATTGATTTTTCTATTTTTTTTTTATGTCATATTTTGTATTATTTGAGGGTGTTGTGCAGTGTTGAAGGCCCAAAAGAAAACGGCCTCAGAAAGCTAATGCCTCAGTGTTAGCATTGTACCCTCTGGCCTCCAATATTTGGTCCAGGGGTATGTGAGGTCTGCCATTAACTGGATTTGTTACAACTTCCGAAAGATTGAATTGCAAACTTGCATAATTTATCACCATGAATCATTTTCCTAGGGAGTATGTTTGTTATCTCATGCTTTCTTTCATTTTTAAATCAAGTAAGTATAGGTTATACACAAACTGAAATGATTAGGTTTAGGTGAGTGTATTCCCACTTGGGTACAAGCGAGAGATTAGATCCGAATCTGATCCCAAGCAGGGGATCAGTTTGCAAGTGCAAACCCTCTCATTCCTGGGATCAGATCTCATGAGCTTGATGACCAGTTCGGGGAGGATCAGACTGCCTACAGGTGATCAAAAAAACAAGTGGGAACACAGCTGCCAACCAAGGTGACACAAGAGCAAAGCAAACGAATGACATACTTTTGCTGCACTGCTTGTTTGGTGCTAACTCAGTCAGCCCGCACAGTGTAGCACAGTGCCTGCGGTCTCTCGTGTTAACAAGCATGACCGGTAGCTACCAATTCAATGATGCAACTTCCTGTTGCTCAAATTGGAGGAGGTGATCATATTTTGCGCAGGGGTTCAAATGGGAACACTTGTCGTTGGCCACAAAATTTTCCAGTTGACTGAACTTCGGGGGGATCAAGTCGGAACATGGCCAGTCAGTTGCACAGTAAATCAAAAATGGTGGGCTGGCTTTGACCTCAGAGTATACATGTGTCTCCATTCTAGGAAGGTGTGGCTTTAGCCTCAGGAACTATGGTGGTTGACTATAACCCTGACCTTTCATAAAATCAGTCGTAGCTTCTTGAGTTATTTAATCTTCTTAAAAAAAATGTTTTCATAAATGTTTTCAAAAGGAAATTATTCATTGAGTTAAGTTGTCTACTACACGAACCTTTGACTCATTCTAATTTGAACACATAGCATGAAGCCTTCAAAGTGAGCTCACTTAGGAAGGGCTCTTGACATTCAGGAGTTTTAGGTGCCCTTCATGGCTGGTTCTATTTGACAGCCCTTAAGGCAAAATGAAAGAATCATTTTCACTGATTTGGTGAATTTCTTTTCTTTCATATATCATTTTTAGGAGCAAATGTCATTCTGATTTATTATGTCCTCTTAACATCACTTTGTCAAATTGGCAAATTACTAAGCACAATAGTAGCTAATTTTAGCAGAAATGCCAGTCTTTATGACAACAACAAAAAAAAATTAATACCACTGTGGGCTACATGATTGATTAAATTCAATTGACATTTTTAAAAAGTGTTTGTTGCAAATTTCTGTATGGCAGAGTCGTACATTTAGTGTACATTGTAAGCAGTAGGGGCAAAACTCAGCAGTACGCCACATTTAAAACTGTCATAGATTGTCATTTTTGTTAGTACTGTTAGCACTGAAAGATAAGTGTGGAGTATTGAAATGGCCCAAGCTTACATATTGTGCATTGTTATTGAAAAGAAGAAGAGCACAGTGAGTGAAAAACATATTGTGTGTGCTAGGAACTGTCAAAGGTTGTTGTCCAATGACTGGTTACACTAAATGCTTTGTTTTCAGCATCTTTATGAGTTGTAATAGTGCTTTAAATTCTCACTTAATTATTTGGGTGTCTCGTAATCAAAGGAGGTGAAGTAAGGTTTTACTAATTTAGGGCCAATGATTTTCCGCGATCGCTGAAAAACGCTGAAAGAAACGGAATTTACTTTTCTGCACGGAATTTCACGGAATTTAGCAAAAAATATTGGGCTCAAAATACAGGTAAATTTTTGACAAAAAAACGAGTTATTTTGCTTCAAGACTATGTCAAATGAGTACCTGCATATACCAAAACATACACAGACATTTTAACATCTATAATGGTGGCAAATGCACCTTAAAATCATCAAAAGACCTTGAAGTTACGATCAGAAAACAAGCAGGACATTTACGAAAAGCAGCAAAATTTTGCCAGTATAGGCTACAAATTGCCTATGCTGTAGTGTGTTAGGCTAGATAGTTTGTGTGTGACAAGTGTTTGCTGCCTTCAGGATCGTAACTGGACAAGTTTAGGACTTGTTTTAACATTATTACTCCAAAATCCAAAAATCATGGAAAAAGGTTATGCTTGAAACGGAATTTTGTGGTATTTGGAAAGTTGAAACAGAATTTTGTGATTTGTGAAAATCAGTGGCCCTACTAATTTTGCTTTTTAGAAAGAGTGTGATAAAGCAGACAAAGAGACATAGCTGAGCATCCGTCTGTGCTAGTTTTTATCCTCAGATGTTCTCCTTTCTTGCACTTACTCTTATGCACATGTGGACTGCAGTCTTTGATTATCATGTTGAAAGTTAAAAATGACATGAATGTGAAGCTCACTTGTATGCCTTCCATACATGCGCAAAATATTGGATAATTAGCGCCTTTTGACTTTATAAAAGTTACCATGGAACAGCAGCGTTGGTGATATAGTTTAGAAACATGTTTTTAAAATTAAAAATGTAAGTATTAAAGAGTTCTAGGACAAAGTTTTAAGTTATATGCACTGCACTTGTACACCAAATATGGTAAAAAGTATGAAGACATACAGGTACAGTTTGTGGGTGTACTGTTAAATTATAGCTTTTGTGGTAATTGTGTGCCCATTTGTTTTGTATGGATATGTTAATCTTTAGGATTACATGTACAGGGTGGTATGGTACAGTATTTCAAGTACAAAGTTCAGCATGGCTGGATTTACAGTTCTAACTGAGATTAGTCACTGTGTGTATTCGTTAGTGGCAGTCAAAGTCCCCATCTCAATAGTCCTTGTATTATAGAACTTGTTGACTCACAGCTGATTCGTATACTGAGTAAATTTATTCAGTCACTCCACTAGGCTGTTGTTGTCAACTTGTGAAGATCAGACGGAATTTTAAGTGCACTCAGAAGAATTTAGCTTCCAATTATTTTGTTATCCCTCAAAACATCAGTGCATTTAAACTATTCACACATAAAGTAATAGTGTCAGCAATTTGTAAGGAATTCCATCCTTTTGGAAAGCTCTGTGGAAATCTTTCACAAAGGAATGTAAGTTGTTTATTTCATAAAAACATCAACACATATTAATTGTTTATAGCCTGGTATAAACCATAGCATCATATACTGTAGATTGTTGCACATTCCAGTAATATTGAACAATACTTCCCAGCGAAGTCGTCAGTTAGATGTGTGCTTAGAGAAAATGTATTTCAAATACATAGATTTAGCATAATTTTACATAGAAATATGATGAATTAAGTTAGAGGTATTGATCGTTGCAGTATTCTCTGTGCCATCTCTTTTTTTATCTCTCTTAATTTTGTATTGGAAGGCATATGTTGTGTATGCATGTTTGTGCATAATGTATGTTAAAGAGTGTTCCCTGAAACAAGATATCTTGTAATATAGTAAGCTGTGCAGATGGTGTTTATTAATACATCTACAGGCAATATATTGGTATTCTACAAACTTAAACAGACTATGACTAATGCCTTTAAGGGACTACTAGCAAAAATCTATTCTCCATGAGGAGAGGAGGAATTAATTCAATAAGCAGTGTGTGACATAATAAATGTTTTTCACATCGAGCAGTGTATTTTCATATGGCATAAAGGCATGTACAGTAACTAAAGCAGGAAATGGATTTTTGAAGTGACCATAGAGCAATGCATATTTGCTCTCAGAATGTTTCTCAACAAACACATTGTTACAAATTTTCTGCAATTTGCTAGTTATGATATGATACCAAGTGTAACTTTATCATGCAGGTACAACACTTTGCAGGTGTAGAAATCAAGTATGGTACTTTAATACCCGCTGCCATTAGTTTTATAGTTATGGAACAAAACAACATTGCTTTCATATAAAATACTTATCTTTCAATTTTTGTATGACTTCCAACTTAATGTTACAATTATTTTAATGCGACACATTCTGTATCCACTATGCCATTCTTAAAACTGCTTGCAGTTCATACAAAGTTGAATTTTATGCAGAAAGTGTGGCCTTGACCAGTAATGTACAAAGGCTTTGCTTTTATCTACAGTTCAAGCCTAAAAAATAACCTGTGTAGGGATTTTTTATTCTGTGATTCAAGTATTCTGATGGATTGTGAGCACTTGGGAATAAATTTACAAGGTTGTCTAGAAATCTTAGGATGATTTGCCAAAAATGTGAAGCAAACAGAATAATTTCAACTTGCTATACAAGTTGGCCAAATTGCTATGCAAATGCAAAAATGTATAGCACTTTTTGTGTATATAACCATAGGGTTTTACTGATATACACTTAAAGAACTAAAAAAAAAATTTGCGGAACTGCTATGCAAAATTGGAATACTAAATTATTCCCTGGCAAAGTAATGCTCTTACAACTGCTCCCTTTTGTTGCATCAGTATCAGTGTTCGATTTTAAGGAATTAGCACTGGTTGTCTGAAGGACTACCACATTGTAAAATTTGGTTGTCCTGCTCAAGACAAGGTAGTCCCAAGTGTAACCATTTTTGCAACCATGGAATTGATAGCACTCAATCACCACCAGTCTTTCAAAGTGGCTTTCACTTTTAGACACCCCCCCCCCCCCTGAAAAAAAACAAAAACAGATATCTACTGTGTAAGAGTAGTGCTGTCTCATTAGCATCTACAGTACGTACGATTACTAATTTTATGGGAGGAGCAACACTCATTACATGGCATTGGTATTTTATGAAAGGTTGAGGGGGAAGGGGCCAGGGCCATGGGGAGAAAATAATATTCTATGCATTTCTACAAGATCCCCCCTCCCTTCAATAAAACTGACATTCACATAGCCCATACTAAAACTATATTGCTTACACCTTGTAGTGTGATACATGGATGATATTGTGAAATATTGAGAGGGGGAGGGGTACATTGACCTTATCAAGTAAAAATTCTCCCATTCCCATAAGTATGGACACATCTGTGATTCATTGGCAATTTGAGTTGGATCAGGTTTCAACACCTCGTCAGGGTTTGGATCAATATGGGATCTTGAGCTTGTGCTACTCGCTCGTAACACTAACTTACATGGAAAAATGTTCTTCGATATTATGTGTAAAGTGAACACCTTTGATAAGCAAACTATACTCTGCAACTTGTAAAAAATTGAATATTAAAGAACAGTTTAAATACCAAAATATCAGAAAACGGTGGGCTTTGTGCTCCTGTGCACTAGTAGGAATTCATGGAGATTTAACCCTTCAGAAGGTTAGGTTCGTAGTGTAGAACACGTTAGGCAATGGCCAAAGTGCAATGCCAAGGAAAACCTGTCAGAGTAAATCTTGCGATTATGTCACAGATTGTTTTTTGAGAGTCTTTTACACATGCTTCTGAAATATTAAATGGCGTTTTTGCCCACTTGAGGTTTTTCTTTTCAATAGTTCAGACGACGGGTCTTGCTCAAGATTGTAATTGGTGATGCTATGTATACAGGGTGCAGTAGCTAAAATGTGTGATCGAACTGTAAATTTCGGGACTAAACTGTCCTCATTTGGGGACTCCAAAAATTTGTGTACATGATCACAGATGCAATAAACTATCACTGATAAATACCAAGGGTTATAGCCACCTATTCAAACCATTTTCAGTCAATAGTACAATTGAAGTCTGAATCGAAAGTTTGTCTCTAAGGAAGGTTTGCTTTACGTGTGAGTGTACAGTAAAGGACTGCCTGCGTAGCCTATTTTTCTTCTGATGGCAATGTGGCATGCATTAGTGTACATTGTGGACTTACTTAATGTTATGATGTTCGCATTGCGGGTTAATAAATCAGATTGAAAGCACTGGTGTTGCAACATCAGCACTACAAATTCGTAGCTTGCAGGAAGGAATTCAGCTTCTTGGTGTACAGCGTAGGCCTAGTGGCCTACTAGTGGAGTTTGTACGGGGCACATATATTTTGGCTTGATAGTGCTATTCACATTTCGATAAAGTGTGTGGGAAGTTGTGGTGAACGTGCGTGATCACTGCACTTTGCTGCAAATCATTTGATGCAATTTTTAAAGTTCCTTGCTTGCGTAATTCATCGCCCTGCCAAATGTAAACATCACTTTCCTCAAAAGATTTGGTTGTCCGGGAGGACAACCTTACCTGTTTTTACAAAATCTGGTAGTCCTGCAGAATTTCTGGTTGTCTCGGGCGACAGGACTACCCTTAAAATCGAACACTGCAGTATTGAGAATAGGTGGACGCCATCATTATAATTTGTTTAATGGTCAGTGAAAATTATTGGAAAATGAGGGTATCAGTTGAATTTCTTAAGTTGCGAGATTGCTTCCTAATTTTGCAAAATTTTCATTTTTCAAGTTGGTGAATTTGCCTATACTTGCAGGTACAAAATAAAAGTTACAGTAGTCATTGGAGTATCAAGACTAGTACATATAAGAAAGGTTTTAATCATTCTGAAGGAAATTGAAATATATCAAGCCTTCAGTCTCACATGTATTCATGTCGCAGACATATATACTTACCCCTGCATAGGTAAATGATGACAATATGTGAAATAACAATAGTAACAATAAAACAGTAGATTTTACAGGGGGTAAAAACACTTTGTAGCATGTGCGAAGCTCAAGGCTTCACTAGTAATAATACACAGTAATGATAGGCTAGTAAACCTAAGCTATGGTGCTATAAATAGAAATACATATAAGCAACACTTAGGATGAGTTCTGATGAAAAGAGCAATGAAAAATTTGAAGACTTTCAGAGACCCATAAACCCCCCAGAAGCAACTTTGCAGCAGAAGGAGAATAAGGGTAGGCTACTAGCCAAAATGGTGGAAATTGTTGCATGCAGCACGTGAGATTCATGCAAGTAAGATACACTGTAGCAAGGGGTAAGTATAGTCACTGGTAAATGCCTATACCAGGAATGTGGGGGGAGGGCGTTGTATCGTAATTACTAATGTTATGTACAATGTGTGTGTGGAGCAGAGTCAAGGAATTGCAGAGAAGAAAATGGTTTAAATATATTTGAAAAGAATACTGCTAAAAGTTCATTAAGTCACAATTACCTTTCTTGATGTTCTTTTGATGTTATTTCTTGGACTGAGCCAAAGTGCTTAAAAAACAGTTGTAACATTCAGTCTTTCTTGTCTTTGAAAATTGTCTGCTTTTTTTTGGAAGAATTTTTTATCCCCCTTGGAAGTACAAGTCTGCATGCAACTCAAAAAGTTGTTAAAAATGTGCAGTTGTGTAATGATATGGATCCTTTTGGTATCATTGGTATCATTATTCATACGTGTGTATGATTGTTGACATTGTAAGGTGCTGTGCTAAATTAAATATTACTATGTACAATAAATGCATGCTTATGTGATTAGTGTGCCCAAACTGGATTTAAGAGTATATGTCCATGTTTTGGAGTCCTGTAGTTAAATTTTTTATATTAGCAGAGCTACTGAAATCACAAGTATTGCAGATATTACAAATTTTCTTTGTGCAAAAATGATGTCAGGAATGTTCCTGCTGTACCTTTTGACTCAGTTGACAAGACACTGCAGATGAGTAAACTCAGTATTAAAAGAATATCATTTAGTTAGAAGGGTCATCTTTTGTAAATTCTGGATTTTAAGTGACTTAAAGTGATTCTATTGGTTTTATAAATGAAACAAAAAGCCAAATTGTTGTTCATATTAATAGGCAAGCCTCTGAATTGAAAAATGAAAAACAACAGCAGAAACAAGGAAAAAAACAGAACACATGGAAAATAAAAAATGGCCATTTCACATGTTTGCCATTGCCTAATGTGTCACACTATAAAAGCCTATAAACCTTACACATGTCTCTGCAGTTGATCTTCTGTACAAGTTAAGGTCTATCTGAGAGCCACAGGGCCTACTGAATTTCACTTATATTTGTTGCAAAGTTTTATATTGTCGTATTTGTTCACAAAATTTTTTTTATGCTTGGTGAGTCTTATTTATCAGTAGGATGAGATAATTTTGTGTCTTAAGTTTCTTTTACTGTTTTTGGCAATTGGCCATAACACTGTTACAATAAAGTGTTAAAAAACATAGGACATACCGTAAGAACACGTGCTTTGAGAAATTTAATGAAACACGGTTACAGTGATGAATGGAAAATGAATGGAAAACAAGTAGTGGCCAGGAAGTTGGAACCAAAGGTCATCTAGAGGTCATTTTTGGCCCCCTTATGAATTAAAAAAGCTAGGGACCATCGTCTCCAAAGATTCAGTGGCAATCCTAGGTGTTTATCCAGGGTTCCTGTGGTCATGGAAAACCTGGAAAAGTCATGAAAATTTGGAAAATTATTCAAGGCTTGGAAAAGTTTTGAAATTCAGGGAAATTGTCTGAAGTTCTAGAAAAGTCATGGAAATTTTCACAAAATGAGATAGTTCCATTCTCACTTGTAGTATCAAAATGTGCTCTCACTTGTAATATCAAAATTTATTCTCTTCATGTCAAATTTAATACTGCCTACTTGCCGAAAATGGCCAAAAAAGGTCATGAAAATACTTTATTTGGTCCTGGGAAAGTCATGGAAAAGTCATGAAAATTGATTCCCCAGAAAGTGCAGGAACCCTGTATCACTGTTGATATACAGTTACTTCTATTTAATTGCACTTTTGAGGGTATTCAAAAATTTAAGCTCAGTGGTCATCTAACTGATGTTTTGGCACACATTACCACAACTTCCAAACACCGTATGTTTCCTTCTTGACAAATTGCGGTAAGATTACATTTGGGACTCTTTAAGTTGAATAGAGACTGAAACGGTTGAAATTTCCTTGGGACTCCTGGAAAAAATGTTAAAGGTACCTGGACTCATGGAACCCTTATGTGGACACAGTCAGTTACTGTAAATGTGTAGTTACTTTTCATCTAGTAAGATAAAAGAAGTGTGCACCTCTGTAAAATTGTGAGGAATAATTTTAAGGTCTTGCAACCCTTTTTGACTGCATATAACCATGAAAGAAGAAGATTTTTGTCCGGGTATAAGGGCCAAGTGACAAAATGATAGGAAATTTCAGTGGTTGCTTGCATGGCCTGGCAAGTGAGTTGGAAAGTGTAGAGTCCTGCCTGCATAGCTTGTTGTAAGTCACCCTTGCTTCATTGCCAGTGGACTGATCACCTTTGTGTGTTCTAATATTTGATGGCACAGTTGGTAGTTTTGTTACTATCTGTTGTGTAAACGTCTACTTATTTGGGCAGTCAGGGGTTGCATAATTATTCCTCTGCATGCCGACTGCAAGTGTTGTGGCAGTACTATCACTTGCCAACCAGTGCACCTGTTTCTTCTACATAGGCCTTGAAATTTTTACCAAACTGTCATTATTAAACAGTCTGCTTTGTCTTTGTCACTAATGATCCTAAACTTTGACTTTTTCTCTTTTCTTTCAGATTGATAAAGAGGAGTTGTAGAAGGATGTACTGACATCTCATACACCATGAATGGCAGTGTACAAATGGAACTTATCACACCTAATGGTGGTATGATGAGACACAGTTATGGGATCGATAACACTGGATACACACTGCATGAACAAGACGTTGATTCAGACAGCTGGGAGGATTCTGCAGATGATGAAAGTGTAATTGAAAGAAACAAAGAAATCAATGAAGGAATAAGGGGCATCAAAGAAACCAGTGAAGGGGTAAGGGACTTTCTGCACTTTGTCAGAGAATACTGAAAAGCTGTAAATGAATTTTTACACAAGATAATTTTCTTAGAGTTCATTGAACAATGTGATCTCCAGTCCTGGACTATTGTATTGGACAAATTCCTGAACCACCTCAGTGCTATTTTGAAGGGAAAATATAGGTATTTCTCTGTAGAAAACCCATGCTGTGTTGTCTGGGAGTATGACATCTTGAAAATCCCTTGCTGATATGAAATTGTACTAGTTAGTCATTTTGTCCAGTATGGTACTCCTAGCAATTAGTATTGTAAATAGTTGGCATTCATAAAGCAAAGAACTGGTGGAGTTAATATCAGTGCTCCTCCTCATAGTCCAAGCTATTGACTGATTCCAACTTCCTTGATCATTGGTAAATTATGGACGGGAAGAAATGCTAGTTTGGTTTAAAAGTTAATATTTTTCAACAACATTATCTATCTGGGTGGAAAAAATTGGGAAGCTGGGAGGCTCTCTGGAAATTTGTGTATTAGGAGGGAAATTTTAGTCATTGGAAGGAAATTTTCACCTGTTATGTACATGAAAATATGGTAGGAATTGTGGAAAATTTGACTCACATCCCGGGAAATTAACATTTTTTCCAGCCCTGCTTCTAATATCCTGGAAGTGGCCATGACATCCTTTTATGTAGGGTTAGTTAGTTTTGAGAGGTTTCCTTTCCTTCCATATTTACATCTGTAAAGGGTTTACTTTTAAGACTAACCTTTGCCCAGGCCTTCTGTGGAGATTAGAAAGATACAGTAAGTTTAAAAGCCAAAAGTAATCAACAGTTTGATAATGATGGAATGTTGTCAAAGGATGTCAGCATGATAAAATGAAAGGTTGCATGGTATTGTGTGCAAAATGTATCATAGGAATAGTTAAGGTAGATGATTCTATTAAAATTCACTTACTATGCTGTGAACAAGTTGCCCAGTGTTGCTATATGTGTGTCACATGGTAGAGGAATGAAATTCCATGATTTTGACTTATAGATACATTCTGTCCTCCCTACTAAATTGTTATGAAACTTATTCAGATGGTCATTAAAGCGGTACATTTGGAGTTAGGTTTATCAGCTTGGTAGTGATCCCTAAAATGCTTTCTTTAAGTATAGGTTGGTGAGTGGTGACTTTGTGATACATACATGGTGACATTTCATTATAATACACCATGATGCTTTAGGTTGCATTCACATACAGATTTATGTTCCAGATGTAAGTCACTTTGGCTGTTTTACCATCTGTAATACTCATTCAATACCTTATCAAGCTTTTTTCAAAATCTGGCCAAACTCTGGAATGAACTGTCTTCTCATGGTTTTCTCATGTTAAAAGAATTCTACTATTTGACAATCAAAAGCCAATTGAAAACCCTTTTGTTACCTTTTCACATTGATTACATCTCCTTTGTCTAGTTGCTATTTGATTAAGATTGCCTCTTTTGGGTTTCAGAATACTTTGGTAATTAGTTTGTAAACCTCAAGGAATTGTCTAATTACTGTACCATTGAGTTATTATGCCAATTTGTGAATACTGTCCTCTATGTAATTACTTTTGAAAACTTAATTCATTGATGTCAATGAATGTAAATGTGCCATCCACAAAGGAGAATGATTAACTTCCAGTCCTATTTTCTGCTAGCAACTTGTTAGCTTTTAACATTTAACTTTATTAAGTTCTTCAGTGCAGGTAGTAACCCAGTTTGCCCATTTCTTAGTCCAACAGAAGAGCATGCATTATTGCTCTCATGTAGCAAACCTCTGTTTTCTTTTGTTATTTAAAGGTACTGGTTAAAGATGTCCTGCTAGTGATGGGAGAGGGTGATCCAAGGTTTGGATTTTCTTTCATTGGAGGAGTTGATGAAGGACTTCCACCTACAGTAGATGAGATGCTACCAGGTAAGGAGGCTTGTTATAAAGTTCTGAAAAGACCTGCTGCTACTGCTGTGATATTAATGCACACTTCCCCATCTCTCCACCTCCCCACCCCCTCCCCTTAAATAAGTCCTGTGTACAACCTCATTGAAATGGTAAGATCATTAAAGTGATGCCGTGAGTTTGCAAAAAGGAAAAACATAAGATTTTGCTTCTTCTTATGTCTTTCTTTATTCTTAAAAATGCCACGAGTGCTTTACAGAGTTGAAGAATGCAATTTTAAAGCTCAAAATGATAGCGATAGTCTCGGGAAGTAACCTGAACAGCATAAAATTGGTAAATTTTTGAAGGCCTTTTTCAAAAAACGGTCCTTATTATATGGCATTAAACCATGGATACAACGAACCTGATGTTGAATATGCAATGTTATTGAGGTGTCACCAAGTTAAAAAAGACGTACCATACCACTCCAGCCTGACTAGCTCTACGGTATCCTACAGCTGTTCGCCCACGACCACTGATCTCTTCTATAACAGTGCTCACGACCAGAGAATGCATGTTCTTGCATAATTGCTTCATAACACTAACTTACTTGTATACACTCAATGTAGCTTCCTCAATACTATGTAGTATAGGCCACAGTCTTTCACTCTTTGGTACGCGTTACAGTACCGATTTGAATTTGGACGTTACAGGGTTATAACGAAAGTTAACCAATACTATCTCTTTTATCGCCATGGGTAAGAACGTCAAAGACAATGGTAAGTGCACATAAAGGCAGAGCATCTAACGTTGGCCTAAATTAGGCTTAATCTACACAGAGGTACCACTAGCCAGTATACTATAGCCTAAGGCTACTACAGTAAAACGGGATAGCACTCATTGCAATATCAACGTTACCTCTTCAAGATCCACACACCACACAGGCGTCTTGTTCACTTGTGTTGTTGTGCTAAATCGATCAGCTGTTTACACCTAGTGAATATGCATTATACTTAGTTCTCATTGGTCCGTTCAACTGATGTTCGTTAGGAGACTGAATAGTGTTTGTCCGCAGCACATTTTTGATTTCCTCGAGTTTAGTCGTTATTTTTATGAAAATTTTAAGGCTGTTGCCAGAATTCGCACAACAGGCCGTATTTTTTCTCCCTTACTGTTCACATGGGTCACTCAAAGGAATCACTGAAATTTTAAACTCGATTTTTTAATGTTTTTTACTTTTTGCAATCTCACGGCATCACTTTAAGGTTAATACTTGCTGATTTCTTTTACTGGAATAGCACAGTACCTAGAAACTGTACAGGTAAATTGGCAACACTAGTTGAGGTGTGATGTTAGACTTTTTAATTGCCACTTAATCCAGTACTATGCAAAGCTGATACAGAATATAACTGTTAAGATCTTTTTGTAAATTTGCTTGACAAATCAAATAAATCAATTAATCAGTACTTTCTCCTGCTATAAAATTTTGCCATCAGATCATGGACACCTCTAAACTGAAACTTTATAAGCTATTTAGTGCCATACATGTATTTAAAAGTGAGTGGCCTGTGGTTTTTGATTCCTTGCCATGGGGTCAAGGAATTCTTGTATTCATGCAGGCATGTTCCTGTTTGTATGTGTTTGTGTGTGTGCTTGTGACACTTAGCTTGTTAACATGATATCTCATGAAAGGAAACTCAAATTAGTGTCAGACTTGGTATGTGGATGCACCATATTGAGAAGAACGTGTTTTTGATGGAGGTCAAAGGTCATATGAGGTCACCAGAGGTCAAATACTGAAAATCTTGTTTTAAGCATATCCTTAGAAGACAAGATGGCTGTCATACTTAGTACGTGGGTGCGCCATATTTCGTAAAGGAATGTTATTTTTTGTGTGGATGTCAAAGGTCATTTGGGGACACCAGAGGTGAGAAGGTTAAAACCTTATAAACTTCATATCTCAAGATCGGTAACCTCGATGAAGTTCATACTTGGCGTGTTGATATCCCATATTAAGTTCTATGCCCCATAGTATTTTGTGGAGGTCAGAAGGTCATTGTGTTGTAAACAAATCTCACTTGAGAACTTGGTAACCTTGGTGAATCTTGAGACATGCTATTATGATATCAGTCTGTTTAATATCTGCCCATGGATATTTAATTTTGTTCATACATATCAGCGCAGTAATTTTGTAAGTTCATAATGAAACTTTGCCAATTTGAAATGACTACTGTTTTAATATTGTATTCTAGAGGCAAGGAATCACTAAGCCTTTTGGCTTTCCGGAAATACTAAGTAATGAAGGCAGCTATCCATGCCCCCAAAACTCCAAAATAAATCTCGCAAACTTCTCAAAAGTTCAGACAAGCTCAACTGCATGTCAGGTCAACACAGCCTTCCTTATATAATAACTGTGTGCAGATTTTTTTTCTGATAGTATGCAGTAGTCTTATCCCAAATATGAATCGCTGACTTATTTGCCTTGCAAAACGGGTACTTAGGTGGGGGCAGCTTAATCCATGAGCTGCAATGACTCAGCAGTGACCCTTTGGAGTCGGTTCTTTATCAACTCTTCTGCCCATGGTACATGGTAGAGATCATGCATGTGACACTTTGGCTGATTGTTAAAGACCCTATGAAGTGACAAAGTACAGCCATTTGATGTCATTCTCTGATTATATCTATCACCAAAAATAGCCCTTATGTTAAAAAATACCGTCCCATGAAAGAGAAATGCTCAAAGGAAATGGTACCTCTTCCAGTACAACAGCTCAAAAAGTGAAAGTACATTGACCCAAGAAAGACGTCAGCTCCGGAACTCAACTTCACAGTGTGTGCACTTCCCTCGTAATGTTCTCATCACGTCAATATCAATTATGTACAGAAACTTGCCCTAATTTGCTCATTTTTGACTGAGATAATACAAGAATGATAACAAAGGGCCACATGAAGAGCCAGTCTGTGGAATTTAGCCCAACTATCTCAAGTCGCTGGCCTATGAAGAAGAAAAAGTCTGACAGTGTGAGGAAGACTGCGAATGAGTAGTTCAGAGAGACTCCATACTTCTAGTAACGTTTTGCTCACAGATTTTGTGGCTTGAGTCCGTTACTGGCCACATAATTTTGTAAAAACGTATCTGAAGATTGTGCCAGCATCAAGCAAAAAATATATGTAACATAAAAATTTGAAATTCTTACTACCCAAAAAGGGATGTTTGACACTACTCGCTCGAGCTTACATCCAGACCCTGTACATAGAAGACATACACTGAATCTTGCTAGCCCATTTGCAATGGTGTCCTAGATGGTCTCCAGTTTTTCAAGAATTGGTATTGAAATGGGATTTTAAAACTCTGAAATGCTTGTAAGCATAGAAGCGCAAGTTAAGGCAGCAAACGGAAGCCATTTTCTCTCTTTGTCCGTATTTCTAAGTTATATTTTAAGCCCATCAGTTTGACTTATTAGACTACTTAGCTGAACTTCAACTAGACAGCGACCCTTTGCAAAGAAAAAGAAAACATTTAACTCACGTTTAAATCAGATTGTTGGGTGAGATGGCTGATTTATCTCCCAATATTCCTTTGAAATGCTTCCTTTCCAAGTTGTCACAAACGTTAGTTTGAAAATGGAACAATGGATCTCGTACTAGACTTTGAAATGCTTGAAACTCAAATAGTAGCTTTTTGTCAACTTCTGAGAAAAATACTCAATACTTCCTTGGACAACCAAAATTTTGGTCTCCCTTCACACTAAAATTGCCTCTGTTTTATGTTGCATTAACTTTCCTCGGTCCCGTTTTCCCGTTTGTACGAAGTATAACGGAAGTTGTTTGCCGCTATGTAGAATAGTACAGTTGTATATGGGCCTGTGTATTGATAAACCCCCATATATACACTAGTGAACGAAGCACTACTTCTCACCCCAATAATAATAATAACGGTTACGTAACACTGGAGGAGAAATGGATGCAATTACGTACCCCCGAGGGATATCGTTCTGTGTGTATAACCTTTCACCAGGGAACTTCCATTTGCTTGTATACCAGACTGCCAGAGAGTCCGTGACAAGTCTCTGCTTGTACCAAACCAGATGACTCAATAAAGATTATTTTGTAAGGCAAACGAAGTTTTCTTAGAGATAAAACTTTGATAATTACATCAATTATTTTCTTTGCAAGAGCAGTAAGCTATGCATCATCTTTATAAAGTTTCTGATACGTACATATCGTGGAAAATTCCGTAATATCAACAGTACAAGGTATGTTCAAAGCGCATTACTTACACACACTCCGAAGTTGAGTTCCGGAGCTGACGTCATTCTTGGGTCAATGTACTTTCACTTTTTGAGCTGTTGTGTTGGAAGGGGTACCATTTCGTTTTAGCATTTCTCTTTCATGGGGCGGTATTTTTGAACATAAGGGCTATTTTTGGTGATAGATATGGTCAGAGAATGACACCAAATGGCTGTAATTAGTCACTTCATAGGCTCTTTAAGATTTACGTGATGAAATGATTTTGTGGTAGCAAATTTCAGTAATAAGCACTCTTTGAGAATTTGGTTTTCAATAATTTGTTGACATGTCCCTGAGAATATGAAAGAGGAAATACTATCTCCATAACAATTATACTTCCGACAAGCAGTTGTGATCAAGTAAGTTTTGTTTCAAACCATGAACAATGGTAAAACAAGGTTAAAGACTGCTTATTGTATCCCACCTCTCTAGTCTACTCTTCTGAAATCAGAGCTCACCTGTTGTTTTTACATACGGTCAATTCCATGTAAACAGGCCCAGAACCATAAAAAATCAAAATAGTTAAAATGCTGAGTGAATGTTCTTAAATGTTGCATTACTGTGTCTAGTTTCTTGGCCAAACATTTTTTCCCAGTAAATCACTGTCACGGAAAAATTATGCTGCCCTGAAGAGGTCACTTTACCATCATTTTTTCAAGGGAAATGGCATGAATTTTGAGACCAACTTCCCTGATTAATTTGCTCAACCAATCAGTAGATTCATTTCAAATTTACTATCCATATATGGTAATATAACAGTACTTTTTTTAAATTGAGAGAGAAAATTGCACTGCGACTTGTCATTTTGGCATTCACATGGGTGAACCGAGTGTGATTTTCAAAATATAACATTGTAACACCTGTCACGTTTTTGACAAAAAAGTTGCCTAAAAATTGGACATGACCATTTAATTTAAAATTATTTTGGATCTTGTAAATTCGTACTACCCTGGAGCCATCACATCAGTTCTATCCAAAAATGTTCAAAGAAAATTGATTTTTTTCGATCATTAAAATCTGTAACACCTGTCACAATGAGTGTGACGGGTGTTACGGTACCAGTGAAAATCTTTCATAAATTCAGTAACAAATGCATAACATTTTATGAGTACATAGCACATAACTGTACTCTGACTGCTTATTAATCAGCTGCAATAAAACAAAGAAAAGTAGTTACGAAAAGTAATTAATTGCCCTCTTGTTAAACCCAGTGCAAAAATGTGACGGGTGTTACATCATGTGCAGTCTGATTGTCAAACAGTCATTCCATATTGTATCACTAGTGACAATCTCCATCATACTAAGCATGCTATTTGCAATTAGCCATGAATACAGAATGGAAATGTCTAAATTTAAAGATGTACATCAATTCTATTCACCAGTTTCTTCATGTTACTGCAATGACATTAGGGCTGTCACGTTTAAACAGTTAAACGATCGATCGGCGGTTTAAACGGCACCTAATTCAGCTAAACGTTTAAACGGTTTTCCTTTTAAAATACAACAAAAGTTTTAGCATTTTTCTTCCCCAGTGTTTTCTTTGATATCTCTCATTTAACAATGATGTTTATTTGCAAATTCAATGACCGAATAAAGCTCCAAAAATAAACTGTCCGTATCTCTCCAATCATAGAATATAATCCTGTGATTGAATTGACTTCCACCTACTCACAGTAAGCCTGTTAATTCCCCGAACAATACGCAGTGCCCGCATGCGCAATTTTTTTTCCCACGAGGTTATGGGCAAAACATGCCAATGGACGAATCAGCTTCTTGGAAATAGGCCACACCCCTAATTCCAAAATGACAGCTTTTGAACCATTTTTTTGTAATTCTGACGCCAGATTATGAAAGAACAGGCCAAATAACCCCAGTCCACGTAACCCTAACCTTAGAAATAACCCCAACCATGATTTAGAAACAAATTTGAAAAAATTTTGAAAATCAGATTTGCCCATAACCTCGTGGGAAAAAAAATTGGGCTGCCCGCATCCCCGTTCGAAGCAGTAGCCCAAATCTGCTTGATAGGACGCGTACACAATATCGGCTTAACCGCAATTCACTCTCTCACAGTTTACATCGTATTTGTAGCTCAAGCTGCTCACAGAACGAACGTTAAAACAGGCTTACTTAAAAACCCGAAAATTTCCGTAGTATTTCAATGCATAAACATAAGCATTCACACCATCCTACCATGCGTTACCTATACATAAACAGACAGTGTAGGCTCGCACACGTGTTTGTTTTGAGTGTTTCATATAGCAATACATAATTCATACACGCACTATATATCCATACGTAAATATCTGTTTGAGGCATGCTAGTGCCCCGTGGCTCGCTAGCTAGCTGTGTGCAAATCAATGGAGCTAGTACGTAGGATGGGTCAAGTCTATCATAAACTTTCGTTCATTGGGGTAACGTTCCAGACATCGTTTTGTTCAAATCATAAAAGTAAAAGGCACACGTTTATTTTACACAAATTAACATGCATGATAAACATAAAAGTACCTATCGTAAACTACTGCAAAGGACGATGTAACAACTGGTAATTTAGTGGTACAAGCAGCGATCGAAAAACGTTGTAATTTTATATACCATGCCCAATGTTGTTGCGATGTATGTCAACTTTTGTACAGAGGAGGTGCTTAGCCTAATGTGTTACTGTTTGCATGCAATAACGGACCTATACACGTGCTTTAACTCAACTTTTCCTTGTGTGGCACTTGAACTTCAGCATTTTTACAGTGCACAGACATGACCTAATATTATGTACATCGGTGTTTGCATACATTTCTGCCTGATATCAAACGTATGGCCCTGTATCAAACTTCCGATCATTGACTGTGAATTTAATGCTTGGTTTCGTTCATTGGCAAATTTGGGTGAATTAAAAAGAAATAGCTGAAATGATCGCTAGATTTTTACGTACAGATTTTAAAAGCTTGCGCATACTGGGAGTGTCGTAGTGCACGATCAATGAGGCCATTAATGCATTACAGTGTTGGTTCACAATATAGACACCGTTTAAACGGTAAACGAACGTTTATTCTGACCGTTTAAACGTTTAGGAGATTAAACGGAAAATGACAGCCCTAAATGACATCATTGACTCACAAGTAAATTGACTGTATACTGATTTGATGCAACTGAGGTAGCACGTGATGCCACAGCTAAATTTGACGATTGTCATAGTTATCAATGGGTTGTTTTTTCGATTTCAAATTATGGCCCATCTCCATGTCCATCAGTGTTATTACAACAGGTGGCACAGTAGGGGGTGGCATGTCCCTATGCTACCAATTTCCCTCTCCCCAAAAGTTATTGCACCCTTTGGGAGACCACCCTCAGATAATATTCAACATTCTAGAAAATGTTGTCTATTGTCTTAGCTACTGTACTACAATCATGTCAGATGTAAAGGAATGTTTTGTAATGTCGCAGAGCCTAAACCTACAGTACTGTCTAAGATTAATTGCACAAAGGGCATCTTCAACGAATTAATGAAATATTACATATTATCCTCAATAATAAAGTGAACAGGGGAAAGCTCTACAATCAAACCCCTCTACCAATGATGACACACAATGTGTGTGATGACTACCCCCTGCCACAAAAATTTGTGAAGAACACTGGTTTATATACTGAAATAGTTTTGAATTTGAAATTTCTGTTACAACTCTTTAAGTATTTGTTAAAATGGATTATATTTAATTTAACAGATCATCCTGGATGGTGCTAAACCATTGGCCAATCAAACTTTTTAGCTCTATTTAAAGACTTAATTAGAAGTACAAAATATATTGGAAAAAATGTAACAATTTATACAGAAAATGACATTGGACAAACTTCTAGGAAGGTGCTTTATATAATGGTAGGTCTTCCAACTTAATTTTATACTGCTTTAAAGAACTATGACTAATTAACTTAGGATGGGAGATGTATTTTTCAGACACCATAACACCCGTCACATCTTTTGTAACACCCGTCAAGCTGCTTAAATCAAAGTTACTCAGAATTAATAAATGATTTTCCTAAGAACTGGTTATGTCCATTAACTTCAATGTTTGTACCTTTCATAAATAGTTTCAAGTTTGGTATAAATGTTTTAAACTCACAGACTTTTACAAGAACTTTTTTGAATCAGAATTTTCCAGATTTTGTGATGTAACACCCGTCACACACCTTTTGAGCAATATAAGTTGCTGTATGCTGCCAAATTAAATTTTCTCTTTCTTATTTGAGTACATCTCAACCAACACTACTGTTATCCACCACATCATTTGACTCATCTTTCTTGGTCTTTAAAATATAATTGGGGAATGATCAGAAATTCTCTCTAAATGGTAACACCCTTCACGTGGAATTGACCATACATTTATGTAACATATAATATTATATCATTTAATCTTGTTTAATTGTAATAGAACCAATGGTGTGGTTTCATTTGCAGTGTGTTGACATACTGTAAGTTTTACAGCACTAAGGAAGGTTGATGTACATATG
Source organism: Holothuria leucospilota (assembly GCA_029531755.1). Taxonomy (NCBI): domain Eukaryota; kingdom Metazoa; phylum Echinodermata; class Holothuroidea; order Aspidochirotida; family Holothuriidae; genus Holothuria; species Holothuria leucospilota. The sequence continues at coordinate 71,151,907 of CM055963.1, read as the reverse complement.
TGTTCTGTAGATGGACAGACTGGTAAATGACAGCACAGATTTATTAAGCAAACTTTGTAATAATCATTCTTTTCTTTCAACTGGATGACAAAAATTTGGAAAAAAATCCAAGTATGATTATGATGTAATTTTTGAAAGAAAATTACCTCAAACTACATGATGATATGTTTGAAAAAGTATGAAGTGGTCCGATGAAAAATACAAAGCTTATTAAATAGGTCTGCTCTTTTAATCTTTGAACATGGTTCTGATCCCTTTCTAACTTGATTTAAATTTAGGTCCTTGCGGACAGATTTGAAGCAAGTCAAGGGATTTCTTAAATGTGGATCCTTATTACATTTAATGAAATAATGAAATGACATTATTCCCTTGGATTATTCACAACTTGTCACATGTTAAGGTTGAATACATTATTGGAATCACGGATGATAAGGAAGAAAGAAAAGTGTCTCAAATCTAAACAAAACTTATTATAATGAAGATTTTGTATTTTAAGGAATGTCTGGTTTTAACACGTTGCTCTGTCCTAATTTTCAGAAGGTACTTTGATTGCCTTTAAAAGACACTACTGTACACAGCAATACTGTGGTCAGCTAATTGTGTCTATTTGCAGAATGTGACAATGTACGTATTAGCAGCAAGGTGGTTAGTATTTAAATGACTTCAATACAGTAACTGTATTAGGGAGTTGATAATAGAACTGGCTGGTTGAATCAAAACATAAATACAGTACTTCTGTAGAGTATAAACAGTGCAGTGGATTACCAAAAGGGTGTGGAATTATGCAGCTCTCAGTTTTACATGAAGTTTAAGTACTGGCACTCAAAGTACTCTTCCAAATTGAGTACCTGTAGAGTACTCAAAAACTTCAATATGAGTATGTTAACATCTGAGGATAACCAACTGATGAGTGGGAGTACAAGTAGATATGAGTACCATGCAAAAATATACTTGATTGCCACCTTAGTACCAAGTACTACTCAAGTGCTACAACAGTGGAAGGTTGTATGTAAATTTGTTGTTTTCATTTGGAGGACTACTGTCATGAAGAAGTTCTCCTCGGCAATACTGGCACTGAAGGTCTAGGGATGGAGGGTGAACAACCACATGCACACAAAAAAAAACTCAAGAAGTAAATTTCAGCTGCTACCTGCCAGCGAAATTAAATGTAATACACTAGTAGGATCCTACTCAACCTTTGATTTCATACATACAAAAATATCGAAACATACAAAAATATAGCCAAGGGAAAACTAAATCCTTTACCTCTTTTTTCCAATAAAGCTTTCAATATTAATTACACTACCCTGAGCTCAATTGCACATGTCGAGTGATGTCATTGCCTTCATTTCAAACCCAAGCCTGAGGTAATCGTACTCTCCACAAAACAACCACTACTGTAAACACACCCAAAATACAACACATAATTAAAAGTCTCCCTAAGCGAGTCTCAACTCAAAACCTCCAATTTCCCACATTCTGACAATGTCCCAACTCCTTTAATATATAATTCCTTTGCTCTTAAACAGGCCCTGCTCTGACTCTCTCAAGCTGGGTAAGATCACACAGGCCACGATTTAGCTCTCCTCTCTAGCTCCAGCTCCATTACTTCACTCCCTCAGTTTAACGAACAATTAGTCCCTTCCAGGTTTCGGTACTGGAGAATACCCTCTCTGCACCAGCCTGGCAGTTAAACCCGGGTTTACGCCACCATCTCCAGCTACACCAGTCCGTCGGGGAATATGCTGGAAGGAAACAAAGTGACCGTAAACCACACTATTCTCTTAATTTAAGATTTTTTTGATTACATGCACCCAGTTAACCCGCACGTTGGAGGAATCGCCGAAAACATGCCGGCAGGTACACCATCCGTATGGGCGTGTTCATGCTACACCGTCGACTGGCTGTTTATGTACATTTTCAAAACGAACATTAATCACTGACACATAATTCAAAATACACAAATTGATCAGTCCCGTCATTCCCAAATTATCCACATGTACTTTTCAAAACGAATGATAACAGCACTCCATGACCAACATTTCTACATATCTATCTTGCTATACACATCTATTGTGAAGGAGATGGATGAGGGGGGGGAGGATTGAGGTACACCTCTAACCTTGCAGTTTTTCTCTTCACCTCCCATGACAGAAGGAAATATGTCAGGCATAATATTACACTGAACACACGCAGGAATAAACTTCCTACTGCAGGAACCATATCCCAAATTACCAGTACTCAAAATTTCCCGTAGGCATTCCAACACCTTTTATTAAAGTACAGAAACCATAGAATAATATGTGCTCTCTTACGCTTTTACGAAAAGAGTAAATCAGTACTCACTATTGTACGGTAGCTCCTCCAGCAAGGTTAGAATCCCGGCAAAAGCGGCTGTATAAGCAGACACTCCGTTCCCCACACACTTTTTAAAGGTTTTAACACTTCGAATGTCGGGCCCTCCAACAAAAAAAGATGTCTAGGCATACACCATACCAAACCAAAAAGCAGACAGACGTCAACACCTGCAACCTTGCAGAATCGAGATGCAGCCTGATAAAAACCTGAAACCGGCCGGCTGCCTTCCCTGGACAGCTATCTCCTCTCAGTATACTATACTCAACCTCGTAGGGGAACTCTCCCTAGGCCACCACCCTAACGATTTATATACCCCACCTGGGTGAAACTTCATTTGAGCTTTTCCAGCATAATCCCTAGAGAATAATATAAAGATATGGCCTGCACCCTTGACAATGTTCACAACTATTTCCTATCTGTGAGCGCATATTGTTGGGGAAAATAGCTATAATGCATATTAGTCAGTGCGACCCCTTGAGGTAAACTTCCTAGCTATATTTGTGGAAACTTTGGTGTGACAACTACTTCAATTTTAAGTGTTTATCTGGATTATTCCAGTAATGATGGGCGGTATTCAAAAATGAACCAATCAGAATTTTTCTTCTTGCTTCAGTTGCTTGTAGTTCAGGAGATGGTAAATTACCAAAAAGTCATGATCTTATTGCTGTCAGTAATGGAATGGCTTTTTGTAATAAAGGTCTTACTTTCAGTGATATGTTTCAAGGCATCATTCTTGTTATTAGTACTTGTCACAGCTGCCATTATGATGTCCCAGTCCTTGCCATTCAGTGATTGATACTGTCCCTGCAGTTTTGGTAAACAGATTCGTTGTTTTGAGCCCGCTACAATCTGGACGGAATTTAAAACCTGGGATTTTCTGAGTTTCCAATGACAAACCTTAATAGGAAAAAAGGGGCACTCCATGATTGGATATGACAAGGCTTTAATGATGTAAGCTTGTAAAATGAATTGATAAATATCTCTTAGCCCATTCAACTACTTAATCATCATTATACCTAGCATTTCCATCTAACAAAAATATTTACATCTTTCGGCACAACTGCAATTTATTTCATGATCTGCAGCATTTTTGTTTGTTAAGAAGTGTTAATAAGAAAGATTAATCTATTAGGGCTTGATTGTTAGCTCACACATTGTACACAGTACATGTGTGAGGTTATAAAATGGGGCAGAATGCCATCAACTTTTCAGAAAAAGTTTTCAGCCTTTTGATGTGTGGAGATTTTGAGCTGAAATTTTGGTACATGATTGTTTATCAATAGAGCATTAAAACTTGCCTATTTGCATTTTGATATACAAAAGTTGAATTTGGTTTTTAAGCAATTTCTGAAGGGCTGAGTTCACTGTGCCTGCTAAACAGGCAGCTGTTTATTCATTGCACTTAAAGCAGTGTACTTGGTTGTGTGTTCAGTTGCTATCTTGCAACTGCCTGTGCAGGGTTGTTTTGAAATTTGATCCATTCACACACATTAGTCTTTGTTCATCAAGTGGCCTGTGCAGTCACAATGCTTTGGGATAACTAATTGTATTACCAAGGTTTCATGGAAACTCCCTGCATTGAGCAGTTACTTGATACATGATAACAAACTTTGAAGCAACTCTGGTCAGTTTGGCTTACAAGAAAGAAAAATGGTTTAACCTATTGTGGGGATATGTCCCATTTTGTTCCTGGATCCAGGGTTTTCACTCAGCATTTTTTTCAGGAGTCACTGGCCCTTGAGAATAAATTTACATGAGTCAAAACTAAAACAGAAGGGGTCAAAATAAATTTGAGTTTAATGCAACAAACTTTATTCCTGTTTTATCTTTATTTTCTACATCATTACATATTGTTGGGGTGAAAAGCTGTGCGTCAGTTTGACCCCAGAGGTTTTGTGCCTGTGCATCAAAATCGAAAGTTGTGCGTTAAACCTAAAACCTGCCACAATAATAGAAATAAGATCAAAGTGGTTTGCGTGGCCTTCAGTTAATGCCTCACATGTGTGGATAAGGTTTTCTAAGCCAGTTTTCACATCTTGTGCTGTTGACTCAAATGTCCAACATGTTTGATGTTGCTTGACATGAGTGGGAATTTTCTCACTCTGTGTGTGACCTGAGCATTTACCTCACATCTCTTTTTGTATTTCCCATGCACCAAGATGTCTGCCAAGTGCTCAGGTTAGGTGCACCCACACATTTAGTAAAGTGCTTCTTGCATCCAAACAACTTCAAATTTATGTTAAATATATTTTTGAGTTCTATGACTTGGAAGACAAAAATCGTACAAAGACTTGCCTGCACTCATACGAAATCATCTGTAAAAAGTGATATACCTGTAGGTGGGATTTGCTGAATTAACTTCCCCTTGTGCACGGTAGCCTTTTGAAGGATACACGGCAGGGCTGTATACTTGTTTGAATACCTGGTAATGTTGTTGTACATATTCAAAGCTGGAAAACATGTCACTTGCTAACTTCACTAACTCACAGCATAAGTACATTATCATTATAATGATAGAGGGAGCTATGTAGGTTTTGTACAGTTTGTAAACTGGACTACTTTTCCATATTGTCAAGAAATCTTTCCAACACATTGGAAGGGGTTTTTTCTCCTACTGAGAATCTATGATATTATTTACTTCTTTTTTGTACTACACTGCAATAGTGTTTATTAGTGAGCTTCCATGGGACATTCTCATAAAAGCATTCGAAGTGGTCACACTGCATGCCATTAAAACTCAAAGCAACCTTTGAAAGGTTGTGTGAGAAGAATAAAGAGAGTTATAAAGTTAGGTTTGTTATTTCTAGTGGTAAGTGACTGCAGTGTCATGTTAATTGCAGACAATAGCTGTACAACAATGGAACACTCCCCTATAGACATGGATGTCACAGACTTACAGTACTGTAGCTTTGACATTCTTAGTCTTAATAAGACATGGGAAGAATACTAGGTGTCCTTGTTTGAAGGTGGTGAAAAAACATTCCTTGGTGTTGGAAAAGATGTGTATGTGGACGATCATGTAACCGGTAAAATGCTTCTTATTCGAATCCTGTTTCTGCAAACCCCTTTAACTGAACTGGCCTCGTGATTGTACTAGACCAGTACAAGGTTGGTGCCAGGTGGGAGGCAGGGGGCCATGGCTCCCTGTTACGGAAGGCTCCTCTAGCCCACTGCTGGTTAAGTTTTTGAATTTCATCAGGGAGCCTTAATCGGGGCAATAAAGCATGGAATCCGAGATGGTGAAGAGTCACTGAGATAGATAACTTGATTAAATTGCTTTCATCAAAGGTAGCTAGATTCGTCACCAAAAACCTAAAATTGCCAATTTCCTTTTAGTAAAAACCCCAAAGTTTCAAATTTTCTTCAACAAAAGTGTAAAAGCTTTCAATTTTTTTCAATAAAAACCCCCAAATGTTGAATTTTCTTCAGTAAAAACCCCAAAATGCAGACACTCTAAGCATGCTGAAAAATTCGCATTTTGTCACCCATAAGGCAATCCATTGCCTTTGTTGGTGCATCAAGTTGCTGGTCACCCAGTCAGGGAGCTTGGCCTCCCATCCTGGCACCAACCATGGGCAAGTATTCAGCAGACTTCAGTTACCATTTGTTAAGCTTTTATTAAATGGTAAAAACACAATACCAATGTCAGTAGAAATACATTATTTCTTGCACTCTTATGTAGTCGCAGTACTGAAGATGCCATCCTGTATAAAACAACATACATCTAGACAGAAAGAACAATTTTCAATCTTTTGTCAAATTTAGAGTAGAAATCCTACAAGCTTTTTTTGAAATTATTGTTTGGAGTTGGATGTATGTTGATATGGAATACAATATTCTGGGACAGGGTAAGACCTAGTCCCAGAGATTCTGAAAAGTATTTATTATAGCGGGCTTCCATCAATATAGACCCTTTTCCAAATAGCAATAGGACCAGACTAGAAAAGCTTCAAGCTTCATCTGGCTTCTTTTGTTCATTTGTTTAGGTATGTTAATTGATTGTCTGTTTTCATTCCATATAAACATGTGTATGAAGTGCAATTTAAAGAAAAAACAAACTAAACAAAACAAAGTGGTACCTAGGATTCTGGGATTGCATTTTGATGTGTAAAATGCCATTGATAGAAACGATGTGTACCAAAAGTCTATCCCTCAATGCTTTGTAATTGCTATTTGTAAAAGGGTCTATTGTTTGAGCTTCCTTCTAACACATGGACTTTACATTAAGTGCATGAAAAGCATGGGCCATTTAGGAGACCATAGCCCCAAATTTTGATCATAACATAGGGTTTTAGAAGTCTACAAAATTGTTTGTCATATCAAAGGTCACAAAAACTAATGCCTAAATATTTTTTCTTTCATTTTGCTAGCTGTATAAAAGTTATTTGGGAACTGGTTTGGCACACATTCTTGGGGCCCCTATGAATGTTTCTTGGAGCCAACACTTTAAACCCTGGCTATCAAAATTTCCCCATTACCAAAACTACATTTAGTCCCCTGTTTGTGTGTTGATAAATGGGCATTCACTTCACACTAAAAGAAAGTCATATTCCAGTAGGATGTGAGATTTCTCTTTAGGCTGTACAGGAACCATTATACTTTCTGATGAAATAACTGGTTAAGATCTATGCACAGTTCTGGTTTTATCTGTATTAATAAAAAATAATGTTATGATATTATCATTGTTAATGTTGTGGTTATTATATTTTTGTTTTTTTTTTTGTTTTTTTTTTGGTTAAATGTGTTTTACTTATGAATTGCTTTGGTGAAGGTGAAAGTTTCTTGCAGCACATTCAATTGCAGGTCCAGTAGTGACCATTTATATGCGCTGTGTGATTTTGTTTATAGTAATCCATGTTTCATAACTTCCTCAACTTTTCTCAGGATGTCTTTCTAGGTGGTCAGGAAAGGTGTTCTGTTTACTTTGAGTGGACACCTAAAAATGCTCAACTTTTTTTCTGTCAATCCCTCTTCTCACATCCTTACCAAATAGTTGCTCAAGAAACAGCTCTAGATCCAGTCAGCACTGAAACTTGCAGCACTTGAAGTTGAATACACCTAGCGTTTTATGTTTCTGTTTTTCCTGTGCCATGGTTTTATGCACATAATGAGTACAAAGACTTGATGGATGCTTCATCAAACTAAAATAGCGACAACTGAAGTCATTAAAGAATTTATTACACACATCGGTCCCCTTCTGTCACAGCTAGCCAATCAAAGACGTTTTTACATTGATGAGCATCTTGACAAAATTTCAGAGAATTGATTAAAAGTGCATTATTGCATGCATCACTTTTGTGAAAGAGCTGTGAAAGAAAGAAGCTCAGCCATTTATATAATATCACACATGCTTGTTAGTGATAGTAATCCATACTAATAGTGAGTCAAAGCCAGACAGATAGATTTCAGCTGTTCTTATTTCCATGGGAGTGTAGGCCACTTGAAGACACCAGTCATTACATAGGTCTTCTTACCATGGAGTAACATGGTCATACAACATTGTCATGTTTAGATCCAGGTCTGAATCTTCTTAAGTTTGTCTCAGTGCTTAGCTCAAGGAACCTGTGTACTATCTGTTTAGTCGTCTTTGTATGACAGTGATCCTTGAGGGAACACTCATGAAAATTGCTCATAGTAGTAGTAACTGTTTGCTGATGCATTGAGGCTGTTAATTACTTATATGACTGTGACATTGGGTTCTTGTATTGATTTAGAAATGCAAGAGGAACTTTGAAATCAATGGGTGTACAACAGCATGTTCACAGTTACTTTGTTTTCATTGTCAGTGGTTTTCTTGAGGACAAAGTTGTACAAGGTTTAATCAATGCAAGGATGCTATATCAACAATGGTGTTTGGATTAGGTGTATGGCTACAAGGTGTATTACTTACACTCATTTGAACATTCTGGAATACACTGGAATACAAATGTAAACAGTAACTAGTAAGCTTTCATGAAAATTACCTCTGTCATAATTACAAGGACTATGTTACACGAATATGCTGCCAACAGACATGTGGAAAAGTACAACAGGTACTTAGCATGAAGCTGGAGTGGTGTCTAATTACTCTAATTGCTAATGCCTTTAAACAGAAGGCTATACTAGAACTGTCAAACAGCAATGAAGGAAGACTTTGACATTCTTCAACTTTAGTGCAACTTCCCAGCAAGCAGTTGAAGCTTGCATTTTATTTTTTGCCCAGCTTTTTGTAAAACATTTTCTATGGATGCTCTGAGATTTAGTTTGAGGATACCAATTGAATATTCTCATCCTTGGTGATTTGTTGTTGTGATTCTCCAAAAAATATTTTACAAAAATTGTTTTAGATTGTGCCTTCACTCATAGTGTTTGTTTAGGCATTCCTTACAGTGGCCACATCAATTCATGGATTACAAGAGTCCGCCTTCCAAAACTGTAGTATTTCTTGATCAGTGCTCAGTGTTATTGCAAATGATGCCAGTGTAATCTACTGTGTAATGCATAGTTGAGCCATTAGTCCAACTTCATGAGCATAATTTACCCTCAGGGTGGAAAAGATTATTCCTGGCATTCACTATAGTTTCACTCCCAGATTATGGATGCAGTCAGATGAGGAGTTTTGACATCAATTTCTTGAGCGAGTGTTTTTATTCAAGATGATGACAGATCTGTTGCAAACATTCTGAGACTGTGAAAGAGAAACGAGCTTGCTGGAAATGAGTCAGCTTTGACAATAATTAGTGATCTCTATAAAGAAGTGTGCATGTTTCTGAGTGTATCCATATCATTGGTTATGAAGACTTAGAAGAGACTGGGTACTTTTTTAGTGACTTGTATTTGGTGATTGAGATGGTCATGCTAATCTTGCACCAACAGTTTTATTAATATTTTTTTTATCAGTTGGCTGATGGAGGAATTTCTATAACTCATCATTCAGTCTATACAGTTCTCAAGTGGAACTCTAAATAACAGTCACTCTGAAACATTTAAGTCAAACATAATCAATTTTAGGTGCAAAGCTAATGATTACTTGGATGTGTCTGTTATCAATGCAAGCTGGTTATTTATTTGTTGAGCAATGTACACGGTATGATCTTGCGGTTACACCTGCGTAAACCACTTGTTTTGAAAGAGTAACATGTACTACATATTTACGAACCTGTTCACTTTGAGAAGACACTGTGATTGGTTTTTGAAAGTAGGAGGAACCAGTACACAGGCTAGAACAGGAAGAAAATATTGGTCCTGATAGATTTACATATTCAGCAAACCATGGGTGCTGGGAGTGCCGCAAACCCATCAAATACAGGCATGAACAAGGTGGATCTTGGTGGATACATCATTATGTTAGCTGAGTTAGACAATGGCACTGTTAAGCTGTATGGTAAGCTATATTTGTGTTACTTTGATGGGAGTCTAATGGACTTTGATCTCAATACAGTCAAATTAAAGCTGTTTGCTTTGCATAGTCTACAGTACTGTTATTGCTAAAAAATATTGTAAGTTATTAGTAGATGTAGTCTACTGTGTATAGCATGGTGTGTAATAGTTCTTCTCATTGGTGATCCATATTTTGATCCCATGCAGGGCAGGGTAATGTGCGACTGCTATGAAAGCTGAGGATAACCATCAGGTGGTGCATAGCATATCAAGAATTTGTTCCTCCAAAATAGCAACTTGCACTTTCCAGGTCTCGTAAGATGTACTTCTACATGCTATGATGTGAGAAACTATGTTTGGAAATTAACACTTTCCCTCAAAGAAAGGATATCCGCAGTCTTTTCTTCCATTTGCAGTTGATGTTTCATTGGCGCAGCTTGCAGGGCTATAGTTCAGTGACCTAATTTTAGTTCACAACCTAATGATTAAAAATGTACAGTATGCAGTAGTAAGACTACAGTATGCTTTGAATGTAGTTGATAACCATTTTATGAAAAGGGAAGCAGTACATTCATAGTGAAATGGCAAATTAACTTTTATCTCTTGCAAATGCTGTGTGCTATTCCAAACTCTACCACTGTTACAAATGCTTCTGGTACAAGAAAAGCTAGTTCTGGTAGAGAAAAAGTCAAATGGTGTCTAAGTGATCTTCCAGTTGGTTTTTCCTTTTTTTTTGTCCTTTTTTCTCTTTGTGTTTTACTTTCATAACATAAAAATAGGGACATTAAGTGTAGCTGGCAGCTGCCAAAAGGTAGAGAAGTTAGTCTAAAACATCTTAAATGCTTGCTCTTTGTTAACAATGAAGTTGTCACAAACCCTTGAAGCTTTTCAATCACAGCCACCATCTGTTGCTAGGTCCGAGTAATATCAGTTGTGGACATAGCTTATTTAACTAAAAATTAAAAGGCTTTATGGTTCATATTTAAGTCATAGAATATTATTGTTTGGCTTGAACAATTCTTCAGGAGTTTGCATTGTGATTCTCACTGTGATTCAGAATAGTTATCCAAAAAAGAGTTGATTCTTCAAAAAATGTCAACTCATGATGATGCAGCGGCCATAATATACACACTTCCATAATGTACACACTTCACTAATGCTATGCAGAAATATACTTACCCAGTGCCCCTTGCTACATATCATTTTCTTTCACATTATTCTCATGTTGTGTGTGATACTTGGGTAGTTTAGACACCTGTGCCCCAAACAACATCATCTTGGCAGTAAGCTCATGTTGATTCTCCTTCTTAGGCTCAGAAACCTCCAAGGCAGATTTGTTTGAAAGGAGAAAGAGAATGAGCTTATATAGCTTATAGGTTAATTGTCAGACATTGGGTGCAATAGTAAAGCTTGATGTAACAAGGGGTATGCACAGTTGCTCGTGAATACCCTCTCCAGTAAGGTGAGAATTTTTATGCTGAAAATTGTTTCTAAATCTGAATGCATTATCCTCCATTTTGTTTCAAGCATGTTGCAACGAAAGGGTTTTGAGATAGAAAAGTTTTCAAAAACTGGTGCCATGTACATTTATTCATGAAATTGTTAGCATTAAGATGGAATCTGGTTTCCAGTCAATTAGTGGGTTATTTTCTCAATTCTTGATGGAGAATCTCAGTTCCAGTCAGGGAGAGTATGTGGTGGTGTTTCTTTCCCATGTCAACCATTGTTTTGAAGATTGGCTTCAAAATGAAAGTAAATGCCTCATTGATATCAGCAGTATTTCTTTACTGTCATTGTGCTAGAATGTAGTAGTATATTTCAGTTTTCATCAAAAGGTTCCTTGCATATGGAATCAAATTTGAAAATCCAAATTTGGTTTGCATTTGAAACAGAACATGGTAAGAACCTATATGCGAGTCATATTTCACATTTTACTTTTGTAAACTGCATTTCATTGAAATGATTTTAGATGAATGTATCCTTTAAAGTTATTAGAATGATGTGACCCTACAGTCTGTATACGTGTATCAATATGTGTATGCAACAACCTAGGATGTAAACCGGTGAAATTACCGAAGGAAAGGTCGGTTGAGCTTCTTTATTGTAGTACATATATTGTGCATAACACTACATACATTATTGTTTTTAAAGCTGGTATCATGCATTTTAATTAGCAGGTGGGGCTGGCATAATGCAAAATTATAAAAATGTAAATTTGCATTGTGTACTAGGCACAACTGAAAACAGTTTTGACACTGCACAGGCCTCATGCATTTCGATAACACATGTTGCCAGTACATATGAAAATGGATCATACACACTTACTCATCCAAGTCCATGGATTGAATGGATTTCATAAACTGTATGTTAAGATGACAGTCTTCTGCCAGACAGACCAAGTTATCATATTAAACCATCTTTAACTAAGCTGACAGGCAATGACGGATCTAGGTATTTAGCACATTCTGTACAGAGTGCCCTGTTTTTCCACCTGATGCCAAGTTCTGAAAATCCTGTTAAACTTTGAAGTGAAATATTGCATTTGTTGTACAGAAAAATACTGAAAAATTCAGTTATTTGTTGCTCAAAAATAATTTGTTGGGCCAAACTTTCAAAATTTCAAATGATGCAACATAAGTAGCTCTTAAATGCCTAATATTTTGAGGAGATAAAGCTATTGCTGGACTTTATTGCTGAGACAGAACAGTTAAATAATGATTACAGCCATTTTCTTTGGATGCCGTGTTGGTGCATTTTAACACAATATTTCCTTTTAACTCACAGTATATGAGCTTTAATATTCCTGCTAGCGGCTTGGGACGTGTCTTCTTCCATGTCAAATAGTCTCTTAGTAACTTCATCCTATTAAAAGAGCAATCAGTTGTATGCATTTATTAAAAGTCTTTTAAATTAAAAAAGTCTGTTTCAATGGAGCTACGATAATGAATCCAGGAAGTTCCTAGTGTATTCTATTCCATGGCTTGTGAATTGAAATTAATTTTATTTCTTGTTTTGGTTGCTCCAGTTTATAGCTTTAATGGTTTTGTCATAGTATATTTTATTGAAACTGGCACAGGATCACATATATGGTATTAAAACTCTGTATTATATCTACGTTCTGTATAGTTAGGTTGACGTTTGGTAAATTCATAAATTTCTTGGATTTAGAAAATGAGAAAACAAAAATAGTGGGGATGGGGACTGGAGCATAGAATTCATAATACTATGAAAATGACACAGAAAACAGTCAAATACAGTATCAAGAATCTGGAGTTTTATCATGGGAAAGTTATAAAACAATAGTTTCAATCCATCACACAGGAAATGCAGTTGTTTTGCCATATATTATATTCTGCCATGGAACTTACTACACTCTAAATGTTTTTGCAAAGAAAAATCCTGAATGCAAGCTATCACATTGAGATTAATAGATTATTTTAATACTCAGATGTTTTGCATAAAACAGTAGGAGTTAAAAAACCACCTTACTGTAAAACGTCAGTTTAAAGGAGAAGTTTGATGGGCAAATGTCCAACTTATAGAGGGATGAGCAAAGCATGGGTGAAACACAGGCCTCAATATCCAGCTATCATAGAACCAGCTTATGCTCAATATGGAGTACTCAGATCTCTTTGCCCTGTAAGATGGTGTGTATGATGTCAGAATTGCATGGACTACAAAGTTACTTGGTCAAGTTCAGTTTTGGGCGGCAATATAGCCTTACCGTAACCTTTATGAAAAAAATAAATGTTAAGGTAATAAAATATCATATATTCTAAGTAGAAAGTTTTGGATTCATTGTAAATCTGAAATCTCGAGATCTATAAAGAAATGCTGCCACCATTGGTTGTGCCAGTAGTCCCAACAGGTCAGGTGATATAAGCAGAAAAACTGTCCTGGTATATACATTCAGTGTAGTTGAGTAGCTGTACAGGTACAAGTAGAGTGTGAACTGTTTGGTTTGCAGTATGGTTGTGGGGCATGGGTTTTAATCAGAGGTAGATGGTACATGTTTAACCCTTTCAGCACTGAATCTATTCACTGTGCACCTTTGGCTATGCCTGAATTAATTTTCACAATCTTGGAACCTCAAATATTTCAAAAGTCTACTTTCAGTGTTAAATAACTCTGCTAAAAATTTTTCTATGAAGAAGTTATGAACATAACTTAGGTTAAAGAACTTTAGCTGTTCTTTGAAATGAGCTCAAATTTTTGATAATTCACATTAACACTCAAAGGACAAAATGCCTTTGAAAAACTATGTACTGTACATTTACAGTGTTCTCCACTGATTTAATTTTTGTCTGGGTGCTCCCAAGGTTTAAGGTTAATAGTGATGGCTGTCTATAAAGAGAGGTGGTGCTCTCTTGGAAAATGTTTGCTAAAATTGATGATAAATTTAATTAATGGCCTTCTTTGATGACTAAGTACATTTCTGATTATTATTACTCAATGTTCACACTGAAATTATTGCTGTTTGCTATGTTTTAAGGTTTTGAATTGATAATTTCTGTCCAGGTTACTCAAATTTTTGTCCGGTGGTACATTTTTTGTCTGGGTGCTGCACCGGAACAAAACAGCTAGTGGAGAACACTGGGTTAGACTTGCAGCTGGAAGGTCTGGGGTTCAACTCCTGGCGGGGTCATACCCAAGACTTTAAAAATGGAACCTACTGCCAGTGTGCTTGGTGCTCAGCATAAGCAATGGAGTAGGGAAAACAAGCCAGTGAGCCACAACTTAAAAAAGGCGTTGTTTCCCTGACTTCTGTTTGTAACACGAACAGTACTAGATCATTTGGTAACTGTGTGTAGGAGTGGCCTATCTTACTTTACTGGGACTAGGCCACTACCTGTATCACTTTTGGTAACCGTAGGTCTTCCACTAACCATATTGAATGTGCACACTTGTTGTCCAAATCAAAGCCCATTATTCCTGTAAAACTCTTTTTAAAATTTGTCTCTGTGACCACAAAGAGCTGTGACAGTCTTTACATATGTGATAGGCTACTTGAAAATGCTCAGTTACCAGTTTTTTAGCATTGAAACTACCTGGCTTGTTTGAGTATCAAAATTCTCTGAATTGAATCTTCTTCTAGTATCAAATAGTTTTGGATTCATGTCACAGACATACAGTATGCGTACCTATTGCTACATCTAATTTGCCCTTCTCTCACTTACAGAAGTTGCTGGTGGCATGACCCATGCGAGTGATGCATGGGCTTCTCTCTGGACCAGTGGAGGGTTAGATGAGTTTCATGAGGTTTTGCGGCTCAGTTTCTAACCAATTGGTTTAAGTCGGGCCAGCCACAGCCTTTTACCCAGTTGTGGCTCACTGGCATGTTTTCCCTGCTCCATTGCTTATGCCAAGCACAATGGGCAGTAGGTTCCATTTTTAAAGTCTTCAGTATGACACGGCCAGGAGTCGAAGCCCAGACCTTCTGGCTGCAAGTCGCATGCTCTAACCATGTGACCTCTTATGTCTAAACATTGTGACCTGCCAAACTGGAGATATGGAAGTAATATCCTGTAAGTTTGAAAAACTGTAATTGAGAACCTGAGATTAAACAAGGGGACTTTGTTTTAGGGTCATTCTCTGCCAACTCAACAAATTTTCAGAAAGTCATGGTCGGGCACCGACACAGATTTTGCCCAAAATTCCCTAGTAAAGTTCAAGTAGTAGAAAGAACACACCAAAAATTGTAGGTCAAAATTCCAAGCCATTTGGAAGTTATGGCCGATTGCAAAAACTGAGACAGTGCCAAACCGACCCATTTGTTGAGTTGGCAGAGAATGACCCTTTAGTCAGTTGGGAAACTTTCCATTCCTAACATTACTTTTCTTTCAAAAGTCAGCTTTGCAGGGAAAGGGGAAACAAGCTACAAGAGAATGCCTCTCAGGCCACCTGAGCTATTCATCCTGTCTTTACCATCAAATAATGTTATGTTTTTTTATGCACCATGCTCTGAGTCGTGGCATGTGAATCTTGTACTTGTACTTTGGTGGTATGTATACCATCTTCAATATCTGTTACTTTTATTGCTTTAAACTTTAACCTACCATGTTTGGTAAATAAACACAAAACAAAGGTGGTATGCAAGATATGTCCTTCAGTTAGAGTCAAACTATTCCATTGGTTACTGATACTGTTAACAGTGTTTGTCACCAGTGAGGTGTAAATGCTGTAGCAAACAGGAGTGTGGCTATGTGATTTCTGTGGTGTCACTAGTGTGTACTGAATACCTTGTAGCATGGATTAGCACTCAGAGCTAGTACATAATCAGGGCTGGAAAAATGCAAATTTCCCGGCAAGCCGGAAATTATTTCCCGCGTGATTATAATTCTTTACTATCTAAGGGGAGCGCGACCATGGGTTCGTGCGTAGCGTACAGAAAATTTTTGGCAAAATGAAGCCTCCCAGATTGCAGGAAACGGCCCTTCTGGGCCTTGATGATTGCATCTCGGGCCAGGGCTCGGAAAATATTTTTGAAAGAAGTAGCCGCCAGGCTTTTTGGTATTAGACTGTACGTGGTAGCCCGACAGGACTTTGTTTGAGCCCGACATAACTAAATTCCACATATACATCTAGCACTCATCATACTGTACTTTGACTTGTTTGTGCATGAATTACTTATGTAAAGTCTCTTTGTGTTGTTTTTCTTCAAAGTTTGTTACAGTTTATTTTAGTTTTGATCGTCTGTCAAGCGATCTAGGCTCAATTCTCTTTCGCGCTGTACAGTCAGTCCGTTAAGCTCAGCACCTACATTGTATGTATTGTTCATATACAGGCTATATATGAACGTCAAAAGACAGCTCGCAAAGCGTGTGGATTGGGAGCGTTCGGATACTAAAGCCGAGAAGTGGTGTGAAAGAAAGTGCTGAAAATTTACCGTTACCGTAAAATACATACCCAGACAGATTCGTTAATTGGCTTGACTTGTGTGTTACTAGATTTCATACTTATCACTTATGTTAAGATGACATGCTTTCATTATCGAAAGAAGTAAATTTTGGTAAAATAGTCATGCTTCATAAACTATGCACATATTCCAACCACAATAATATTCTCTTGTCTCAAATCAATCGCTAAGACTTCAAGTTTTTGGTGGAAAGACTTTTTTTGGAAACAAAATTTACTTCATCAGCTCTAGCATTCCCATCACCCATCGGTGCGCCCCATCACACATTCTTTCAAGGGGTATATTGCGCTGTGTGCACAGAAAAAATCGACTCTCCTGTCCTATCTATCCTGTTAATAGCTTAAATACTACAATGATTCCTACCTTTATGTTGCTCATAATTTTTTATTGCCATTCAAACTATTTGTTTCCAAATGTATGGCAAAAAAGGGCAACATATTTCCCATTTTTGTCTACCCCCATTTGCTAGTGGAGCGTGCCAAAGTCATGTGCACTGCTTCGGTGCAGCATATCGAAGAGAGCACCCAGGCAACGAACGAACGTCCGTATGTGATAACGGCATGCACAGTGACTGCCGTATCGTACCGTACATAGTTAATGGTAATGTAAA
The DNA here is from genome assembly GCA_029531755.1 of Holothuria leucospilota. Classification (NCBI taxonomy): domain Eukaryota; kingdom Metazoa; phylum Echinodermata; class Holothuroidea; order Aspidochirotida; family Holothuriidae; genus Holothuria; species Holothuria leucospilota. The sequence goes on along the minus strand of CM055963.1, from coordinate 71,134,664 downwards.
GCCGCGGTCACACTACAACGAATTCGGATCGGATTCCGATCCGATTTTTGTGAGTTTTTATTAAGATCTTCTCCATCTCTGGTCAGAAAGAGCCCAAAATTTGCCGACCAGTGTAAATACATGATTTGCATTAGCGGTCTATGAAAATAAAATGTTAACTGATTTTTTTCGTGACGTCACACCGACAAACAGCTTTTGTCGGACACGCGTAGTCCGATAAAAGCTGTCTGTCGATGTGACATCACGAAATAATTCGTATAAATTTAATTTTCGTAGTCCTGCGATAAAAATCATATAATTACACAGGTTGGCAAATTTTGGGTTCTTTCCGACCCGCAATGGAGAAGATTTTAATAAGAACTCACAAAAATCGGATCGGAATCCGATCCGAATTCGTTGTAGTGTGACCGCGGCTTAAGGGTGAAATCTCGGCCCAGGAGATGCATTAGAAAGATTTTTACTGTAATTATCATGAAGGATCAGTGTGTACAGTAGGTAGTGGATTTTGATAAACAAGACAGCAGTTTACGAGAAATTAGAACACATGAGGTACTTTACAGTGTAGAAGTTGCAGTGACAAACTTAAACGTTATTTTTTGTTACGATGCACGTTACGGCACACTGAACACAAAGCCACAGCAGGATGGTAGGACTGTCTCAGTATCCGAAACATTTAACATCCTGTAGTCTGCACTGCATTAGCTGTGCGCACAGAAAGTGAGATTCGTTAGAGGTGCGCGGCCGTAAGACCGCTTGCATGACCAAGGGATTCAGTTAAAAATAAAAGAATTTACACATAAACAAACCTCCTGGTAAGCTGGTAAATTAAAATGTTTCTTTCTCAAAGGTTTCAACTAGAGTAGCGATCAGTTATTTTCCTTCATGATGCTCTTAAAATCATTCCAAATTCTCACATCGTTATAGATTTTTTTTTTTTTTTTTGGACGCAGCGGGATTTCCCGCGAAACCCAAAATTTCCCGGCAAGGAGCTTCCCGTTTTGCCGATTTTTTCCCGCCGTGTACATAATTTTTTATATCATGTTTCATGTACTTGGTATCAGTTTCACTCTTACTTACCTCATCTGTTGGAGGTGTTAGCACTCCCGTCTACCACAGAAGTCTCTGTCAGTGTTTTGGATCTTGTACTGGTGGTGCTGTTCCCACCTTGTTGGGAAGCATGCAGTTGTCTTCATTTCTTTGTGAAATTATGTGATGATGGACCTTCTCAATGCCGATATATCTTTCATGAAATATTCCTTCAAGATACCTGTCTATCAAATTAATGTTTAGATTACCCAAGAAATCCAGGTACAATTAGTGACTGCACTTTGGTAAATTCAAAGATCCAAGATTTTGAGTTGAGAGGAATTACTGTTACTCAGTTACATGTACATGTAAAGACAGGTATTCATTTTCATTTAAACAAAAAAAAAAAAAGACAGCAAAAATACCACCCATTGCTTGAAAGTTTTATAGGCATGCGGTAGCACACATTGTGTGTAGGGATTGGTCAGTTTGGGGAAACAGGCAGCATATCAGGGAAAAAACAACATTTTGTTATTGCTCGAACCAACTATAAAATGTAGCTGTTTGAGCTATTGTAGTCATCTGCGATCACTCTATCACATCTGTCAGCAATCTTCAAGCTCTCAGAGATCAGACCTATCAACCGTTCCAATTTAATCCAGATTGTTCCAATTTTTAGGTCCATACATAGCAAAAAAAATCGGAACATTCCGATTTCTAGCACCTACCCCAAAATAGTACAAAAAATTTCCTTGTAACAAAGTTACTTAAAACACACGGCTTTATGGATTTCATACCTCATTAATGACTCTTGCATCGAACTTGTACCGACTTCAGGTATACATATATGTAAACATGTGACCAAGATTTCAGTATTGTATACATGCGACGTCCTGCATGCGTGCTAAAGTAAATCTCAGGATCATGCACTGATAGTACATTGGAGCTAGTGTCTATATAGCACCACAGCTGCGCTTACAGACCGACAGTAATGCCGACAGCCGAGTGGTATACTGCACCTGCGTACATACTGCATGTTTGTTTGATAAGTATTAAGTGAGTGGAACTGATTGTGCACGCACAGTGCTGTGTTTTGTTTTGAGATTCTGGAGAATGAAAGAGAATGTTCTGGAGATGGAACAAAGTACTTGTGACAGTGTTCAATTCAGAACAGAAGACCAGCAATGAAGTTTGAGTATTAAACTTTGGGCAGTAAACTGCAAGCCTGCAAGCTGTTTTCGGTACCATAAGCGTACGCCATATCCTAACACTTACGTAGTTTAAGTGCAGCCTTCCCAAATCGTACATGATGTGTACAGCTTAGGCTAACGTTAGGCCTGAACTTAAGGTTTACGTCGATGCCTAACGTTTAAACTGTGAAAGTCAAGGAAATAAAAATAGGTCAGAATTTTTATTACATGAAGTGTTATGAATACATTGCATAAACCCCGCCAAGAAACGTTCACTTAGATGTTGGCCTAGGCCTAAGTGTGTAACAATTAAGTTACTAACATTACCATGCAGCTAGCCTACCCAGCCTAACAGTAACAGGTAACATAATCTGAAAGGTTCATTCTGTGCATTTATAGTGCAAAATGGGATGTATTCAGCACGTCTGCAGAACTAGTTCAAAGTTCAGTTTGCTTACATTATAGACTCAGAAAACCTTAGCCTAATCACTGTGATGTGGTTTGTTGATTTTGCATTTTTATGTTTGCAGTTCCTCCAGCCATGCCAATCCTAATTTTTACAAACAGCAGTACAAAATTTGTATTTTTCCTGATTGAAAATTTGATAAATATGTATTAAATGTGCCACCATTTTGCATCTAAGAGTATTTAAACTTCAAAAAATTTCTTAGACCCCTCCCCCAGGCTAGTGGATTCTCCAGTATTGTGCCTTTGTGTTCCTATTTCTAGTTTTCAAATGTTGGCAGGTCTGAGAGATTCATTTTTGGATGGATTGGGATGAAACTAGTGACAAACAGGAAGTGGATGTCAAAGGTCATGTAAGGATCAATACAGTCTATTATGTGAAATCTTAAAAATGGATCTCCTTTTTTACTGAGCATGCTTTTTTCTGGAAAGTTGGTCATAATGTTCCTCAAGTAGTTCTTCTATCAGAGTGTACACAGATTTTGGGTACAAGGTCATTTAAGGTCATCAGAGGTCAAAAAGGGGAAAATCTTTGACTTGGAATTTCTCCGTAACTGTCAGTTTGGTGGGATCCAAACTTGGTGTGTGTAACCACTATTTAGTACCAAATAATGTGAATCCCAATAGGAGATCATCAGGGGTCACCTGAGGTCAAAATAATTGATTTCTAATAACTTTGTAACCCAAGTTGGGATTACACTCAAACTTGGTAAGAGTACATATTCGGAAGGCCATTTTGAGGTCATTAGGGGTCATTGGAGGTCAAATTTGCAATTGTTTGATTTAGGTGAAACTTGGAAGAAATAGTCAACATGAAGTGTCAGAAATTTGGGAGATCAGTTTGAGGTTACCAGGAGTCATTTGAGGTCAAATTTGCAAAGATTGTTGGAGAGAATTTTAACTTACTCGAGTGTATTCAATGTTTTGTGCCAAAGGTTAAGGAAGTACTGTGGGGGTAATTGAGGTCATTCAAAGTTGCATTTCAGAGTCATAGATGGTCATGAAGTTTGAAGTTTCTTAATTTTTAAAGGTCACTCAGGGTCCATCAGCAAAAAGAACCTTAGTGCCCTTGTTCATTATTACCAGTACAAAAGTATTAAGCAGGCAGGCTTTTACTATTAACACCCTTAAAAGTGAGCCTTCTATTGTAATATGGTGTTCAGCATTTGCTTGGGATTTATGGAATAATACCATATAAAATGCCAACAAAGATATAACCTTCTAGAACAAATGTTGGCTTGGATTGAAGTGGTTGAACTCCTGCAGCATCAGTGCTTTATTACATGCAACACTGCAAAGAGACAGTTTAGATTGTGTAACTGATGAGGGTAGATTTTTCTTTATTCAACTAATGTTATTGGAGTACATATGAAATGCTTTTGTAACATACCCTCAACAGATTTCCATACCCACATATAAAAAATAAAAAATAAAAAAGCCTCACAAAGTGGAAAGTTGGGTATTTTAACTTCCAGGTCAAGTGTTAAAACATGCTCTCAAATTTGTGCCTCTTTTCAGTAGTTAGATACTGTGGCTCTTCAGAGTGAAGTAGTCTCATTTTTCTTTTGTTACCTAATCATAATAGGTACCTTTTAGTGAATAAAACTGACAAAAATTACTTTGCAAAGTTGTGATATGAAGCACCGATACTTACATCTGTGTTTCCCCTGGCATTCCTTTTGTGAGTTGGCCACCTCACAGTTTTTGGTCACCACCTCACAGAAATTTGCTTTATCTGCCACCTATATTGTACTAGCCATAGAAGTATGGATAGTTCTCACTGATGGTGCCAGAGCTGGCACCATATGACCGTATGACCCCCAATGGACTTAAACCACCTCACACTCTCTAAAACCCAAGGGAAATCCTGCTTACACGCCCTTGAAAAATATTTTTGTCACACATATGCTATTGTCACATACTGGAAACCTGAAACCTTATGATGAAGTTTGAGGAAGTCTGAGGGGGGGGGGCATAAAAGGCAATTTTAAGGGAATATGTAGTCCCCCAAACTTGATTTGAAACATTAGCTAAATCTTACAAATCTCTGCCTATTTAAAGTGGGCAAGACATGACCTTCCAAAGTTTTGGGTATTAAATGCAAGACTGAATGCAATAATGTATAAATATCAACTCACAAACAGTTACAACTGGTACAATTCAGCACAAATAGAATTTGAAGAAAAGCGCTAAAAAGTCCAATTAAAAAAATGCCACAACTGGTCATCAGACTATATGATCCAATTGGAGGCACAAACACAGATCACATTGTGAGACGTGCTCATCATAAGTTTTTTCACTTTCTGGTTTTAGATGGGCTATGCCTGGCCTGTATTTTGTAATTCATATGGTTGGGTATTCCGGGATACATGAACCTGTTTTAGCCCAGAAAACATTCGTTTCATTTCAAGCTGTATACATAGATTATTTACTGAGAAATTTATGTATTTTGGTCATGTCATGCCCACTTAAATATTTGTCATGCTGTTTTAAAATATATAAGTTATGTACATCAAAGTTAAACTGGTCAAGGTGTTAGTTATGCCTGAATTAAAAATATGTCATAGAATAACAGAAACCATTATAAATTACAGTAGAATGCCAGAAGCAGTGCTGCTGAGTGTTCACATCTGCATTTTACAGGAAGATAACCTGTGAAATAACAACAAATTAGCCTTCATCTTTCAGAGGTGCAAATTTATGAAGGGATTGGCTTAGGTCACATCATGAAAAGATTGATGTTCATATTTGACTGTTGGTTTGGGAACTGGCCAAGTAGTTCCCAGCCAACGTAGTGTTGAGCCAGCTTGGGCCCAGTAAAAAATAGCAAAGAAACTGAGGCTACAACCAGTGACATTGGTTCCTGTCCAAAAATTTTAAGTAAAATATGAAATGAATTCTTAAGTGGTATTGTCTAGGCTATGGCTCACTTAACAATACAGGCAAATAGCTATTATAGGGACCAACTAGAAGCATTATCGTAAAGGATTTGGCATGCTTTTTTATTTTTTATGTTATTAATATTAGCCTGGGTATCACCAGAAAATATTGTAGAGGGAGTCATTTCCACAAAAAAAGGAACCAGTTACAGAATTATGTTATTACTAGTTACTAGAGAGACTTATCCAACAATGTTTGGGCCAGAAGAGGGCCCTAATTATCCCCTGACCCCTCTCCCAACCTTTGACATCACAGTCTGTTACATGCTAAGATGGTTTCACTAAAAATATTACCGCTTAGACTATCACAGAATAAGTACTGCCATTTAAATCTTTAGTTTACCCCATTCAAATTAAGTCACTTTTGAGAATTGCAAGGAGTGGCCAATACAATTCTTTTTTTTTTTAAAAAATTGTGACCTATTAAGTATGTATGTTTTACAATTGCTGGTTAATTAGAAGTGAGATGAATAACATTACAGTTGTGGAACAAAGATGATTTTTGAGACTGAGTTGGCTAATTGAGACTAAATTGGCTGAGGGCTGAGTTGACATGGGACTGTGTTAGCTAACAGAGTTGGCTGGGAATGGGCTGGTTTGGGGCTGGGCTGGCTTGGGACCAAGTTGGGTCAAGACTATACTGAAACATGGTTTATTTATGGATGACTCATGGTTGACACTTAACCAACTACAGTAGGCCTATATCACAACATGAGGGAGAATTGAGTTATATTCCCCATTCAAGTGAGCCTTTGTGGGATTGATACTTGAGTGTGCGATGACTGTTTAAAAGGTAAAATGAAGGCAAAACTAAATTGTGGGACATGATGTCAATTCTTGTGATTGCTTGGGCACTTTTGAAGGACGCCAGTGCAAACTTCCTGGTCAAGAAAGTATTTTGTCTATATTTCCATCAACTATATGCAAAACTCAGCCAATCTTAGATTGTCTTTGTCGTAGGGCAGTTGGATCATGCACAAACAAATCACTTTTAACAAATGTTTTATTTTTATGTTATTAGTAGCAAGTGAAACCTTGCATTTATGAACATGTTCTAAACTTTATGTCCCACCTGGTAACAAAATGTATAGCAAAGAGGAGTATATATACAATGACATCCTGGGATTTGATGTGTGAATGCCCTATATGGGTAACAAGAGTGTAGATGTGGTAATGGGGTCAAAGGTTAAAATCTGAAGTGAAGAGATTTCAAAGTGTGATAACCTCATAAAGGTGACCTCTCAAGGAAGGTGCCCCCTTTGATGGATCATATACTCAGCATGGGGGAACTTCATAAATGATCAGGGAGAATTAGCACAGTGTTCACATAGTTGCTATCTAGTGTCTACCAATTTCAAGAAGGCTTGTATGTGCAAATTTGCACAACCCAATTACGAGTAGTTAGTACACAGTAACTTATTGAGGGATCTTATCCGAAATGTAAAATGGAATCACTCCCTTCAAGGTATGAGATGCCTACCTACCTCTTGGGTAAAAGACAACCTACTTTTTCAAATTGTGTTCTCTGGTGGCAGATGTATAAATACTACCTGTTACTGTAATATTTTGGTCCAATTTTGGAAGCAGTATTTATCTGATTTATGACTGGAATCTCTAATCACAATATTTTCCTTCTCTAATCTCCACTGAATCTTGTAATCATCTTCTAACCTCATGCAGAGACGGACTTTATTTTTAGCATCTTTGCGTAATTTATACAACTTATTCCCAATGGTCATACAAAAATGTTACCTCTGATGTGTTTGGGGAATATGCTTCTTTCAAGTTTCATTTTTCCTTAATTTGTTCTTGGTCTCATGGAAGACTTAGAAAGCCTTAGATGTATTTTCTGCTGATTAGAAAGACACTTGAAAGTATCAATCTTGACTGCAGAAGTAGGCAGGTTTCTCACGCACAGGTCACTGTACTACTGGTGTGATCAGTTAAGTTGCAATTCTTTTGCCATTCACTGAAGTAAGGTTACAACCAGTGTATATAATTTGAAAACTATGGAAAGCAACCAACAATGGTTTTCAACCTTCTTTGCTGTTAGTTTGCTTCCCATTGAGTGACTATTGTCTGTTGTCATTTTAATTGCTAGGTTCTCCTGCCGACAGAGCTGATCTTGAAGTTGGAGATGAAATTTTTGAAGTCAATGGAAACAGCTTACAGGATGCCTCGCACACAGAAGTCATCTCACACATTCAGCAGGTAAGAGAATGGGGTGTTACTGGAATAACTCAGTGAATCAAGATCCAAAGCGGTAGTTTTTGTTGTATGATAAAGTTGAAGCTAAAATGAGCCAGCCTGAAAGTAACAAGGCTCTAATATTTTACATTGATAGTTGGAAAGGCCTTACCTGAAGCTTCATGCAGCTCAGTGTGCATACTACTGTTGAAATTGTCTTTGCCTTATGAAAGTTTAGAAGAAAGTAATTTGGATGTTAAATTTGATCCTGGTGCTAACTGTCCCTTCTATTTATTGATGTTTAGATGGTTTCTTGTACTTAGTTTGTTACATTGTTTTTGTTGTTCATGAGGAGATAAAGGCTTTGTAAAGCCAGCATCTGTAATGTATCTGTCCTGTCATGATCCAAACTAGATGTAGAAAAACTGTGCTCAAACATTTTACTACTGTGTAGATTTCCATCTGAAGTTTGTCAACATTTTAAGTGTAGAAGACATAAAAGTAATTGCATAGTCTGCAAAATCATTACATTCCATTGTGCTGTGTTATGTGTCTGTGCATCCCATTATAATCAAACTTGATCTTGCCATAAATTCCAAACAGTGGAATTATCCCATGTTTTTGAAGTACCCAGAATCTCCAGGGTCTTGTTTGTATTCCTATACCCACTATTTCTTGCCTTGACCCCGGTGACCAGAGGTGACAACAGATGCCTCTGTGAATTTAAAGATATCCAAGCTGTGATTCAATGCATTTGTCTCCAAGCCAACCCAGTTGATGAATGCAAGTGCCCAGTGTATTCTAGGAGTATTGAAGGTTTGTCTACAATAAGTGTGTGGATCATACCATTAATACATATAGATGGTGTTCTGAACTTTTGAAGATGAGCATTGTTGTTGTTTGTCCTAGTATGGTAAAAAGACCCCTAAAAGATGTTAATTAATAGCAGACTGTGAATAACAGCCTACAGTCTTATTGTTGTAAAAAATAACATTTTATGGAAGCGGGAAGACAAGAACCAGTCCTTAGACAGGTGTCCTCATAGCTGGTATGGTTCTTGCAATGCCAGCAGGCATGACATTACAAGGCTAACGTGGACTTCGATAGCCTTTTAAATGAGGTATGTTATTATAGAGTATGAGACTATATGTCAGCCTGACAAGTTTCTACAACTACAGTAGATGTTTACTTCCATTAGTGTACAGTTTTAAGTAAATCTGCTAAATTTTTATGGTGCGCTGTCCAATCCATCTTGAAAATTTGTTCATTTCTTTTAAAAATTACTAAAATGCAGTTGATGTATAGAGGTACCTCAGTAAGTTTAAAAAGTATTTTTGTATGCACTTAAAGTTGTATTACATTACTCAGCAAATAGCTGCTCTAAACATGTTATGAAAATTGGCATTGCAAACAGACCAGTTATCCAGTATAGTTATTGGTTAATTAGTCTTCTTTTGTAATTGGCTCAGCATTAGTGCATAATATGAGATGGTGGCAAGGCTAGCATTAAGGGCATACCTACTTACCAGGGAGGGGTAAGTGAAGTTGTCTTGGGGTAAGTGATGTGGGTAAGTGAAACATACATGTTTTGACATACTGTATTTCCCTTAAAATTATTTCCAAATAATTTGTATACTGAGCAAAAAGAAGTAAAACCCAAAATGAGAAGCATCAGCTTTAGTTGCATTGCTGTGATCATCTAATCTCGGTGATGGAAGATGGAGTTATGTCATTACATTACAAAGCTACAGGTGTGCGATAGACTGTTGGTAAGTGTTTTTAAAAATGGGTAAGCAAAGAAGGGGTAGTAGGTAAGTGAGTGGGTAAAATGTGAGGCCTGGATGATGGTCTCTGATTCTTAATACATAACACACACACACACACACACACAAAAAGGAAGTGTTTAAATTTAATAAAGAATGGGCATCTCTGACATGAAAGAGGTTTCCTGATTGAATTCAGATTTTATGAAAGATTTACATCTTTGAATTTTTCAGTGTGTCAAATCCAGGACTATCTGCTTGAGAGTTAAGAGGAAAGTCATGAAGGATTCTGGTAAGTTTATTGATTAACTCAAAAAACTTCCTTATAAAATAAGAAGAATAGAAAGATTTATTGACATGTGGTAAATGAGCTGCATTTAGTGATTACAGAATCATGTTTGACAGGTGTGCAAGGTCTGCTATATTACTTTTGTAAATTGATATTGGGTTTACTTTTTTATATTTTAAACTGTTGGTTGGTGCAGCCACTTGTAGCAGGTGGTGAATGTGTATACCTCTTTTCAGTACATACTCTAACACCTGTGAACAATAACAGATATCATCCAATTTCACTATATTCATGAACCTAATTTGAATGTATGTCTTCAGTCTTGACTGTTGATTGGTTTCAGTATATGAATATTCATATTGTGACATTGTCCTGAGACCTCACTTTTACACAATAAGTTAATGGGACTTCATTGAGTGAATTTTAAGCAAGAGAAATCACTAAGAGCCCATTGCCTTTGTCGCATGGAATGCACAGTAGTTAGACTTGCTTTAGTTAATTTTTGGTTTCGATGATAAGAGAAACCTATGCATTGATGATGGCGTGTGTGTGTATGTGTGTGTATGTGTGTGTGCGTGTGTGGGTGTGTGTATGTGTGTGTGTGTTTGTGACACTTTGCTCGTTAACACGATATCTCAAGAAGGGAAACTCTGACAGTTCTCAAACTTGGTACATAGATGCCCCATATTGAGAGGAAGAACCCTATTGTTTTTGGTGGGGGTCAAAGGTCACCTGGGGTCACCGGGGGTCAAACTCTGAAAACCTTGTTAACACAATATCTTGAGGTAGGAAGTTGGGATAAATTTAATACTTTGTATGTAGATGCGTTATGGTATGAGGAAGAACCATATCATTTTTGTTGGAGGTCAAAGGTCATCTGGGGTCACCGGGGGTCAAACCCTGAAAACTTCATTAACACGATATCTCAAGAAGGGAAACTCTGACAGTTCTCAAACTTGGTACATAGATGCCCCATAATGAGAGGAAGAACCCTATTGTTTTTGGTGGGGGTCAAAGGTCACCTGGGGTCATCGGGGGTCAAACTCTGAAAACCTTGTTAACACAATATCTTGAGTTAGGAAGCTTGGATGAATTTCATACTTTGTATGTAGATGTGTTATGGTATGAGGGAGGGCCCTATTGTTTTTGGTGGAGGTCAAAGGTCATCTGGGGTCACCGGGGGTCAAACCCTGGAAACTTCGTTAACACGATATCTCAAGAAGGGAAACTCTGACAGTTCTCAAACTTGGTACATAGATGCCCCATATTGAGAGGAAGAACCCTATTGTTTTTGGTGGGGGTCAAAGGTCACCTGGGGCCACCGGGGGTCAAACTCTGAAAACCTTGTTTACACAATATCTTGAGTTAGGAAGCTTGGATGAATTTCATACTTTGTATGTAGATGCATTATGGTATGAGGGAGGACCCTATCATTTTTGGTGGAGGTCAAAGGTCATCTGGGGTCACCGGGGGTCAAACCCTGGAAACTTCGTTAACACGATATCTCAAGAAGGGAAACTCTGACAGTTCTCAAACTTGGTACATAGATGCCCCATATTGAGAGGAAGAACCTATTGTTTTTGGTGGGGGTCAAAGGTCACCTGGGGCCACCGGGGGTCAAACTCTGAAAACCTTGTTTACACAATATCTTGAGTTAGGAAGCTTGGATGAATTTCATACTTTGTATGTAGATGCATTATGGTATGAGGGAGGACTCTATCATTTTTGGTGGAGGTCAAAGGTCATCTGGGGTCACCGGGGGTCAAACTCTGAAAACCTTGTTAACACAATATCTTGAGTTGGGAAGCTTGGATTAATTTCATACTTTGTATGTAGATGCATTATGCTATGAGGGAGGACCCTATCATTTTTGGTTGAGGTCGAAGATCATCTGGGGTCACCGGGGGTCAAACCCTGAAAACTTCGTTAACACGATATCTCAAGAAGGGAAACTCTGACAGTTCTCAAACTTGGTACATAGATGCCCCATATTGAGAGGAAGAACCCTATTGTTTTTGGTGGGGGTCAAAAGTCACCTGGGGTCACCGGGGGTCAAACTTTGAAAACTTTGTTAAAACAATAACTTGATATACAAAGCTTGGATGAATTTCATACTTTGTATGTAGATGTGTTATGGTAAGAGGAAAAACCCTATCATTTTTGGTGGAGGTGAAAGGTCATTTGGGGTCACCAGGGGTCATACCCTGAAAACCTTGTTAACCTGATATCTCCAGGTAGGAAGCTTGGATAAATTTCATACTTTGTATGTAGATGCCTTATAGTTAGAGAAAGAACCCTATTATTTTTGGTGGGGTTCAAAGGTCATCTGGGGTCACCGGGGGTGAAACCCTGAAAACCTGGTTAACACGGTATCTCAAGGTAGGAAGCTTGAATAAGTTTCATACTTTGTATTTAGATGTGTTATAGTAAGAGGAAGAATCCTATCATTTTTGGTGGAGGTCAAAGTTCATTTGGGGTCACTGGGGGTTAAACTCTGAAAATCTTGTTAACACGATATCTCCAGGTAGGAAACTTGGATAGATTTCATACTTAGTATGTAGATGCGTTATAGTGAGAAGATGAATCCTATTGTTTTTGGTGGAGGTCAAAGGTCATCTGGGGTCACCAGGGTACAATGTCTGAAAACCTTGTCAAGACGATATCTCCAGGTAGGAAGCTTGAATAGATTTCATACATGGTAAATTCGATGTGTTATAGTGAGAAGATGTTTCCCATTGTTTTTGGTAGAGTTCAAAGGTCATCTAGAGTCACCAAGGGTCAAACACTGAAAACCTTGTTAACACAATATCTCAAGGGAGAAAGCTTGGATAGATTTTGTACTTAGTATGTGGATGTTTTATGGTGAAAAGATGGCCCTGATTGTTTTTGGTGGAAGTCAAAGGTCATCTGGGGTCACCAGAGGTGAAAAAGCAAAATTTCCCAAGAATTCCCAAGAATATTACATGGGTTCACCAGAGGTCAAAGAGCAAAATTTCCCAAGAATTCCCAAGACTAAATAGGAATACAAAACTGTAGTTTTCCAACATGTTAAGATAGCATTTGACCATTGACTGAAAGATATGGGACATCAAGGCTTTATTTGGAATAGAACATATATCATCGAAACCTCAATGCATTTTTGCATTCTGGTTTGTTGTATATTTATGATTTGTATTTGTTATGATCTTAATCATCTTATATATGAATAGTTAATAGGGCATAGTATTTATGCAGATCAGCAAAGAATGCTTGCCAAAGTTCATAGACATTGGTATTATGAGTGCAGTCATAGGTGCAGGAGTAATACATGTCCAATTGGCAGGCAACCTAAATAGTTGAAGATTGCATAGTCACTGTAGTTGCATGCTGTATATATAACTAGATGACTCGCATAAAAGTGCTTTAAGTTTTTGATCTGTCATTGGAGTGAAATGGTGATTTGCAGTTTCAGCTAATATTAGTTTTCGTGAGAGTAAAGTTTGTAGGTCTTGGAGGTTATACTTTTTTTGAATGCTTGTGAAGTTGAACCTGTATTATTTCACTCATATCGTGTATAACCTTACACTAACAGCCCTAAACTTGTCATGCAGTGTTGTAGCTTATAGGGCAAGGTATTTGTACGGTTGTAGTCGTTGGTGAAAAAGACACACCATGGTCTATATTACTTGTTGGTCTTGGGGGGGGGGTCTGTTAAAATGTTTGGAGTAAACCACACTCCATAACAAAATAAACAACAGGTACTATGGTGTCCATAGGCTCTACTTTTGTTTTGGTTGACATTATGTGGTAGTAGGAGAAGAAGGCAATTTTCATAACATGTAGTATTTTCTGGAGGGCATCAGTCTTCCCCCCCCCCACCCCCCTCCCCATCTATGCTGAATGGTGGAACACATCCAGGGCTGGAAAGAAGACATCATGAAGGCAACACCATTTTCATAATTAGCTTTTTGGGCACATGATGTGTCTCATAGGGCACCAAGGCCAAACAGGTTTTGTGTAGTCTGGTATATTTTTAGTGGTATTGTGTTAGAAAGGGCCTAATGGCCAAGGTGGCCTTGAAAAGTGTGCCATTTTGTAGGCCACGAAGGGTATTGCCTTTGTTTATTTCCAGCCCTGCATATAAATTCATGTACATTATATGGTAAAAGACAACACAGTCAACACACCCAGTTTAATGTGATATTCATGTGTACATTGTGCAATTCAGTAGATTCCAAATGAATGTAAGCACATGAAACATTTTCCCTTATAAGTTTTAATGTGCATGTGCAAATTTTTTGGTAAGAGCATAATATCCAGGACAATGGTCCGTGAAATAACGGATTTGTTAGAGTGCTATATGCATGTAAATCGTGTACTGCTACATATAATTCAGTGTACATCAGCAGCTGAATGTCTAGGCAAATACATAAGTTTCTCATACATGTTTGTGAATTTGCAACGTTGGATCCATTATGGATAGCTATTATTCATCTCTGGTGTACATGAATTTCAGTAAATTGTGGAATGCAGTCAAGTGCTTAAATACCACTTTCTTCAATTCCTTTTAATCAAATATTCAAGAAGAACATTAGGCCAGCTCTCAGCATCTCTGTTTGGTTTGCAAACATCAGATAAAATTGTCTTACCCTCCCTTGGGAGATATTTACCCATACAAGGAGTTGATATTATAAATTAGCCAAAGTAGATGTGTGTGTTTAAGGCAGTTAGTTTACTAAAAGATGTAGGCCTCTATGGGTGGTATCTATGAAAAAAATCTTGTGGCTTAGGTACATCATATTTCTTGTGGTCTGAAGCTCATAGAACACCATTACACAAGTGTACCCATGTAATAGTAAACGTAAATTGTCCTCCTGACCAGAAATTACAGAATAATGTCAAACATTTTTAGTGAAGCATTTAGGACATTTATAGTATGAGTTTGTGACCCTTTCAGTGTTATGTAAATGCAAAAGATGTCTTCTAATGATGGTTTTGTTTAAAAAATAACATCATACAATTTAATTGGTGCATTACCCCTTATGTTGGTCAAGAGAGTATGGTTACCAGACTGGGTGTGGAGGGGGAGAGGGGAGACCTAGAAGAGGAGATTAAGTGAGTGAGAAATGGTTGTGTAGTGGTTTAATAAAGGTTAGGGGGTTTGGGGGAATTGATATGCCCTAAATGTTTTTTACTGTTTAAATTTCAATTGGCAACATCAGTTAAGTGGTCACAATAAGTTAAGGTTGTCCTTGGGTGCTGATAATGGTCACCGTTAAGGAGTTTGTTGGGAGAAGGGGGGAGAGGGACATCACTGTAGCATTGTGTCATTGTTTAGACCCAAAACTTTGATGTCATTTCATGCTTCTATGATGGATATTCTAAATATGTTTTTAAAAGGTTTCTTGAGGAAGGCTGGTACTCTCACATGTTATAAGAATTCCAGCTAAATTTCTGCCAGAGCTTGTTGTAAACTTTAAATATTTTGATTATGGAAAACTTGGTAGCACTGATACAGTTTTCAGGGAGTAATTTTTACTGCATTTGTACTGCTTTTGACTTTTTTTTTTGAGTACATGTTTGACTGTGTGTAGGTTATCATTTCTTTCTTCTGTGAAGGTTGGTGGAATTTTTTTTTTTTTTTTTGCTCTTCTCAAGGCCATTAATAATGATGTGGGAACAAATATTAAAATGGATAGAATACTAACTACACTGTCAGATTGCATGACTCATAAACCCCACTCAACCTGTTACAGTATATCCTTGTTGAAATAAAACAAACAAGTCTTATTGTGGAAGCTCCTCATTCTCACTTACAGCATCGCCATAATATTTGACTACTATTTGTGTTTGAAAATCTCTCCTGTGACCCTCAAAAAGCCTCCAATTTTTCACAAGCCAGCACAATGGAAGAACCCACTCTATAACTGGTATGTGTGGAATGTGGCTTCATGTAGGGTCAATGCTTGGTTGGCAGGTTTATAACACTTCTGCCCTTCTACAGCACCACATCTGTACTCATCACAGTTGTTCACCATAGTGAGGTAAATGGTGGAACTCTATACCAGTCTTGTTTTGGATTATTCAGGAATACTTCTGGAATATAAGAAAAGTTACAACATTTCTTTCCTGGACTAGAAAGGTAGAAAATTAAGCCAAGTCTTTGTATAGTCTTCTGTAGAACACCCAATAAATTGTTTGAAGTGCGTGGTACAGTATTGAGTTTTATGGAAAATAGTAGGACTGTCAACATTCCATTGGGATTAGCTGGTTTTGTGTAGCATTCAGCAAGTGGTTGAATATCATTGTGTGGCTGGGTATTCAGTGGTACGTTGAACAAGTGTTGCAGTCGTTACTGTGCCTTAGGCAGTCAGTTCAGTTGCATACAATAAAGCAGAGAAGAGTGTGTCTGTCTGTGTGTGTGGAGTACAGCATGTTATGGTGAGGCTGATCATGGGCTGAGTAAGTTAGTGTGTATTGTGGATTTGGTATATTTACTTGCAGGGAATTCATTTTGATTTTTTTGTGGTGGTTACTGTTGCATATTGTTTAATGTTAAGTGTTCTTGACTGTAGATTGTGATTGTTGGTTAAGGTCAACAGGTTTATGGGAGTGTTTGTGGAGCTGTTCTTGTTGTGTACTACAAACAAAGTGTGGCTTAGGAATCAAATTTTTCCCTGTATTTCAAGTTTTAGTGTAGTGTTGTGCACATGTTTATATTTTTTCTTTGCTTTATGTGTGTTTATCACATGATATCGTTATTGCTATTGCTATCTACCTGATGATTCCAGATCAAGGTGGTTGACTCATGTTTAGAAGTTGATGACTAAGTTTACTCGGATTATATCAGTGGGGTGTATCTTAGGGATGAATCCAGTAGTAAGTTGTATTCCATTAAATGTCAGAATTTCAAGGAAAGCTGTTGACTAGCAGAGAAAAAAAGCCAACTCTTAGAAGGATTTGCATTTATTGCAAAGCAGAGCTCTGCAGTACAGAGTATTAGCATATATTGTGTATATTCAGCAGTGGAAATGGTCATATGGACTGATTGGCCTCTTCACTCTCACACTGAAACTTACTGAACAGCAGCCTTGTACCAAACTGTGTGGACCTGTTGATGGAATTATATGGATTTATACTGCACTTGTAGTGATTTCAACAATTTGATACAGTGTGTACTGGAAATCTGCAGGTAAACAACTTCCAAGTTATTTGCTACTTTTAACTATAGGTATTACAAGTAGTTCCTAGTAGTATGAAGGTTCCTTAAAATTTTTCCTTTCATGTGGTACTTCAGTGTGGCAGTGAAAGTTCAGTGAAGATCTGATGCTTTGTGGACATAAATCAGCAGTGATTTGAAGATCAATAACCCAAAATACAAAGATTCAAAATGCATACAATCCACTACTGGTATTAATACGCCCATTATGACCAGACAGTTACAACCTTGGCAGTTTGATATGAATTGTACAGAGTGATATGGCAGTCATATATGTATCACAGTGGCAACACAATTCACTTCATGGACAGAAATCATTGATTGCTTATTAATCGGGTTTCTTGAGTTTCAAAGTGTTACCCTGGTTACTCCATCGAAAGGCTTTTTTTTTGGGGGGGGGGGGGGTTGAGGGTTGGAGGACATAGTTGGCACTGGAGCAGTATTTGCAATTTTTTGTCAGTACCTTTAGTTCTGTAATGAAGCACTATACACATAAGTTGGCTTAACAGACCCATTTTTTGGATGTCATGAACACTGTACAAGTAGTAGTATTACTGTAACATACATGCATGTCAGTTAAAACCAAGGGCAATATCCACAGACCGGGCATTCTTAATAATTGTATTGTACGGATCTCAGATTTCAGCAAAAAATTCTTTTTGACTGAGGAAACTGGTACTTTTTTTGAGGGACTTTTAGAGGCTAATTTTGTAGTGTCTGGCATTTCTGCATTTAAGTTAAGATAATAGGCAGTCATGTACTAGTGTTAACTTAAATGCCATTAAAGTTGAAAAAAGGAAGGAAAGAAGAGAAGAGAAGGGCATCATCCTAAGATCTAGGGCCAAGGATTTTCCGCACGGAGAAATGCGGAAAAAATGGAATGACTTTATCTGCATGGAATTTCACAGAATTTAGCAAAAATTATCAGGCTCAAATTACATGTAAATTTTTTACAAAAGACATTTTTTTTTCTTTAGATCCATGTCAAATGAATGCCTGTATATACCAAAGACATACACAGCCATTTCAACCATTTAAAGTGGTGACAAATTCACCTTGAAATCATCAAAACCCCTTGAAGTTATGATCAGAAAACAAGTAGGACCTTTACGAAAATCGGCAAAATTTTGCCAGTATATGCTCCAGTTTCCCTATGATATAGTGTGTTAGGCTAAGTCACTTGTGTGTTACAAGTTTTTGCTGTTCTCAGGATCATAACCATACAAGTTTAGGACTTGTTTTCAACAAAATTACTCCAAAGTCCGAAAATCATGGAAAAGGTTTATGTTTGAAATGGAATTTTGCAGAATTTGGAAAGTTAAAAATGGAATTTTGTGATTTGTGAGCTTCTTGGTTTATAGAGTGTACAGCTTGCAGTTACTTTGAAGGAAGCATTTTATAAGGAGTAAATCTTTTAAACTTAGACAGGAACAGATGGATGGAGTAACATTCTTATTGTAGAAAGAAAAAACGGATACTTGATGCAACTGAAAGTGTGTGAAAAAAAATTGCAAAAGTTGTATGTAGGGCATTTATTGTAATGGACTGCTAATATTCATGACATAGTTTAACTTTTTGCACATCACTTTAATGTACATTCAGTATGTTGTCTTCCAAAAAATATGTATTTCAGTCCTTCACTGCAAGAAATAATTTCAAAAGTTAGCATGTTACATTGTGTATACAGCATTATGTTTTTGCCTACTTTTGTTTGATTGTACAATTGTAACACACTTTGAGCCACAGAAGAAGGGTGATATCAAATTTTGGCTAATAATTAGCCTTTCATTGTATTTCCCAAAAAGACAACCAGTATAATCCGACCCCCATTGAAATTTGATTATAATTGGGTTTTTTTCCCCCACATACTTTACATGCTAAAACTGCACCAATTGCAGCATTGATCACCAAATTGTGCGCGTATGTGACCTGGATATGAGCACTACACCAGGGCCAGTCTAGCCATACAAACTTGACAAGAAATGAACCCCACAAAATCGTCAAAACTGTTATTTGGTCGAAGACAAGATTAGATCCTGCAGAATGATGAAACAGCGTATGAATCATTATGAGACACTTTTCCCTGAACACTCAAAAGGAATTACTGTTCACTCCCTCAGATCATATTGTGAGCAGTGATTTAGGCAGCCAGCCGTCCAGCCGTCCTTTGCACGGCCGGTTTCCCAAAATGACGGCCTATATTTTCGTACACAGCTTTCAAAATATACATGAAGCCGTGCACCAATTCTCCCAAGCTTCCAGTATACATACTTAAGCTGCAGTCACACTACAACGAATTTGGATCGGATTCCGATCCGATTTTTGTGAGTTTTTATCAAAATCTTCTCCATTTCGGGTCGGAAAGAACCCAAAATTTGCCAACCTGTGTAAATATATGATTTGCATCAGAGGTCTATGAAAATAAAATGTTAACTGATTTCTTCGTGACGTCACACCGACAAACAGCTTTTATCGGACACGCGTGTCCGATAAAAGCTGTCTGTCGATGTGACGTCACGAAATAATTCGTATAAATTTAATTTTCGTAGTCCTGCGATAAAAATCATATGATTACACAGGTTGCCAAATTTTGGGTTCTTTCCGACCCAAAATGGAGAAGATTTTGATAAAAACTCACAAAAATCGGATCGGAATCCGATCTGAATTTATTGCAGTGTGACCGCGGCTTAAGACTGTTTGAAATAAGCGTCCGAGACGACCGTTTCTCCAACTGGAAGACCTTTTCATCTTCCCTAGTTTTCAGCGGGACTTCTAGCGTGATTTTGTTCAAATCACGATTTGCATTCACATACACATCTCTTCTTGTACATCGGAATTCTGATAGCAGCACATACTGAGTCAATGCAGTAATGCGTTGACTTTAACTAAGTTCAATGTACTTGCCATATGAAAATCCTGTCAACTGAATTGTGTGGTTAGTGCAATTGCTCACAACGTAACTGCCGTGTTGCATGTTATGCTGCGAGCGCTTGATACCATACATTTTACAATGTCTGTCCGTAGGATCAGACTGTTCTCACACAAACATGACACTAGCTTAGGTTCGATATATCTCCATATATAAATACGTTAGGATAGCGGACGTATGAGCTAGTGTGGGTGTTTGTGGATAATAAAGGATCGTGCAAGAAAAGTACTGAAGTAAAAGTTCCGAAAATATTACGAGGGGCTTAGTTAGAGTGATTTACACGTACCTCATAATTAATTTATGAAATGTTTGTCACTTTTGATAATTTTGGATGTCTTTAAGTTTGACATCGAAGATTTCTACCCTCAGACTGTCCCACTACAGTAGAAATGAAACTTGTAGGGACCAAAAGAGTGATCGTAGGCTGGAATGTTTGGACAACAATCTCCGGATATTAGAAGCATACGGAATTGCTCATTATCATCGATGATAAAAGTTGCTGAATTTTTTTCATTTTTTGTAGATGTATCAAGTTTATTTGGTGAATGCTTTAGCATGTATGCTGCATAGGGATCCACATCACAGTAGTTCTGTTTGACTTTGAAGCCAGTGCTGCAGTGCTCTCTGTAGATCTACAGACTATGGCTATTGGAACTACAGTCTAGCAGACGGTGCCATTGTTTAGAATCAGTAACACTGCAAGTCAAGATTTAGTTTTACAGTTACAGTAAGGTTATAAGTTAAAGCTAAAGGCTGAGGATTAATACTTGGCTACAATTAGGCCTATGGCTAGGCAAAAGTGAGGGAAGGGTACGTGAGGTTGGATACTTTTAGTTTGTAAGTTTGTAGCATAGATGATACCTCACACCATTTCTAATGTTCCAAATATTTCACATGGTCCTCCCCCCCCCCAAAAAAAAAGCAGTTAGCCCTAATCCTGATACGTCCTGTTCTAGTAAACATCAGCGTCAGAGTCGGAAGACTAATATTTTGGCGGAAGACCAGAAGGGGGCAGGAATTGTATTGTCAAACTCATATTTCAGGTCCAAGAAGTCTCAAAAATAGGCTGAAACAGCTTGTATTTTACCCTCAGAAACCTCTAAAATGCAAAATTCTAAACTTGCACCCTTAACTCCCTCAAGGGCCCCCTTGAATTCCTGCCAAGGAAGGTGATTGCTTCGCGATCATGATGATGCCTTCGGCATCATATTGGGCCAATATGTTAGCACACCCACTATTCTCAATTGGACACCCACAACTGAAATTTCTGCCTCAGAGCCTGATTGTGAGGTCCATGCAAGGTCATCATTACGTACTAGTTTGTTGACAAAATTGTGGTCAGCCATTGGCTAATTACATTTCCAGATTTTTCGGTTTATGAAAATAAAGCCAAAAACAGCAGCCCAGATAGCTGTTTACATTACTATCCCAAAATTTCAACCTGTTCAAACCATTATATTTTCTCGTCAAAACCCGAAAATTTTCATGTCGACCAATCAAAAACATCTGCATACGTTCATTGCTTTTACCAAATCACGATTGTAATCAATCTACCACCTAAATCGAAAAATATTTAGCAATTGTTTCTGGGTTTAGGCTCATATGTGCAGTTGACACACATGGGCAGCTCTAAGAAATTTTGTTTTGGGGGCAAACTCAAATCCGTATTCAGGGAGGTTCGGAGACCCGATCCCCCGGCAATATTAATGGTCAGCTCTGGATAGTACAATAGGAGTAGGCCTATAGTGATTACTATGTATTACAGTGATGCCCCATGTAGTTTTCAAGAGTTCTTCAAAAACTATTTCAGGCAGTCAGTCATGAGCTGACTATTTTAAAAATAAAAATACAACCATATCAGCTGATTGATACTCCATAGGTGGAGTAAGAGGCAGGTGAAATGGGCAAAGTGGCTTGATTCATTTGTATAAAATAAGCCTCACCTTTAAATATTTTGTTGTTTCTTTCATTGTGTCACATTATGTTTCAGCTTTGTTAGGAATCCATAAATGTTGGTTTTCTAGATTGTTTTCTTAAACTACAGTAACGAAAATTTGGAGCACTGAAGCCACTTACAAATACATTTTTGGCTACATGCCTGTTACAACTGTTAGTAGACAGGTACCTATGCTAATCTGGCCAGGTGACACTGGGACAAAACTGCTTAGTGTCAGTGTCAGAAAATATCAATTTGTGAAAGCCATAGGAATTTTCTCCTTATACAATCTCATTCATTGCAAATGTGGGACGACTTTCATATTCTCCTTAAAATGATCGCTAACCCTCAGCACTTGAAGTAAACCATGAAAGTACCTTGACTGTGTTGTGAATTTGGACACTGTGAAATGATAAATGAATGTTCCAACTGGTTAAAACATTAAAGAGAATTAATGTTTATTAACAGCTCTATGCAGATTAACTGTCCTGGAAAGTAACTGTTTACGAGGCTCTGTGGTAATGGGCAAGGGTGCAATAGACAGCCATTGCCATGAGTGTTGCCGCATGGTAGGTTAGAACTTACCAGTAGTTAATACTCCATCCTTCCACTCCCACTGGCAAAGGTATGGTAGTGGGCCTTTGCCTTGTGTTGCTTTCAGTAAGAACTCGGCACAGCCTTGTTTTCAATGTTATTTTCTTGCTTTCATGTGTTCCCCAAATTTACTTGATTATCCACAATTTTTCTTTATTTTTTTGCTTTGATTGTCATGATTGTACCTACTTTTTTTGATTTTTCTTTTTATGCAGTAATCACACAGAATCTACTTCGCCCCTCCTTACCTCCTGTTTACACTTTGTAATCCCCACTTACAGTAAGTCCCTGGCAAGCTTTAATAGCACAAACCAGGGAGTTTTGGGAAATCGAGACCAATTAAAATTGGTATCAGTACAATAACCAGTTTACCGTGAACGCCTACTACTTAATAATAATGATAATGATAACTCAGTTGAAATTAGGGGTGAAAATATACTGGACCTGCTATGCACTATGAAGCATGTGATACTGAACTGAACTGTAACACTGATGTGTACAGTACAATAAACCTCCCTAGATGAGTCTAAACATTGAAAAGAGGGTAACACTTCTAAATTAATCCACTGAGTCAAGTGTAATTGTGTAAACAAACATTGTACATAAGGAATGCAAGAACCTAATCCCCAATCAACTTCTGGGTGTTATGAATGTATTTCCTGTGTATAGAGGCAGATACCCTGGACCACTAAGCTCTTTGTATACAAACAGGCCCCACAGTGCTTAACAATAGAACTGACACAGCCTTGCATCTTAATACACCAAGGGACAAGGGGAAATATTGGGCTTATGATGACTTAAGTCAGTGTAACTGCCAGAACAGAGATTTCAAAAACATTTGCAAACAAATTGTATTGAGGATTTACGGAATTTAAAAAAATCTGATTTTAATCAAAAAAATCTGATTTTAATCAAAAAAATCCGATTTTTTTGATTTTTTTAAAAAAATAAAAAAAATCAACAACCCTGGATAATGATAATAATAATAATAAGAGTAGTAGTAGTAGTAATAGTAGTAGTAGTAGTCGTCGTCGTCGTCGTGGTAGTCGTCGTCATAATAATAATAATCATCATAATCAGCATAATCATCTTAATCATAATCATAATTCAAGGATGGGAATCTTTCATGTTATTGAAGAAAATGGCAATTGATATTATCATACCCCTACTAATTGTAACTGTTTAATAGCCAGTCTTTGAAATTTCACACAGCGAGAGGAGTCTAATACCATTACAATTGCTGGCTCATTTTATTATTTTTTACTTTAGTAAGTGGAATTTTTTTTTCAGTTTTGCTGATGATCATTTATTTTTACTTTTTTTACTTGGATGTTTTAATGACTTATTCAGCCATTCAAATTTTCTGGTATATTCTTTTATTTTATTTTATCTTATTTTATGAGACAAAAATATCAAGTAGAAAGTTATAGGTAAAAAGTTACAGTGGTATTTTAAACAGTTCACCTTGAAAGTAAAGATCAAGAGTGAGAAACCTTCATAACCATATCATCTTCAACATATTTTTAAGCTTTACTGAGAGAAATTTTAAATTTTTCTTGAGGGAAGCTAGTCTGATGGACAAGTAGTGGAGAAAGAACTTCTTGAAGCCTAGAGTCACTATTTTCATTAAAAGAGCGGAAACTACCCTGGAATAGCAATTGTAATGAGTTGGTGTACAGTAGCTACTAGAGTACAAACCAGGTGCAGGAAATGAGTCAAGAAACTTGCTCAATCTGCACAATCTTCATAAAATACCTTCATTCATTTTATCAAGATCACCAGTGTTACCACAAGCTTTGCTTATGTTTGAAAGAAATACAGTACTATATCCTGTCTTTATTTTCTCTGCTGTGTTCTCTCACATGAAATTAAGATAAAAGTATGATACAGGGTAGCTGATGTATGCTTATCACATCATGGTAGGTTAAAATAGGCAATGCTGCAGTATGTAAATAATAGGGTGTATATAGTAAAAAAAAATTCCAGCAAACTTGAAAAAACACGTGTTGTAATGTCGACATTTAAAATATGTAGAGGGAACAAATGATTATGACACAAATTAACACAGTGTTCATAAACAGTCCTGAGCAGGGTTGTTGCTAGGGTGGGTGGCACTGGGTGGTGCAGTCAGGGAATGTTCTTTAGCTCCCAGGACTAACTATTAGTAAGCCTGGCACCACCTGATACGAACTTCACTTCCAGCTGTTGTAAACGTGATGGTATCAACTGATTTTGGAGGAAGTTGGATAGGAAATCAACCTTTGTAACTTACTGTCCCAGTTTTGTTGATGTAGAGTATTACCCCAATATAGGACCAGTAAATCAAGAATACACCCCCTGCATACCCCACTCTTTCCAACAATTACATGTTTCACTAGGTACACTCTGGATGGACTCAACCCAAGCCCACCTTGGTCTAGCTACAACCCTGATCCAAACCCAATATCATTGTCCCTGTTCCTTTAACCTTAGTATTAAATATCACCAATAAATCAGAATGTTTAGAAATACTTGTAAACTATCATTGTAATGTCACAGAATTGCTTAGGGACATGTCTTCATGGTAAAGTACATCAATTAGTTGGTCTGATGAAAGACACCTTCTTGTCCCTAGAACACATTGACATGAAACTTGCCTGCAGGTATTGTGAATTGTATTACTTTGCAGGGTTCTGTCCTGTACATGCTATTAGATTAGATAACAAGTTTATGACCCTTAAAATGACTGGTTAAGACAGTTACCTAGGTAGTTTAGTTCATCCAGGGTCAACTCCCTGGTTCATTCCAGTCATTACCTTGGTATAAACTCAATAGGACAGACATGGCCTTAAGTCATGTCTTGTGTCTGTATACTGATCTTGACCTGGTGCATTTGATATGAGTGGTCTTTTACCATTCATGGGTATGGCTCTCCAGTGGTTGCTCCCTCATTGTAACCATGGTATAGCTCAGTACTTAACCAGGTTCATGTAAATTCACCATTCATGGTTATGTCACTGAAGGTACTGTTTGGCATGGAGTATGGACAAGAATATGTTCCTGCATGGTAATGGGTTTTGCACATTTATGGAAATGCTGTGCACACAGAAAGTAGACAGGTTTGAATGTGCTTCTCATTGTTGACGACAGTGTCAGTTCACCTTGTCAACTTTTTTGCCAATAAGCTGTGATGTCATTTGTTTGTAAGCATGGCTAAGTCTATTAGATTGGGCAGTTTGCCCCCCCCCCCCCCTTCAAAATCTCTTGGTCATGAGTAGAGAAAGTATCTTAATATTCTTACTTTCCATAAAGGATAAAATTTTTGATTATTACATCATATCAAAAATGACCAGAACAGATAAATTAGGTTTGCCTTAAGATTTATTGAATTAGAACAAAATTAAGTACCATTAGTGCAGAGAAAATTATGTATCAGATTATCAAAACTTATTGTTTGTCTCTATTGCTTGAGTTTAAAGTGAAAAGTTGTAATCCTACCAGTATAGTACTGTTTCGGGTTAGTACTTTGACAAGGTCATCATTGCATGCATCTACCATGTCACACAGGCCTTCATGTTTTGTGTAGTAATAGCATCTGTGCAGTTATGAATTTTGACCTGCAAGAGGCCATCCACTCAGGAAGGTTGGTTGATACAAATATTCATAGTATAGATTCAGCTATTTGTAGGATTAAACTTTCCTTGTATTGCATAAATTATCTTGTGGCAACTGTCTGTCAAGGTTGTAAGGTAGCCTCTGTAGTGGCTCACTTTTTCTTTTACTACAGGGAGCTACCCCCATACCCCACCCCCTCCCTCTGAGCCTAGCCTGCTAATGATAGTCAAAGATTCCTTACACAGAACCCCAAAGATATAGCTTACTACATGAGCTTTATTCAGACAGTTGTTGTCAGCAATTGGTGAACTTTGTTTTGTAGTGGTGCACTCTGTGGTTGTGCTGTACCAGAGGGTACCAGGGTGGTGTCAAATTACTGTGACCTTTCTGGCTGTAAGATTCGCTACTCTGAAGTAGAAGTGCTGGGTAACCCATCCAAGTGTTTGCTTTGTGACACAAACGAAAGCTTTTTGTCTCTAAGGCCTGCAAAAGTTTTTTCTGTGGCAACAAGCTGAACACAAAACATTGTCCAATCTGCAGGCTACCTTTTATATTGTTTTGTGTGCATTTACAGTAGCTAAGCTTTTCCTGTCCCCTTAACTCCAAAATGCAGTGGACATGTCCAGCAGCTATTACTGTATTTAGTTCTCCTTGAGGGTTTTATTATTTCTTGTGAGCTTTCACAAAGAGAGTAGGAAAATCCTGCTTATAATAGAGGAATTTGCAAGGCTTGCATGGAATTGAGTGGAGGTCCTACAGTGTCAAAAGGGAATCCTAGGTTTCCTGTGATTGCACCCTGCTGGAATGAAAATCTTAAGTATGTCTTGAATATAGAGTTGATATGATGGAATTTATGGAATGAAACTGGTGGCTGGTTACAAGAACTGTTAGTTTTAATAGGGATGACATGGATATCACCATGAGTCATTGAAGGGGTAGGAGCTGACACCATTTTGGTGGGAGGAAGGCAAGATTGATATAGGTGGAAGGTAAAGAACTTTGTGTGCCCTGACCCTGCTGTGCTGTCATCATCAGTTCCCAGCATAGTATATATTTACCAAGTAGGAAACTGAAAGTGATAGGTTAATGAACTGATCCTGTTGAGTCAGCATTAAATGAGGAACCCTTGGAGGTAAACTTGCAGTACTTGATACCCTGGTATTATGAGTCTTGCATGGCTATAACCAACATTTGACCAGTACTTTTTATAGCACATTTATAGTGCAGGTTTCTTCCATTGAATTTTTGTTTGGGGAGGGGTAGACTGACCAGAGTAGGAGTTAAAGAACTCAAGGTACACCCCCAATTTGTGAATTATTTATGTAAAATGTGGCTTACATGTAAAATGGTACTATCTGTGGCAATGCTTTAAACTTTAAAATACAATTAAAAAATAAAACAAAAAGTTAAAATGAGACAAATCAAACTCTTGCCTTAGGAAAATTTTAAATGGGGAGGGGGAGGGGAATGGATGGTCTTAAAATCATCTTGGGGAAAGTTGCACTTTTAATCTTTAAATAAACTGCTTGTGGAAAATGTCTGGTTAGTGTACCTACTATAACCAGTTTCAGATCATATTCCAAGAAACAGTGAAGAAAAGTGAACTTTGGTTGATCAGTAATGAAAGAATAAAATGCCTGACCAGTTTGATTCAGTACTGACCTTTAATCATAGGTCTGGTCACATGAGAATTACACAGTTGGATATTTGATACAAAAAGCCCTAAAAGTTCAGAAAAGCTCTGCAATTTCCATTAAAATCCATCAAATATTGACCATTTTAAAGGGTAATTCCTTTTTTTCTGTTGTATCATAAATGAAAATGATGAGCTAAATATGCAAATTTGAGATGTCCAAAGATGGACTTACCAAATATGGCTAATGGTATCCTTTCTTTTTCCAAAATTCATTTCAAGGACACTTGTAGCATTGATATTCCCTGAGGATGTAATTTTGGAAGTTCAACAATTGTTTTCTTGAAAAATATTAATATTATTCACCACATTGAAAACTATGTGAAGAGTAGTTAAGATATAATTTATATAGAGTTAACAAAAGAAATGCTAACCTGTGCAACACCCCACATAATTATTTTTGTGAAGGCTAGTTAGTTAGTTAGATGAGATTTATCGACACACCAACACGAATGTGTTATATAGTGTCAACAAGATTAAATACGTTTCAAGTCCTTCCCTTTAGTCACCTCTTACGACAGGCGGGAAATACTGTGGGCATATTCTACAGCCTACAGGCTTTTGTGAAGGCAGTGAGTAAGGCCAGAAACCATCAAACTTTGAAGAGGTGATATCTTGAGAATGGTATTAAAAAATATTGAAATAATTCCAGCAGAATCCCTCAATTTAATTGGGGGATATTATTCTTATACTGCAAACTTAAAACAGCTCTTTTTGGTGGCATGTCACCGAAACTTTAAAGGGCAAGTTTATGGTTCTGTTTTCATTCATAATTTAACTGTAAATTGCAGACAGTTGTGTTGAATTGTTGAAAATGGACTTGAGCCTGTATCTGTGAAATGCAGGGTGGGTAGACTCTATTATGTATCACTGCAGCTTGAATGTTAACAACAAACAGTGTGTAGGCATATTGCACATGTATCATCTGTAGGGACTACCTCTCCAACTATATGTAAAGAGGATTATTTATAGGAAGTGGGTAGTCAAGTCTTTGGTAGTAGGCCTAGTGTCCAAGGACAGTGATATTTGTTGGACATTGGAGGTATAACACCATTTACAAGAGCATATGTATACTCATAGCCGAGATTTATGTTTGTGAAACCATTTTGTGAGTGGGCTTTTGCACTGTATAGGCCTAGGTATTTGTTTGTGTAAGGTTGCCATACATGTGTTGCAAGGTGTACATGGAGCACATCAGTTAATAGCTTTCCCTGTAATTATCAAGAGAGGACACAGTCCTGTTGTTAAAAATCAGCAAAATAATACATTTGTTGACCAAATATTGAGGGTCTCAATATGTATTCTGCCCCCTCTCCTCTCCATTTCAGTGATCACTATCCTTGATAATTGTCTTAGATTCAATTTTGCCCAGATGAAATGATACTGTAGATTCCTCATCAGGCACAGTATTTCTTGAGGAAAATCTTCATAAAATAAATATTGATCCATATGAAAACATGCTATTGGCATGCAGCTTTCATGATTTTCTTATTTCATGAAAGTTAAGCCTATCACATTTGTTTACAGTAATACAGATTTGTTTTGAAGCTAGCAAGCTTCTTTTGGAACTGGTGATAAATCCTTGAAGAATTTAATCAGTTTCATCATTTTAGCAGTGTTTAAGGTGAAAAATAAAATTAAAGTTTGATCTCCAACCGTTGAAGTATTTTAATGTGGGACTTTGTGTAAAGTTTTTCAGGGTATACCTACATTTTAGGGGTATCTATTGTACTACTGGCTAATTTAAGCAGCTCGAAATGTGATGGAATTCCTGCAGGCGATTATTTTCATTGTGGGATAATCCAACTCAGATGCGGGGTTTGGGAATTGGCACTGTATAACCATGCATTTAAAGTATATCTTCTTTGATATTGTCATTGTGCATTTCTTTACCTTTTCATTCATTCTTCATTTACTCTACAGATCCAGAGAAACACAGGTTAAAGCAGGCCTATGTAGTTGCAGTTGAGCAGCAGACAAAGGACAAGTTGAATGAAATAGCTGCTCGAAACAATGTAGAATCTATTGACTTCACAGCATTACAGAGTGCAAACCAGAAACACATTCCTGAAATAAATGGTCATATTGAAAAAGAACAAGTTGAAACAGAACAGGGAGAACCTGCTAAACTTGCTTCAAGCCCTCAAAGTGAAGCTACTGTAGAAATTGGTCATAACAGTGAGATAAATGGTTCCTTAGGTGAACCTTTGATTGAACCTTCACAGATAAATAGAGACAGCACAGTGATAGACAAAGAGCGTTGGAACCAACTGTTCCAGGAAGATACATACAAAGACAATGCTTCATCTCCAGATCCAATTGTTATAGCGGATCTTTATGCCAGCCTTCGGATAACTGATCCAGAGGCACTCTCAGTTCATTCTAATTTATCCAATGAAGATACCTCAGAGCTTGTGAGGGAACCATCAATAAAACAAAATGTGAAGACTGTAACTACACTACCTCTGGATTTCAGTAATCTCTTGGAAAAAAGCCCTCCAACTGATCCTTCTCCACAACATTCAGAATCAATGACTTCAAACAATGGCAATATGGCGGCTGCTCCGCCTGAGAAAAAGTCTTCTCGGAAACCTCCAAGGGAAGTTGCAGTTGACTGTCCACCTAACTTTGTAGCAGCAAGTGGTATGAAAAACCCACCGGCCCCATATCATGGAGTCAATGGACAGGCAACAATGACAAATGGACCTACCATGGTAAATGGGATTGATTCTATACCCAATAATCATACCAATGGTGACGCCAAAAAAGTGAGCAGACCAAAGGAAGACAACACTTTCAAAGTGAACAACCTTGATAAGGTAGGTGTTGTCCAGTGACACAGGAAATAAAATGTAGCCAGTGCCAAAAGTTGTGCAATATGTTTTACCTAATATGTCAGGTACATTCTTATCAACTTTGTGAAGGAAGTTACCCACCAAGTAAATCTGCAATGTCCTTGCATGGCATGCTTGTTTATTGACAAGCTTTTCATCATTTCAATCAAACTTGGCAGTTTCCACATTTCTCACATTTATGTAGATTTGTTCCCACCAAGTATGGTATCTTTAGTGTAATCTGTTTGTTCTGGCAATGAGATATGAGGTTGTATTTTGTAACATGCTGCAGAACACACATACTGATTGTATCATGGACCGACCATGTTCTGTTTTTGCCAAACTGTTACCCATATGAGAACTGTTCCATAATATTTCTCACAGTTGAGAAACGGATTTATGTCCCAAATGCAAATATAGCACATGGTCCACTGAATTTGCTCTCAGTAGTGTTGCTCATAAACAGAGTTGTAAAAAGTGTTTGCTGACCACATCAGCTTGATTTTCTTCACAGGTAGGCATATAAAATGTTATGATCTGTTGTAGTTGTGTTTAGTTGCACCAAAGGAAGCAACTATTCTCTGTGAGTAAGAAGGTTCAGTCTAGTGTATGAAAAACCCTTTAGAACCCCTTTGCTTATCACAAATGAAACAAGATAAAACTCAAAGAGCTACAGAAAATAGGCATTTGAATTCTTTAAAAGTTGCTCAAAGGTTTTCAAAACCACAATCTGCATAGAAAGTTTAATCTCTCTGTGGTCTATTCTCTTGTAATTTTATGTCTGTGCAGCAGTTACCTGCTGATTCAAAGACTGCTACAGTAGCTGCCAGCAGTAGTTACACCTGTATTGTATTTTGGTTTTACTGGGGTGAATACAGAAGTTCAGACCTGTGTCAGAAGCCACACAGGGCACCACCTTCTTTACTGTGTGTGAAGCATGTTTGCACAATGCAGTGCTTCATCTGTGGAATTACTTATATGGGTGAAGCTTTGTAGTATATTTCTATTGGACTGTGTAGTTATGTCTACTGGACTGTGAAAGATTTGGTTTTAAATTGGCAGGATTTAGTGTTGAAAAAGAGTCACAACAATTCCAAAGGCTTGTCAGGGTCACAGTTAGAAAGGTGCAGATATTTGTTAAATTTTCTGCATATATGGAGAAGCATTTTATCCACTTAATTGCTGTTGTAATGTTTTATTGGTAACAAATTAAAATTCTAGCCTAGGCAGGGTGTTTGGTTCCAGGCGTGACTTTTGATCACCCTTTTTGCTACACAGTATGTCAAACATTGATTTGGGAAACATGGTTGTTAGCAGTGGTACTGTACCTTTGACTTAGTCCCTGACTCATTCTTTGTGCATGCACACTCTATTTGCTTATGTTTATCAACATACTATATAAATGAGTTGTATGCAAAAAAAAGTAAAGCATAATTCCACAGAGTAGTTGTAGTAGAAATGAGCCATACTTTGTGTAAGTACTATACACAGGTTGTGTTGTTTGTCAACTCCTAAAGCACCAGGTTTGGGGGATTTGCTTCATCTGTCCTTAGTTATTTCACCTCCAGAGTGTAAAAGTCCTCACCAAAACTATTGATTTTATCACTAGAAACTGTTGCAGTTGCAAAACATGTGTTACCACGAATTTCATTAATAGTGCCTGTAGCATTTACAGTTAGTTTGCATCAGTCCTGTCATTATCATATCGAAGCATTTGTATTATTCAGTAGCTGTCCTGCTACTGCCGTAGATTTACCATTTGCAACATTGTACTTTGGTTAATACAAATCGTTTTTGTGGAAGGATTTATTGGTTGCTGTTTCTTGATGCTGCTGTGGACATTCTTTATCAAATTTACTTAATAAATATAGCCATTCCATATTTGTTCTAGCCATGTATCTTGTTCCTACCTTTCTTTTTCCAGAATTCTAGTCACAGTAACATACCTGATACAACATTATTACAGCCAGTTAGCAATAAACCTTTGTTTGAGCAAAAACCTATCTCAGCTCAAGATTACACAAACAACAACAAACCTGTTGGTGAGTTTTTCTTTATAGCAGCCTACAGTATGAGAAATTACTTACACAAAGATGGTGTAAATTAGTAAATAACCATTTAATTTCTCAACCACAACTAGAGACTGGTGGTCAAGGGTTTGTGAAGAAAAATATCAACTGAAGTAAGGGAAATGTAGATGGTGAATTTGCAATCTTTCCAAGCAGTACCCATCTTTGAAGGGATTTATGAGATAGTGTAAATAGATTATTAAAACATTGACATCATGGGTCAAGTTTGGGGTCATTATTGACAGCTACCAAGAAAACAAGCTGTGGGGAAATACTATTGTCATGTATGCCTAGGGGCAAATGAATTCACAGTTGTGGTGATTAAAGTAGAGAAAAGCTTTTACTAGTTCAGCTGGGTCACAAAAACTAATCACAATTGGTCCTCTGTTTTTTTAATCATGAACAGTGTTGTTTCTCTTTTCGGTAGACATTCAAGAACTATTTTCGTGTTTGAATGAAATTCAGAGTAAACTTGATGACAATAAAGGTCGAGAAGATGTCCAGTTCCTGAAGCAACTCTTCCACAACTCAGACTTCCAACAAGCACTCAGTCTTCACAATCAGGTTGCACAAGTCCACCAAAGGGATCCTCTCCCTCTTCCAGAAGCAACAAATGCAGAATTGTTAGCAGCTGAGGTGATTTTATTTCCATCTATGTTTCATTTAGGATTAAATAAATGTACAGAAAACATGAATTCACCTTGGAGGTTCATTGGTGTAGGTACCTTGGTATGTGTGAGGTCAATCTTTTTACCTTGAGTCATTCAAAATGGAATCATGGGCTCATCTCAGACAGGGTGTCTGAATGTCCCTACTGGTGCAAACGTTAATCATTTTGGTGGGTTTCAAAGGTCATTTGAGGTCAACAGAAGGTGATATCTGAAATAGTGAAATGTTCTGTGTTACGCCCATATTTTATTTGAAGAATTTTACACTTGTTGTGTACATTATCCATACTTGGAGTTCAAGGGTCATGTAAGACAAACAGGTGAAGGTTTGCAAACCAGGATGTTTTACACTGAGTTGTCAATGTTATCTCAATCCTGATACATGGTTGCATGTAATTGAGGGATGAAACCCGATTGGTTTGTATGTGTATTTATTACATGTTTATGAGTAGGCAAGGTTTTAACACAGATGGAAGCTGATTTACATTGAAAAATTAATATGAACAATGAAGTAAATGACATGTCATCATTAAATTGTTGAAGCAATCTATTTGCTCCTATGGACCTCACCTATTAGATAAGTGGACTGCCCTATTTAACATGTTATAACATGAAGAGCCAAAGAAACAAGGGGGACTAGTACCGTAGCAAACATTCTGAAAGGTAAGATATTAGGGAGGGCGCTATCCAAGTGGACGTTGCTTGTGTAATGCAGTGGTAAATGGTACCAACCATTTGTGTGATAGTAAATATAAAGTAGGGCTTATAGATTCACAACAGAAAGTTTAACTTTTCTTGATTATGAAAATCATGCCCACATGCAATTAACTCTCGCTGAAAATGAATAAGTTTATATCCAGTTACAGTATACATATGCTACTCATTCACATTGCTACTGTTACAATCACACACTGTTCAAGAGTACCTCCTTATCTCTGTGTGATGCTCCAATGATTATTCATTTAATACCTGTATAACCAGCCACAAATATTAAGATACACTCTGTGCTGCATAATTTACATAGCAGCATCTTAGGCCGTTAATAGATGTAGTTTTAGTTTTTGATTAGACATGGTGGTTGGTTAAATTAAGTAGCTCCTCGTAAGGATAAAAGCTGCAGCTAATAGCACTTTTGTGGTTCCAGCTTGCCAGACAAGGCTGAGCTAGTTTTACTGACTCCAGGTGAATTTTAATCTGTCAAGACTAGCTTTAACCTTTTATAGCATGGCATACATGTTATTTGGGCTTTGGAAAGGATTTCAAATGATGGTTTCATAACAGTGGTTTATGGGTGGTTTCTGCGGATGTGGTCCTCCCCTTTGAGGGAAACATTTCAACCTTGATCTGTTTAATATAAAATGGACAAAATTGAATGAGTGACCCCTGAAAAAAATTAGTTTGCTGGGTATACTACCTTCTACTGTATGTTTTCTTTGGGGGGGGGGGGGGAAATGAGGTGGGGAAGGGAGGTGGGGGGGGGGTACTATCCAATTGACAGTTGGATGGAATCCTGTCTAAAGCCCAGCATGTCATATCTCAGTAATGTTTGACCTATAAGGTTGTGAAACCTATGCTTGATGCTGTGCAGTAGGTCTACACTTTAAAAAACTTCTGGTGAAATGAAGATTTCTTGTGATTTTTGCTGTATCCCAGGCAATTGCTGAGTGGATATTGCACATTGCTCATGGCAAAAGATGAAGTGACTATTTGGCAACATTTTGAAGTTTTCTTAAGTTCTGTGATTATAGTTATGCTAATTAGCAAATACAATGATTACATAGCTGTTTGCATTCAACTTTCCACCCAGAACACATAGGTCTATCATAATTATGGAGCAATATAGGCAATGGTGTACATATGTTTGTAATACTCATATCCTTTTTGGTGAAGTTTAATATCGCAATCGGCATTGAACTGTTGGTTTACCCTCGTGTTGGATGTCAACAATAGTCAGACATTGTATAGAAGCACTACCACTAGAAGTGTTTGTAGTACAATTTGGTGTCTATGGCAGATATAATAGTAGAAGCTATCTTACTGGCTGCTAGACACACCCATATTGAATGTCATTAATTTGATATGTTATAGGTAGGGGTAGTATATTAGTGACAGAACAGTGCAAACAGATGTAACTATTTTAACATAAAATAAAAGAGTTCTGCACAGCTAATAGAGTACAAACTGGTTGTGTTATAGGTTACTACATAGTGGGAAATGTTGGCAACTTGTGTGAGGTTCAAGTACAAATTACATACGGTTACCGTTCAGTACTGTGATTAGGAGGTGTTTGTAATGTGATGTCTATAGGGTTAAAGGCAATAGGCAGTCACCCCAATCAGAGTTAGTATGCCCTGTCACTCTAGTTCATGAATGACCTATTTTGATCATGTGACAATGTTTTTGTTAGTGAATTGTGAAATTCAAGGGGAGTTTCTCATTGCTTTACCTATTGTTTGTAATAGTTAGATTCAAAATGTCTTCAGAGGTGCTTGTAATGCAATAAGAGGAGATTTGCAAGAATTTGCTGATTTTTCAAAGCAAATTTTGGGGTGACTGCCTACTGCCTTTAAGCTGACATTGATGTGATTTATTAAAACAGTTGTTATTATATTGAGAAATAAATGTTCCATGATTGTCATAACCATTAATGTTAAGCCATAAACAATGAGAGAAACTCAGGTGACTGCTGGGAAGAATTTACAAGTACCTTAGTCTGTAACATCACCTTGTCTTGTTTCAAGGTGGTACAGGGGTTGACTGTAGTTTGCTAACTAACATCCATGACAGGTGCTGACATTAATAATCTACCATAAAATCACATTGCTCTAAGTTTTTACTTCATTGTACTGAGACATGCAGCTCTATCTCTGCAGATAAGGCTGACTGAAAAATGTATGTTGTTATGGTAATAACTTTACTCTCTCACTATGAGCAGTATATGCTTTTTGTAGATACCAGCAATTCTTAGCTGGTGACTAAATTTGTTGTTGGTCAGATCTAATTATCTGGAAGGGAGAGAGTTCAGGTTGAAGTGGAAAGTTAACACAGAATGTAGAATTTGAGTCAATAAGGGACCAGTTGATAATCATGTGATTTATGCCTTTTATGCATGGTTCCAGTCATAATACCGTAGAAGTGGTGGCAATAGTTTGTGATGTCACCAGACCTCTGTGCATCATTTGCACTCTCGGGCAAGGTTAATATTCCAGTGTGTGGATTCCTCCTCCCCCCCCCCCACCATTCCTAGTCCCTCAGCATATCCTCTAGTACTGTAAGACAGTACTGTTATGATCATGTTACGGCCTTGAACGTTACATAGGGTGTCTACCAGGTTTGCTTCTGAAGTATGATATCAGTACAAGCATAGTCATAGTGATAGGGAAATTACTTTCAAAATCACATCGATGAAAGGAAAACTTACTGTTCCATGTTTGATTTGTTGTTTTGAAATACATTAGCATGACATCCCATCATCACATAGCTGCTCAGTTTATACTACTAGGATCTGAGTTAGTTATATTAAAAGAGTCATATATCTTCATCTTGTAGATTGCATTATCTACCAGGGATGTGAGGAGTAAAGAAACAGATGCATTGAGGAGGATATTTGCAGACCCACACACCAAGGTAAGGACAGAGGCATTAAAATGAGTACAGTTACCCCTATCAGTAATCCCTCTATCAATGAAGTAGTACCTGCTAATACAAAAAAAGGATGGATCCATTTTGTGGCTGGACTTTGGGATGTTAGTTTACATGAGCCCTCAAGCTTTATAGAAGTAATGGTATTGGTCCATCTACTTATCTTCATATTATATTCATTCCTGTGCTTAATGTAAAATGTTGTTTAATTATAGATGTGATATCACTCATGATTACCATCTTTTGTTTTTCTTTGTATTTCCTGTAGCTACTACAGGTATGTCCCAATATGTGGCCTTGGTCACAAGATAAGCCCTTGGTAACAAAATTCTGAGTAAGAAAAGTGTCATTTTCCAAGGTCTTGGAAACATTGTTATTTCAAGAGGAAACAAAAATATGCACTCCATACAATATTGTTGGATGCAACTCAACTTGACCATTGCATCGCGATAGTTGTGAAAGTGTGCATGGGTCTACAACTGTGTTAAGTTTTAAGACCAGTTTGAGCAAGTTTTAAGTTGCAACGCCTTCATTGGGGAAAAAGCAAACATTTGTTTTTCCCCTCTGTAGTCTGCAACAGTGGTAAGGTTTAAGCAGTTTGACCAATCAGGTAGCAGCAGTTGTGCAAGAAGGCGAAAACAGGTTTGTCAAATACTGTATAGCAACCCTGTCAGAACAGTCTAACCAGTCATACAGTGGCCATTGTCAGTCAGGCAAATGAAAGTTGCATCAGCTATATGAAACTAGGTCATGACAGTGTGGAGTTGTTTAGGTCACACAAAGTTATATAGTGTGGGGCTAGCTTATATCACAAGTTATTGCACAGTCAGCTATTCAAATAAAGTGAAAAAGTTTGAAAATTTTATAACATAGAAACTGAATTACCCATAAAGATGGGATTCAGACCAGTGATATTTATTCTCCAACCTCTGCTACAGACATTTTTGTAATGTAAACTTTTATACATTATTTAATTTATCCCTCAGTTTTGTTATCATTAACATTGTGGAGGAATGTGAATTATTGCTATGTTTAAGTAGTAAACCAATTTTATGCTGTACTTGTACTAACTTATTCCAGTTTTCATCCAATGCATTGTCCACCAACAAGATACAGTGATAAAACTGTTGATCTATGTCTATCTCCCCAGGCACTGTTAAGAGCTCATGACCAAATCTCCACTAGGGATCCAGTCCAACAGTTATCACATTCCGAAGTAAGAAACGAGGAACCAGAACAGCCAGCAGCCAAGCCAATTGGTCAACCTACTGATGGACCTGACAGAATTATTAGAATTGAAAAGTCTAATAACCCTCTGGTAAGACACTGTACTTAAATCCACAGCACTTGTCAAAGTCAGGTTTCAGGATTAAAGCATTGTAATGATTTCAACTTTTAATCATAATTCCAAGTGCCCCTTCTAAGGGTTAAAAAACTTTCTTGTATTCTGTGGCATAGCTTTTGATGTACTAATTTTTCCACCACCCTAGTGATAACTGGAGGGTTCTGTCACAGAAGTGATACTTTGATGTAAGTTTCAAGTTTGTGAGCCAAGTTTGTAGATACTCCAGTAGCCAACCTAAGATTCTTTAAAGGGAAATGTTGCATTTAAAATTCACCAACATCGCATGTACAGAAAATACCTCAAATCATTACTAAACTGTTCAGTCTCACTAATAAACTCTAGCAATAACTTTATCTTCTCAAAATATTATGCATTACTGGAGTAATGGATGTTGCATTATTTGAATTTTTGAAAGTTTGGGTGAACAAATTACGTTTTTGCAACAAATAACGAAATTTCTTCCTGTGAAAGCCTTATTTCTTAAAAAGAAAGCTACCATACTGTCTTATTTTGAATTGTCTATCATTCTTTATCTATAAATATTGGTTTAAAAAGTATGAATATTTTCTGTAAACAAACGCAATATTTCCCTTTAAATGAAGAAAACAGAGCCATTAATTTAATTTTGATTGTTTTCCAGGGTGCCACCATTGTCAATGATAATGAGGAGGTACTAGTTGGAAGAATTATCAAAGGTGGTATGGCGGAGAGGACAGGGCTGCTACATGAGGGTGATAGGATCTTGGAAATAAATGGCATGGATGTAACAGGGAAAAGTATTGATGAAATATCTGACATGCTAGTAAGTATTGTATAGAAAATACCTGACATTCTAAAAGTATTCTGTAGGAAAAATGACATTGGTAAATATTCTGCTCAGGATGACTGACCTATTTGAGGAGATCTTGTACTGTGGACTCTGTTTTTCATTATCACCTGTCTGTATAAATGACAATCCTCGATTGGTCAACGTGATAGTGACATCATTGATGATGATTCATTGAGGTGTAACTGTTTACTGGGAATTTTTCTGTTGTAAGGTTCGATGGTCCTAGCAGGAAGTTTAGTTGTTGATGTCTGCTTAGTATATCTGTCAGCCACTGTGATCAATGAACTACTTCACTGGCTTTCTCTTAGTACATGCATCGTGGACTTTCTGTTGATTATATTTTAGCAATGGCAGAATCCTCATTATAGGGTTCATAATGGACATAAAGAGAATGGTGCATTACAGTGCCTACATTATTAGTATCCACCATCTGTTGGCCTTTACATATTGCAGGGCTCTATTGTATAGACTTAGGGCAATATCTGGAAATTTAAGTGGTCAATAACAAGTTTTGGGGCAGTGAGAGGGTATGAGAACAGGACAAATGCAGGGAGAGGGGTGTTTTGGGGTTAATGATGCAGGGGGGGGCAGCATTTAGAAAGGTTTTGGACCCTTGGTCTAGAGTGATGAACAGTGGGTCAGACTGTGAGTAAAGGTGAGGTACTTTGGATTGATGTTAAATTTTGTTTTTTGTGGTTCACTGATCCTTACTCATTTTGGACTGATCTATTCAGCATTTTCATCGTTATTTGTAGGCTTGTACAGAGGACTTCATTTCAGAATCATGAATTTGGTCAAAAATTACATTAGGTAGTGCATCTGTGGTGGCAGTTTTACTACCTATTGTGTCTTGAATGATTGAGTCAAAGTGCCCTTTAAAACAGAAAACATTTTAAAAGTTGCATAACACAAGTGGTGATTTAGTTTGTCTCTGAAGTGGTGAAATCAAACCTTTTTCATTTTCTGACAGCATGGAATTATATTGATATACTGTATTTCACATGACCTTACTACAGTTGTGCAAGATATCATGGAGCATTTGTTATGTGTATTTAACCCATGTGCTTTTCATTGAATTGAGACACAACCCAACTCATTGCAAATTGGTGCAATTTTAATGGAGCAGTAGGACTGAAGGACTCACGGTGTGTGTTTAGATTTGCTGTTTAGGAGACAGAAGACTTTTACAACTGTGTGTCATTGCTATGCAAACCTATTTGTAATATTTATCAGTCTGATGGAATATAATTTTCAGTCAGGCTTGAGACTGGTGGTACTGGAATCCATACAGTGTATGGAATTACTTAAGTCTTTCTTCATCCAAGCAGTGAATATTACCAGTCACTTTCTGTTATCATTCAAGGTTGATGTGGATGGTACTATAACATTCCGTGTCATTCCTGCTAGGGAGGTTGAGCCACCTCAGCAGTCTCAAGGTGCCAGAAACATGGTGAGTTATCCCTTAATATTTTGCTTGAAGGTGTGTGGGGGGAGGTGGGTGGATTAGGTGGGGTCAGTGTAAGGGACTAATGCTTAAGTAACCTCCTTAGGTCAAGTAGAGCCTGTTGTCTTGCTTAGATTGTTTCTTCTCATGAAGTCTTATTTTCTGTCCCTGTCTCCATCATCTTCAGTAGGTACCAGAACTAATCTGGCAGCATTGAGCAAGTACTGTTAACAACTCTGTATAGTGAGTTGTTGGAAGTATCTGTGCATCACTGTCTTCAGTGCTAGTGAAGAAGCATATGTCAGATCAGCAGAGCTTGTATCAACTTTGTGTCTAAATAAAAAAAAACATAATACTAGGGGAGGGGCAAGGTTTCTAATTTACGAATTTGGGGACAGGATCAGAAATGTGTCAACAGTAGTGTTGCTTCTTCAGACTCAATCCAACCCTTTATGAGCCCTTATCAATGAGTGACACTTAAAGTGTTCATTTAGTCCCGTTTCTAACCAAGATTCCCATTTTCTCATCAGATTCATGTTAAGGCACTTTTCAAATACGATCCAGAAGATGATGCTTATATTCCTTGTCGAGAGCTTGGATTATCTTTTGAAAAAGGAGACATCCTTCACATCATTAACCAAGAAGATGCAAACTGGTGGCAGGCCTACCGAGATGGAGAAGATGAGCAGGCCCTAGCAGGACTCATTCCTAGTAAAAGCTTTCAAAGAAAGTAAGTCAGTGTATGACAGGTTGCTAAATCTGTGTGTTCTGTATCATGATATGCATAATATGTTGCAATCTAACTTTATGTGGAGTTTGTTGGAAAATTTAACTAGAAGTTACTTCGTTTTATTTCAGTCGGGAACAAATGAAGAAAAAACTGCCAGATGATGAGGAGCCTAAGAAAGGCTGTCGTTGTAGTAAAAAGAAGAAAAGGAAGAAGAAAGGTCTCTATGATGCAGATTCTGAAGGTATGTGCTTTCCATAGATGTGAAGTTTATTGTACAGGCAGTGTAGCCCATAGCTGGGAAAAGTATGGGGTTGGAAGCCTACCCTTTGTCCAGTCAGTTTCAGCTTTTTAGTGTGTTACCTTTCTGGATTCTCCTTGCATGCATAACTGCCATTTCCATTAAACAGCTTCACTGTTGAATACACTGGGTAAAACTGGAATTTTGGTGCACACTATTTACTGCCTTTGTTTGGTAAACTGTGTGGGTTTACAAAACAGGAGTGGGTATATGTTTTTCGTAACATTTTCCTGTTGCAGTTCAGACGTGAAACTTCCTTAGCTTATTGACAGTTACTTTTTGTAAAAAAATCTCTATCTCTTGGAACTAAATGTTTTGTTGAATTTTGTAACAAAAAAAAATGTATGCCACTATATGCCACTTGTGCAACTTGGTTATTCAGGGTTCGTACAGGTCCTTAAAAACCTGAAAAGTCCTTAAATTTTGATGCTTCAAAATTCAGGACTGAAAAGTACTTAAATTTCACCAAAAATGGTCTGTGGTCCTGAAAAGTTATGAATTTTCTTGTGTTTTTAACAAAAATATATCTGTTGAAGCAGTTTTGATGTAGGGCCGCCTATTTTTTGCGATCGCAAAAATGGAATTGAACTTTATGCACGAAACTTTACAGAATTTAGCAAAAATTATCAATCTCTTGATACATATAAATTTATGACAGAAAATGGAGTATTGTTGCCCTAGACCATGTTAAATGAATGTTTGCATTTATCAAAGACATATTCAGAT
This sequence comes from Holothuria leucospilota, assembly GCA_029531755.1. Classification (NCBI taxonomy): domain Eukaryota; kingdom Metazoa; phylum Echinodermata; class Holothuroidea; order Aspidochirotida; family Holothuriidae; genus Holothuria; species Holothuria leucospilota. The sequence continues at coordinate 71,092,276 of CM055963.1, read as the reverse complement.
GTTTCTCCTTCCGAAATGGTGGCAATTTCACCTTCAAATCATCAAAATCTTTTAAAATTACGATCAGAAAAAAGTAAGAACTTTACGGAAATCGGGAAAATTTTGTCGGTATAGGCTCCAATTTTGCCTATACTGTAGTGTGTTAGGCTAGGTCGCTCGTGTGTGCGGAAATATCCGCTGGGTACATGATCGTAACCAGGTATGTTAAGCACTTCTTTGCAACATAATTTCCACTGGGTAAGATGACTTTGACCAAGAAAGGTACTTTTCTGCCCAAAATGTAAAATTCATCAATTTTATTTCTTGTAGATCCTGGTGTGAGCTACTGTATTGTGATAACATCACTCTATCTGGATCTATCTGTTCACAATTGTGTAGAATGCCACTCCTCCCACATGCTTTCATGGATCTGTTTGAAACTTGGGCACAATGTTCCTTAGGTGGTGGACCATTTAGGGTGATCAGTAATCTATGGTCCAAGGTCCCATGTGGGCCCTATGGCTCATTTTATGAAATTCTTTAAAATGCTCCTCCTCCAACAGATTCTCCTGTGCAATGTTGATGGTTTGTCATAATGTTACTCTGTTAGAGGTACCTCTGGGGTGTTTAGGAATTTTGGGTTCAAGACCCAAGATGGGCCCTAAGGTCCATTTTGTGAAATACTGCAAAGTGATTAACTTTTTTTGCATTTAATGTTTAAACAGAGTTGACAGCCTGTCTTAATGATGGTTGGTTAGTGATCTGTTTATGGTAGTCTTTAATTTTGGTCCAAGGTCCTATGTGGGCCCCAGTGGCCTAGTTTATGAAATTCTGCAAAATGCTTTCCCGCCTACAAATTGTCTCGAAGTATGTTGATAATATGTCATAATGGTGCTCTGTTACTGATTCTTGTAGGGTACATACAGAAATTTTGGGTCCAAGGCCCAAGATGTACCCAAGGGTCCATTTTGTGAAAGATTGCAAAATGATCATCCGCTCCTCCAGTTACAGTAGTGTTAGAGCTGACATCCTGTCATAATGATGCTTGGTTAGTGATCTGTTCATGTTTTTTTTTTTTTGGGGGGGGGGGGGGTCTGAGTTCTCATATGGGCCTTACGGACCTTTTTATAAAATTATGCAAATTGCTTATGCAGATTCTCTTGTACAATGTTGATAGTTTGACATAATTATATTTGGATAGTACTGTAGTACCTTCAGGGTATTCAGGAAAAAGGGTCCAGGGCGAAATGAACCAAGCACCCATTCATTTAGAAGTCAGGTGCTTATGCTTGAAATGGTATTTTCCGAAGTTTTAAAAGTTGAAAAGGGAATTTTGTTATTTATGAAGCTTAAAATCAGTAGCCCTATTGATGAGCTATAAAAAACAAATGTTCCGTACTGTTCATAAATTTGCAAGATAGACTCAAATGATATAAGAGATGGTTATCCCTATTTAGTACTATACTTTTAAATTCTTTCTGGTCAACATTAGTTTGAGAAGTCCTTAAAAAGTTCAATAAAAAGTCCTGAAAAGTCATGAAAAAGTCATGAAAAAATAATGTAAGAAAAGAGTGGGAACCCTGTTATTCTCATGCTGATAGCACACTGAAAATCATGCAGTTTAATGTGCTGTGATATATGCTCAGAAGGAGGCCTGGAATTGTGCATTAAAATTCTGTGAGTTGTCACAAGTATTTGGAGGCAGTGGGGTTAGGAAGTGGAGTACAAGTGACAAGTTTGACTTTAGAATTACTCTTTCCCTGTGAATCATTTGCTTTTACTATTTTCAACCTATTTGGCATGCTCTGCGTGTCTGAAGAAACATGGGGATTATTTTTCTTCTATCATTTTGTGATATTCATAATGCAAGTGGCTGGTCCACAGGCTGTATTCTGGATGATGGTACACCTGAGATATGTCGAAATAGTCAGGGACACAAAACCCTCCTTTACACCTTCAACATTAAGCAACAACGAATAGACATTTACCTTTTATATGTTTGCTCTTTTTGTAGAAAACGAAGCAGATGAACTTATATTATACGAAGAAGTTGGAATTTATTATGCTAACCCCCAGGCCAAGAGGCCTATAGTCCTTGTAGGACCACCAAGTGTTGGAATTAATGAATTGAAGAGAAAACTATTGGAAGATGATACTAAGTACAAAGCAGCAGTACCACGTAAGTATGGATAGCATGGATTGGGAATCACTGCATGGGAAGGCAACATTTCATATTAACAAAACCAATTTCTCCACTTTGCAAGTTGTTGAAACAAAGGTACACAATTATGAAGGTCATAGTAAATATTCACTGCCAGACTGACTTTAAGAGTCAGACTTCGTATTTCTGTCTACTAATGGGTTTGACATGGAATGCAATTGCCAAAGACCTGCATCAGACCTTGTTTGCATTAGAATCTGACTTTTCAGTTAACATCCAGTTCTCATGTTGGCTTTAGCAAGAGGGCCATAATATTTTCAGATGTCCATCTGATGTTGTTTCTTGATGGGATATCAATCCACCTCCAAATACTACCCAACCAGTTGAACCAAAACCCATTCCAGTCTGATGACATAATTTTTACTAGGATATATGAAAAGGAATGGTTAAGTCATGATGGAAAGTGAGCCTACAAGAAAACCATTAGTGCAGTTTAATGTAGTGAAGCACACCTATCTTGTTTTACAGGCTGCCCACATCTCACATTTGCGTGAGGAAGGGGTGGGGATGGAGATCTGTAACCCCTGACAGTCCTATACTGTTTTCCTTCAGTAGCGAAAGTTAGGATGAGAAGGATATATGTACATAATGATGTTAACGATGGTTTTATTCTTTCCAGATACGAGCCGGTCTCGGAAGAATCATGAAATAGATGGAATGGATTACCACTTCACAACCAAACATCAGTTTGAACAGGACATAGCAGCTGGCAAGTTTGTAGAATATGGAGAGTTTGGTAAAAACCTCTACGGAATCAGCTTGGAGTCCATCTCATCAGTAGTGGCTGAGGGCCGTATCTGTGTCCTAAACCTACACCCTCAGGTAATAATGCTCAATGGTAAAATGATTCTTCTTCTTCTTTCAAGTGCAGCACAAACGCCAGACAAGGCTATTCCATATCTGTTACATACATCCAATATACTCCGGCTACAGATATATGACAAACAGTAACAGATTTCTTTGTCAATATTTATACCTCTGCCAACTATGACAGGAGATCATCCCTTTGACACATGTACGTGAATCTATTAAAGAAAAGAGTTGGTCTGGACAATACTTCTCAGTGTCATTAGAGGTTGAATACTGACTTAAATTGCTCTTTTATAAAAGTAGCTGAGTGCTTATGATGGTGTGTTCACTTTTCAACTGAATTCATTTGAAGTTAAGGGTATACCATTACTATTTCTCCATTCTGTGTGTGATGCTTGAATATGTTTTGGGGGTCATGACACTGGCAACAGGCTTAGTGATAAGATGGCCAATGCTGTTTATACATCCATTTTTGGTTATGATTCTTGGTGAGCCATACAATAAAGGACATAAATGAAAAAAACTGGTTTGTAATAACTTTATAATAAAAAAAGTTCATAATATTTACACTTTATAGAGGGCATGTTTTTGTGCAATGATTGTTCAGTTGCTGTTATAATAGTGTACATGCAAGTCACTATAATGCAAGTTGGATTTCCTATATTTATTATGAAAATGAAAAATTTAAAAGTGTACAAAAGTCCGTGTCAGCAAAATGACATATCTTATTAAGCACAGGACTATTTGTAGCTATGGTTGAAATGTGTGGAAAACGTTTGCTCGTTAAGGCCAATACTGTACAAAAGTGGAGTTTGTGGTGTTGAAGAACTTATTATTGCACTAATATTGTGTCATAGGTGATCATGATCTATTGCAATGAATCACTCTTTTGGCATTCTGTTTCCACTTCACCACTCATTATCTCCTATTTACACATGTAATCCTCACTTAACCACAGTAAGTGCTTGGCAGTTGAAAACAACGTAGTGGAGGGCACCTAACGTAGTCTCTTCTAACTTGTCTGTCCTAGAGACTTAAAACCATTAGTTTTCCTAGTTTTCTTCCTTTCTGAGAGAGGTTAAGATTTGTCCTTTTGGATCAAAGTCCTTGGACTGCCATCCTCTATTGGAGGACCCCCTCCAACACTGTGCTGTGAAACGTGCCAGGGACTTACTACGGATAAGTGGGGATAAGATGTAAATAGGAGGTTAGTGTGGGGTTCCCTGGATTCCTGAACCAGGTAGTTTTGGAGATTTAATCAAATTAATCTATGCCTTTCTACCTCCTGTCATTGAAAGTATTTTCTGGTGGTAGTCATTAACCCTTTCATAGGTAACACTGGTGTGTAGAGAAATACATGTATGCAGTAGAGTCAGGAGGTTTATTTCTAGGTTATCTGCAACCTGGATTCATGTACATGAGAAACAGTTTTATAGGTTCTTTGAATCTAGCTATTTCAAAAAAGAAAAGAATTTAATACTAATAATAAACAAATCCTTGCTAAGGATATGCTATAAAAACAAGTATAAAATGGATAAAAAGTTTTTCAGTTGAATGTTCCAGTATTGTTTGGCTAATACAATTGATGTTAAAAGAAGGGTTCAAGCCCAAATTAAGTTTTGATATGCTAGAGGGTTACTTGTTCTAAGCAATCTGGTGAAATTTGCATTGAAATCCAGTTTGTGGTTCTCAAGATATTAGCAGTTAAAGTTGTCAAATTTTCAACACAAAGTTAACTTGAAGCAAGCACATATGACATCATAGCCTCACATTAAAGAGCAGTCTTTTGTTTTTCTTTAAAGTTTACAACCAATTATCTCCTACACAATCCTGTGTTATCGGAATGTGATTGCATGAGAGGCATGGGGAATTTAACAAACTTCACATTCCCCATGGGGAGGTCCTGTCCCTGTTACCTTCAAGGTCAACGCAACAGACTGAAAAAAACAAAGGAAACAAAGTATTTCTCGTCATTGTGAGGAAATGATGTAACCTCTGCTTGCCTCAAGCTCATTTTGGGTCACAAATGTAGTAACTTTATTTGCTGGTATCTTAAGTACTACATTGTTCAATTAGATTGGAGGTTTCACCAAATTGTGAAGATTAAGTTCCTCCTTCATGTATAAAACTTAGTTTTTTGCTTTAACTCTTACTTTAAGGTATCTCATTGAAGTGCACAGAAAGCGATGAAAACAGTGATTTTATAGAGCTCTTGTGTATTCAAGAATTCTGAAGAAATGAAATCATAAGCAGTTATAAAAGTGTTATTATTACCATCGACTCAGATACTTATATGTTTGTTGATCAGCACAGAGATTGCTGCTACTAAATAGCACTTGAGGTGATGTTACTGACATGATTTAATCAACATGGGAGACTCATGTTGTCAAAGTCACTACAGTTTGATGTTATTAAAATCATCTCAGAAAAATATTATTTTTAACTTCCAATAATGATAGGCTTTTGTAAGTTAAGTCAAAGACCATCAAGAATTGACTTAATGTACAAAATATGATGTCAAGCTCCATACCAAGTGACAGTGGGACACTGCATTTAACATGTTATTCGTTGGAAGCATGTGATTCACAAGCTAACATAGATACTAAGATTCTGGCATAGCTCACTAACTTCAAACAGCTCTAACATTGGTCCAACCTCTTGGAGTACTAACAGATCATGTGTTTTGAATCACTAATAGCCATTTCTGTCTGAAACGGATGTGATGTTGGCTAACAATTAATATAGCATCACTGGTGTGTACTAACAGTGAAAGGAATAAAGCACATGTACTCTCAATCCTGTCTTTAATGAATATAGCATGCACTAACAGTTTCTTGTAAAGGTCATTCATTTAATCCATTACAACACTTTTGTTTTTCACTGCATGCCACAGGGAGTGGATCGCAAGGAAGGCATGATGGGACAAGGTCCCTTGTTACGGGTGTGTCTTCATTTTCATATTAACTTGTATCACCCATCAGCACTGTTGAAGAAGATTCCAGTTAATGTCTGACATTACAGCTTTTTTATTTTTTTATTGTTTGTCTTTTTGAAACAAACAACATAGTGCTTGCCATTAGGAGAATAGTTTTTTTTTAATATTCTATGTGGCTTCTGTATGTAGGTCCAAAAGTCAATTCATCTTTTCATTGCAAGTATCACAGCTGACATACGAATACCCTTCTTCTTAAAGACCAATGCTTGTCTGTTTGAAATAAATTACATAGAGCAGTTATTAATCATGTCCAAAGTTTAAAATATCACTTTTCTTAATACAAAACATTTAAGGTGTGATTGATTTTTGTTAAAGTCTCCTGAATGTATGATAGAGTGTGTGTTGATTTTACTCATACCTGGTTTGTGTGTAACTGTTGTGGCTTTCTTACAGTGCTACTGTTTTCCCTATCTTATGTATCTTATTTCTCAATTTCATCTTATCTTTTCAAACAAAATGACTCCAAAGACTCTTATCTTCATAAGTTTGTTGTAAAGTAGTCTGCTACCATCAAAGTCAAATCTGATTTTAACCTCTTTTCATAAAATCATGCTTACTTACTTGCTTGCTTCAGGGTGTCTAGCATAGAATGAATTCACAGTTTGCTGTGTGTAGATATGTTTTCTGGCAAATTGATTACATTTAACATTCTTTCAAAACCATTTGATACTTTAGCAAGTGCAAGTGACATGCAATAATATGTAGAGACATGTAAAACAGGTTAACATGCTGTACATCATATACATTGCATAATGGTAAAAGTGTGGGAAGCTTCTATGTAATCCTAACTGTTGTGAAGCCAACTTGGTTTTATATGAATTCCAATGTTCAATGAATGTTTCCTGTTTATGTGCTTAAACATTCTGCTGTGGTATTTTATATCTTAATGTCTTTGTTTTCATGTTTTTCACTTCATGTGTTGAAGCTTTCTTTACATGTCTTGTATTATTCTGTCTTGTTTGATGTGGTTATTTTTTGAGTCTGCTCAGTTAGTAATTGGTTTAAGTAAGGACATGTTAAAACAGTTTAGTTATGACAGAAAACTTACAGTAAGTAAAGACTCTTTTAAGAGGTAAGGCATTGCAGAAGCCACATTAAAAGGAAATAAAATGAGGAGAAAACATAGTACTCTACTTTGTTGGATTACTCTGGATACAGGATGTGGAGTATGCTTGTAGTGTCTGTGCCAGTTACTGTGTATGTACCACCAGCCTTATAACTCACAACATAAGTATAGATGTTATACATATTCTGTAGGACCTTTGTAAATCAGTGCTTTAAGTCATATTGTACAAGTGTACATACTTTTACCTCATTGTTCACCCCTATCATGTATCTTATGAAGTATTTTTTTCTTTACCCTTCTTGCAGTTCTTGAAGCGAGTCAAGAATTCCAACCTTCATCCATACTTCGTCTTCATTGCTCCGCCTTCCCTGGATAGACTCCGTCAGCAGAGAATAGATGCTGGTGAACATTTGAAGGTATACACACTCATTAATGCTGTACAACACAGAATACAGTGATGGAGTCACTGTAGCCTATATATCAGACTCATTGATTCTATGCTATACAAAACTATTGTATTCTGTATCAGACAGATTGGTTGAATTATCACATCCTACATCATAGTCATTGATTCTGTACAATAGAGGATTCATTGTATCTTATATGACAGTGACTTGTTCTAGGATTTAGTATTTGAAGTTTGGTTCCCTTGATACTCGGAACATCTCAGCAAATGATCTCACAGGGATCCTTGTAAATCTTGTAAAACTCTGTTTTAGTCCAAAATTGATGTCATGAAAAAGATTTCAGCATAAATATTGTAATATGTTGTATAGTTGTTTCATTGTACTGTGGAGTAGCACAGTTACTTGTTACATACTGTAGGTTTAGATTGATGTGCTTACATCTTGTCAGCACTAGTAAGTCTATTTAGCTACTCCTTAGCTCCTGTTTACATGTCCTGCAAAAATAACTCAACCAGATGATTACAGCATACATGTGTTGCTGACAAGGCAAAAGAGTTAAGAAGGATGAGTGTTGGATAATGTCACCCACTGTGATATTAGCTTTGCCAGAGGATTTGTATATGCAATAAAGGGGAATTCATATGTAATTAGGAGGTAAGCACTGGAGCATAAAGACTGACAGACCAAGGAGTTTGGGGCATATCACCACATTATGGAGGATCTTTTGCTGTTAGTAGGAGGATCTTTTGCTGTTTAGGAGACATTGAGTGCTTTCTCTTATCTAAGACTGCAAAGTTTAAGCTTTATCTCCTTAAGTGAAAACTTTTCATTGTGACAGGGTACCACTGGTTTCTACAGAATTAGGGAATTGAAGTGAATTTCCTGCTCAGAGTAGGCCTTATACTGGTCAGCTAACAGTGCACCTTTTTTTCGTTAAATATTAATACTTTAAATAATATTGTATATATAAGTTGTAAATATCTCGGCCTTCCTAATCAAAGATGCAGCACATTTAAGCCTCATCAACATGTCCTAGAGGTAATCTGTCCAGACAGGTACAGTTACACTTTGCACAAATGAGAGCTTCTTTCACAGATCCTCTTTAAACACTGAGGTAGATAGCAGCACTTGACTTAAAAGCATCTTACTACACAAGGACACAATGTAACAAACCAACTCGAAAATAAACCAACATTCCTTCAGTTACTAATGCCTTATGTATATATCCATCATACACTCTCAGTTTACCATGTCTGGTTGTCAATTTTTATTCCATTGTCATCAAAATCTTCCGATATCTTTTTTTCTGTACAGGAGGAAGAACTGAGGAATATAATTGAGATGGGACGGTCTATGGAAGATATTTTTGGGCATTACTTTGACTGTGTGATAATCCACTATGACCATGACAGGGCTTACAGAGACCTGACTAATGAGATTGAAAGGATACAAACTGAACCCCAGTGGGTACCTATCCAATGGATTCGGTCTTGAATCTCAGTGGATTAGATTATGAATGGACAGTCTTTTGTGAGAGGTCTAAAAAATGTTGGTTCTCCAGCATAGAGAGCCTTGTATGCAGAAAGCAGTGGAGACAAACATTGTACATAGCCATTGTATAAAATCACACACCATTGATGCCTATTGCACTCATTGTATCAATATTGTATTATGGAAACTCACAACTCAGATTTTCTTGGTTGGGTCATGATAGCAAATTGAATGGTGTTGTGTTTGCTGCCCTCAATGTGAAAGGTGAATGAAGCGAACAGAGGACAGATATGGCTGCCAGCTATGGGTGACTTCCAGGTTTTTTTCTTCATCCTAGAGGTCCAGAGAGTTGTACATCCCACTTTTTGCAAGTAGTTCTGTTCATAGGACCAAACAGATGTTTATTTGATATATGTACCAAGTATTTATGGAGGATATGTATGTATTGTCATTGTCAAGGTAGTCAGGAGTGACAGCTTCATGCACAGAAAACTTGAAATTATCTTACTTTTCTTTCAAGTGGATTTGTCTTAATTCTAATTGAAGCTGGAATCTTGGAGTAGCCTCCTCAGAGTGTGAAAGATTAAAGGTCAACTGGAATAGTGATATCTTTAAATTTTGCAGTCCTACTTAGTAGTTGAGGATATATATTTCACACTTTTACTGTTATTTTTCTCATGTATTCACTTAAGGAAATGATTACATCTGTATTCAAAAGAATTTTCCTTCCAAGGTATTAATCTGTCCAGGAGTGTCATCAACAGATTTCTCATAATTGTATTCACATTTGTCAACTTTGATCTGTGATAAAAATTTGTTGTTCCTTCCTGTTTTATGTATTCTCATCATTTTATTTGTAATTTTACTCTCTGGCATTGATTTCAACCCTTTTTTGTGTATCTTTCATTTCCATGAGAAAACTTTTTGGAGAGGGCACATTGAAATTGTAAAACAATGGACGAATTACGATATTTGTGTCGATTAAGAGGGGGGAAAACCGTAAATGTAGCATCAAAAGAAACGAGGCACTAACTTCCCTTAAAATCTATACCTTTAATGACTTATGTCACTTGCTTTGGGAAGTGTTATTAATACGACTAATAGTAAGCCTACTGCTGCTTCTTTACAGATTATTACTTATCCAAATTTTTACTGATGTTTGTTTGTAGAAGTTTCCTGACATAATCATTCAGTCAAAGACTGTGTCACTATTACTCCAATCTAGTCACTTAAACAGTCTTTGTTCTCCAAGTCTAGACTGTATCCAGATTGATATGTGAACCAGTTTAATCTCAGTAGCAGTGTTCCCTTGATCACAGGTATTGGAGTGGGGTAGGAGTGGAGTGTTAATGAACAATAGCTTAGTTTCTGTTGGTTGTCCTAATATTGTCTACAGTATACGGAATTCACTTTTGCAATCACATGTGCCTTTAACAGTTCATGTTACTTTTATATGGTTTGTATCTTTGGTATCCATCTGCAGGAAATTGCCCCTCACTGGTGGAAGTTTTAAGAAAAATTTTCAAAGAAAAAATTGTATCTATTCATGAAATTTTCATGCTTAATGCATTTTATGATATTTTGGAGAGTTCATTGTGAAGTTTAAGCATTCCTCCCTTTTATAATATAAAGTGAAGTAAGGAATAATTTGCAACACATTACTCTAAGGAGATGTGCCTGATAACAATTTAATGTCTTTTGAATGGCCCTGTAAGGGAATATGCTTGTATGTCAGGCCACACTTCACACAGACATGGTTAAGTCCTAATGGTGAGGGGTTTACATTGACAAAACAGGTGGAAATGTATATTGAATGGGCACCTGTGAGAGTGGAAACAATATTTTTATATGAATAAATCAGCCTGTACAGATGGTTATTGTATTCTAAAGCACATTAGATAAGTATTCAATTTGAGATGTATCCTCCAAATGTATTGGAATAGCTGCAATTCTCCTAAAATATATCAAAAGAGATCTAAACTGCACATTATTCTCTCATGTTTTTAGTTTTCATGTTGGTATGAATAATAAAGCTTGTTTAATCTTATAGAATGGTGTAGAGCCCCACCCCAGGCTAGTCTCACAAATATTTACTTCAACTGATAGAGGTATCTGGATGGGGCCACTGTCAGAATACATGTTTAAATATCTGTAATGATGGTTTAAAACTTGTAAGACTAGCATGGTCAAGAGGTTAGAGCATCCGACTTCCAGCCTGAAGGTCTGGGGTTCGACTCCTGGCCGGGTCGCACCAAAGACTTTAAAAATGGAACCTACTGCCATTGTGCTTGGTGCTCAGCATAAGCAATGGAGTAGGGAAAACAATCCAGTGAGCCACAACTGGAAAAAAGGCCGTGACTGGCCCGACTGTAACCAATTGGTTAGAAACTGAGCTGTAAAACCTCATCTAACTCCAAAAAATGACAAAAATATTTTTTGCTCTCCCATTTTTTCCATTCATAAAGTCTTTTCTCTGGTAATAATCAAAAGCAAATTTACAAAAATTTCGAAGTATTTTACATCACATAAGAATCTCAGCTTAATTATTTTCAAAGATATGCCAATGGCCTGTAATACATGTTAGACACAAACTTGCAACAACAGCTGATTGCTGCCTTCTTAATCCCATTCTCCTTACAGTGTTTATCCTACATAAGTGATTAAATGGTCATAGCCTAATTGTTAAGTCACATTTCTAGTATTAATGTTCCACCAAATCCATGCATCACAACTTATAACCCACATGATTCATAGAGTGGGGCAGTGAATGAAACTGTACAAGAAGCTTCACTTCATGCATGTGATCCAACCCACTGCTTGTTCAGCATTTTGTGTTCAAATGCTGTCCTGTTAAAGTGAAAAGGACCGTAAAGTATTTATTCTATGGGCAAGTTGACTGCCAACTTGCAGCAGGCTAAAAGACTGCTGAGGCAAGTGATCATGAGAGAATTAAATGTTCTTGTCATGATTAACTGTAAGGAGAGGGTTACCGTTACACAAGTAGTTACAACAACATTCACCTTCAACAACATAAAAAACATGAACAAAATTGAGAAAATTCTTAAAAATATACTAAAATAAGTGATCACTGTTTAAGGACCTACATAACCTTAAGTAGCTCGGTTGCCTGCATCTCTGCTACCTTGAGATGACTGACCATTTCTCAGGTATTGACAAATTCAATTGTGAGGTGGTTTAAACGATGTTTTAACCTCACAAGGGTTCTACTAAATCTCCCATTTGCCTGGTATCATTGCTTAAAGTTAAGCATAAGTGCCTTGCCCTGTACAAAGAATAAACTTTATACAAAGAACAAGGGTCACCTCAAAGATTTCTTTGTTTGATGAAACAACTGAGTTACAAACCTTTATACCCATCAAATACTCCATTGATAGCCAACCCTCAGTTCACAACACTTGGACAACTTATTACTTCTACAATGTTATGCTTGCATATCACCTGCTTGTAAAGGGTGGTTATTGCCACAGTTCCTATGACAACAACTGAATCATTTAAAATGTTGTAGGTCCTTACACTAACATGTAATCTACAATTATTACAACAATAAGCAATCTGGCTATCAGTTTTCATTTCACATATCTGAAAACAAAGTAACTTGAATACTTCCTGACTGTCATTCTGAAAAAAAAAAAATCAAATATGGCTGGTTAAAAGATTCAAACCCCATGAGACAACCAGAGGGCATTGTACCACAAGCAACGTTTTGGGTAGACTCCATTCATTTGAGCATGACAATAATACCTCACACATTCAAATCAGTCGGATGGTGATTTGATAATGTAAATACATGAGTAGAAGCAAAACTGATGACCAATAATTTTAGTCACATCTTGAGGATTTTGTAAAATAATGCCATAATATGTCCTTTTTAGTGCATTTGTCTCAGCTAAGACACTGGTAGTTCTTTTTCGATATATCATTTTTGATTTGTGTAGCTTGTGTGAATATTGCACCAAATTTTGATAAGCTTGCTTGATCTGTCCACACAGCTGAGGTGTTTGGATGAAGTAGCTCACTAAGACTGCAATAACAGGCTAAAATAGTCAGCAGTCATACTGGTATGCATAATATGGATGAAAAATAATGCCTTGATATCCTGCATCACAGGCCAATTGTTCATGATCACAGGGCAGTTATCATTGTAAATATCTTGTGAAGTACACTGCCCTTGGCCTTCAGTAGAGATATTACATCTTGGCCCATTCCTTGCTTAAACTAATAGGTACCACATTTTAGTTAGGGAGAGAACAAGGGGATGACCATACTGGCTTCACCAGCCTCAGAAAAAATTTGGCTAAGTTTCCTTAGTCTTGTGGTTGGATCAATGCCGTAAAAATTTGACTCAATTCAGCAGTACAGAATGTTGAAAATGCAGTCTCTCATTAGGTAATCAAACATTTTTCTATATGTTAAGGGCATAAAATCCTTGCTCATGTGCAGCTTTTTGCTACAGCAACAAGGTGTCCACGGACAAACCTCTCAATTAGGCAGTTTCAACCAGTATTAAAGGATTACAATGACAAATTTTAAGGACTCACGGATTCAAGGGAAACATCTGTAAAAACTTCCTCAGTTCATCTGCAACTGAAGTCTTCATCAGCAACCCTGAGAGCAAGTTTGATGAACTTCATCAAGACCACATCTCATCTTTCAAGTGGCAAAATGGTGCATCCCCTAAATACTCCCTTCCTCAACCCTTCGTCACACCCAAATACCCCTTAATCCTTTGTTTTAACGAACCCTGACAACTCCAGACAATCAAAATTTTGCAGTAACCAAACAAAAGTGTCGATGTTCATAAAGAGACATTTAATTAGGTAATGGAATAAGAATGAGCTATAACAGTAAATGATTTACATTGTATGTCTTTTATGTGATTGCCATGGTTACTTAAAAGATCTCAAATCATGGCCTATAAGTTACAACAGCATTCAAAGCAAAAACTGCTACAGATCCACTTTTTTTTTCTGAATTTGTTGACGACACTTGAGGATACCCTTCCACTTCAAAGCTCAGATCTGCACAGACAGATATCAATTGTTGCAAGATTATTATTAAATACATTTGCTTTTCTTATACATCATAATGGATGCTGCATTATTTTATGAAACTTCTCATTGGTCTACTCTGTAAGACATATCCCTTCAAAACAAGTATCTTTCTGATATCTCTATGAGGATGGCATTTCCAAGACATAGTCAATTCTTGACTAGCTTTTTGCAACAGCTGGTTAGTTCTCCATCTTTGATCTCCACCGTATGATCCTAGACCACCGTACCTGATGCAGCAGCATGCTGGGACATTCCCTACAGGAAAAAGTGATTAGAGTAATATAAGAAGTCTTCTTGCACTACAAATTAGATGTACAGACTGACACTACAACACTACAGTAACCATAGCAACACAGAACAAAGATGCAAACAAGTGCTGACATCTTTTACAGATATCAGAAATTTATTAGGGCACAACAAGATTGAATTTAAAATTTTTCATATTTCTTGGACACAAAATATACTTGAACATGAAACTACTACCATCACATGGCATTTGTAGGAGGATATGAACTTTCAACAAACAAAATAATTCAAGGACAAAACAGTCTTCATGGTACATAAAGGTACTACTGAACAAAAGTAATATACTTAAAATGAAAATACAATGTATGTGGATTGACAACCAAACAGTACTTCATGCATTGCCAGCAATGAAATCATATAGAATGAACAATTAAATTATGCTGGTTCAGCAAGGGAGTGGATACAAAAGGATAAAAAATGTAACAATGAAGGTCAACACTGACATATATGACCATCAAATGAAAACTATTCAGGGTCAGCAATGGTGCAGACAATCATGAAACAGACACACATGACAATATGCTGGAAATGACTGCACACAGAACAAAAGAAAATTGGGAAAGGAGAAGACAGCCTGCTGAATGATATACCATTCAATGTGAAGGCTAAGTCCTGTTGCTGCTTATCATCAAACAGTAATTTGAAGTTACACTTTAAATGAAACCTTATTCAGTAACTCTTCTCTACCCCACCCCAGCCTCGTTTCCCTCCTCTGAGG
Organism: Holothuria leucospilota; assembly: GCA_029531755.1. Lineage (NCBI taxonomy): Eukaryota > Metazoa > Echinodermata > Holothuroidea > Aspidochirotida > Holothuriidae > Holothuria > Holothuria leucospilota. Next base: position 71,077,211 of record CM055963.1, on the reverse strand, counting down.
GACTACTTGAAAAGGGAAGACAAATTTCACCCATATTTACCAACAATAACCATTGTTTTAGGGGTCGTAATCCAAGATGTCTTCCAGACTGCTAACACTAATGTCATATATTGTTTAATAACTGACATGCAGTTATCTCTGGACTTTATCTAGAACCAATAATTTTGCAGTAGGGGGCAACGTAATCAAATGAAGTTTTATCTGAATGCATCTAACAGTAAATTATACTGTAGGAAATGTGAAAAACGCTAAACTTTGGTTCAAGATGATATAAAACAACGGAAGTTGTCTATGACTTAAAGCTTGCTAAACACATCAGGACCCCAACCTTTTATGACATGTCTGAGTGACTATCTCCATCACTAACGCACCTATCAATATTACATGATAGAGCGTGGATTCTGTTCTAAATCCATCATCAATTTAACTATCACATATGCTCCTTTGTTTTATCAATCTACATAATAACGTACCAACAATTTGTAATAAAAATTTTACAAATAATATCAGACAAAATGAAAACTTGATTATTTACATTTATGAGCAGTTATATTGCTACTTATGCCAAAACTAGACAAATTTATATCCCTAAAGCAACCAAAGATGTTGCATAAATGCCTCTCAAATACACTACAAACAAAGTGATGCCCATCTTCACCCAGACTGTCTTTAAATGAGGGCAAGCTCCTAGGTCACGACCCGAAGTAAGAATAGCGCCACCTTTGTGCCAATTAAGTTTACAGAGCCTAATTCCAGGGTGGATGGGATTGTTCACATGTATAATAGATGAGGTAAGTAGGAGTGAAATAGATTGTCATTAAACTCCTCTTCAGATTAAACTGTCTTTAAACTGACCGTAACTTATAACTAACCAGTAAGGTAAGCAACAGGTGTAGGCCTACTACTTGAACAAACAATTAACTTTATTAGCTACTTTCATTGATAGTATCTTACAATCAATTTCATTACATTGAACATACAAGTTCTATTCCATTACTCTATCAGGTATGCCTCTCTGCTTTACCATACTCAGGCTTTCAAGTGCACCCAGGTGAAAAGTAGGATAAAAATTCTTAATAAAATAGGAGAAAAGTAGGATTTTAAAGAGTAAAAGTAAGATAAAAGGACTTTTTTAGTTCTCCAGGAGTGCACCTAGTCTCATCTCAATGTTGACAGTACCCTATGACTCTTATAGAAATGTTTTCTTTCTTTGTACTGTGCTGTGGTGGACAATTATTAATACAGCTTTCTTAAACTGTTCAATTTGTTGAGTCCAACTAGCAGGCATACATAGCATACCTCAGCCCCACCATGGTTGGGCCTGGTAAGGGAAAATTTGGAATTTTTGACTCTGAAGATTGCAGAATCAACTCTGAGACAAATTTTTAATACACTTCACACTGTGTTTCCCATCAGAAATGAACTTTTGGGGGAATATGTTGGAACCAATGAGTATGAAATTCATAGACTTTTTTGTCATGAACAAGTTTGTTTGTAGAGTGTTTGCGCTTACTCATTACTTCCAATTTTTATTTTGTTACATTTGGTGGGGTTTCTGTGAGACATTGGGGCAGACATCTGGCTTGATAGTCAGACAAAAATTCAAAGAGACACTGCCGACTATTCATAATAGTTACCAAACTTTTTTGTTTCTTTAAAAATGTACTAGAAAAATATAGCATATGGCAATGTTTATAATATTAGGTTTTTTTCTCTTTGTAGAGAAACAAACATGCAATTTTATTTTTGCATCATAACTGGATGGACTTAACCCTCACAAACATGTATATCTCATTTAATTACATTACTTCCAGTCAGGCATGGAGAGAGCACTTAAAATATTAAATTGCTTCATTCAGAGAACATTAAATGCACATCTTCAAAAAAATGTTATACTGTCTTTACTGACCATTAAAATATTGTTGGGATGACTTTCCTTTGCAACATTTTACAGAAAATATATCCATCTAAAAAGTACCAAACAGTATAGGCCTACCCCTAACACCTGAGTATTATACAAACTCAATTTATTTTGTAGATAGTAATAAAAGATAATAATAATAATATAAAAAAATTAAAAGTCACACGTAATTATGACTCTCCAAAGAAGGGTTATGTGCTACTATACTAAAGAACAAGTTTACTTTGACAGTACATAGAGGGGGTAATTTTGTTTCTTGCACTTGCAGTAGTTTGCCAGTGACTCCCTTCAACAAAATGCAGCCTGGCCTGGTATGACAGGATGTATGGTTCTCTTTTGTAACCTCATTGCAACATTACAGTACATCCATGCATTTGTGTTTTGTGTAAAACACTTTTCAAAACATGCAACTTACGGCCAGAGTAACATACAAGTGAGAAAAAGCTTACTTTTTTCAAAACTAAGGTCCCTGTTTCCCATCAACTACCACATGCACTCAGTTGTGTCTGCTTTGTGCAACAGGATCCAATGCTGCACTGCTTGCATATACAAGGCTAGGAAAAATATTTACTTCCCAGGAAGTTAGTCAATTTTCCCTCAACTTTTGCAAATTTTTGTTAACAACAAGTTAAACATCCCTTGGTTTGCAAAACTTACCTCGATCCAAAATTTCCTTAGAAGGAGCTTCCCAATTCTTTCCACCCATGTGCACATGTTATAAATTTGGACAGACACAGTAGTTTTTTGATGATGGACCTTAGAGGGTCATTTACAAAATTTTACAGAATTCTAGATATATTTATATCTGCATCAAATCCATTTGTTGGGCCACATTTAAAAGATTTTGAATTAACAGATACATTTTATGTAGTGGATTACTCCTTCCAAGTTCGAGTCCTTACAGTACAGAGATATCTGTCCAAGAGTTTTACTGTACACATAACTACTCATCTGTTCAATAGTTATGTGTGAAACTGAACAAAGTTTGGGTATATTTAAGCCATAAAATACTGCAAAGGACATTTTTGTAGTAACTTGTTGTGATACAAATTTTGTCAAAATTTTTTACAATAGCCACTGTATGTCATCTTATCCCTTTCAGGTTGACTTCATTTACATGCTACTATAAGCCAAAATTGCATTTTACAATAAATTTAACAATGTTTAGTTCTGGCCATGATGTGAGAGCTTTTAAACCATCTAACTGTAAAGCTGCCTAAAAGGGTAGGTATGAATTTCTTGAGACCCACAGAAAATCTGTAGGACAGGTCTGTATGTGTGGACAATATGATGCAAATTTATTATTACTGCTTTTTTGGAGTGATGACATGTCAAATGTCAAAAGAATAGGATAAAGTAGGATTCTCAAGAAAAAATTTGAGGCAGTAGGAGGAAGGTCCAAATAGCAGGATAAAGTAGGAAAAATAGGAATCACTTGAAAGCCTGCATACTTTACTTATTTTTATGTTCATGTTGTGCCTTTAAACCATCAAGTCAAGCTTACCACTTTGCCAGGCCTAGCCCATGTGTTGATGATACCTTCCTGGCAACCAGTTACAATACATTCCTCACGAAAGATTAACGTTGTCAACCTGTCGTATGCAATTTTCTTGGTGATGAGAGGTTCTAACCTGAAGACATCATCTAGTTTAGGGCACAATGTGGTTCCTATGGCTTTAGAACCCATACACATGATGGTTTCATGGATTTTACTTAAGTACTGCTGACGTGGCGTTCTGGATATACTATCCTTTTTGCTTTTCTCCTTGCTTTTATCTGTAGGCCGATTGGATAGAGTTTGAGTGCCATCAGGATGCAGGGAAGAGGCTTCTTTACCATGGGGTACATTATTGCACTGTGCTGACTGAGAAAGCTGGGTACTAGTTCTTGTTCTGTTTGGTTGAAAATTAAGAATCTGATCCTCAGAAAAGTCCCAAAGGCACAACTGAGTGTCCTGGCCAACAGAGCCAAACCTGTAAGAGAGAGCAGGTGGTCCGTCACCTGTTCCACTATGAACTGAAGTCCTAGAGTAACTGCTGAAAGACCTGTCTCGGTGGTTGCTATCATGTGTGATATCATCATCACTAGCATACACATCCATGTTAGGAGGTAGAACATCTGTTGTGTATGGATCAAAACTAACTACATTCACCCAGGAATTGTGGCCTCTACCCCTGGCCACCACTCTCTTCTCATGGAAGGACCAGACTGTTACAAAATCATCCTCGCCACCCACTACAATGTACCTATCATCAGGACTCCAACAAACACACAACAAACCCCCAAAGTAACTTTTCATTGACCCATATTTTTCCATAGTATCATAATGAAACACACGCATAAATCCATCATGCGATGCTGTTGCAATGTACTTGGTGTCATTTGAAAATGCAAATTCATAAAGAGCTCCCTCTCCAATCACCCATCTCTGCACAGGATTCCTCGGTACTTTGCTTTTACATGTAAGGACAGCGTAATCTTCACCCTGTTTGAGTACCTGGTAGAATGGTGCTGTCGCAACTGGTTCTAACTCTTCATTGTATTGATACATGCTCCCACTGACATGTGCCACAAGGAACATGTGCTCTGTTCCTGGAACCCATCGCAATGTTGTAACTTTAGACTTCTCTATTTGCCTCTGTAGGTAGGAGAAGGAATCAGAATTTGTAGTAAGAAAAGCATCCTTTTCTTATAAGTTTGAATGAACAGATATATTGCAGAGATTTTTAATTGTTTGGACTCGTACTCTAAGGGCCTGCTACACCTAGACACTCAACAAAAGCTTTTCCTTGCATTCATGAGTTAATCCAGAAACTTGCCTCATCCATAAGACACAAGTGTTAATGCCTTGCATGTACCATGGACAACTACCAAGTACATATGACCTATCCCTCTACTAAATGTCCCATTAATTTCAACATTTCATAAGTCACAGATGAATTAAAATATCCCACTTGCAACCACTTCATCATCTCTCTGACTTCAAAGAGAACACATGGATGTCTTAACTCTTATCATGCGGGAGGCGAGATATCTTTCCTGAGGGCACTTCCCAAATTAAACATTTAATACACTATATGTAAAACAAGAAAAAGCCTTTCATTTGTGTTTTTGGCCTCAACTCTAGGAAATGGTGGTGCTCAACTAGAATAGGTCATTTCTGGTAAGGAGAGGTTCTGTAGGTGCACCTGTACAGCTTAAATGCTTCAAAAATGAAGCCTGTCTTCAAAATACTCAGCATAATAAGAGTTAACTGGTGTCTGTAACCTCCAGTACACAACTGACCTGTAGAGTTCACTGCCTACATCCAGGTCATCATTAATGATCCTATTTTAAACTGACATCACTTAGATCCTTTCAGCAAGTACTGTATCTATTCTGTGGTACCAACTAACTCCAAGTGTCTTTCTCCATAGTCTAATATTCCAAATGTTTTCTCCGTCAAAACACTAGTGACCTAGCTCTTACAAATTACAGAAACAACAAAATTGATCTCTACTCATAGATTCTGTTTGCAGTTTTTTTTTTCAAGTACAAACCTCTTCATTAAAAATCTTGCTGTTTTCTCTTCCGACTGGATCGATAAGCTGCACCTGGCCAGCAGAAAACCCGACAATAAGAGACACTCCTTTGGGACTAGCTGTGAGTTGATTGAAGTCATGACATGTTGGCAGTGTGCTACCTTTGTAAGTTCTTTTATCAGATGGCTTTGTCAAGTCAGCAGCCTGTAAAAGAAAGCAATAAATTACAAGAGTATGTCACAGAATATATATAAAGATGGCAACTACTGATTATATGTAAGTAGTTGCATCTCTGCCTTTGGTCTTACAGCAGGGTGTGCTCAGTTTTAAAAGAACGTCTCAATCCCGTTTTTTTTTTTCTTCTTCTTTTACAAAGTGATGGAGTGTGTTTTTTCTCAAAAGATTGCCATGATATAACCATAGGGTGAATAAGAACTCTCTGGGATTCACATTCCAGTAGGTGGATTCCATACAAACAATACAATATAATGAAAATGGCTTGATACTTGAACACAGCATAACCTGATCACATCGAATAATTTTATATTACACAATCATAAAAAAGAAAAAAAAATGCACATGCTCCACCATCCCTTAATTTTTCTTGAAATGTTGTTATGAATATTCCTTGGAATATTTCATAGGTGTAGGAAGCTGTTCTTGACAGAAGGGAGAGGCTGAATGTTGTTTCGGACCACCAACGTAGGGAAGGGGTCTCAGGGAGGGGATGCCCCTTTCCCTTTAGAAATTTCTTAATATATGAGGGGTTTTTGATGCAAATTCATGCAATATTTGAGCAAATTTTAAGGAAAATCACTACATTTCCATTGCTTTTATATTTTTTACAGAGGGAACAAACAAGGGGTTTTCCTTCTTGAATTGAAAGGGTGAGAATATATATACTTCCTCCACACCACATGCTTGACTGGGGGTACCCCCCTCCCTCTTGCTTCCTATGCCCTTGGAATATTTCAAAGAACTGAAACACAACTGCAGTGTTAGTGCAGCCTAGGTCCCCTGGTAGGATGGTAAGGGTAACCTGGTCATGTATGGGTATAAACACACCAAATCACATACTAGGTATACCAACAAACAAAATCATGGACACACTGTGCTCTAGAAATGCAGGAGCAAAGAGTTACATAAACCCTGGGAATGAGTGGAACACACAAACAACACTATGCATAAGATTTTATAAAACACATTCAAATAAAACGTGCAGGGGACCCCATTTCAATACAGAGTTACATGTGATCTTAAGTATGACTACGTAGGACTTTGCATGATAAAAGGCATGATAGATTTAAGTTACAATCCAGCTCACCTCTTTCTGAAACAGAGACCAGGTAATTCAGAACAGGTTCTACTGCTGTATGTTAAGTGTACCAAACTGCATAATTACTACATCTTCCTAAAATTAGCATACCTTCATTGTCTCACAGATTCTCATCAATCAAACTGTCATCAGTATGCTTGCTTGTAAAGTCTTATTATTGTAATTCTATCAACACATGGATGATTTTTTAGTACTATTACAGAATGAAAACTGCTGGCATGTTACAAAACTCAGTATTTAAGTTTTGCATACCTAATGAGTTATCTCAGAAACAGTCAAAATTTAGGCAGAGTATAACGAGAACAATCAAAGATATTTTAATAATTGCAATGAATCTTTCACTGGAATATTTTAATCTATACACAACTGTTGGCTAACTTAAAATAGCTCTCTTTTAGTTGCCTGTAACTGTACTTTTAAAGGTCTGTGCAACTTTGGACATCTCAAGGGTCATTGTTAACAATCCAAATGTACACTCTACCAGATTTGATATGAAGGAACACAACCAGGGAAGAAAACTTGTGTTTCCTCAATTCACTATCAACTGTGCACTGCACACACATTAATCTGACTGTGTCCTCTTAGTCCTAGCCCAGTCATATGATGGTCAGAAATAGAAAGTCAAGATTATATACTACAGGGCTTCAGCTATAATAATCATTCCTGCTACTATAATGACAGACTCAAGACTATTTACTGACTTATAACGAGGAACACTGAATGTCTGATGGCATTATGGCAAACTACTGACAACCCAAACATCCTGGGACTAATGTCTCACACTTAGTAGGTCTAATGTCATCACTTCAAGACACAAGGTGAAGATGATCTGTGTCTCCTCAAAGACAGCAGTGTTCACTGATACCTTTGTATCTTCTTGTAATGCACACTACTGAACTTGTAAAGAAAATATAAAGCAGATAACAGACCATGTTGGAATCACCAGGTCATCCAATGCCATGTTATGGCAGATTTAAAATGGATTTTTCAAGACCATAAAGCATAAGTTTACACACCCATTATGACTCACTAATGATTACTAAGCATCTTCCAGGGAATCAATGTTGTAAAGAATGCCACAAGTTATCTGACCATACACACTCTCCATCTATCACAAATTTCCCTTCCCCACAGACTCTTCCAGACTAATTATAATTTCTTCTTCTTCTTCTTCAAAACTTTAACATAGCAATGCTGCATTTTTGAGGTCTGCTGAGCATGCACCATATACAGTACCATCAGCAAATGATTACCAGACTCCACGAGGGACCTAGGACCTTGCAAGTTGGTGAGTGATTCATGAATAGAACCTCCAATTCTGTCAACTCACTCTGACCATCCGTAGCTCCATGTGCTGACCCAGGTCACGTGAACGTGGGGACTTATGGTATAAAGGGGGAAGAGAGAGAGATTGAAGAAACAGAGATGGATTATCAGAGGGACAGAAGAAGCACCCAAAACTTATAATTACCCAACTGAAACATATTATTTCGTAGTTAACTCTAGAATTTTCCATACAGCACTGAGCAAGCAAAGTTCATTGTTCCCACCTGTAAGGCATCAGTCAGTATTGATATCTGGCCAGAGACCCAAGCACTATTGATGTTCTTTTGCGCTTGGCACAGGTTTTGGTAGCAGTCTGTATAGCTAGGGTAGGTAAGATACAGGATGAAACAGAGCTCAACTGCATTAAAAAAAATTGGCAAGACAGTGGAGAGTGGCGATTCCATGTATTATGGCATGTTTAGGATGCCAAATACCTCCCATATAGGGGGTCTGTTCATGATACAGTAGTCCTCTCTGTGCAAGATACAGTAGTTCTCTTTGTGCATGATACTGTAGTCCTCTTGGCATTTTTCCTCCTTCTTTGTCCCTAACTTTGCTGGCAGCCTCTAATTTGCACCTACAGTAATGTTGAACCCAGTCAATAGGAATCACATCTATGACAAATCCCTGAACATGCCACCATATAAGGATAACGTATGGTTGGTTTACTCGCTGTTGGGAATACAGGTATGAGCAAAATGTTCCTCAGTTGTGTACTAATGATCTGGACCCATTTCAACAAGATTAATCTGAAGCATACCATCCTTTTCATTGGCAGAAACAATTCACTGCATAAATGCCTCTTGCGGTCTTTGAATCCTAATGCCGCTTTTACCCCCACACTCTGGGTTTCCCTTCTGCAGTAATTAAAGTAATGCACTTGAAATAGCCCTTCTGCTAGGGAGAGTAGCACATTGAAAGTAACACAAGTGTAAATAACTGTATCCATTATATTCACCTATGATGAGCAAACCAGCTCATACTGCAAATCAGGCAAAATGGAATATATCAAGAAGTGTTTATTTCATGGATATGTTCCGGAGTTTATTTGGTGGCTTCTAATTTTACGTGAACTCTCAGTGATTGAAATCATATTTTCACAAAATCTCAAACAAAAAAGCCTGATCAATAAAACCTCTAGAACCAATTTTCCTTGTTCTTATTATCTTACATTGCAGGAGCTTCTGGGGGCAAAGCCCCGTACCCCTCCAGAAGCCCTACTGCAAGCCCCTGGACCCCAGGCGTGTAAACTCACGCTTTGCGCTCATGGTGCACTTGTAACACTCTTCCATATCAGTCGCAGGAACCACCTTTGAAGTCTTGCACACACCACTGCCTATTATGTTGCCCTAAACAGTAAACATTCTCATTAAGATTACTTCTACAGTAGCCCCTCCTCCAATTAAAGCAAAAAGAAAATGTCTTGTATGCACACCTCCCAGACAATGCTTCAGTAGCTTGTACTGAATTTAAATTGCTCAAGACTAACATAGCACTTTGTGTAAGCAACTGGGAACACCACTGACTGCACAATTCATCATTGACAAACTAAGCAAAGCTTTTATTTGAATTAATGCCAAAGTGCACTCACCAATTGTATTTAGAGATATAATCATATTACTAAATATGTTTGGGGTGAGGTTGTAGGGCCTTTAAAGGGGCTGTAGCATCATCCCAAACATGTTTACAAATATTCTCATCTTCAGTTACAGTTGGTGACTACACTTTGACCAACGTTAACTCAAGCAATAGCTTTACTATGATTGGTCAACGATGACTTGTGCAGCCAGTATTGCACAGAATGCACAACAATGTGTAGATATGGCCTTGGGCAATTTATACACAGTACAGATTACTGTAGCATTCCTTTTTCCAAAGTCTCCTCAACTCTCTGGCTAAGCACCAAGGGGTGATACAGTTCAGTACAGCTTACTGTAGCATAGTCTAGGATGTGCACTACACAGAGGTTTGCATTTAAATTGCAGGAGGGGCTTCATGTTGAAGTAAACCTTAGTAAGGAGAATTTTCACTGTCTAGGGAGAGAGTACACCCTTTAAAGGTCTGTAGACATGTACATGTGATACCCACCTATTTAGTGTGAAAAACAATAAAAATGTTAAAAACAGCAACAATTCCCATTAAATCCATCAGATATATTGACCATATTGCAAGACAATTATATACTGTTTTTCACTTACATCATGAATAAACATGAGCTACTTATGCAAATTTGTTGCATGCAGACAGGAACCAATCAAATAGCTATTATGTTACTGTACTTTTGCTTGTTTAGGCCTTCATTCTAAGCACAGCTGTAATTTGGGGGTTTATTTTGTAAGTAGCTATTTAGCTCTTTAAACTATCCACAATAAATACCAAACTAGAAACTATCTAGTATTAATTAAGAGATAATTTACAAAGGACTAACAAAAGAAATACAAATACTGTGCAACACTCCACATATTTTTTGCATAGCTAATGAGCAACCTTAGAAAAAAAAAACTTGAAGAGGAATATCTTGAGAACGGTAAAAGATATTCAAATAATTTCAACGGATTTTTGATCAGCGACCTTGATCTAAATTTGTTGAGTAGAACAATGGGTACATATCCACAGACCTTTAAAAGAGGCAATATTCCCCTAACGACATTTTTTGTTTTACCCCAGGTCAGACTTGCAGTAGCCTGCATCTGATACCATCATCAGTACATAGAACATTCCTAGTCAATAGTTTCACATAGTACCTGTTATCATTTAAAACAATCTCTTGACAGATTTAGGCTCTAACTTACAGAGGAGTAGAAATTTTCTTGATCTCTGCTGGCCATGGATTTTCTCTCAATTTGTAAGACCTACTTGTGTTTCTGACAAACTGTTACATGTCTTAACTGTTATCACCTGGAAACATGGATACCAGCTTACATATACACAATGCTTCCAGCTCCAAGTAGCCTACATATTAAAGGGGCACATTGCTGGTTCATGAAATTCACCAAAGTTTGCCAAATCTGTTTTCTTCCTATACTAATGGCAAATGGTCAAACTTAAAACAATCCTCACATCTTGCATACAAATAAATGTTTCATTAGTGAGTAATAAACAATTCAAATCGGTTTTCAAAAATTCGTGACCTGACACTTTTGAAATTATGCACACAACCGTTACAAGCCAGGATATCAGAAATTCAAAATTTTAGCTTTATGCATAACTATTGGATGTGAAACTTGACTAATTATGCTAACAACAAATATTGTCATGTGGTAGTACCCTTCAACACCCTCGTTAAGTTGTCGATATCAACTCAATATGCCCCTTTAAAACCATATTCTCTTCCTTCACACACATAAACAACTTGGAAGTAATTATCATGAGTTACACATTCTCTTATCCATTGTGTATTGGACAAATCTGATATGAATTTATGTAAACAATCAACTGTGTTCAAAGTTCACAACACAATGAACAGAAAAGAAGGTAATAGGCCAGTTTATTGTGTTATCAATGCTATGTATAATAGCAGTGTGTATAAAGTGACACATAGTTTGTATACATGCATTACTGTGTCATCAATGCTGTTTATAGAGTGTAGTAAAACATTGTATGCATGCATGCATACATACATGTAATGTGGTAAGCATTTGCCTACAGTAGTACACAATACAACTATTACTGTATGTAGCTGCCTTACTACTGTGCCATGATGTAACTACAAAGTTATACAATGCTGACTGCAATAAGAGGTGCCATATTTTAACTGGTTAAAAGATTCACCAACTCTCTAAAATAGGAAGGGTGACCTAGAGTACTAATGATACCTGTAGGGATACAAGTTTGACTGCTATCTGCTAGAAAGGTGCTCCCCTCCCACTCCCCAACCCCCACCCCCACCCACACTGTACACTACTTATCCAAGGTTGACTCTATCTGACTATCAGTGAATAGGTTATGCTGTTGACTCTGGTTTTTATTGTAGGGAAGTGTAATTTAGGACAAGATGTATTAGCCCTAAAGAAGTGTAGACCCAGAGAGGCCAGTTTTATAATGGCTAGACTATTTTTAATTAACTTTTTGTACAATGACTGAGGCATCTACAAAACTGTTATTGCCCTAGTTTTTAAGTGACAGCAAAGATTCATCTCAAACTTTCATGGCAAACTGGAATGAGACAAGAAAAAACTACTTCCTTTCAATCTCATTTCATTGTACAAAGAGTTTACAATGGATGTCTCGTCCAGCTGGATAGTCCTGCAAGATACTGTACATAGTGAATACAAATGGTTCTGGCCATATAGTTAAACCAAGAGCACTAATGGTGCACACTTTGAGTTCGAAATACTGTACACAGCAGGCTGTATGGCATTGTTCTTCAGTCATGTTGGGAAGGGGTGAGCAGACAAGAGTCCGTTCTATGGGGTAACTTTGACAAGGCTGGCCAAGGTGACAGTTACAGCTCTATATATTGTTCATGTGGCATGCATAAACAGTTAAATTCATTGACACAGACTGGTAGCTTACCATGCAATCTCAAGCTGAGCATGTATAGCCTGAAAATATACTAGATCACCAGTTTCAGTGTGGTTAGTTTGCCCACAGAACTGTTGAAGGGGGCAATTCCTAGAAGACCGGGTGCGACTAAGTTGTTGTTATGTCGAATTATATGACAAATAAACAAGACACTGGAAAGACAGCCCCTTTTTAATTGTCCCTGCTAATCAGAAATACCAATGCTTTGTTTGGACATGCATAGCAATACAATCAACACCAAATGATCACTTTTGGCAGTATCCAGAAATTGCCTGGGCTTGCACCCTTGAATCAAAACACCCAGAAGAGCCTTTGGAAGAAAAGTAGGTAATTTCAGATCAATTTTCTCCAAGACACTGAGATCAAATGAAATGAAAATCCTCTGAAAAGATTTTTAACATGTTTATAAAGCTACTGACATCACTTAATTTTTCATTTTTTTGTTTATACAGTATTAGGGATAATTCCTTTCTACCCAGAATGGTCAATTTTAGATTCAACATTGCCCTGTAAAACATCGTTTTGCATGATATCAATTACTCCCAAACACCATATGTGCATGAACAACCTGTGGCCGACTGTGCAAAATTTCCATCAAAAATATCAAAATCTCTATGAGAAGATGGCAATTATGGCAAAAATTTGAAAAATATGCTTCAGCTACGTGCAAACAACCGGTCAGCATCAAATTTAATGGCTTACATTTGTGTGAAAATTTCCACATTTCCACCAAATTTCAGATAGATCTGTATCTTCAAAGACAGTCAAGAAAGTATAACTAAAGGGCCAAACATCCTGAAATGCCTTGCCCAACTTGCTGTTGCGATTCCATTACTTTAACTACTTGATTTTTGCCGAAGCAAAAACTGAACAAGATCTTCCTCAAATTACAGCCAGAATTAAATCATTAAAACATTATGGTAACTTGAAGGTTTTCTATTTTGTTTTATCTGTAGGAGTGTACATTGGAAGTTTTGCATGCTCAAGTATTCAATTCACTTCAGATGTAAGTTTGCTGGGACACTGCCAACTTCCACATCACTAAGCTTTTATGCTTGAATGTACATCCAAAACTAGTGGAACTGACAATGAGAACGACTACAAAGTTAGCCTAAATCCAGTTATCTCATGAAAAAGTTTTAATACAATAATGTATACATTTTTAAAACTGTTGTAATTCAGCCTTAACAATAGGAAGTGTGATTCATATTTGTCTTACATGGAACCAGCCATTCAGAGCATGTTTCTCCTTACATTTTTGTTGTAATTCACTCTAACAAGAGCTGAAATTTTGTTGATGAAGTCCTAAAAGACTCAAAAATGTACTTTAAGTAATTTTACTCATTTCCATTACTATTCTATGTTATTCACGACCTTGCAAAATCACAATTAGCTCACAGACTTACTGCAGTATTTTCCCAGTCAACCAACAACTCAACTACCTCCTCCCTCATCCCAACCCCAACCTTATCGCCACTACCATTCAGTTTGTTTCTCTACCAAGTGAAAAAATTTTAGTATGGCTAACCTCATTCTGCTGGGTTTCAGGAAATCTCGGGTAAAATCTAGTTCTAGTCCGTCATAAAATTTGGATCTAATGCATCCTTGCATAGAATGACAGAACCACCCTTCCTAGAATTCTGTTTTTTCCTACTTTCTTACATAAACACAACTTCCACAGAAACACCTCCCTCGAATGTATGTTCATTCATACTTCCTTATACAAACTAACACCTCCTTCCAATGGTTGGACATTCCTACATTTTATGCAAACACTTCCCTCAAAGAGATGTTTGTCTGTTAACACATGTAAACTAAAGATAAGTTCAATGCACAGGACTGTGGGTATTATGGGAAGTTTTCTATTCATCAAGGGGCCTCTCATTTTGGAACCATATCACAAGACTCGGAAGGGATCAAGATTCTTGATCAAGAGGTCTGGAGATTCCAACAAAAGACTTGAATCCAAACTTTCACCCTATTAAACCTAAACGGATCCAATTACATGAAGTATATTAAATCGCATGAGAACACTTAAATTTATTTGTTGTCACGGTTTCAATCTTCAAACTTTTTTACCTTCTTCTTGAAAAGTATCAAAACAAAGAATATTAATTCTTTGATGTGAGATGATTGTAAAGACCACAAAATAAGACGGATTTGAAATTTCATCATCTGAATTATTGGAGTGAAACATTTTAAGCTTTCATACATATAAAAAAATGACAATGTAAATGTGTTCTGCACTCTTTCTGTAAGTACAGCACACATGCCTCGTTCTCTCACCCAGCTACCAATAAAACCCATGGACATCTAAGAAGAATATCATATGATTAGTTATGTTCCTACAGCATGGATTAGGCCTGCATAAGTTAGCTAACATTTGTCTTTCAATTCAGATACTGTACATGATGGCTGTACACAACATTACAAGCAAAGAATAATGGTACATATCACTTTATCAACCCATTGGGGTACTTATATCAGAACCTACTCTCAATAAAAGAGGCTTACATTTTCCCTCCCTTTCAACACCCCTCATACACCCCTGTACACCCATTCCACCTTCCAGATGTGTTTTGTTTACCAAAATTATAGGTCAAATTCTGATTTACATTTCACATGCGATCCCATTTGTTTACAAGGGTACAGTACACTATGCAAGTGTATCATCTTAATGTCACATGTGCAGTGTTTTCTGTTACAGTAATATTAAGTGTGTGTTAAACTGTCAGGTGTATTAAAGGGAATAAACAGTCACACCAAATTTATTTGAAAACATCAGTAATATCTTACAAATCTCCTCTAATTTCCCTCACAGGTATCTTTTACAACATTTCTGAAAACTTGATGAGTGAACATAGTAAGCAAAAAACCAAGGAGTAATTTTGCAAGTATGTAACACTTCAGTACCAAAAGTTATTGTTATATGATGAAAAAGTTATTCCTCAATAAGGTTACCAAGATAGCACACAGAATTGAAACTGGGTTGACTAAATTTCCCCTTTTAAATACTAACAATGGATTTGGACGATACAATGTAGATCACGGCTACTTGCAAAATCAGCCAAAAATTTTCTACAAGAGGGAAAACATTTTACAAGACCAAAATTCCATGAATATTTTGCAATGAATAACTATTACAATTACTTCATGTAACTGTAGATGACATAAAGCTAGAATTGTCAAATTTAGCCTTGCCATAACATGATTGGACACATCAATCTGAAAAGGGCATCAAACATCTCAATGTCTTTAGAGCCTTCTCATATTACTATGTAAAATCTATAGCCTTTGTTTAGTAACAAGTTCTAATTCCAAGGCTATAGTCTGATGTAATAAGGTAATGATCTTTGTCAAACATTTCTTCCTTGTTCTGGTGTCCCATCTATACTCTTACATTACTGTATGTCTTTTCTTCTACACATTAATTGTAAGAACAAAATAAATCATAAGTAAATTCAATATTGTGGCCATCATGGATTTTTATTTACGCCTTCTAAAAGATGACAAACACCCACTTCACAATGAGCTGAAGACACTTGGACAGATTAACCCGTACCTATTTTTACAAGTTAATGAAGTGGTATAACTATGCCAAAATATTGAATTGTATATTTTAAAAATTCCGTCTTTCAGCCTATTTTTATTCAAGGTGTTGTTCTACAAAACTTTGATGCTTTTAACTTTGAATTTATTCTTGTACATTTATCCTACAACTATACCTCCTTACTGCATTCTGTGTATACCCTATTTATAAGAATGTTCTTTCCTATACTTAAGCTGAACTTATAATATGAAAATTGAGGCAGAGCCAAAGTCATGCGTGGCTGTATAAAGAACTACTAGTGTGCTACTTGTTAACAAACACCATCTTTACCACCATTTAACTAATGAAGGTACTATCATGTCTATGTAACATTCCCTGTAAGCTTCCTACCAGCTCTAACACAAGTTCCTGCTTGAGTTAACACAAGGTATTTTACTGCTTCAGCAGTCTGTGTTTCAATTCTTACCAAGTTCTATAGATAAACCAATGACTGATGTAACAATAACAGCATTGACAATACTGCAGCTAATGACTATGTATTAGTCACTACGTATATCTGGCCTGTACTATAATACATAGCTAAAGGTATAACTGCAACATAATTCAGACTACAACCTGAATATATTTAAATATTTATCAGCATACTGAATCCACGAGTTGCACTTCACACATACTACATAATCTACAGTATTGCATTTTTATGATGGAGAGTAGAATCAAGTCTGGATGTCCTGCTAATTTCTACGCTTTTAAGAATTAGATTTGACTGGAAACCGCATGTATTATGGCTTTGCTACTTGCTACACAGTTACACCTTTACGTTCTGATTTCTCTACCTTCCAACACACATAACCCTAATATTCTCATCCTTTCCTAACCCTAGTCTAACCCTTATCCCAGCATTGACCTCAGTGTAGACTTGCCAAAATGCAGAGACATTTGGAGCGAGACGTCCAAACGTGAGAGCAGTCTCCTACATACACAAGTGTGCAAGCTCATTCAGTTCAAATCATTTAGAATAAGATAAAACATGATTAGCACAAACTGACTTACTATTTTTTCCTGTCTACTGATTGGTCAAAATAAAAAAAATTGTGCAAACAAAACAAGAATATCAAGTTATTAACACACAGAATATCAATGATGCCATGACCATAAAGTTTTCTAGCTTTGACAGTTTGTGAGGACAGATTCAAGTATTGCAAAGAAAAATCAGCTATAACTCAAACCTCCCACTCCCTAAAAAAAAAAAAAAATTAAAACTCTCTTAATAGTATGAAAGAAACACTATACATGCTCACAACATTACTGTACCCCTTTAGGCACAAAACCATAAGCCTTGCATAAGTGGACAAAAGTACGCAATGATTTTTAACCAGAATGCAAAGTTGCATAGTAATTTCTTTGGGGCACCTGCAAAGCACCCTCATAAATTATGCATCAAAATAAAACTGCTGGTATGGCATTCAAACAGTCTCTTTTTGAGATATAGTATTCTGCTCAAATGTTTTCTAGACCTGTCTTGCTGTTTGCTGACCAAAATGACATTCAAGATGCTTTAAAAACATTTCTTCTCTCCCTTTTATTTGGGGATTTAATAAGTTCTTCCTAAATACAGTTCATAGTAAGTATTTGCTTAGTGCACTAATTCCTTCAGTGTTAGAAATGCACTGTAGTTTTAAATTTATGTCAATTAGTTCCAATCAAAGGCACTCTGTTTTAGTGGACAGCCATTAAGAGCACGCTGGAACAATACTTTTCTTTTCAAATCCTGTTTACAGTTAGAACTGGTTTGCTCTCCTCACGTCTTTTTTCTTGAGAGTATGAAAACTTCACTACTGAGCAGATAACAGATGCAGCAGTGTGCCACAAAATGCAAATTTTGATGAAAATAAATAGTTGTAAAACATAACAACTCCACTTACACATTCTCACTATCACACTTGTAGCACTGCAGTCATAGACTGCTTGTCTATTAGCACAAAGTATGTGAATGTAGTGTTTTGGTCACCACAATACCCTTCACCACTGCACTGCAGGGTTGGCTGATTTTGAAATCAACTTACTGTACAAACTGATTTAAATCATGGTTTAAGTTACTTGATTTTTAAAAAATAAAAAATCATTAATATCGCAACATTGACTTTTTGATGTTTTTCATAGAAAAGAAACAAATCTACTAAGCTTCCTTCCAGACAACATTCATGCAAAATAAACATGGAAAAAGATTCCAGCAATGACTCATGCTCTGTTTCTATGGTCTACACTAGGTAAAGCAAATGTGCTAAGAACATGGTATAAAGAAATCACTGAACTGTTTGTTTCTGTGAGGGTTAAGGTTGCTATTTCCAACACAAACTTTGCAACATACTTGTTTCACACTACACAGTAATATGATAAACTTGTTGGTATTATAATATCCTCCATCCCTCTGGAAATTCCCTGCTCTTATTCTATAAGGCATACTCTGAGGGTAATAAGCTATAAATTACTCGTCTATTAGAGTTATCACTCTGCTCTAAGTTCAAACTAAGGGCCACAGACTTCAAAGGGTTCAACAAAGGCATCAGAGGGAACTGGGGGGGAGCACAAGAACAGAGGGGTCTTCAACAGAAAAGATCATTTTTATACAGAACTGGTCTGGGTGTGTCATTTCTAACCACCTCAGAAAGCAAACCCTAGTTTCCAAACATCACACCCAAGCCAAAGAGAGGCCAATGCCATTTGTGATACTTCCTAGTCAGTCTACAAGGATAAGAATCAAATTGCAAAAAGCCACTGGTGAATTCATAAAATATTTACAGCAGATATAATTCTAGAAGTTAGTTTGAGAAAAAGCTTTATAGCAAATGCAGTAAGACTATATAAAACAGACTTGTTACTGTTTACAGGATACCTTGTGCAAAGAATAACCCTGACCTTCCAAGGAGATTTTTGAAAAGCATCAACTGCTTTGCAGAAAAGTAAGCAGTGCATAACACAGCAGTAAGTTTACTTTACAGACAAAGTGTATACATGCAAAATGAGCACAACTGGTTTATAAAAGTTGTGTTGTATGTTTGTCCTACATCATGGAATCAAAAATACAAGCCCATCAATACAAAAAAAATATCATTCAAGTCAAAAGAATCAAATTTTTTATGTAGACAAAAAATCACCCACCTCAACAGCATACCAACACCACTTCTGAGATGGTTGTTTAAATTGTGTGAAGTCTGTATCTGTATGATAGTGTCAAATATTCACTTTACCCAGGTACTGTAAGTCAAACTCATGTTAAGTGTACTGCAATTTCTTTCAATGAAGTTCTATCATAAATTGGGTTAAGCAAAAATTTAACTTGCAAATCTAAGAGAGGAATTCAATCTGAGAATTCTGGTTCAATTTTCATTCAAATTTTCCTAAATTTGGTTTCCACATAGAAGCAGATGAAGTCACTACATTTGTGACCCATAGTGAACTTGAAGCAGGGAGGATTTATGTCATCTCATCTCCACAACTTGATGAGCAAAGCTTTTTTTTCTGTTTTTCAATCTGGTTGTTTGACCTTCAAGTAGATGGAGATATACTGTAAGTGAAATCATGCCCTCATATATTCACATCAAGGAAAAATGAGATTATGGAGCATAAGAAGGGTTGCAAATTTTTACACATAATAATGCTGATTAATGTGAGCGTATGATGTCACTTCTACTTGCCTCAGGTTCACCTTGGGTTGGAAATGTCCCAACTTCATTTGCTTAAATCTCTAGAAGGGCACTGAATGCAAATTTTATCACAATGCTTGAATTTAGATCCTCTTTGACATAATAAAAATGAATTTTAGCATAAACCGTTTTGTTAACTTGTATGTTAACATGTCTGTGCGCAATTTAATACCAGTCTTTTCATTAAAAGTAACAACCTATTAAATTGCTTCTTGCAATCTCTTTAAATAAAAGCTATTTAACAAACAAACAAACAAACAAACCTAACTTTGTTATATAGTCAGCCTTACTCAATTATTCCTTAATACCATACTCCCATCTATAACACACAAGAAACTTAAATTGTACAATTTAGTCCAATTTAGTCATCCACCAACAGTCCACCGTGACCACTAATATTTAAGTTAGACAGTGCACACTGATGAAATCTGAGTACAGTTACTAAGCTTATCAGCACCTTTCCTAAAAATTCAATTGAGCTGTACACTGTGCAATATCACATGCACATTACTGTATTATAATTTCCCTATTATAATTTAGGTTTACGTATTTGTTTTATCACACTACGCGTATGTACGTTAAAAAATGAGAGCTTTATCTTTTATTACAATGATATTAATCTGACGGCACCAAGCTTTGAACATGTGTCACTTTGAACCAAGAATATTTGTTTGAAAATACTTTCACCCATGGTACCCTCCATATCTGACATGTCCTTCAAGTCAAGTTATAAACATTTTAATGAATCTTCAAACAGACACTGATCCACCTTTAGTATGGTCATTCTCTTACATTTCCAGTTTCAGGTTTATTTTCTTATTTTTAACGATGACTTACAAAGTGCTGAATCATAAGAATATCCATCTGATTAGAAGGTTCAAAAGCTCTAAAAAAGCAAAGTTTAAACTTTAAACCCCTTGAAAATTTCTAAGGAACTGAAATACTTTATGTAATGGGGAAATATAAAGGTACCCTATACCACATCTTACCTTCCTTCCTTTCCCCTCCCACCTTTCCTGTCCTTTCTCTTTCTTTGCTGCTGTCTACTTACTATACTACAATCTTGGACAAAACTGTTGGGACGCTTTGTCATAATATTCTTGAATCTCCGTTCCCAGGTTTACATGAAGCCCCCGCTCCCCCTTCCAAAGTTGCGCAGAGAGAATGACTGTATGCCGTGAAAATGGTCAACTTTGTGAAGGGGAGCGGGGGTGTCCCAACGAGTTTTGTCCAAGATTGTCTGAGTTTTAAGTGAGCGATTTACGAGAACAAATTCAATAGAAAAATGGTTAACTTTCCGAGCAGCTGTATTCAGTGCACTTTTTCGGAGGCTTATAGGCCTGAGGATTTTAGCCAAATGAAAGTATAATTTAAAATTGTTTTAATGTGTTGTTTTGTTTATTTGTTTATACAGTCTGATTTATTGTTGGTTGGCGAGATCATAATGGATAAACTGTTTCAGGTATTCGCAGGGAATGCCAGGCAGAAATGTTTACGTTCCGTAACGATGTCTATGGCAGACATATGCGTTGCATTTTTTAGCAAATTAAAAGGAGGATGACAACTCTTCTTAAGTTGTAAGACGGAAAACAAAACAATTTCTTTCATGGATAGATCGAAGGGTCTCACTGCTATTGCAAACTAGTGGTAAGAAGGCAAGATTTTAACTGAAAGAGCACCATGATCTACCATGAAATGTTAAAAGCAGAACTGCAAGCCAAGCTTTTTATTATAACGATGGTAGATCGTTAAGTAGGGCTGGTTTTAGACATATTTTGAAGCGAATTTGATGCCTATGACAACATTTTTTCATGTTACATGAAGCTGATGACGTATCTATTATGCCTTCTTTTAGCCGGCTCAATTTCTTTACATTTTGCTTTCAAATTTGCTCTCAAAACAAATGGTAGACCGTTTGGTTAACTTAGCCTTCACCCCCGGTCTCGTCAAATTAGCATGTATGGCATATTTTCTGTATAGTTTCAGCTACTCAAATGAAAGTTACTGCGTTATAAAGGTGAAATGAATATAAATTCAAGTACTTTTTAACTTATTTCTGGTAAATTACTTTAATATAAAGTAATAGGCAGGATACAACACGTACTTCTGCTGAATGTTCTTTTTATTTGGTACCTGTTCAGACAGTGTGAGCCCAAAATACGTGACTATTGAAAATGTCTTCCTGAACGAGAGGACGCTTTGAACTTATTTAGTTACCTTCCCAATGCTTTTAGCTTCAATAGTATTATATTAACAAGAACTTCAATATGGACTCAGAATATGCTGATTATTCTCTGTTACTGTTCTCTTATACCTAAAGAAAAGACACCTACCCTTTTGCGAATCAACGCAACGCAAAGAAACACTTTCTACCATGGGCCGCGAGCAGTTCTAACTTCTCGAATTTCTCAGACAATCTTGGACAAAACTGTTGGAACGCTTTGTCATAATATTCTTGAATCTCCATTCCCAGGTTTACATGAAGCCCCCGCTCCCCCTTCCAAAGTTGCGCAGAGAGAATGACTGTATGCTGTGAAAATGGTCAACTTTGTGAAGGGGAGCGGGGGTGTCCCAACGAGTTTTGTCCAAGATTGTAGCATACAAACTACCGCTGCTACCCTTGTACAGCGTAAGGCTATAAGCATTTCCTTTACAAGCGCGTTTGAGGGAGAGAGTAAGACACACACTTAACACATAAACTCTCCTTACCAATCATTTCTACTTCATTCTCCTTGTATATAATATACATAATATGAAATACATCACATAAAAATTTACATGAGACACCATGAAACAAGATTTAAAATTCTGTTTACACATTTGACATTTTCTCCATTACTGACCTCAGATGATTTTTGAGTCCTCTGACTTTACAAGGGACATCTACATTTCAATAATACCAGCTGTAAAAGCAACTCCTTTTGAGGTATCATGTTACAATATCACATACCACATTTTCCTCTCTGTTCACCTCAGATGAAGTTTGACCTCTACCAAATGAACATGGAGAATTATTGAGATATTGTGCCCCCATCAAAGTATTACAATCAAACGTGAGAATATGGACCACCAATGGAACTCAGGGTTGGGGACCCACCTCAGTTCCTTGGGTTCATCAACAACTTAAAACCAAATTGATTACATTGATTCCACCTATTATCCAAACTGGAAAAATTTAAAATCCCCAAGACTTACCTGTGGTTTGGGAATCTATAAACCCTACTTAACTCACCTATTATACGTGTGAACAATCCACCACAAAATTTTACCGAGACTTATTCCACAGTAGATGGGACTGTTCACATGTATAATAGACGAGGTATTAGTAGAAGTGAAATAGATTATGCAATACTCTCAATGGTACTGCACCTTCATGTATACACTTCTACTTTCTTATCAAGTAGGAGTATGGATTACAGTTGAGGTTTACCTCAAGAAAAAGAACTAAGTATCAGGATATTATACAATTTAGTACCAGTACTAAACTTACACCTTTTTAAGGGTCTGTGAACATGTTATTGTCATATCTGCTTACTAAATGTAAAAAGCATTATAAGCATTAATACAAACTGCCATATTTCCCTTTAAAATCAATCAAATATTGATCATTTACAAGACAATTACTGTTTTTCCACCTGCAGGTACACTATGAATAAACATGAGCTACAAAGGAAATTTTGTCCCACAGAAGGAGGGTCTCACGAGATCTCTTACTTTATCCTTTGCATGTTAACCCTCATTCTGAGGGGAGTTGTCATGCTGGAAGTCCTCTGCAGTTTACTTGGAAGTCGATGTCCACTATGTAGAAAATGTCTACATTACATACAAAACTTGATAGTAGCTGGTAAATTATTAATCAATAATTTATACAGGATTACCAAAATAAACAGCAACTATGTAACATTCCACATCATTATTTCTGAAGAGCTAATGAAAAATTAAATCTCAGAAATGGTCAAACTTTGAAGAGGTACATCTAGTGAACAGTGAAGATATTACAATAATTCCAACAGCTTTTTATCAGGTAATCTTAATCTACCCTGTATCTCTGTTGAGTAAAACAAATCATGTCCACATACCTCTATCTACTTTGCCTAATGATCAAAGGTCAAAACTTGCTTATCCTTGACTACAATACCTTTCAGTGAATGGAAGGTGCAGTGGCTGGTTCTATCTATAATTGCAAATTTCCATCATACAGTATATTAGGAGTTAGGCCTGTTCCAAGAGGGGGATCGACAAACTCTCCTCCCTCCCATTAACAATTCTGGTTTTTAACCAACTCTGAGACATGTGTATCAGGGTTGGCAGTTTTTGCCACAGGCGGTTTTTACCGGTAAAAACCGTCCCGGTAAAAACAGGTTTTTGCCGAAAAATGGAAAAAACGGCAAAAACCTATTCTGCTACATTGAACAAAATGTTGTTAACAAGGACTTTTTATGCTTTTTTCAAAGTCTAAAGAAGAAATCATGCTGTTACATCAAGATTAATCATTTTAGGCAACAATATATACCATATTAGAGTTTGGATGTGATTTGTTTAGTGATTTTGGCCACTTTTTGTCCGATTTACACTGTTTTGTGTTAAGTATACATACACAAGGTATATTTAATGCAGAAAAAATGCAGAAAAATGGGAAAGAAAATCATGGAATAATTTAAGGATTTATTTTCAGTTTGATGGGAAGCTTTCCTGAGCATACTGGCAAGTTGGTAACTCCACTCTTGGGTATACCTTTTCAAGGGGATCCTGCATCTGTGTAGGTCCTACAATAACTCAGTGTCTTTCAGTACATTGACCTCCAGTAGTGAATGTCTCATTTATAATTGAACCATCCACCTTTCTTCAACATTTCCACTTTCTTTATAAAATAAAGTGCTGGCTATCCACTTAAGTTTCTTTCATTCTAACATTACTATTTGTGGTTTATCAATTTTTTCAATGAAGATTACTCAGTCAAAAAATAGACTCTTCGTATTTGTTTGGTCGTCGATAAATTCTTACTTAATTATCTCTCAGTATGGTGGACTTGAAATACCCAGAGAAGCTCCCTTGATGAAACTCATTTACTTCAAGTTGCTGCTTAGTCAGCATGTATGGCACTGTGATTTGCTTCTCTGCTGTGTCAAACTGAAGTTTCTGACATGATAAAGGAAGTTGCTCATCTGCCTCATTCTGCTACTGTACTCAATATGTGTAACAGATATGCCCTGCCAAATTTGTGACTGAACTTATATTGAGAACTTTCATAACTTTACACATAATTTTATTAATCCTCATTTTGAAAAGCTTTGCTTGATAAATCTAGTCATTTTGCAAACCAACTGTAATTTTCAGACTATTCCTGTTGGCATGTAGTTGCTTTGTTTGTGGTCACACTTAACATGTTAGGGCTTACGTACTATTGTAATAACTGAGAATATTTCACTCTTCATTTTGTGTTTGACAAGTTTTAGTGCTCACTTTTTAGGCAAAAAGAAAGTGTAAATGAATGTAAATAATTTTATCTGAACTGGTTTATCCATCATGTGCAATGGGGTACAACAACTGCACTCTTCTAATTGCCAGAAGAGGTTTTTTCCATTTTCTCCCGGTTTTTACCGGTAATAACCAGTTATTACCAGTTATTACCAGTTTCTACCACTGTCCCGGTAAAAACAGGTTTTTTCCGGCAAAAACCCAACCCTGATGTGTATACACTTACTTTAAAATTTGCACCAATAGCATCTGAACATTTTTTAATGTTCACAGATTCTCAATTTCACCTTCCCTTAGACAAGATCTCACACCCCTAGAGTAGCATTCCCATTCATAAATTCATATGTTATGGATTCTGCCTTTAGCTCTATTCAAAGGGAAAAACCCTCCCAGTAAGACAATCTGGTTATGGGCCTGAGAGTTCAGAACAAATGTTGCTAATCAAATGCGACAAAAAAACTTTTGACTTGAAAAATATGAACATCCTAAGTAATTTTGGATTCATGACAAACATCCCTGTTGAATTCATTATGATGATAAATATACTGTTTTACAAGTGATCCTCTTCATCTTACTGATGAATGTCTGACCAATTACTGAGTTTTAAAACTATACATATATGTACAAGAGATTCTCATCTGACCTCCTGCAGTACAAAAATTTACAATTTACTCCCCTAGAATACAACATCAATAACACTCAACTGAATTACTGCCTGACAACAAACTCTCAAGTAATATGAAGCAAGAGAATAAACGCTGTTGCTAAATAGTTGCAGAAATGGTCACTTCTGTTAGGTAGAAAATCACATACATATGCTGAGTTATTGTTCTTTAGTACTAGGGGATTCTTCACTGTAGAAAACAGTTTTGTTCTCTGTAGTTCAGATCAAGTATGTCCAAAGTGGATTTCTATGCATTCAGGATAGTTTGGATGTATCTTGATGTCAATGCAACTATTCCTCCCTTGAAAATTTGCTAAGTACTGTACTGTCTTAACTGTTTCTTACTTGTTTTACAATGAGATATCTGATGAATTTGAACATCCGCGATCAGTTGTAATACCAAGCTGTAAAGTCAGGATTTGCAATGAAGGGAATTACCCAACAGTGGCCCAGCTGCTGCCCTAGAATCTTTGTGGTGGGATTAGAATGCAGCATTTGAAAAACATCTTCCAATGGCATTTCATGAAAACTGAACAGACCACAATGATCACAATGATCACAATTTCACCATTATTTTTGCTTTCACATATTAAAATAGCTTAAAATAACTACTATTGAAGGCCTGTCCATTTGCCAGTGCAGGAGTCTTGTTGGTGGGGACCATAAATAATGAGAGAGACTGTATGGGCCTGTGAACAGAAATTCTGCACAGGAGATAATTATCCAGGACGGATGCATGCAAAGTGCACTGAAACAAAACATTTCGTAATAAATTTAAGTTTTAGTTTAATATGTTATGTACAACATTTTACGTTGCAAAAGTTTCTCATTGTAGTCAAATTCTACCTTGACAGAGTTTTACAGAGATATGGATCTAATACAAATCACTGACATTTTTGCAGGCTAGTATTACTACCAAAGAAAAATTTCAACAGCAGTGTTGTAAGCATGTTTGAAAGCTACTGGGCATTGGGACTGCTTTCTGCTTGGATGTTCACTTTCTGATGTCTCTGTATTCCAAAAGTCTAAGGTTGAGTTACCGAGATGCCTCATTCATAGACAAAAACTGCTGGTACTACTTCAAGACTTGTTCTCCAATTTCATTTGTTGCCTGTACTCAGTAGCCTTACTTTTCCAAAACAGCAATTCCATGTACAGGCGTGTATAGGATATTCTGCAATTACTCCAGTATAGGGTTAGGATGTGTGGTTTTCAGCCTCTTAAGGGTTTTTGGTTTCAAAAACAAAAAAGATAAAGTCACTGAACCAACTTACCTTTGGTAACACCTACAGTGCCTGTATACCATTCTGTAAGTGTCCTTTGCTTTATTAATTTTCCCTTGCAGGGCTGAAATTTACAAGTGTCCTATCATCCAAGACAAGTGAAAATTGCATCATACAACCAATTTTTTTCAGCTTGTCCGATGGACGAGTAAATTTTTAGGTGTAATTGAATAGTTCACTACAACAGCAAGAAAGTATACTATGAAAATCCCCTTAAGAAGCGGTATTGAGACAATGGAATGAACCGTTATCATCATTGAAACATAAAAAAAAGGAAAAAGATCACTGGAAAGTGTTCAGAACTTAACATAGATGTTTGTTTACTATGGTAGCAATGTGACATACAACTGATCATCTTACATTTGTAATTTTCATTCGCACAACCAAAAAACATTTTGGACAACCAAATTTGGCTTAAAGGTTGTTCAATGGACAACCTGAAAATCTTCTTAAAAATCAGGCCTCTCTTAATGGAATATATAATGATGACAAGAGTGGATGAAAACTGGCTATTTTTAACCTACCTTAGGGTATTTTCAACCACCCCATTGAAAACCATGCTAATTTAAGGTAAAATGAATCTTCTATGAGTCTTAAGTGGTCACTGCACAGATTTTGTGATAGAAGTTACATATGAAGGTAACTTTTACATTTGGTAGGCCGTATATGGCCATTATAATTATGTCACTTAAAATTTCACTGAATCAAATTACAGCAGTTTCCATGATTATATGGTGGTCGAAAATAGCCTTTCACTTTGAAAAGTGGTGTGCACTTTTCGACCTCCCCATTAAGTGAGGGCATTAAAAATTTTAGGGCAGATTCTTTTTATGACAACATCCTAACAGACTTAAAATTTTTTGAAAAGTTTCTGCATATACCAACATGTTATAGACTATCGCTTTTCCCAAACTTCGACTTCGCATCCGCACATCCACCCAGTGGATGCTTGGAATGGACTTAAAAAATTTTCAGTTTCATTTTGACTCCTCCTTCTTTGGTTGGTTTTTGTACAAACGCCTATCAAGGCTATCCCATACAGTTTTAGCAGCCTGGACTAAGGGAGTCGGGCGAAAATAAACTGACCAGCTACAATGATTTAGGTCAAGGGTCAAGAGTTGGCTTTTGAAAGTATCCACTGAAGCATGCACAGCGAACTTGCCTGGGTAACAGGTTCCAGCTTGGTATTAAAAGTCCATGGGTAGAGAGATTTTTGGTAGCAGAGTTTATTTGTGGAGAGGTGATGATATGTACAGGTATCTACCACTAGTGCGACAAGTAACCGGTCGAGCAAAATGTAAAGGGTTAATACGATGATCAGCTATATTATTTGGTAACAAATTGTGAGTATCTTTATGATGATAATGAGATGAGCCCTAGGACGTCATCTATTCTCCAGGCTGTCCCATTTACAGCCCTTCCAAATAAGATACTGGCTACGGCAAAAAAATTGCTGAAGTAAAAAGGATTTACTTCGGCAAAAATACACTTTACCTCGGCATTAGGTAACTGTCCGATGCTATTTGTTTACAAACTTCTACCACAGTAGGTTTGTTTGTTTAAGCTCCGGAATTCCATTGATAAAACCAATACAGCCGCTTTGGGAATTTTTCCCACTTTATTACACATTAAGAAAGATAAAACGGCTGGTTCTGAAATCTAAAGGTCACACTCTGCCGTGTCATACTCATGTGTGTACAGTGATCACTTTCTTGACAGCAGACAGTGAGTTTTGTACATACAGTAAATACCCATCGTAACGAACTTTTTAAATCAAGATTTTCCGTTAAAACTTGAAAAATTGCAACTATGTTTTGTATATGAAGCAATAATACTGAATATATTTGCTCATGTTACGATCGTGGTGGAAATTTTATCAGAAAACGATTTCTTTTCAAGTCGCTACTCGAAGCTGCATTTCGAGCCGTGTAGGCCTAGTGTGCAGCTTTCGTAACCGGTAAGTCCCCGTACGCGTGTCCTGCAATCTATCGCCTCGGCAAAATTTTTGCCAAAGTCAAGTCAATTTGTCTCGGCATTTACCTCGGCATTGCCGAATGCCGAGGCTATTTTCGAGGGCTGCATTTAAGGTGTTTAATCATCTCAGAAACACAAGACTGATGACTATAATTATTAATGATAAATCTGGCAGCAAGCCTCTGGATGTTTCCAATGTTGTTCTTTTCAGATTGGTTATAGGGGTCCCATACAGTACTGCAGTAGTCAAGAATGGGCCGAACAAGAGCAAAGTAAGCTGCAGTCTTAGTTGCCTTGTCACAGTGCGAGAGGTTTCCCCTCACTAGGCCCACAGTCCGGTTAGCAAGTAACAACTAATTGGTTAATGTGTGTTTTCCTACTTAACACCAGAAGAAGGTTCAGTGCCTAAATATGGGTGGTCTACTGTACATGTTCCAAGGTGTGGTTACCCATCAGATAATTATGTGAATATGGATTGGTCTTATGGGAGATTCTCATAGTAAAACACTTAAATTTATTAAACCCCATTTGCCAAGTTGATTCCCACAGACACAAGTTGTCAACGTCTTGTTGAAGAATTTTTGTGTCCTTTAGTTCTTAATTTCACGGTACAGGATACAATCATCAGCAAATAGCCTAAAACTTCATTTGATATTTTTCAGCAAGTTGTTAATATAGACAAGGAATGGTAGGGGTCCCAAGACGGTGCCCTGGGGGACACCAGAGATGACCTGAGATTTATTTGAAGACACCCCATCAACTAACACCTTCTGGTGACAGGTAGTAAGGAAGTTCTAGATCCAAAATAGGATGTTGTTTCGGATCCTCACATCCTAAAGTTTAGCAAGAAGATGCTAATGGGTCCATATCAAAAGTCTTGCTTTATCTATTATAATCAGGTCAGCTTGCCTTCTGTTATCTAACATTTTCATAATATAATCCACAAGGGCAGAAAGCTGAGTTTCACATGATCTTCCCTTGCAAAAACCATGTTGTATGTCAGTACATTGAATTTGTTGAAGTGGTCCATAATATGTCAGTGGATAATACGCTCTAGAAGCTTGCAGGGAATGGATGTCAAAGAAACAGGCCTGTAATTTGCAGGGTTGGATCTTTCACCCATCTTATAAATGGGAGTTATGTTTGCGCCAAGCCATGCTGCTAGACATGGCCACTTGATACTGACTTTTGGAACAGCTTCTGTAAAATGGGGGCAATGCTGTTGGCACAAGACTTCAAAACTCTGGCAGTGATGTCAGACCTAGCAGCCTTGTTCACTTTAAGTTAAGTTAAGAGTTTAAGAACACCAGTGCTTGAGATGTTTATAAGTCTCCTATGTTGGGAATGGGGCTCCGCATCCAAGCATCCACAAATCCTCCCCAAAAAAGTATCTTGGTAAATATTTTGACTCCTCATCTGTGCATCCACCCAGGGAGTGATTGCTATGGCTATGGACTAATGAAAAGTAATAAATTTTTTGAAACAATATTATAGACTAGAGATTTTCCCGAACTTCGACTTCACATCCGTGCATCGGGACGCTCAGATACCACCCTCTAGAAGTAGAAGCCCTGTATTTTATAGTTACTCTCCAGAAATACCCTGGGCCATATTGAAAAGTTTGTTTTTTTGCCGCCAAAGGAAAGGCAAGATAAAAATTACGCCACTGGCACTAGGCCTATCTTCTGTAGCCGTAGGCTAGGTGCGCCAAATAGAAATCAGGCTGAAAAAATATGCCAGAAATTTGGCGTGACCACTTGAGTGCCACGCCGAAGATCTTCGGCGTAACATACATGTTTTCCAGACAGAACCCTGGGGGTCGAAAATCCCCCATTCTACCCTAGGCCTACAGTTAGGCCTAGGCCTTGGCCCATGGCTAGACTGTGTAGACAGCTGAGTTTATACTTTCCAAGACTAGAGACATGCCGTTTATAGGTTACAAACTGGATTACAAGTACTGCTCTGTTAATCATTTGGGCTTGCCTAGCGTAAAATCATCCATCTAACCTACATGCCGTTATTACAGAGCACATAACCTAAGCCTATGCCTGAACAGCAAAGAGGCAAAAGTAAACACTGTAGGCAATGCAGTATACCTTTCGTACACCTTTGTACGGGTAGAAGTACAGTTCTCTACCCACGTTGAAGAATATCTTGTCGTTGCACCCAGTATTGTCGTTTATGCTGATAAAAGACACCTTAACTGGTAGGTGATTTTGAGAATTGTAAGTGAGCCTGGTAGGTCTGGAATATTCTGAAAGGCGCATAAGAGTATACCCTCCTTCCCTTGTAGTGAACTGCTGCTTTACCTCTTCTCTGCCACCTCCCTCCGAAGCGGCCATTTTGGTTGATAGACCGATAATCACACTGCGTAGTCGATCGATCAGATGGTGCAAGTGCAAGTAGTCGATCGCAATTAACCAGTGGTGGTGTAAGTTCCAAAGTCCACCAAACCAGCTGTTCAATTGTCATGGTGGATGGCAGATTATGGTTCACATTGCTTTTCAGTGTTATACTATACTGTAGGCCTAAATTTACAAAATTACATCTCAGTTTAACAGATTCACATTCACATGCAGTTCTCTATCAGCGGAAAACTGGTGTGCAAATTCATAAGCGTGCCACTCAGTCTGAGTGGGAGGGGAAGGGGGAGGGAGGGAGAGAGAGGGGAAGAGGGGAGGGGAAGAGGAAGGAGAGAGAGAGAGGGAGAGGGGGAGGGGAGATGAAGCTGGCATGCAGGGGGCCATCTCCCCCAATGCAAAAGAGGGGGAATACATTTTTAGTGCACTGTTCTGAGGGGAGAGGGTTCCTCCGGCTTACCCTTTGGAATATTTTTTTTAACTATTTGAGGGTCCTTATATGCTATTTAATTGATGCTAGTACATTTAAGGGTGCATCTTGTGGAAGTAAATTTGTAAAAAAAAAACTCATATTTGATTGAAAAATCTTACAAAATTCACAGAGAGTCTGAGGAAAAAATAAGGAGCTTTTGTCCGTTGAAAAGGTGGGCGACAACACACTAAAGCCCCCATATTTTGACTCGTGGAGTGTGCCCCCTTCCTTCGCTTCAGGATACACCTTTGGTAAAGTGGGAGCACCATAAAAGAGCTGGGTCAAAGAACCCACGCCAAGAAGGCTGAGACATAGATATATAAGTATGGTCTGACGGGGGCAGAATCTAAAACAGTGGGAGGGAGCTCTGGTCGCAACAAGATCCTGGCTTTAAGACATACGTCGATGACACATGCAGTGGTTCATTGTACAGTTCGATCGTTTGTCTGTTTTTGTTTTTATCACTCATATGAAAAACCTGCAGTGCAAAATCGATCACCACTGTGATCTTTAAAAGTGCAGTGGTTCTTAACGGAGGAAGTTTTCCTCTGAACGAAGTTCGAGTTACTGGAGGGGGATTGTTTTACCCTTCTTGCCAAGAATTTTGTTTTTGTTTGTCTCCTTGACTTATATTGAGATCGGAGAGTATCAATTATCAATTGTGATAATTTTGACTGGCTGCCGTTCATACGTACCGGGTACCGTGAATAAGGCACGGAACTTAAACCGCCCAAGCTAAGCACCCCAGGGACCAGGGGCTGGATTTGATGTCTGAAAGTGGGAGTAAACCCGGGAGGACAGTCAAACGGCGCCGAAGACGCCGCGAGAGCGCGAAGCCCCCCTCCCGCCCCTCAACGGCGTGGGGTCCCGAAGGGCGCGCTTGTGGAGTCCAGGGACAGAGCCACGGTGGGGGTACATGGCCAGGGGAGATGCCCCGGGAAGCTCCGGGGGAATTTGGGAAACTGTATGCAGTAAAAAAGATGCATTTAGCTTCATCTTCAAATGATATAAGGTGGGCGGATAACGGACAACAAAAGTCACAATTTGACTTTTTCAATTATATTATAACTCCACATGACTATAACAGTCGGCCGGGATCGATAATGCAGAAGGATTAAGGAATGGCAGGAGAATGAATTATTTGAATTATTTTGAAAGTTTCCCTGGGATTTGGAAAAATAATTTTAAGAATGGGAGCTCTAGCATTCAGAGTGGGTGCGAAGTGCACTGAAGATCGCATTTTCAGACTTTTTAACGATATGAGCAATTAAAAAGCTAAGAAAAGTACACTCAATGAAATGGCTCTTGCCCCCCCCCCCTTGCTAAGCGCCTGCCCCTTGTTACGCTACCGGAAATGGCACTTTCGTGCCTTACAAGTTTCATCTAAACAATCTTCAAAGAGTCGGTAAATTTACTGAGATCGATGGTGATAAAAATTTTGCTTTGAAAATTTCGAGGGGAGGGGGAAGCTTTCCCCTCCAATGCGTACGGCTATGGGGCATGGGTGGTTTCAGTGATAATGCATTTGTGCGAAGCTATGACAAGCAAGATGTTCTTCAGGAAGTGACCCTGAATCAATACAAAACAATATTTATAACTGGTGCGCGCGAAGCGCGCGGAAGAAACAGCGTTGAGACAGCATTTGAGACATTTAATTGAAGCCTACTGTTTTTCTTCAGTTTTAAATACAGTATTTTTCATTGCATAAAAAATGTTCTCTTTCTTTCCCCAGGTGCCTGCTCTTTCCATAGAGCAGGATACAGGGACCTATATCCTGCTCTATGGTTTTTCTTTCATGTTTTATTTTTGTCGATGGTCTGGGACAGGTCCCTCTCAATTAACGTTTTTATTAGTGTGAAAATTAAGGTTGTGTCGATTTTGGAGGTTACAGACGATGCCGTGATATTTAAAAAGTCAATGAAATGGTTCATGGGTAGTTTGTAAATGGACATGGCCAAGCTGGGCATCCGCAGGTACTGAGTGGCAGGGAAGTAATTTTCTATTGGAGGCTGCGTCTTGGGAAGCTGTGGCCGGCGAAGCTGTGGTGGTGGTGGTGGTGGTGGTGGTGGTGGTGATGATGGTGCATGGTGGTGGGGGTGGATGACGACGACGACGACGATGATGATGACATCAAAGCGCTATACACATTTCCATCACAATCTTGTCATTTCTAAACGTTCTCAAGCCCCTGGGGACTATAATAAAAGTGCTATCTTGGCAGCCGCACAACTGGTTAAATTTGCTCTCACGTGTAATATTATTATTCCTGTTCCTATCTCGTATGCCGAGCACCAAGCAAGAAGGCAACAGGTCCCATTTTTCAAGTCTTTGGTCTGACCGGACTGGGATTTGAACCCCGGTCTCCCAGCTGATGCTCTTACCACTAGGCCAATCAGTCGGTAGAATTGAAGAATTGTCTGCGCGCTTCGCGCATGCGCCTTGTGTGGTCTAAACTATAGCACTACCCACCTTTTTCTCATTTATGGCTGATGAAAACTTTGGTGATTTGCTTCATTTAACATTGCAAAATTTAATCATAAAAGCCTATTAAAAATTATCTTATGATTTCTCTGGTCTCGCTCCATTTCGCTATTTTTTTTTATTATTTTCATTTTTTAGGCTCTGGAAAAAAGTAGGGGCAAGTGCCCCTTTCCCCCGTAATCACGCCTATGCATAAAGTGGTAATGCCACCTGCATAAAGAGTGTAATAACTTACACGAAAAGTTTTGCAATTCTATAACAGAAGAATGCACCACGTGTGGTCTAAATTAGCACTAGCCACCGTTTTTCTCATTTATGGCTGATAAAAACTTTGGGGATCCCTTTGTCACAATCATGATTTTAAGGCTCTCAGAATTCACCAAATCAGATACACAAACTCCTTTTTAACAAACTTTACCCAAGGCCCGGATCCACCACCGTAGATGCACCGCGGTGCTCTTATCTGAGCGTGCGTTGGGTCCATTTTATCGCATCTACTACCCTGACTACATGTTTTCCAAAGAAATTGGAAAAATCTGCGACCGGGAAGGCCACGACTTCCTGTGCTTCCCCTGTCTGCCCCAACCCCAACCCCATCCCCACCCCCATTGATGTCATTTATAGGGCAAACCACGAAACATTTGCAGGTCATAAAACAGTAACAGGAAAAATGTATTCAAGCGTAATGAAACAACATCATTGAGGCGTTTTTCGGGCTATATTGAGTACGGTAGTAATCAGAAGCAGTCGCCCCACTTATTTTGAAACAATAGCTAAATGTCACAAATTTCTTCTTATTTCGCTTCCAAGTATCTTTCATGATATTTTAGAACATAAATATTGCATATTCCACTATTCAAGGTAAATCAAGCAGTTGCTCCTTGTAAATTTTACAATCAACTGAGAAAAATACTGTCACATGATTCTCAAGAGCCATTCAGGAAATAGGATAGTCTACTGGATGAAAAGAGGTGCTCGCTCCAGCTCCCTTCCCCTCCCCAACCAGCACTTCTAATTGCATGTAACACAGCTTCACACTATAGATCTCTTATTTGTTTTAATTATATTGCTTTTCATTGCAGCATTGTAGTCGGCCAGTTAGTAAGGCGCCCGACTCATACTACCGGTTTAGTGGAACTGTCGAGTTTTGGGGTTACCTTCCCTTTTATATCTTCCTGGTTCTAGCTTCTATCGACTCCTCTACGTTCTCATTTTTTGTTTTCTTAATTAGGCTTCGTTTTGTTAATCATATCTCTCTGTAAATTTCCAGATCATGTCACTACACGCTGTTGCACGTAGCCTACATTATCAAGTCGTGTAAGCCTACCCCCTTCCACAAAGCTTGAATAGTTTTATGAATATTTTCCCATAATGAGATGAAACCGATTCCATGTTTCATGTAATTGGCATTTGATACGAAAGGTATCAATAAAGACAGTGCTCTCGGCTACGTATGTAGACGAGAGCCCTGTCTTTATCAGTGTTGTAGTACCCGTACCCGTACCCGTACTCGTACCCGTACTCGAGTACAAGTTTCCGTACTCGTACCCGTACCCGTACTCGTGACCTGGTACCCGTACCCGTACCCGTACTCATGATTACTTTTTCCTCGGACCCGGACCCGTACCCGTACTCATGACTTGGTACCTGTACCCATACCCGTACTCATGACCTGGTACCCGTACCCATACCCGTACTCATGACCTGGTACCCGTACCCGTACCGGTACTCATGGTCCCGTACTCACACTACAACACTGCTATTTACAGTACATATCAGTGTTGTAGTACCCGTACCCGTACCCGTACTCGTACCCGTACTCGAGTACAAGTTTCCGTACTCGTACCCGTACCCGTACTCGTGACCTGGTACCCGTACCCGTACCCGTACTCATGATTACTTTTTTCTCGGACCCGGACCCGTACCCGTACTCATGACTTGGTACCCGTACCCATACCCGTACTCATGACCTGGTACCCGTACCCGTACCCGTACTCATGGTCCCGTACTCACACTACAACACTGGTCTTTATTGATACCGAATTTGCCTACGTTCCTAAAGCAACTCTTGTTTCTATTAAAAAGCAAGTCTGGAATGAATTTTCATAAATTACCGACTTCAAAATACTTTTCTTGTATTGCAACTATAGACTAAGCCTCTTAGGGGGTAGGTGTAAGCATCTGCTAACAATAGGCAACCATTGTCCTTGTTTGATAGTGTGCTGATTTATCAAAAGAAGACAGCGGTTCCCCTAAACTTGACCACGTCTCCCTCTGCATTTTCCCGATCATCTCACACCACTAATTAAAAGGGGGATTTAACACCTTGGAAAAATTTGGAGGGGGGGGGGGGCAGTATAAACCATGTTGCTGAACTGATGTGCTCAATTTGTGATGGGTATGCGATAGAAAAAGGGTTGAAGTACTCATCAGGCAAAAATAAAGAAAGTTGAAGGTATTTCAGCCATCTTTTTGCAATATATCCTTCCGCGATGCAAAATAGCATTTTGAATAAAGTAAAAAAGTAGGAACCACCACCATGGGTCCAATTATACAAGCTCTCCTGGCACAAAGCCTCAACGGTCATGGTACACAAATTTGAAATCATTGTAAAAGGCCTACTCGTGAGTTTCATATGACGGGTAGCTTGTACCCGTTCAGCCGTTGAAAACTTCTACAAGGGACTAGAGGCCACGAAATGGACCAAATTTTAAGTTTTAAAGTTAATAATGAAGGAATGGTTTCGCGTTCGTCAAATACAGCCTTTTAGGTAGCAGACCACTCAGGCGCATAGCCATGGTCTTCGGCCCGGGGCTGGGGGGGGGGCAAAATGAAAATTTTCGTCCCGATTTCATGATTTTTCAAACTAATTGTAGAGGCGGGTCCCCCTCCCCCCCCCCACACACACATACCGTTTCTTTTGGGTCCAGTTTATCACCCCGGGACAAGTCCGGAAGCTTCGGAATAGAATTGGGGGCATGAGAATAAATTATCGACTTGATATTCAAATGGCCTTATCAGTATGCGAACTTATAGTCACGATGATCACAATT
Organism: Holothuria leucospilota; assembly: GCA_029531755.1. Lineage (NCBI taxonomy): Eukaryota > Metazoa > Echinodermata > Holothuroidea > Aspidochirotida > Holothuriidae > Holothuria > Holothuria leucospilota. The sequence goes on along the minus strand of CM055963.1, from coordinate 71,039,561 downwards.
TAACTATTTACCATAACTCGATTTGATGAAGCCGGGGTGAACTGTCAGTGGTAAACTCGGTGTAAGATCGAGGAGGAATCATTCTTGAGGGATCAATGCCTTTCTTCAGAGAGACCCTTTGAGACTTTATCATAGCGGAGCGCCACCACCAGTTGGCGCGAAGCGTACAGGGAATATTTTGGCCAAAATGCCTTCCCAAACTACACTGAGGAAATGATCCTTCCCGGGGTGTTGTACGTTACACCAGTGGCGTACGCAGGATTTGTGAGGTGGGGGTAGACTGTGAATTCCACCGACTGGCACAGAGAAAAGTCCAACTGGCTAGAAGCAAACTATTAAAGGAGCTGAGTAGTGGCGTACTTCCAAAATAAATACATCATACGAAACGAGATGATTACCCTCTGTGCGGGGCTAATTTTAAAAAATATTAATCCTAATGCGTTTTATATTCTCATTTAAAATAATCTTGCAAAGTAATTTTGCCACAATGTTCCTATACTATTTCTTGGGTTATTTGATTTTACACTTGCAAGATATTTTATAATTTGTTTTTTGAATTTCTAGTTCGTTACTCTTTCTTCTGGCACCGGCAAGTTTGAATCGTTTCCACTTGTATTGGTTCTGATCGATGCATCTACCCAGGCATGCAGTACACACAACTCACAACGTACGTACGTACGTACGTACGTAGTATATTAGCGTTACTAGTGGCAACATTAGCGGCTCGCCATAGGGGCACGGGGGGCACTTGCCCCCCCCCCCCAAAAAAAAAGTTTGCAAAGCATGGTCTTCAATTTTCAAAAATAAAAATAATAAATAAAAAACATGTAATTCGAGATGGGTTAGGCCCTCCCTTTTCCTTGAGTGGGCTTAAAAAAAAGGAGTGAATAACTTTCCATTGCAATGCGAAGGTTAAACATTAATAAAGTGTTTTCAAAACGCCATTTTTTCGGCGCGCTTGGCGCGCGTTTCCTCAGTTGCTTGTTTGCTACTACCGTATATATACTTCAGACATCACAAATGGACCTGCCGTTAGTGCGAGCTAAGGTAATCAAAACAAATGATCACGTTGTGATATTTGTAATCTGATTAGCTTAGGCATCATAATGTCATTTACAGAGTGTAACGGTAATGCTGGAGTTAAGTGCCCATAGTTTTGCAGACACTTCAGAGCTTTCGGGGTCATTAGATACACAACCCATCTGCCCATTGGCCGTGTTGATTATCATCCACGACTAAAAGCAGTTTTGCCAGGGTGTCACCTGGCCAGATTAGCATAGGTATCTGTCTATAAAAAGTTTTAACGGGCATGTAGTCTAAAAGTATTGTGTTTCCCATAGAAGGAGAGGTTTCCCTTCCCTTGTTCAAACTGAGCGCCGTTGGCCCACGAGCGGTCTTATGACTGTCAAAAGGCATGTTATAAGCAAAAGGTTCTCCACCTCTGTGCTAAGGTATATACCGTTTCAATTGATTTAAAATAAACACACCAAACAGTCAATCTAAGATCAGTGTAATGAGACTTTTGACTAGCTGTTTGTATATAGGATGAGACGTCGTTCTGAGTTAGGGGAATGTCAATCCCCTTTAAAAAATTCGTTTCGGACCGGTACAGAGATCCAAAATAGTGCTATCATTTCATCGTTTTCAAATGTCTTCATGCTCGAAATTTTCGTTAGTTTAACAAAACAATCCAGAAAACCAACATTTTATGGCTTCTTGACAAAGCTGAAACATATTGTGACACAATGAAAGAAACAAAATATTTAAAGGTGGGGCTCATTTTATACAAATGGATCAAGCCGCTTTGCCCATTTCACCTGGCTCATACTCCACCCCTATGGTAGTACGGTAGCGACAGGTTTATATGGCATGTATTTATTTTTAAAGCAGTCTTCTCATGACTAACTGCCTGAAATGGTTTGTGAAGAGCTTTTGAAAACTACATGAGGCATCGCTGTAATACATAATAATAACCATACCCCCATAGGCGTAGGAGGCAGGGGACTGGGGGCTGCAGCTCCCCCAACAAAATATTTTCGTGAAAATTCGAGCAATATTCTGAGAATTTTTCGGGCACCTACTGAAAGAAAAATAATGCAATAATGTAGCTTAACGGAAGTCGATACTTTAAAAAAAACTTCCTTGGTATATAATTAAAACATAGTTCTGATTTGGATTGCACCAGTACCTATATAATAGGTATTAATTCACCAGTGTGTTTTTAATGGTTAAACTTATATATTATGATTATCACTGGTGTATTTGAGGAGCCATTAGGCCATGCCCCCGTCACTGACGCCGATTTTTTTTTTTGTACCTAAACTAAAACACAAAATTTTACTTCAAAGGTAGCATATGTGGCACCAGATTGCATGTATGGACACCTGATTTTTCAAAAAATTTTTAGAGGGGAGGTGGACACCCCCTCCCCCAAGCCGGCGATCACACAACAGAGTGCCTGCCCACCCCCATGAGAGAAATCTTGGCTGCACCACTGATTATTAGCAGCATTTTTGTAACGACTTCCCCCAGAATTATAACCAATATGGAATAGCTAGTAACGTGGAAAATTATTGTAGGTAATTGGCATGCGGTGTGATAACGGGTGCATGCCTATATGATATGTACATTAACATTTTGGACGCGCGCGGAGCGCGCGGAATTTTTGTTTCTATTTTGCGGGCAGATCGTTACAGCCTCCCTCCCCCCTCCCCCATCAACTTGGGGCCCCTACGCCTATGCATACTCCTGTTGAGGCTTTATTACTATCCGGAGCTGACCATTAATATTGCTGGGGGGGGGGGTCTTCCGAACCTCCCTGAATACGGACTTGAGTTTGCCCCCCCCCCAAACAAAATTTCTTAGAGCCGCCCATGAGTGGCAAGGCACACGCCTATTTCGCACATCATCTGCAGGAGGTTCATGAAGAACATTGTGGATTTTGCAGGTATTGAAAGTGTTTTTTCGATCAATGAGTTTGTTTTGCGTGGTAGACCTAGGCCCTAAGCTAGCCTAAGTTAGGCTAACGTTAGTACTGTTAACTACAGTAACAAGTGTACTGTTACACCAGACACACTGCATGCATGCTTTGATAAGTATCGGTATCGGATCGAATCGATAAACCAAGAAGCATAACCGGATGTGACGTAACGAAGTCGGCGGGTCCAAGAATTTATTCTACTTCGGCGACTACTCAGCTCCTTTAACAGGGGCGTAGCAAAAAAATGTCAAGGAAGTGGGAGGGACGCAGCTCATAGAAAGTCTCTCAGCGCTCCGCGCCAACCGATGGTGGTAAGGAGCGTAAGGAAATTTTGGTCCAAAATTCCTCCCAGATGGCTGGAAATGGCACTTCCCGGGCCTATTTATCGCATATAAAAAGGGGAAACACTAGCACTATTGTAAAAAGTAAACATAATAAAATACTAAAAATAAGGTGGGCGGCTGCCCTCTTCCTCCACCCCCTGGCTTCACGCTTGCCTAAAGACCAGTATAAAGGTAGTCATCTTTATAACTAGATGATTGACCGTTCTTCAGACTGCTATTTGTTTAGTGATTATTGTTATAATAGAGAGACAAAAAATTGATTGTTCGCCGTCCCGGGGGAGGGGAATTTTTGCTTTTAGAAGCTCGCTGAGATGAAAAATGGTGCTATATTTGACACATTCTGAAGCATGTTAAAACACCCATAACGGCCAATTGGGGGAGGGAGTGTGCGCCTGATGCTCGGCCAGTCTCGGTCAGACTGCTTCCGATATCCCCCGACTAGCTGATTTTCCCCCGACTACTTACAACGGTGGGGGCCATGGCCCCGGCCCCCATTGCGCACGCTACTACGTTACACTCCAAAATTACTACATATTTTGGGTTTTAAGACGTTAGGAGGATTGCTGCCAAAGTCAGCCACACCAAGAGGTCCCCTGAGAACAAAATAAAATGTAAGTGCATAGAGCTAATATTTATCACTTTATATCTAGTCAAATGGGAAAGCAAAATATGGGTGGAGCTTGCCCATGTTATATTCACATTCATGCTTATAGTTTCTCTTGGCAATTTTTCTTGACCACTCATTAGGGTTCTGACACCAAACCCCAATAAGTGGCAACGCAACTGGATACTTTCCACTCATTGTGTGACTTTGAAAGAAAATCTGCACCGGGACATTTATTTTAAGTATCCCTTTTTTATAGTGATTAAAAATAAAATCGGGACGGTAGCTACTATCCCTATAGCTCCCACACTGACAGCCTTGCTTTACGTCCATTTTTCTGTCCCCTTACTCTGACTGCTCTGCTTCATAGTCTGTCCTTCCGGACTCCCCTAGTCGTCTAACGCTCTCTATTCCCTTTCCTAGTTCATCTTTTTCTCTTTCTCATGCACAATCTGCCTCGCTTCATCCCTCGTCCCGTTTCTGCCTTCTTAGCCCTTCTCTTTCTCATTCCCTTTGGTCTTTTCCACGGTCCCTAGCCCTACCTGTAACAGTATACTCGTCCCATCGATATTTGAACCAGTGCTCTACCTTATCAAGCCCGTTTCCTTCTCTCTATCCTTTCCTTCTTTCGATAGTGATTCCTTTTGTTATTATTTTATTTCCCTTTTCTCCTGTTATTTTCCCTTTTTTCTTTTTCTCCCTTCTTCCCCTTTCCTCTTCCCCTTCCCTTTTCCTTCTCCCTCTTTTTCCCTTCGTTTATTTTTTTTTCATTTTTACATCATCCCGATTTTACTTCGATTTTTTGCCGGGGGGGCAGTCTGCCCCCTCCCCCCCCCTGGCTACGCTACTGGGACCACTTATACAAATGTTGTTACGCCGAAAAATATTGACTGACATATTTAGTTCCTTAAAATTTTTATGGGAGCTTGTTTCTGACTGTGTTGTGTTACTTATAAAATGCGATCAGTTTTTCACATGGTTTTTTATGCAGTGAGTTGAAATACAGACTGTGCAAAATTCAAGGCAATTCGTCCAAGTTTAGTGCCATTTTTGGGCGCTCTGTTACTAGCCGTCTTTGAGTAGAGATCAGGGCTGGATACATGTACCTATCTTTCAGACCCTTCTAGCTCAAAATTTCAATGGTTGTGGTATGAAAATTTCAAAGTGCCATAAGAGCCCACATTATGGGCTTCAACCAGAGGGTGGCATGTCCAGGATGAACACTTCTACAAGGATCTAGGGGGCAGGGAAGTAGCATGATTTAGTGTGTAAGTCAATGGGGCAATAATTAGTACCCTCAAGTTTAATCGGCATATCATGGCGCAAATACACAGGGTTGCCAACTGTGACTTGCAGTGGCGCCGATGGATTTGGTGACTGGGGGGCAGAACTGATACGTCGTTATGTCACCTCAGTTCCTCCTCCTTCCTTCCCCAAGTCGGCGTAAACTGTATCTTTTTGTGCCCCCTGCAATTGTATACAGCAGTGTGTGGAATCCTTTTGTCACTACATAAATGTGCCGTCCTGGGGGAGGGGTCTAAGGGGAGGTAGTGTCCCCTCCCCTTTGCGAAATTTTTGTTAATTTAAGGTTGTCTTGATGCAAAATGGTGCTATCTTTGGGGTATTTTTGGAACTGATCATATATGGCTGGAAAATAATTCTTGGTTAGGTGAAATAGGAAGGTGTGCGTTCCTGCAATTGTATACAGCGGTGTGGGATCCTTCCTTTGTCACTACATGAAGAGGTTGGAGATGTAGCCTACTTTTGTTTTTCGGAAAGTGTTGTGATCAGAATAGATGCATGTATTATAACCTTAATAATGGTCATGAGATGGAGTGAAAACCGTGACGAATGCGCGCAAAGCCCGCCGAAATTTTTCATGAAATAAGATAACCATGAAAAAACCTGCATTCATGCTCTGCATCGAGACACTTTCAATTCCCCAACAAACCTATTTACCAATCATAAAGCCAGTCTTTTCCCTGAGAATTCGTAATCGCTTTCAACTTTTGTTGCTGTGCCTCTGTGGGTGCTACCTGAAATTTTGGATAATCAAGGACAATACTGAGGTTGGGTCTGTAGCGCGCGGAGCGCGAGAAAATTTTGATAGTTTGCAAAGGATTTGCGATAATTCTGATAGTTTCAGAACCATTTGTGATAGAAAATGGTTACAATAGATCCATAACTCGACGGCGAAAACGGCATACCCCCTACAGAAATCTATAGCTTAAATGCCTTTGGAGATCATTTTAAAATGTTCAAGGAAAATTTTCTGAAATCGATTGGAGGGCACGCACTCCCCCCCCCCCCCCACATGCCGGCGCCACTGCTGACTTGCGCTGTCAAGTTCTTGTCAAAAAATGTCAAATCACGAGCTTCACTGCCAAATTCTGAAAACTAGTGCACAAGACAACCCTGTAACTATGTTATTAAATCACGCCATGATTTAGATCAATGAAATAGCCCTGAACTTTTTTTTTTTTGAAAATTGTACTTTGAATACCTTAGGCCTATGCCTCGACGTCTCGTTACATCATTTTGGGGGCAGACAATGAAGTACACTAGCGCTGTACTGCACTGCACATATGACGTAGACTTCACACGTGCTCATAGTAGATCTATGCGCGTATCCGGTACTCGAATCAGCTGTCTGCATTTGTGTTGGTGTAGGTTGTGCTACACGCTTATACTTGCGATTTTCTGTGACGTCACATGCATAAGGTATATAGCACAAAGTTCTGTAGTACCCTTAGGCATGGAGCTACTGCTTGTGTGCTCTCAGTGTCCATTGTAGACCTAGAACACCGCAGGGATAGACTAGCCTAGGGTACCTAGGCCTAGTTCTGACGATACACTTTGTTCCCTGAACTAGTATGGGAAGCCCCAAAGCTTCCCAAATACTACGTCAGTAGACTGCGGACTAGGATAGACTGACTACTGTTGTTAGTTCCGCGCATACACGGGTGGAGAATCATGAGTTAACACGTCTACGTGTATATTAGTTGTTGGACACTGTACTGCTGTCTCAGTAATGCCAAGTTCAAGTAAAATATGCAAAATTCTACTACTGCCAAATTTACCAGAATTTGGCAGTGAAAACTGCCAGTTGGCAACCCTGCAAATACAGGGATGTAGCTCCATAATATAGGATATGGCATGCTCATTGCACTTGCATAAGTCGCCGTTGTCCTTTTTCAGGCCTGGTACTAAAGGGACCAGACCCCCACCCTACATTACTTCTAGCAGTAACATTACTGATAACTTAATCATTAAATATACAAAAATGTCAGGTTAGCTCAGTTGATACCGCTATATAGCCTACATGCATAATTTTGCAATAACCTTTGTGAATGCAACAGAAGCTGCATCCGCATAATTAAGTCCATTCTAAGTTTAACGTTTGAGGGTTCAGAAGCCAATTGAGCAGAGACTCATCGAGAACCCTATACCAGAGTGAGCGTGGATGAACACCGATGTGGATTCGCCTTCCGTCTTTTCGACTAGTGTTCAGAGGTAGAAACGAGGCAGGTTGTGTACTAATCGCTCCCAGTCTTGCTCCCGGGACCGCCATTTAGCGTATCCCCTCTTATGCGACGGACGTGAGTGTATCCCCAGTCTATAGCCAATTTCCCAAAGACTTAGTTAGGGAATCATATCGACACATTAGGCATTTTACAAAAAGATTCAGAACCCGTAATTATTTCACCCTAAGAAGGTAAATTTTGCTTACCCAGGGGCCAGGTAGCCAGAATTTGATCTGATAGGCGGGGGCAGATGACATTTACCCAATGGGTGGGGTTTGATGTCTGAAAGTGGGTTAATCAGTGAGGATACACGGAAACGTTGCCGAAGGCATGGTGGGTGAGCACGATGTGATCTCTTAAGGGCGCGGGGTCTAGGGGCCGCCATAGGACCCCTGATGAGATTCACTGGGAGGTAACACCTCGGTGGTCCAGAAGCAAAGCCCCGGAATCCCCGAGGTAATAAACGAATTAAAGCCATTATAGATTGAGGCATTTGGTTATCCTAAAACTCATCTGATATCTGCACTAATAAGATTATAAAAACCACGTTTTGACCATTAATTTAAATAGTCCTCATGGGCGCATCCAGGAATTTTCAATAGAGGGGACACAAGGTTTGATAGATAGCTTTCCTGGGGTAGGGTATAAAAGGGAGGGGTGCGAAGAATTTGTGATAGAAAATGCTTTCTAGATCGGTCGCTCAGTCAATAACACACCTCACCTTAATCCTGCAAATATCTGTAGCTGAAACTCCTTTCGGCTTAAAAAGTTGGGAATTTTTGGATATCGATTGAGAGACACACAGCTCCATATGCAGGTGAGTATCCAAGGGGAGTGTAGGAGACTCACCCAGGGTTGAAGAAAACAGCAGTTAAGTGGCAACACTCTCTCATAGGTCCCTACACTCGGCGTTAGTCAACACTGAAGTTACCCCTAGTTAAAAATCCTGCATACGCGTATGACTGTGCGCGCAATCCCCTCCCCCTCCCCTTGCCGGCGCCACCTACCTTCCGTGTTCAATGAGGAGCCACAAGAGTCATAATTCATCACTTTTCAAAGAAAGGTTTAAACAAAACTTGAGTTATGATACTGTGAAAGAGGCACTTAAAGGGTAAATGCATGAGTTGTCCCAATTTGGATTAGTGTACCCGGGTATCCTATTTCATGAATGGCTCTTGAGAATCCTGTAGCAATACTTTTGTCACTAATTGTGAAATTCATGCCGAGTAACTCCTTCGTTTACCTTAAATATGCAATGTTTACGTTCTGAAATATCATAAAAGATACTTAAAGGGAAATAAGAGGATATCTGGGAAATTTAGCTGTATTTTGAAAATAAACTTGGGGCGACTGCTTATGCCCTTTAAATTACTGCCGGTAACCACGGTCAACTGTCAATGGGGTTAAGTGTGATTAGCCTCAGTTTTTAAAAAAAAAGTGTGTCACAAACCATTGGAAGAAATTTATTCAAAACTTTGGGGGATGGAACAGGCCAACTGTGCCGAAGGCGCAGCTAGAGCACAAAGCTCTCCCTTGTCGGGTGGGGTCCAGGGGTCCTCCTTAGGGCCCCTGGTGGGGTTCAGGGGCAACGCCCGGGTGGAGGGTTCAGAAGACGAAGCCCCGGAAGGTCTGGGGTATTTACAAAATTGTGGGCATTAGACTAGAGTCAAGCATTTACTACTTCTAATTGACATTGGATGAGCACTAAACAGACCTCAGAAATGATAATTCGACCATTGCAGTGGGCAAAGTCTACAAAAACAGGCGTGGATCCAAGATTTTGAGAAAGGGAGCGCACATACCTTCGGCCGACGCGAGCGCCGAAGGCGAGAAGCCACGGTAGGGGATTTGGGGGTCCTCCCCCGAGAAAATTTGAATTCTGGATGCGCTCAGATGCGATTTCCCAGCATCTGGGAAGCATATTTTCCATATCTATTTGCTCATTTTTTTTCAAAAATCGTTGGTCATCGAAAAAGGGAGGGGGCGTGCGCCGGGTGCGCCCCCACCTGGATCCGCGCCTGGAAAACCCTGAGGTATTTATGAAATTCTGAGCATTAGAATGCAAAGTTTAACTTTTTCCAAAGGAAATTGAATGCTTACTAAATAAACTACAAAAATGATAATTTCACCCTTCCTCTTGCTAGCCTAAGTCGTACGTAAGAAAGCAAGTAAATCTGATGATTCAGAGGGCTTGTGGGCAGCGGTATGCATAAGGTCACTTGTCAGGGGGAAGACAGCTTGGTTTCCCCCATAAACAGTTTCCGCATAAACAGTGTACCCACCAGGTTCGAATACATGAAGCTCAGAGACGACGCATGGCGAATGTATCTGTGTAAGGCCAGTAGCTATACAGAATTTTATTATAGGGGAAGTTTCATGTTGAAATCACCAACGCCCAACTTCAACGGTTCGGAAGGTGCGGCGGGAACGCACTGTGTTCTCCTTGGGGGGGGGGGGTATTAATCATCTCACCATCTGAAAATGGCATTGAATAGACGAGTTGGGAAATTAGATTTTGCTGTACCATTGTAGTACCACAGATCAAGTCCACGGACATTTTCGCACGGATACGAAGGCTTCGAACGACTTTTTTTGTCTTTCACAATTTTCCATCATACTGCCCAACTTTTTTCGGTCCACGTTAAGGAGATAACCTTTAAAAAGAACTTTTCCACCTAAAGAAAATTCTTTTTTGACCCGTGATTGATGTCTAGAGAACCATTAACCGTAAACCGTTCGTGATTATACTACAAAGTATCTGTCTTGCACATGCAGTCTCTGTTGTGGTACACTATATCGGAAGTTTCCCAACTCGTCTATTCGCATTAAACAGACCATGAAGTTGGAACTTAACTTTTATTTTTTGCAGTTGCATTTTTATACCAGTGACCGGTTAACTTGATGGTGCATTTTAATTTTGGGTGGGAGAGGTAGACGCTGGTATATAGGAAATGCATTGAAAAAAATATTACTACTCAAGCTGTCTTGGCAATGGAGCAACTATCTACATTCTAAATTTTTGATATATTTTATTTTGTCCGATTCTAAAGCTGGTTTTCTCGTCATAGCGTGAAGTGAATACAAGGGGTAGGGTAATTAACACGTGTATTACTTTCAACACGTTGTACTCCTTAGCAGAAGGACTATTTCGTGTGCATTAACCTAGTTAATTGCACAAGAAAGACATAGGTTGGGGGTTAAGGCGGCGTTAGGGTGCAAGAGGCATCAGTGACACAGGCGCAGTAAATTTTTTTTCCGTCAATGGAAAAGAATCTCTGGTTGTAACTCATCTACCGGGTCATTTAGTACAATACACTGAAACACTTGCATGTACCGGTATTCCTAACAGTTAATGGACCGATCATACTCCTGACATGGTGGCGGAGTTTAGGAATTTTTCCTAGCTGTGATTCCTTAATTAGGGGCTGTGAGGGACCAGAGCCGACCTCAGCGGCCAGATCGAGGTCAGAACTGAGGTCAGAATGTTTAGCATTACGAATGCCCCGGGTTGCGGGGAACCCCACTCTACAACATAATTGGCATAAATGTGTTTTGTACCAAGCGTGGATCCCAGTATGTATAGCCTAAAAGCAGGGTTGGGAAGTAACGAGTTACAAGTAACGCCGTTACTGTAACGAGTTACATTTTGTGTAACGGAACCCTGTAACGAGTTACATTTGCATTTCAGTAACGGAGCAAGTAACTAGTTACAATTCTGTGTAAAAGTAACTGTAACGGCGTTACATTTGGGTCCCGTTACTTTCCCGTTACAAATAGTCAAAATGACCACAAATTGCATTTTCTTTGAGCTAATAACAGAATAACAGAAAATTTTCAAATTGATGACACTTTGGTAGTAAAATGTAAAATTATTTTCGATATAGGCTATTTATCATTCATCGCTATTATCGACGTCGCCCTCACCGACATCAAATTTTATTCACGATTAGAATCAGAAGTTGATATTAGATGCACACGCTGCAGGCTTACAGGCCGGGCCACTTGATTGTCTATTGAACCAGGGAGTTGTCAAATAGCAACTCCCTGATTGAAATAAGTTTAAAATTGATCTGTATGTCAAAATACTTATTAGACAGATCAATGCTTATTATCCATGAGACCGATTTGTGCGATTATTTGAAAAATACTGAACGGTCCTCTAAGGCTCAGCTGACTTTATGTATTCTAGGTAAAGTCAGCTGGGCCTTGGTTTACTCATATTGTCCTTTAGAGGACACAGTGGAGACAGTGTACCGTGAGAAACGGGTTGGCCCATGGGCATTCAAATACCAGCTTACTTTGAAAGTTTAATCATTGCCTCTTGAGACGTTAGGGCTGGACCCGTGTTCACCCTATCCGAGTCGGAGCTAACTGCGATTCTAGATTCCCGAATCTTTCCGAGCATGGTACTACTCAGGATCCTCAAATTTCTGCCAGTTTTGATTCCAATGGCACCAATTCCGAGACCAGTCTTTTTGCCAATGTATATCATATCACACATACAGATGTTTTAATTCTATCGTACATGTCCACCATTAATTAACAAAGTCATCGTTTGTACTCACTTCCATAGCCTGGCCTCCTGAGTAATTTAGTTGATTGTATGTGACAATACCTTAGATCTGTACATTGTGCACAAATGGAACTTTAAACACTTTTAATGTAACTTTCATATTTGAGAACTCGGCTGGAATAAACTCCGAGTCCAGTTACATCACATTCCGTAAAAATTTCGATTCCGGAACCTTCTATCCCGGGCAAATTCCTAATCTAGAAAAACGCTCTTGAGACCGGCATTAAGCTAACCGAATCCGGACTCTTGCGTTGGAGCCCAGTAAATCTATACGGTGCCAAGCGTTGGTAAACACCGTGCATCCATTTATGCATCTAATTTAACATGTATGGTATCTTTATTTGATGAATCAAACGTATGAATTTAGGCTATATCATATTCTTTTCAATGTCCGTAACTCCTTACACTGGAATAATAGTACGGTTAATATAAAAAACAGCAGAATATTGAAATGGTCAATGGCGTTAAAAGTATCCTAACAAAGCTAATTGGAAAGAGAAGTGTCCGACTTAAAGCTTTACCTATTGTAAAGGGAAAGTGAATTATGTGCACATGATCTGCATGTATAAACTGCATAGTATCACCATGTCTATGCACTGTTTTATATCGACACAATGTGAAACTTGAAATTTATGGGGAAATATCACTTAGCCCAACCTTAGCGGTGAGGTTTTAAAATTTTACTGCTAACAAATGTATTCATCCTCTTATTATACCATATTTATGCTCTTGAGGGGTGAAGACTTTACTGCTGAAACAACGCTCTTCCCCTTTCCGGCATAGCCGCTAACCTCTCTAAATTAGCCGACTGTGTGATGGGAGTATAAAGATTTCAACCCTCAAAGAAGTACTTTGGTAACTGGAAAAGTTTTGGTTATAACCATATTCCTCTAACAAATAGTTTGCGTAAGCTCCGACACAGTATCATGATTCGCTGCTTCATGTTGAGCATTAGGAGCCTCTGCGACAATGCCCATTGAAGATCAGCTGGCTTCATTGACTTTCTTTGGGGAACACCTAAGGATAACCGGCACAAATGAGGTGTCGGTCGTCTCATGTGCCCCCGTCTTACTATCTAATTATGCCCCCCCCCTCCATTTCAGGTACCGAGGTACCGTATATTCACCTTGAAGTAACGAGTTACTTTTGAAATGTAGCTAGTTACTTTTTAGTCAATAGTAACTGTAACTAGTTACTTTTTCAACATTGTAACTAGTAACTGTAACGAGTTACAATTTTACGGAATTAACTGTAACTATAACGAGTTACTTTCAAAGCGTAACGGGAACAACCCTGCCTAAAAGGAAGTCATCACCAACTATGGGAGAAAATCTGGCATCCCCATATCCCAATATTGCAGGATTGCTATCTTCCACTATATTACAACTGTGAGTCTTCCTAGACTCTGCAGAGTGTGTTCAGAGAATTGTATTATACTCCTGCTGTAATATGACCTCTACTTGTTGCTGCTCCATGCCACAGTCGAAAGAAAAATCAAATAAATAATGAGAATTTCTAAAACATTTGATCACTTCAAAGCTTTGTCAAAGATAGCACCATTCTGTGTCCAAACATCTGCACAAAGGCACTGAAAATTCTCAAAGGGGAGAGGCCTTAGACAGTACCGGCTCCTTTGTACCAGCCAAAAGAAAATTAGAAAAAGGCATGAAAAAGTGAGAATTTAGAAACACATAACCAGTTCATATACAAAAAACCTTAATAATTAGAATTTATAAACATATAACCACTTCAAAGCTTTGCAAAGGCAGCAGCAATCTGCACCCAAGCGACCTAGTTACACAAATGTCACGTCCTCCCTTGAGACACCTAATCTTAGACACCACCCTCAAGACAGCACTGGATGACAAAAAAGGATCCTCTTGACCGCCAACTGTCCTAGCTACGCGGCCACTGGGCGCTGTCATGAACTGCCTGAATCCCTTGGGATTTCGCCTAGGCTACCGTGGGTCATAGGTGAGATTACGGGGCACAGGGGCACTTACCCCCACTTTTTCCAGAGTTTAAAAAATAAAAATAATAAAAAAAGAGCGAAAGGAAGCGAGACCAGAGAAATTATAAGAGAATTTTCAATAGCCTATCATGATTAAAATTTTTCAATGTTAAGTGAAGGAAAACATTAATATAAAAAACTTTCCCGTTGAATTTCTTGCTTGTCATAGCTTCGCACAAATTCTCTTATTATCATTGAAACCACCAATGCCCCTATGGCCATACGCATGCAGCACAGGCCGAAGTCCCCCCGCCCCCCTAAGAAATTTTCAAAGCAAAATTTTTATCACCATTGATCTGTGTAAATTTACCGACTATTTAAAGATTGTTTAGATGCAAGTTGTCAGGCATGATGGAAAGTGCCATTTTCGGTTACGTAATAAGGGACAGGTGCTAATTGAAGGGGGGGTAAGAGCCCTCTCGCTCCTTGAAGACACTTTTCTTAGCTTTTCTCCAACTCATATCGCTAAAAAGTCTGAAAATGCGACTTTTTCAGCTCGCGACCCACACTTAATACTAGTAGATCTCCCATTCTGACAGTTATTCTTCCAAAGAGCCTGGAAACCCTCGAAATAATCCATACTTCCTCCTTCCTCACGTCCTCTGCATTACCGATCATATCTGACTGTTAGTCATACCAAGTAAGAATGTAACTACAAAAAGTCATATTGTGATTTTTGTGGTCTGTTAACTGAGTGCCCACGTTACTATGTCATTTGAAGTTGAAGCTAAAGTGCATCATTTTAACGCCTATAACTTGCAAATACCCAAGACTTACGGGGGCTTCGCCCCCTGGACCCCACCGAGGCCCCTGCGGACCCCACCAGGGGGCCTGAGGCGGGCCCCTAGACCCCACGCAGTAAGGGGGAGCGCTTTGTGCTCCCGTGGCGCCCTCGGCGCCATTCGGACAGTCCACCCAGCTTTACTCTCTCCACACTTTCAGACATCCAAATCCCGCCCTTGCCGTGGGCCCTAGTTTCCAGGAAAGGAATCTAACAATATTTTAAGGGGGTCGAGGAAACTCGCAGGTCCGTAAAGTAATGGTATTCGTTACCCCACCCCGTCCCCTCCTCACCGTGGCCTACGCTTATATGATCTGTGAATTGAAGGCGGGGCATGCACACTTTACTAAAACCATGGAAGTACTACCTCCGACCAGGGAGTTGCTATTTGACAAATAGCAACTACTCCTTCTTCTTCTTCTTCTTCTTCTTCTTCTTCTTCTTCTTCTTCTTCTTCTTCTTCTTCTTCTTCTTCTTCTTCTTCTTCTTCTTCTTCTTCTTCTTCTTCTTCTTCTTCTTCTTCTTCTTCTTCTTCTTCTTCTTCTTCTTCTTCTTCTTCTTCTTCTTCTTCTTCTTCTTCTTCTTCTTCTTCTTCTTCTTCTTCTTCTTCTTCTTCTTCTTCTTCTTCTTCTTCTTCTTCTTCTTCTTCTTCTTCTTCTTCTTCTTCTTCTTCTTCTTCTTCTTCTTCTTCTTCTTCTTCTTCTTCTTCTTCTTCTTCTTCTTCTTCTTCTTCTTCTTCTTCTTCTTCTTGGATATGGTGAAACATCCGAAGACATTCTCTCATTCTCTCCCTGCTCCGACGTAGTACTTCCATGCTAAAACGAATCTACTTGGCATGGGCAATAGTCAATATAAGAGAAAAAATTTGTCCGATAGAGGGCGGAATATGGAGTGATGAAACGAGTCAAACGAAATGTGATGGGGATTGTAGCATGTGTGTGCTACCCGCTTTCCATTTGACATAGCAAAATACACGCGAATCCAGCCAGGACTATTTCAATAACTATCATGGCTGCCTTGAAGAATGCCGTCACCCTTTATCAACAATTAAATAAAGAATGGAACAGGAAGCCACCTAACGTAGAGAAGTGTGGCAGTATTCTTTCAAAGTTGAAGGTACGACGCAAAGAGAATCTATTGAAGTTTCACCTCCGTACTCCATCCCTACAGTAGATAACTTAGATACTGCTTTGTCATGTTTGATGCGCCGCATAGTCAGCGTGTTAGGATGTAAACCTAGCCTAGGCCTATTAAAGCCCTGCGTCAGAAACTTGTGAACGTGAAATGTTTTCAGTGAAGTCGCTCCCTAGCAGCGTCGCCTTTAAAATTTATGACATCATAAATTTAAATACTGGCACATTTATGTATAAACTAACTCATAACCAGTTACCGACACTATTTTCTGACTTCTAAACGCACAATTATCTTGTTCATGGCTACAATACATGGCAGTCTGGTCACCTCCACATTCCTATTACCTCATCAACTTCCAACAAAACCCAGAGCTGAAATTTAGTACTAGTCCGATCGTCCGTGACGGGTAAAACTTGCATCGGACAACCACTTTCTGTCTTTGAACTTGTCTGATGGACAAGTAGATTTTATTTGTAACTGAATAGTTCCCTACATCAGCAGGAAAGTATGTCATAAAAATCCCCTTTAAGTGGCATTGAGACAATGGTACTGACTACCATTGATCATTGTATCATGCCAATAAATATGGAAAAATGCAGAATTTAAAGTAAATGTTTGTTTTCTATGGCAGAGACAGGAAATAGAATTGTTCATCTCTTGTTTGTCACTTTCATTCGGACAACCAAAAACTATTTCGGACAACCTAAATTTAGCTTCAGGTTGTCCGATGGGCAACCTGAAAATTTCCTTAAAAATCAGGCCTGAAAACCTCTTTTAGGTATCAGGCTGTCAGGCTCTGGAATACCATTCCTAGTCACATGAAGAGCAAACCAAACCATATTTCTTTCCGTAGCAAATTTTCTAGACACATTATCAATGATTATTAAGTATTTTTGCCCCTTATTTGTTCTCCCCTTTGGGAAGGGAGGGGGTTGTCATTTCTGGGGGTGCGGTG
The DNA here is from genome assembly GCA_029531755.1 of Holothuria leucospilota. NCBI lineage: Eukaryota > Metazoa > Echinodermata > Holothuroidea > Aspidochirotida > Holothuriidae > Holothuria > Holothuria leucospilota. The sequence continues at coordinate 71,022,655 of CM055963.1, read as the reverse complement.
CTGTTCGCGTTCTTGTGGTGTTGCCTGTTGGGTTTCTGGGACTGTTACTGCAATTAATCTGTTAGTTTTTTTTTGGGGGGGGGGTAGGGGTGGTGGTTTGCTTAGTTTCTGCTTTTCCTTTTTCTGTGTTATGTTATTAGGCCTAGCCTACTTATGTTTATTTTAGGGAGTGCTCTCTCGACAAGCCATCTGGCTTTTAGTTGCATTTCCTTTCACTTCCCATTATTTTGTAATTATGTTAACTTGAAATTGTTACTGTACTTGAAGTGGAAAACAAATAAATGAAATGAAAAGGCGGCCCCCACAATGCTGCTCACTCGCAAAGTCGTCCCCTGAACAAAGTTGCCCTGTACTTAACAAAGCCATCCCTTACAAAATCTCGCCACAGGACCTGTTAACACTAACCTAGGCCTGGCCTAAGTTCATTAGCCTAGGGTAAGATGGGGGGTTTTTGACTGCTTAAGGGTTTTTGGTTTGAAAAATTAAAAGGAGCAAAGTAATTGAACCAACTTACCTTTGGTCAACACCTACAATGCCTGTACTACCATTCATGTCCATACATGTCCTTTTATTTTATAAATTTTCTCTTACTGGAATATGCAATGATGATAAAAGTGGTCGAAAATTGGCTATTTTCAACCTACCATAACCTTAGGGTATTTTCAACCGCCCCATTGAAAACCATGCTAATTTAAGGCAAAATGAATTTTGTATGGGTCATAAGTGGTCATCGTGCAGATGTTGTGATAGAAGTTACATATAAAGGTAACTGTTTTACATTTGGTATATGGCCATAAATTATATCACTTAAAATTAAAATTTATCAAACTGTTGTAGTTTCCATGATTTTATGCTAGTCAAAAACTAGGCGGTCAAAAATAGCCCGTTACATTGAAAAGTGTTGGGTGGTTTCCGACCTCCCCACTAAATGAGGGCAGTAACAATTTTGGAGCAGGTTCTTTTCATTACAATATCCCAGCAACCCTTATCTATCTTGGTTATCAAATTTGACAACTTTATAATTAAGTTTGTGGCTGTAAAGGTATGTATAAGTAAGTCATGTGGCTTATCGCCCACTGTAAGAAAACATGATTTTGAACAATATGTATACACATTCGGTTTTCAGGTTTGGATTTTTTATATTAAATGGTTAGCTTGGGTTAAAAGTTTGGTGATTTTAAATTGCCACTAGTTCATAGTACTTGGTGGCAAATACATTTTTACTGTTGTTTCTTCAAGAAATTCAAATTTGGGAGAAATGTTCATGGTGGACGGAAATACCCTAGCGGTCGAAAAACCCCTGTCTTACCCTATTTATAGGCTAAAGTTAGACAAATTGGAAATAGTTTTCACACAGTGCTTCTTGGTATGGGTCAAGAGTGAAGTGAGCCACTAAACTTTGAGGCAGATGGTGAATATTAACGTTGGTCCCGGATTGCATAGTTTGTCAGTTGTGCGGAACTTCTTCCGAGCACATTTTCAATTTATTTACCACTTTGACAATGAATTGGCGTGCAGTAATTCAGTTTGGTTCAATAATTGGCGTGCGGTGTGCAAGCAAAGAATTGAGCAAAAGATTGGCGTGGTGCAAGTGAAATCCCGATGCTCAAGACCTACTCAAAAATTTATGCACAGTACAAAATTCAAAAGAACCAAATAGTGCCTACTCACCATGTTTTATAGCAGACGGCACGAAAATTTTGCGAACTTAACAATTAAATTCTGTGTGCAATTAACAAACTATGCAATCTGGCCTCGGTTGGAATAAGGCTATCACTAGGCCTAGGGAATGAAAGTCATAGAATACCGTCAATAGGTGTAAGGCCGCAGTCTTAATAGCAAGCCCCAGTCTGGAAAGTTAGTATCTGCTAGTCTACACCGAATTTTTACGCCAGTCACCTCTTTTCTCAATTTTTGCACCACACCAAATTGTTTCACTGTGTATAAGGTCTTTACTGCATGCCGAAGATATTCGGTGCAGCATACATATTTCCAGTCTTGAGCAAACCCCATTATTAAATTGACAGTGAATCCAAAATTATCTGGTTGGCATTCATTCACAAGAATGTATGAAGCATGGGTGAAATACTCTAACTAGGCCCTCAACAACATTCTCAAAAACTTCACATATTTTGAGGTTGAATATTTTTTTCTTTAAAGCTGCTGGTACTAGCTCACCCTAATGTGTTGTATGTATGGATATATTTCAACTCTAGCCTAGTCTTGTATTACCTTGAAAGCAGCCAAATCCCACCCCTGCATACTTTTGCAATCAAAATGCGCTATGGTGCATGTTATCTGTAATAGGCCAATAGGGTCCCTCCAAAATGAAAAAAAATGTGAACCAAGATCAGTGTTTCCTCCTTAAGAAATTATCCATTGGGTCAATATACCCAATATCAGGGTATGCATTTTGTGCCAAACGGGTGTTTTTTACGCCAACGGAAATTTTACTTGCAACCAAAAATACAATTCAGTCGTAAATATAAATTTTGACTTGCGCATCTTTACGACAGAAAATTCAACTCACTAAACACTCACCTGCTGAATTATAATATTGTTCACACTACGCATTCCACTAGTTTACCGTAAGGATAAAAATCCTAAAACCGGTAGGTGAAACGTTACAAGTTTCCATTCTCTGCAGTCTATGTCTCATCAAGGGCAGGATCTATATGCTGCGCTGCTGTACATGGGTTATTCTAGTACTAGTACTATATGTACTGAGTGTACACTGTATGGAAACTTATACAATTTTCATTGTGTTTAATTTAATATTGCTAACATTAGGTAAAGCTACACCTGTTGCTGGATCATACATGGAATATATTAGATATTTTTGGCTAAATTTCTCTTTGAGTGAAGTGAAAATATTTTTATTATGCAACGATCGTTTCTCATCAGAAAATAGATCTGCATTAAATTATTTCATTCGCACTTGAATTTATCAATAAGTTGCACTAATGTTGTTGTGCGCTATAGCCTATAGGCTACAGTAGGCCTAACGTTGCCGTTTATGGCATATTGCGGTAGGCATTTTATATTTAATCATTCACTTCAGACATTTTAAATTACCACGCAAAATTTTGAATGGTCGTAAAATAGAAAATACTATCATGAAAAATAACGACGACTATTTCTGAAAAACACAAACCCTGCCCAATATGAGAAAATTTGACTCGCTAGAAATTTTAATGCCATGCATTCACACTGCATCAACTTTAGGAACAAATGAAACCCTCTTCTTTTTATTTTTTGCCACAAAAATCAGTGCATCAAATGGACAAGTCATTGCATCAAAATTGCATTAGAGCAGCTTATCAGAAGCACTGACCAAGATCAGTCCATGATTTCTGCTGTGCCTTATTCATACTAGAAGGGGAAGCTCTGTTTCTGATAAGGGCCTGTCAAAAACTATGGGTGAACATGTCAAATTTTAGAATCAGCTTTCTTTCATATAAGGAAGTACACCATAGGTCTGTAAAACACCAAATTTCTCTGAACATGACAATGCTGTTTGGGAAATATGGAGATCCTTCAAGTCATTTTGTGGTGCTCCTATTTCAAAACTGCATACCTAATAGTGTGAAGAAATATGTCCTATTTAGTTAAAGTTTTCATGCAGGGTTAATATGGGAAACACTGGTTATGTTGGACAAAGTGACTATAGAATTGTAATATAGCAGTTTCTTTGTGTTTTCATAATTGTTTTCAAATGTATAGTCGACTAATAATAAGATGTAATGAAAGGTAAACAAATTTTTTGTTTCTTACAGATTGCACTTCTTGAATTGTCATTCCTGCCAACATCTGAGACTAAACCAAACAAGAGAGAACTGATTATTGCAAGTTAGTACACACTTGGACAGTTCTTTCTTTGTAGCAGCTTTTCAGTTGTAATGTAAAAGCAGCAATGCAATCACAATGTCTTTTGTGTTTACTCTATAACAATCACATTGTTTTAAGGAACTGAAACGTTGCTAGATATCATGTTTGGTGCATGGATGTCCAGCAGTAAGCTTCTGTATAATGGGAGCTCAAAGATTTGTGCCATACTATTGCTGAAAGATTAGCTTTGACATGACAGATTTTTTTCCTGAGGATTTCCTAATTTGATCGCAGGTCAAAGGTTATCAAAGGACAACAGACACTGGACATATAAGGATTTGACAACTTTGTATATTTTTCGTGTTTTGTTTTGTTTTTGTCAGCATATTACCCCATGTATGGAAACAATAAGCTCATATTTAGTTTGAACCTTGTGTGAGTGAACTTCATGTGTTATATGGAGATTCATTATCCGTTGCCATATATGTGGATAATCCATTGTGCACACTGTTTCATCTTTTGTGTGTCCTGTTGTTCCACATACTTGTCTCAAGTTAATAAAATCTCAATAAATTTATCTTTCAGGGGATATACTAGAAATTGGAGTTCAGTGGAGTGTGTTGAAAGGAGACATTGAATCTTTCCAAAGATATATGGCACAATTGAAACCTTATTACTTTGACTACAGGTTAGTAAACTATCAGTGGAGGAATATTTTTGTTGATTTCAGATGTATGTCAGTTTTGACCTCAAGCTTATGGCAGCCTGTTACAGGAGAGACGTAATATTCCTTCCCAGTCATAGCTAATTGCAGCAAAAATCCAACACTACTCATTGTAATAAGCAGCTTTAAAATTAGATGAGTGAGTGACAACAGGATGCAGTTTTAACAAATGAAGTGCTGCAAAGTTGAGTTAACTTTTGCCGTGGAAGATTTTGTGGAGTAATAACATTCAGCCAAAGTAGATTAGCTCAGCAGAAGTATTACTTCCAAAATGTGTTTATACTACTGGTACTCTCACTACATTGTTTAACAAGACCATATCATTTAAGTTTAACGTTTTTGTTGACGAATATTTTGTTACTTGAATAGGAGAAGAATTCATGTTTACATATTCTTAAAAAAGGGAAAGTGAAGTTGGAATTTCAAACTTAAATGGAACCATATTAAAAGCCAAGAACATTTTCTAGAAGTGCAAATCTGGTCAGATTTCTCTGCAGCACCTTGCTCCTTTAATCATTAACGTACGTTTAAGTTTAACGTTTTTGTTGACGAATATTTTGTTACTTGAATAGGAGAAGAATTCATGTTTACATATTCTTAAAAGAAAGTGAAGTTGGAATTTCAAACTTAAATGGAACCATATTAAAAGCCAAGAACACTTTCTTTTCAAGTTCAAATGTGGTCAGATTTCTCTGCAGCACCTTGCTCCTTTAATCATTAATTAACGTACGTATATTAAGTGTTGTGACTGTTGTTGTAATTTTACTTGTAACACTTTTTTTCATATTATGCCTTATACAGAGATGCCAACCATTTCATTTTTGCTGTATTTATTACAATGGTTTAAGTTGTGTTTCAGTTTACACTTGGAATTTTTAGAGTGCTTTTTGCACTTGGAATTTTTTGAGTGCTTTTTGCACTTGGAATTTTTAGAGTGCTTTTTGCACAAAATTTCCACTGTGAAAGTCTCTAATGGTTATGTGTAAACAACTGTCCTTCACAACAGAGAATAAGCTGCAGTATGAATTCTTGTGCATTTTGTATTGGTTTTGATGATAAGAGAAACCTATGCATCAGAAGGGAAACTGTAACAGTTCTTAAACTTCAGCACATAGATGCCCCATGTTGAAAGGAAGAACCCTATTGTTTTTGGTGGAGGTCAAAGGTCTCTGGGGTCAAACACTGAAAACCTTGTTAACACTATCTCAAGGTAAGAAGCTTGGATAGATTTCATACTTAGTATGTGGATGTGTTATGGTGAGAAGATGAACCTTTTTGTTTTTGGTGGAGGTCAACGGTCATCTGGGGCTACCAGAGGTCAGAAAGTAAAATTTCCCAACAATTCCCAAGATCGTCCTATGGGTTCACCAGAGATCAAAGTGCAAAATTTTCCAAGAATTCTTAAGATTTTCATCTGGGGTCACCAGAGGTCAAAAAGCAAGATTTTCCAAAACTCCTAATGGTCTGTACTGAAGGTTAAATGTTCAGAGTTAGGCTAGGTCAGTGTTAAGCTACTTGTTATCTAATAATAGTATTTACAGGTTACACATAGGCCTACATGTGAAATTTTCCAGACAGTAATGATTATCACTGTCATGAATTTGTCCTTAAAGAGCAGTGCAGAAGGTTGGCATCTCTGCTCGAACTGTTGCTAAAAGGATAACTTTTGCCTCAAAATGAACTCTTTTTCTTTTCTTTACATCACACAACAGGGAAGAACTCCCAGAATCAAGTTACAAATACCAGCTTCTGGGGCTTAACCTCCTTAGGTTGCTAGCACAAAATAGACTGGCTGAATTTCATACAGTAAGATAGAAAGTGTCTTATTTTCTTTTATCAGTCATTTGCTCAGTCAAGATCAGCGTGTTACGGAGATTAAGAATAAAATAATTGTGAGGCTGTGTGAAAAATTCTTCTTCTTAATGGAGCTGGATGGTATCTTCCTTGGAAAAAAACTTGAGGGACACTCATGTGTTGATAACCAACTGAATAAAGTTAATTTTCCATTTAAATAAGAGTGTGTTGCAGTGAAAGAGGACGGCAGTCATCAGCATAGTTCCTCTATGTATCCTAGCTTTTGTACTACACCAAATTAAATGTTTATTACTGTACCACCTCCTCCATGTATTCAAGTAACTGAGTCTTGTAAAATCCTGTTTGAATTAGTGTACCCTGGTATCTTTAACTGTGTATGGTATATTTTAATCATGTGACAGTATTTGAGTTGCTAAATTTCAATGCAGATCAACTCCTTGGTTTTACCTTTTATTGCTCATCTTCAGAAACTCTGTGTAAGACAGATGAAAGAAAAATAAGAATTTTTTACATAAAGCTGATGTATTAGGTACATATAGCATACATAAGCTGATATAAGGGTATTGTTTATTCCCTTTAAATGTGAGGAAGTACAAATATGTATCACATAGTTACAACTTGCAGTGAAGAAGCTTTAGATACTCAAGTTTTTTTTGTATTTAGGAACTTGAGTTGCTACCAACAAAAGAGATACAGAGTAACATTTACATCAAACACCCAGTATCAATGGAACAGTATCTAATGGAAGGCAATTATAACAAGGTTAGTTTATCAGGAGTCATTTCTCTCCTTTATGTCTTATTCTTATACAAGACAGATACCAACATACTTAATCTGCATAATTGAAACCAAAAGTCTAACCGATGGTCTTTACACTTAAGTATGACTTGTACGTTTCCTGGTGTATTTTCAGTGTTTATGAGTTGTGTGCATTGTCAGTGCCAGGATGGTAGATGTTAGATGGGATGTGCAGCCTGATGATGCCACGCTCTACTGGGACGTAGTTCAGGTTTATCTGGGAATGAAACTCTCTCCTAACTCTTCAATGAATAACATCCCCACTCAAGTTCCCACTTAGCCCTTTAAAAGTGCTGTGTGCTTTTGTTGCACTCCTTCAACCAGTCTGTGCAGAAGAAAAAATTTAGTAGCCACTGGTTCCTATACAAAAAATATTTTGGCACCAGCATTTTTCAGCTGGCTTGCTATTTACAAACCTGTCAGTATCGATGTTGATCGATCAGACTGTGATGATCATTGTAAGCTTTATCAGCTTGTGCATAATGTATACATAGTTGCCATGGATTGCACTTTGCCTAGGCCTAGCACATAGGTTTCATAGTATTTTTTACAGTATTTCCTTTTGAATTTCATTTTTGATTCCTTGCCGAAGGCAGGCAAGGAATCTATGCGATGGTGATGTCGTGTGTGTGTGTGTGTGTATGTGTGTGTGTATGTGTGTGTGTGTGTATGTGACGCTTTGCTTGTAAACACGATATCTCAAGAAGGGTAACTCCGAGGGGTCTCGTACTTGGCAGGTGGATGCCCTATATGGAGTAGATGATCCCTATTGTTTTTGGTGGAGGTCAAAGGTCATTTGGGGTCACAAGAGGTCAAAAGGTCAAAACCTTGTAAACATGATATCTCAAGAAGGGTAACTCCGAGGGATCTCATACTTGGCAGGTAGGTTGCCCATAATGAGTAGATGATCCCTATTGTTTTTGGTGGAAGTCAAAGGTCATTTGGGGTCACCAGAGGTCAAATGGTAAATATCTTGGAAATTGCTTGTAAACACTCTATCTCAAGTTGTGTAACTTCCAAGAATTTCATACTTGGCATGTGCATGGCCCATATGAGAAAGATGATCCCTATTGTTTTTGGTAAAGGTCAAAGGTCATTTGGGGTCACCAGAGGTCAAAAGGTTCAAAATCTTTCAAGCAGAATATCTGTGAGTGTAAAACTTGGTTCAACTTGAAACTTGCAGTGTAGCTTGCTTTTATTTTGTGCATATTTACCCTAAAAATTTCATGGATAATAAAAGTCATTTGAGCTCAAAATTGGCATTTTCTAAAGGTCATTCTACGGTAGCCTAGATGGACCATTCACGTCAAATGACGTCATAACAATCTATGTAGACTCACTACACGCGCTCTAAAACCCCTAAAACTTAATCGTACCCATGGACATCCGTATCCGTTATGCTGCTTTATAACGATATCTGTAAGCGCAGTACATACGTACGTGTAAAAGTATTGCACACAAGGTACGTACAGTTGCATGGTGGTACCCTGAGTCGATCACCTAAAAATTGTAGTGTAAAGTCTGTGTGGTATACGTTTTGTGTGTAGTGACCGACTCAAGGTACCGACCGACTCAAGGTACAGTACAGTGCAGTACAGTCACTTTACATCTGTAGCTTAGCGCAGCTGAACCGTAGTAAATACGTTCAACAAGCCGTACATATGCTGCGTTGCAACTTCCATTAGACAGGTGAATTCACCTGTCTTTTTTTCTGCAGCACAGGTAGCTCAACATGTTGTCTGCTACTCCGTACTGCAGAAAATAAATGCAGTGATTCACCACTTTACGACCTGAATGGATGCATACATTTACAGCCTTTCGACACTAGGATCATGTGCAGTAGGCCTAGGCCCTATTTGTTCTTTTTCAAGAACATACAGGCTTAGGCCTAGGCCTTCGAGAGGTTGGTCTGTTTTCGTATTCATAGCTCCTTTACGGAGCAGACCTTCGGAAGTAGCATTTGGTCTCGCCCCTTGGCTCTTCATCAGAGAGTCAAAGGGACTTTGGAACAGCCTGAAGACTGAAGTAGACTAGGGCCTAGGCCTACGTACAGTACAGTACAGAATAGGCCCTAGCCTAGGCCTAAACGTAAAGTTAGGCCTAGCCTAGCCTAGGTAACGCAGTACTAGACTAGCCTAGGCCTTCTGCTGCTTGTTGCGTTTTAAGAAGTGTGTTGGATATCCAGTTTAGGTATAGGCCTAGGCCTACCCTTTTACAGAGGTTTTTGATGGATATGAGCTGGTGTTACCAACAAGGCACCCTAGGCCCACGAGCCTAGAGCTAGGCCAAGGCTACTAGTACTAGGCCTAGCCTATACTTTTCATATTAGCGCAGCCGAATCGTAGTAGGCCAAAATACGATCAACAAGCCGTACATATGCTACTAGGCCTAGGGCCTAGCCTATACTATTCATATTAGGCCTAATGTAGTGCAGGCCTATAGTTCTCAGTCTCACATACATTTTGTTCCCTGAACTAGGCCTAGACCATTCACAATGAAAGATTTAGCAGTTTGATGGAATATTTGAAAAAAAAAACCAGATCACTTGTAAGTTGTAGGCCTATAGGCTGAACCAAAATTTAAAGATATTTTTTGAACACAATCGTTAAGTGTTATGAACTTCAAGAGTTACGTTTGTTTCGCCCCTTTGCCAGAGATTGGAAGGGACTTGGGGAAAAAGTAGGAAAGTAGGGAGTAGACCCAAGGCCTAAAGCTCGGCCTAGCCTATGTACTACAGTAGCCTAGGCCAGCACTGAGCAGCTGTTTGTTGTGTTGTAAGAAGTGTGTTGGATATGTAGCCTACATTTAAGCCTAGGCCCTGACAGAGGTTTGTGATCGATGTGAGTTTGTGTTACCAATTTAGCGACTGTTTGGGTTCGACTGGTTCTGCTGCAACATGGGTTCTCGTAGGAGTATAGGACCCACAGACATCCTATCATATAGGGCCTACATAGGTTACTAATACACTTTTCATGTGTAAGTTAGGCCTACACTGTAAAAAAAATGGCTCTTAAATGTAGTACCAACCACTGAAAAATGAACCCCACTTTTAAGTGGTTGTTGCTTACTTTCAGTGCACATGGCTTACTTTCAGTGCAAAGCACTGAAAAGTGGGGTTCATTTTTCAGTGATGGGCACTTCTATTTAGAGCCATTTTAGCAATTTTTTGCAGTGTAATATAGTGCAAGCCTAGGTATTGGAAAGCTTGCAATGGTGCACGGGGGATATTAATAATGGCCAAGAGAATTGCGCGGCCGATACTATCTAAGCGGAGCGCCACCATGAGTTGGCACGGAACATGGCAAGAAAATTTAAGCCAAAACTACCTCCTACATTGCAGGAAATTGCCTTTCCCAGCTAACTTGCTTGGTTGCTGCCAACAAGTTTGCGCGGTTGCAGTTGTCAGTTGTTAAACTGCCCGGCTGGCAACTTCGAAATTCATATTTTTGCGCGGGGGATAAATCCCCCGCGCAGGGCAAACTTTCCAATCTGGCTAGTTCTCAGTCTCACATACACTCTGTCCCCTGAACTAGGCCTAACGTTAGGTCTAGGCTATTCACGATCAAAGGTTGCATGCATGTTTCAGAGAATAACATGTCTAGCCTACATGTGTTGCTGGAGTGATTGTTGCTAGGGCCTAGGCCTAACTTTGGGGCCCTAAGTGCTTGTATGAACATAACCATAGCTAGGCCTATGGGTATACTATGTCACAATTGAACAGCAGTGCTTGCTATTTATTTTAGCATACAACAGTGTGACCATCCTTGTAACAAGATTTAGCAGTTTGATAGGATGTTTAAAAAAAACAGGATCACTTTTATAAACCAGAATTTTTAGACATTTTTTGAACATTACTGTTAGGAACTTCGAGAGTAACATTTGGTTTCACCCCTTGGCGCTTCACTGGGGAGTCGAAGAGACTTTGGAAGAAGTAGTAAAGTATGCATGGAATGGGTTCTAGGCCTAAAGTTAGGCCTAGTGTAGGCCTATACTGCTGTTTGTGTTGTTTTTATAAGTGTGTTGGATATGTACATTTAAGCCTAGGCCCTGACAGAGGTTTGTAGGTACAGTATGATTGCCACAGATGGTGGTTTGTGGTCTGTGAGTTCGTGTTAGCGGCTGTTTCGTTTCCGCTGGTTGTGCAATGTGGGTTCTCGTAGGAGTGTAGGACCCACAGATGTTGCATCACATAGGGTCTACATAGGCTACTAATCACTTCATAAGTTAGGCCTAATGAAGTGCAGGTCTAGGTAGGCCCTAGCCTAGCCTAGGGTACCTACAATCTTGGACAAAACTGTTGGGACGCTTTGTCATAATATTCTTGAATCTCCGTTCCCAGGTTTGCATGAAGCCCCCGCTCCCCCTTCCAAAGTTGCGCAGAGAGAATGACTGTATGCCGTGAAAATGGTCAACTTTGTGAAGGGGAGCGGGGGTGTCCCAACGAGTTTTGTCCAAGATTGTCTGAGTTTAAGTGAGCGATTTACGAGAACAAATTCCGGTTAATTTTCCGAGCAGCTGTATTCAGTACACTTTTTAGGAGGCTTATAAGCCTGAGGATTTTAGCCAAATGAAAGTATAATTTAAAATTGTTTTAATGTGTTGTTTTGTTGATTCCTTGCCAAAGGCAGAAGGAATCTATGCGATGGTGATGTCGTGTGTGTGTGTGTATGTGTGTGTGTATGTATGTATGTATGTGTGTGTGTGTGACGCTTTGCTTGTAAACACGATATCTCAAGAAGGGTAACTATGACTGAGCTCATACTTGGTGTGTGGGTTGGTCATATTGAGTAGATGATCCCTATTGTTTTTGATGGAGGTCAAAGGTCATTTGGGGTCACAGGAGGTCAAAAGGTCAAAACCTTGTAAACGCGATATCTCAAGATGGGTAACTCCGAGGGATCTCATACTTGGCAGGTAGGTTGCCCATATTAAATAGATGATCCCTATTCTTTTTGGTGGAGGTCAAAGGTCATTTGGGGTCACCAGAGGTCAAATAGTAAATACCCTGGAAATTGCTTGTAAACACGGTATCTCTTGAAGGATAAATGTGAGGGATCTCATACTTACCATGTTTATTGCCCATATTGAATAGATGATCCCTATTGTTTTTGGTGGAGGTCAAAGGTCATTTGGGGTCACCAGTGATCAAAAGGTCAAAACCTTGTAAACACTATATCTCAAGAAGGGTAACTCTGAGGGATCTCATACTTAGCATGTGGATTACCCATATTACGTAAATGATTTATATTATTTTTGGTGGAGGTCAAAGGTCATCTGGGGGTCATCAGAGGTCAAAAGGTCAAAACCTTGTAAACATTATATCTCAAGAAGGGTAACTTTGAGGGATCTCATACTTAGCATGTGGATTGTCCATATTGAGTAGATGATCCCTATTGTTTTTGGTGGAGGTCAAAGGTCATTTGGGGTCATCAGAGGTCAAAAGGTCAAAACCTTGTAAACATGATATCTCAAGGAGGGTAAGTGTGAGGGATCTCATACTTAGCATGTGGATTGTCCATATTGAGTAGATGATCCCTATTGTTTTTGGTGGAGGTCAAAGGTCATTTGGGGTCACCAGTGGTCAAAAGGTCAAAACATTGTAAACACTATTTCTCAAGGAGGATAACTGTGAGGGATCTCATACTTAGCATTTGGATTGCCCATATTGAGAAGATAATTCCTATTATTTTTGGTGGAGGTCAAAGGTCATTTGGGGTCATCAGAGGTTAAAACATCAAAACCTTGTAAACATGATATCTCCAGAAGGATAAGTGTGAGGGATCTCATACTCACCATGTGGATTGTCCATATTGAGTAGATGATCCCCATTGTTTTTGGTGGCGGTCAAAGGTCATTTGGGGTCACCAGAGGTCAAAATGTTGTAAACACTATCTCATGAAGAGTAACTGTGAGGGATCTCATACTTACCATGTGGATTGCCCATATTTAGTAGATGATCCTTATTATTTTTGGTGGAGGTCAGAGGTCATGTGGGGTCACCAGAGGTCAAAAGGTGAAAACCATGTAAATACGATATCTCAAGAAGGATAACTGTGAGGGATCTCACACTTGACATGTGGATTTTTTTAATTGAATAAATGTTCCCTACTGTTTTCATGCAGGTCAAAGGTCATTTGAGGTCACAAAAGGTCAAAACCTAGTAAACATATTTTAAGGAGGATAACTATGAGGGATCTCATACTTGGTCTGTGGTTTGTTCATATTTAGCATGTAGGTCATTTTGGGTCACAAGATTTCAAAAGCTCTTGACCTTAGTAACATGATATCTCAAGTAGGATACCTGTGAGGGATCTCATGCTTGTCATGTGGGTGATTCATGTTTGTTGCAGTATATCCATATGGCAAGGAATCACTAAGCCTTTTGGCTTTCTGGTTTATTTGTTTATACTGATTTATTGTTGGTTGGCGAGATCATAATGGATAGACTGTTTCAGGTATTCGCAGGGAATATCAGGCAGAAATGTTTACGTTCCGTAACGATGTCTATGGCAGCCATATGCGTTGCATTTTTTAGCAAATACAAAAGGAGGATGACAACTCTTCGTAAGTTGTAAGACGGAAAACAAAACAATTTCTTTCATGGATCATGGATCGAAGAGTCTCACTGCTATTGCAAACTAGTGGTAAGAAGGCAAGATTTTAACTGAAAGAGCGCCACGATCTACCATGAAATGTTAAAAGCAGAACTGCAAGCCAAGCTTTTTATTATAACGATGGTAGATCGTTAACTGGGGCTGGTTTTAGACATATTTGGAAGCGAATTTGATGCCTATGACAACATTTTTTCATGTTACATGAAGCTGATGACGTTTCCATTATGCCTTCTTTTAGCCGACTCAATTTCTTTACATTTTGCTTTCAAATTTGCTCTCAAAACACAAATGGTAGACCGTTTGGTTAACTTAGCCTTCACCCCCGGTCTCGTCAAATTAGCATGTATGGCATATTTTCTGTATAGTTTCAGCTACTCAAATGAAAGTTACTGCGTTATAAAGGTGAAATGAATATACATACAAGTACTTTTTAACTTATTTCTGGTAAATTACTTTAATATAAAGTAATAGGCAGGATACAACACGTACTTCTGCTGAATGTTCTTTTTATTTGGTACCTGTTCAGACAGTGTGAGCCCAAAATACGTGACTATTGAAAATGTCTTCCTGAACGAGAGGACGCCTTGAACTTATTTAGCTACCTTCCCAATGCTTTTTGCTTCAATAGTATTTTATTAACAAGAACTTCAATATGGACTCAGAATATGCTGATTATTCTCTGTTACTGTTCTCTTATACCTAAAGATAAGACACCTACCCTTTTGCGAAAAAACGCAACGCAAAGAAACACTTTCTACCGTGGGCCGCAAGCAGTTCTAACTTCTCGAATTTCTCAGACAATCTTGGACAAAACTGTTGGGACGCTTTGTCATAATATTCTTGAATCTCCGTTCCCAGGTTTGCATGAAGCCCCCGCTCCCCCTTCCAAAGTTGCGCAGAGAGAATGACTGTATGCCGTGAAAATGGTCAACTTTGTGAAGGGGAGCGGGGGTGTCCCAACGAGTTTTGTCCAAGATTGTAGACCTAGTTTTGTATATGTGTCTGTGTGTGTTTGTGATGCTCTGCTTGTAAACAGCCTCTCAAAAAGGGTAACTGTGAGGGATGTCAGCATTGTCATTAGCCTTACAATCTCAAGAGTCCCGAAACTCTCAGCTTTCTATTTCGAGCGTCCCCCCAAAGTCTGAAGGGTTTCCAAAATTTTCAAGAGTCTTGTACTTGTACTGTAACCTGTACAGATACGGAGGTGCGTGCACAAGATATGGATACTCTTCATACAGGCATATATATCAAGCTTCCGTCAAAATGGAGCATATCCCATGATTGGCAACATTATATTGCTTCCAGCAGTATGGCGGCATAAATTGAAAAATTCGCTGGAAAATAGGCAGGTTTGGAGCTTCAAAGGAACTTTGACTCCAAGTGTACGGTACAGTATATTGTAGCACATTTTGGATATTTTGGCCAAGAAATCTTGCAACATTTAGAGCTACAATTTTTGTGCGTATAAGGCTGAACATCAAGCGTTCACGGGACGCACAGGATTTTCTTCCAAGTGTCTAGACCGATTGTCGTGCGTCTGAGACCAGGGAGCTCAGGTAAACGAAAACACTGGATGTTACTAAATACATCATATTGAGTAGGTGATTCCAATTATTTTTGGTGGAGGTCAAAGGTCCCCTGAGGTCATGAGAGGTCCAGCAGTGAACACCTGGCAAACATGAGCTAGGAGTCATGGTACTAAAATTATACCTTGCAGGCAAGGAATCACTAAGCCTTTTGGCTTTCTGGTTGTTCTCTTAATATCTTACACCCTTTTTTTTTTTTTATAGTTTTTGCAGTCCTTTAAAGTCTCTGCTTGTTATGTTGTATTTTGAAGGCCATGTGGAAGATTAGCCACCTATGGCTAAACGAGTCATCTTAGTGAAATAAAGTTTTTTAATAATAATGATGGTGGTGGTGGTGGTGTGTGTCTGTGAGGGTGTGTGTTTGTATGTAAATATGTATGTATGTGTGTATGTATGTATGTATGTATGGGCGTATTTGTGTATGTATGTATGTATGGATGGATGTATGGATGGATGGATGTATGTATGGATGGATGGATGTATGGATGGATGGATGGATGGGATAGGATGGGAGGGGAGGGGAGGGGAGGGGAGGGAGGGATGGTATAATTTTAATGGATTAGAATAAAATTTCACTTAAATGTCAGGTAGTAGCTACAATAGTAAGTGGTGCTCCAGATGAAGTGACTTTTGGAGGAGTCTGTTTACATTCTGCTGTAGACCAGTTCCATACCTGCTTCTCATTATAATTATCACTTCTATTCTGTGACCAGGTGTTTCTAGCCAAGGGCAATGTTCCAGCAGAGAGTTACAATTTCTTTATTGATATTCTTTTATTGACCATTCGTGATGAGATTGCTGGGTGTGCCGAGAAGGCTTACGATAAAATAGCATTTAATGAAGCAGCAAGGATCTTATTCTTCAGTAAACCACAGGAGCTGAATACATATGCTGAAAAGGTCAGTAATAATCAGAGTGATAACAGTATAGTGTTTCTTTTCAACGTCTCCAACTTTTATTCTTCACTAAAGGAAAACTGGAATACTGGACAAGTGCTTTTTGCTTCATAATGCTCACTTGGTTCCTTCTGAAATGTCTCATTTGGCACAGTTGTTGCTCGATCATTGCCGTGGTTTTTGATTTTAAAAGAACCTGTGAAACTCCCAACAGCTGTTTATTAGTCCCTTAGTAAAATAAATTCATACTCTACTGGATGGCATTCACCATTTGAAACTTTGGGGCCTGGCCCCCCAGATGTTTGCCAGCCCCCCCCCCCAAAATTGTGGGTGTCTTAATGAAATGTGTAAGAATTAAGGACGGTGAATAATGCGATGACCCCCCATTTGATACCTAGGCCCCTCTAAAAATTTCATCCTGGCTACGCCCCTGTTTGTAATGTCAGATGAAGTACACCAGTCCGCACAGTCTTTTTGAAAAACTATTTTTGGTGCACTTTGCACCCACCCATCACAGGTAGATAGTTGCGCCATTGCCAAGACAGCTCGAGTAGTAATATTGTTTCAGTGCACCTTCTATACCAGTATTCACCTCGCCCACCCAAAGTTTCTATGCACCATTCACCGGCCACTGGTACCAATGCAAGTACAACCAGAAATCCAAAAGACTTAGTGATTCCTTGCCAAAAGGGGGGTGCTTTGTTACACCGAAGTTCATCCATCAAATTTATACTTCTCAACTACATCATTTTTATGATGTGCTCACAATTTGACCCCTGCTCATGTCAGCTCACTTCACATGAACTTTGAACCAAAACTTGAATAACCAAAAAAATGAGAAAAAAAAAATAAATGTATGTGAAGAGATTTGTCTGTGCTTCCTCCCTTGTAATGACAACATTTTAGTTTTTGACCTCTGGTGACCTCAAATGGCTTGTGACCTCCACAAAAAACAACAGGGTTTTTCCTCACACCATAACACATCCACATACTTAGTATGAAATCTATCCAAGCTTCCCACCTTGAAATATCGTGTAAACAAAGTTTTCAGACTTTGACCCCCGGTGACCCCAGATGACCTTTGACCTCCACCAAAAACAATAGGGTTCTTCCTCACACCACAGAACATCCACATATTAAGTATGAAATCTATCCAAGCTGTCTGCCTTCAGATATCGTTTAAACAAGGTTTTCAGAGTTTGACCCCAGTGACCCAAGATGATCTTTGCCCTCCACCAGAAACAATATGGTTCTTCCCCTCACTATACCACATCCACATACTTAGTATGAAATCTATCCCAGCTTCCTACCATGAAATATCGTGTAAACAAGATTTTCAGACTTTGACCCCTGGTGACCCCAGATGACCTTTGATATCCACACAAAATGATAGGGTTCTTCCTCTCACCATAACACATCCACATCCTTAGTATGAAATCTATCTAAGCTTCCTACCTTGAGATGTGTAAACAGGATTTCCAAGGTTTGACCCCTGGTGACCCCAGATGACCTTTGACCTACCAAAAACAATAGGGTTCTTCCTCGCAGCGTAACGCATCCACATACTTAGTATGAAATCTATCCAAGCTTCCCACCCTGAGATATCATGTAAACAAGGTTTTCAGACTTTGACCCCTGGTGACCCCAGATGACCTTTGACATCCACCAAATACAATAGGGTTCTTCCTCTCACCATAGCACATCCACATACTTAATATGAAATCTATTCACGCTCTGTAACTTGAGATATTGTGTGAACAAGGTTTTCAGACTTTGACCCCTGGTGACCCCAGATGACCTTTGACCTCCACCAAAAACAATGGGATTCTTCCTCTCACCATAACACATCCACATACTATGTATGAAGTCTATCCAAGCTTCCTATCTTGAGATATCGTATAAACAAGGTTTTTCAGACTTTGACCCCTGGTGACCCCAGATGACCTTTGACCTCCACCAAAACAATAGGCTTCTTCCTCACACCATAACACATCCACATACTTATGTGGAATCCATCCAGGCTTCCTACCTTGAGATATCGTGTAAACAAGGTTTTCATACTTCAAGTTCCAATCTTGAGGTGTGCTGAGAGCGATTTCAATGCCATCTTCAGATAGTGAAATGATTCACATTCACATTCCAAGGAGAGCTCACAGTGTTTCTGCAACACCCACACCGACTGCAGTGACCAAGTGGTTAGAGCATCCGACTTGCAGCTGGAAGGTCTAGGGTTCAAATCCTGGCCGGGTCATACCAAAGACTTTAAAAATGGAACCTACTGCCTTTGTGCTTGGTGCTCAGCATAAGCAATGGAGTAGGGAAAACAAGCCAGTGAGCCACAACTGGAAAAAAGGCTGTGGTCGTCTCGACTTGAACCAGTTGGTTGGAAACTGGGACATTAAATCTCATCTAACTAACTGCAACGCCTTCCGAAGAGTTGGTATTTCAACTTGATACCTCCCCTATAATAAAATTATGTAGCTACGGGCCTTATAAAGCTACATTCCATGCGTCTCTGAGCATCAGATATTTGAACCTGGTCAGTAAAGTGTTCATTGGAAGACAAAATGTTTGCCCCCTGACAAGTGACCCTACATATACCACTGCCCACAAGCCCTCCTTTCCTTTGGAAATGTTGAACTTTTCATTTCTAATGTTCCAAATTTTGTAAGTACCCTAGTGCTTCCAGGGTCCCTTCTAGAAAGTTGCCTCTTGACCCACTACCATAAGAAACAGTCAAATTATTATTTCTCTGATCTTACTTAGTGTGCATCCCATGTCCTTGAGAAGTTAAAACACTTCACACTAATGCTCACAATTTTGAAAATACCCAAGATCTTCTGTAGGCTCCTCTCCTTGGACCACCACCAGGGGGTACACCTTTAGGGGGAGTGCTCTGCCAGTGACTGACAAGTGGTGACATTAAACGATTGGCTACTTTACAGTTGCTGTTTGTGGATAAGTTTTAATTATCTTTTGACCAGGTGGTAGAAACAAAGCAAACAGAACTAGACAAAAGCCTAGTGAAATTCTTGCATCCAACAAGAACCTATTTTAACCCATTAGTAGGGTCATCAAAGGTCAATCAGAGAAGCAAAGACCCTGAGATGATGTCCAGTTTTGAGGTATTTAGAGTAGGGTTTAGCCTTGAATCATGTGTTAGAGGGGTACTCGATCTAAGATGGCTCTTGTGAAATTTGCATGGACATCTGATGTGTGGTCCTCAAGTTAGAAGCAGATGAAGTCACATTTTTAACCCCATGTAAACCCGAAGCAAACACATGTGACGTCACAACCTCACATTAATGAGCTCTCTTTTGTACTTCTTTAAACTGTACAACCAAATATTTCTCCATTACCTCTGGTAAACAAAATTTGTATGCATGAGGGGTATGGAAAATGTGCAAACTTCAAATTCCCCATGGGAAGCTCATATCTCCATTGACTAACAGGTCAAAACAACAGATTGTAAAACAAAGCATTGCTCATTGATGTGAAGAGATGACATAACCCCTGCTTACTTCAAGCTCATCTTTGGTCATAAATGTACTAACTTCATTTACTATGTCTAGAGGAGTAATGTAAAAATTGTACGAAAATTTCATCATAGTGCTTAGATTCGTTAGATGAGGTTTAACGTCCCAGTTTCCAACCAATTGGTTCAAGTCGAGACGACCACAGCATTTTTTCCAGTTGTGGCTCACTGGCTTGTAGTGCTTGGAAGCTCCTCTTTCTCATATCAATTTTTTTTTTTTTTTGCTTATATATATTTTTTGGTTTAAACCACTGGTTTAAACCCTTCCTTTAATGAATTTGTCATTCCTAATGTTTAAGATTTTAAGTTCCATATTGCTGTGGACTTGAAGCTACAGCTGGGTATGATTTGTGAGATGTAAATTACAGTATGCAGAATATAATTTTCAGACAATGAGATAATATCTTTAAAATTTTTCTTTTCTCAACAGAGAGGATGGAAAACAGTTGACAGTCATTTTGTCTTTACAAAAGAGGTCAAGAAGACAGTTGATGATATTCCATCACACAGCCTTGCCCTCCAAGCAATTGAATATGCAAGAGAACTGGAAATGATTGTTTGAGTTCTAGTGCTAAAACCTTCTGCATACGTCTTGGTGAACCTATTTCTTGTGGCATCCTCAGTCCCATTTTTACATGGGCAGTGTATTAGAACATCACCTCTAGGAACCAGTGATCTCTACGGTTAAAGGCAGCAGAGAGTTGCAGTTTATTGGAAAAAAAAATGACACAGCTTTTCAAACCATCTGAGGCACTGCCACTGACAGACAGCATTCCTGGAAGAATCTTTTCTTTGTCTCATATACCTGGCAAAACAGACTGTTGAAGCAGAAGATTTGAGGCTAGCTTTTTGGTTCAGTGTGACGTGGCTCAAGAGCAAAGGGAAATGCAGACAAGACAAGAAAGGCACAGATGGATTCAGGCCATTCTTTTTGCCATTTTGACATTAAGTTAGGGATTTATGCTTTATGGTGTTCGTAATAGCTAATATTACAGTTGACAGTATAAAAGAAAGGTGTCATTAGGAAGGAGAGACAATAGATGCTTTCCCCCTCCCTCTTTTTAAGAAATCTTGGACCTCTGCTGTGAAGGTTGGGTCATGTCAATTTTTTTGGGACCCAGTAATTGCAAAAGGATATCAAAGATTAGCACACAGTTAGGCTTACAGGGAGTCTTTCTTTTACTCAAATGGCTTCATTGTGGTAATTGAGTATGTAGTAACATCATTTACAAAGTTCTTTAATGCTTTCAGTGCAGAAGGTAAATATATCTGCATGTTACTATGTGCTTAGAGTTACAGGCAGACATACCTGCTGCAGAGGGATGGTGTGTTCGAAGTATTAGTTTGTTACACCCTGGCACCTTTAATTTCAGCAATGTGTAATAGTATAGGATTTGTTATTCTGCAACTATCCACCCAAAACAATCTCTACAAAACATGAGAGAATTATGCAGTTAAATATTGCTTGCCAATGTAAGTACCACTTGTACTGCAGAGCTGATTAGTATCCTAAGGGGTAATTATGATATTTATCACAAGCAAAGCTTAGCAGCTGTACTGAATGAGGTCCAGACTCAGTGAAAATACCTATAGGCCTGGAAAAATGATGGTAAGGCCCTCAGGACAGGGTCTAGATTAGGCCCAAATATTAACCTTAGTACCAGTTTCAACACTAGTACTGGCAATGCACTAATAGTTTAGGCCTTTACCTATGTTATTTTTACTTCAGATGAAAGCCGTCCTTAAGTTTTACTGCATTTATCACATTGAACACCTCAAAGGCTTTTCAAATTAGATACCAGTAGGAATTCAATACAGCTTCCAATAGTTTTTTATTCAAAGGTAGTCAGTATAAGCAAGGGTTACTGATCTAGTGGCTATGTAAGTGAAACATGAAAATGTAAAAAAATGGACAAATTTGCAAACATTTTCATATCCTATTATTGCAAGCAATTTTATAGAATAAGGAAATAATGTAAACCATGTGAAAAAGCAACTCATTTACTTCAACTTTCATGTTCATCAGTTGTCAATAAGAGACTGTTTCCTTGCTGAATATTAGTTATGAAAACCCAGTACACAATTATAAATTGAAGTGTACATTTATTTAGCACCAGCATAGATAACAGTATCATAAATGCAGCACTGAAAGGGTTAACAAGCTGCTTACATGGAACATTGCTTTCAAGTGTAGTTCAAGTTTTATAAAGTTGGACACAAATTTTCATTTAAAATGAATCAGTATAAATTGGCCCCCTCAGTGTAGGGCACTGCATGCAAATAATCATTAGGGACAGAATCCCCCCCCCTTTCCCCCTGTATAATAAAACCCTTTCATAGTAACTTTTCAATCCATGGTAAGTTTTAGCAAAAACAGGGTGTTGTCTGATATTGACAGTGTCAAAGTAACATCAATGAAAAGTGCTGGAGTTGTTATCCCTACTTCCCTAAGAACTTCCATTGTGAGATTTACCGCAGTAACAAGTGCATTCATTGTGGGCTATGTACCATTACATTAAGATACAACAAATGCAATGTGGAATGTTTGGAGCTACTAAATCTTGTACAAACAGAAAAAATAAATGCAGGGAAGCTGCTATACAGTTGATTTTAATTTCTGATTTTATTCGGTGTTCATTTTTAACAAAATCAATCTTGGTCAGAGTACTGAACAGAATATGACTTAAAGTAGTAATTGACCGAAATATTTAATTTACCAACTATTTCATAAGGGAAACCCTTTAAATTGACCTGAAAATTCTAGAAGCAGAATGTATATCCAAACCCAACATCTAATAAGATCACTGTCGATCACCTAAAGAATACCTCACTAAGAATTCATGTTCACAAACATGAGTAAAGGCTTGTTTATTTTGATGCCTGATATGCTGATAGTTGCAAAGCTTCTTGTTAATATGCTGTACTTAAATGTAAGTCATCCAGTCCCACCAAGTTGTGTTGCATCAGATGATGTAACAAAAATGAAGGGAGTTGTTTTTCAGAGTATGACTGACAATTGTCAGGTGGTGCACATGGTCTCACCTTATGCAGCAGGAAACATACTGCTGAGTGAAGCATAGCTATTAACACTCTGCCCCTTATCTATACTGCTTAGAAGCCTCAGAAACAAATCATTAGGAAAAACATTAGCTAACAGTTGTTGACAAGGAAGGCCCTTGAAACCTAATGGTGAGGTGCTCCTTTTCAGACTGGCTTGTAATCAAGTTTTGTTTCCAACTTTTTGTTTTCAGAGACTTTCCTCACAGCTTTCATAAAGTCTTCATCGATGACATACTCTCGCTCAGCTCTTATAGCTAGCACACCTGCAAGAAATGTCAGATTTTTTGTTATTCAAAAGAATACCTTTGTTGCCATGACAGCAGTGGAAATACAGAGAGTTCACAGGTCACATTTACAAATATTCTGGCTTGTTCTTTACAAAAGCAATTTGCTCTCTTGTTACAGTGGGTACTAGTACTAAATCAAGTTTCCATTCAAAACAGTTGATAAAAACAGTTTAACAAAAATCCTTTCACATGATGTGTCCAGTAAACAAAGTATGCTGGAGATGACAAAGGGTGTGTGAAAAGGTTTAAGTCTGACATCATTTACACTATACACACAATACAAACAACACAAACTATGTAGCCTATGAAGTGTTTGAACAGAGTGCACAAAAAATAACACAGCCAGTACTTAAATGATTGCTGGTAGGTCAGAAACTTTAAAATCTTGCATAAAAGAAGTATTCAACTGAACTTCAAACCTGCTTCTGTACAAACATTCCTCAGATCTGCTCCATTAAAGCCATCAGATAGCTTCACCACAGCTTCAAAATCTACATAAAAAGAGACCAACTTTTGAGTCACTCTTTTGCCTAGATCTTCACATTATCAGCTGCAGCCCTGAGTCCCTTTTACTTGCAAACAGGACTGACTTTACAACTTCCCTACTCCCCTCCACAACAGAAATAAACACCTCAAAGAAGTTGGATGTATTTTAAACTCCTCAAAACTCACCTGGTTGTTGAGTGTAGGAGCTCCACTACCAATCTCCTACTTGCAAAAGACTCTTTCCCTACTTGCCTGCAATTACCAACTGGCATAATATGTAAACAATGGGATGGTTCCCTCCCACCACTAGATGGTGACAGGTAGATCCACCTCTTTTCCTCTTGCTCGAAACTGCCAAACGGCCTTGTTCCAAGCAGGGTGCCTACCAGATCACTTCTAGAGGTGGGAGGACGGCATACCGGGCACTAACATATTGAGCCAGATGGTAATAGCAGGCAAGCAGGGGAATTACAATGTTATAGGAGGTAAGGAGGAGGGAAATAGACTTTTGAAGGAATCTGCTTGACTTTCAGATAAAACAACACCAGTATTCATAACCTGGGGTACAGATAACCAAACAGTTATTTCCGTAACTGTTAAGACCATAATCAAAATTGGCAAGCACTTATTTCATGGCTACTGACTGAGTTCCTATAGCTGGCAGGTGGAATAGTACTTACTTGGCATTGGCTATCACTATGCGATTTGAGTAGAGTGTTAACAGAAAGGTGTATCAACTAGCTGACTAGGCCTATACTTGACAGACACAAGTTCAAAAACAGTTTTGTCTTTCTTTACAAGAAATGGCCAGTCTTAAAATTGTTAATGCGCACAGAACTAGCTATATTTACATGTCAGTAATATCAGCCTACACTACTAATTAAACACAACAACTTACCAATGTCACCATGTTTTGTAATGGGGGCAGCATGGATTTTCAAAATATCTAGCCTGGCTTGCTCATTTGGAAGAGGAATTTCTGTAAAGGAGGAAAGCAGTTCTGGTTACACAAAAATTTATGTCATTAACTTAAAGAGGTTTGAAATACCTCCCACACTAAATACAGTAACCAAGATTCATAGTATTGCAAACAAGTTTAAATCCTGAAGAAATTTATGATCTAAATTTTGAGTGTAACATTTGTGATGATATGGTATGATTACATTTCAAGAACTGATCTCTAACGTGGATTGTAACATTTTCCTTCTAATGATTTGACACATTTGACTGTACTCCTGCCGAGGAATATGTTTGTACTCATACAGACTTACTGAGTTGTACACTGGTGCTAAAGGACAATACTGTACTTATACACATGATAAAGACATATCTGAAATTTCATACATTACCTATACTCATACTGTCATTGTACTCACACTCAAGTACACAAGATACACACTGCCTTCTAAAATAATTATCTAGTCTTGAAATGGAGCTATTTCTAAATTTCTCTCACTCCAATTATTTGTCAGTACTGTCTGTCTATAGTGCTACAGTGGTACTGTAACTACACACTGGTCATGGACACTATGCAGGCTAAATCCATCCTACCTGTACCAGGTGAATGTAGCATAGTATCCTGTACATTCAGTCGGTATTCTCTATGTGTCTTGTGACATATAACATGATTTGAAGTAATCTCACCATGCTTTGAAAGAATTATACCAGTACATGTAAATATGATATATCTATACAGTTAAACCATGGTACTCATCCATTTTGTCAAGGAGTAACTTACCTATTTTCCTATCTAGTCGACCTGGCCTCAGTAAAGCAGGATCCAGTGTATCTGGTCTATTTGTTGCCATAATTATTTTGACTTTTCCAAGTTTGTCAAAACCATCCATCTGATTTAAAAGCTGCCATTAAGATGAAGACAGATTCCATTAACTGTCATACCTCTACACACAGTAGCTGTAAATCTGGCATATCTATAATGATTTGACATACCCATTAATATATTGTCCTTACTGGAGCAGGGTTGTCACTACGCTGGGTGGCACTGGGTGACCCCGACCAGGACTAGTGAATTGCACCCGCCACTCACTATAAAATAAAAACATTCTGCCCAGCACTTTTTCCCAATAATGGTACTATAATTTTATGATTTTTGATAGAAATTTGGATGTAACATTAATCTCAGAATGAGACGGGCAATTGGAGAATTAATTTAGAGTGCAGAAAAATATCCACACCTTCTCTAAAACCAAAGACGGTGATCACTAAAGGGTCACAGTCGAGAATTACCCGGCACTATATTTGGCCTGGTGACAACCCTGTTGGAGGTATCAACATTTTGCTTGATGCAACAAAGAAGTACACAACAGCTTAAGACTGCAGCTAATTTATTTACTAACTATACAAGCAAATAAGACTTGTCATTTGAAAAATACTGGCTTTTTGTAGATGTCTGCATTTATGTACATAATATTTCCAGGAAAAGCTTAAAACTATAACTGGCACACTTACAAACCTTGATACCCATTGGATCTTTCGGTGACTTAACCTGCTACCAGACTGCGACTTCATACACACACACACATGCAGACACCAACTCCATCAAGTTTCTCCTTCTAAACCATAAGTGACTGAGTCTTACCTCCATAAGGGTTCTCTGAATTTCCCGATCAGCAGATGTTCCTTCTGAAAAACGACGTCCACCTATAGCATCAATTTCATCCATAAATATTACACAAGGTTCATGGTCCTTTGCATATGCAAACATCTCACGGATGAGTCTAGCACTCTCTCCAATGTATTTGTCAACAATGGCACTGGAAACGACCTACAAAAAGACATGCAGATACCTCCTTAAAGCTTCCTAAAATGACATAAGATACTGCAGAGTGATAGGTACATTGAACAAGGACAAGAAAACACGTTACATAAGCAAAAGTCATTTTGGGCTGAATGTGGTCCTCACCTTGAGGAAGTTAGCATCCAGCTGACTGGCTACAGCTCTTGCTAGTAGAGTCTTGCCAGTACCTGCATGGCAAAAGTGAAAAAAAAAAGAATTTTGATAAGGATTTCGCCTAAAACCAGGAGGAATCTATGTATTTCATTAACAAACCCACAAAAGCAAAACTTGAAATCCTTTACTACGCAATTGCTATTAGGTGTAATATACTTTGGAGGTACTACTGGAATGTGCCTAGAATACACATATCACCTGTATCAGCCGATACTCTCCATTCTCATCCTGTATCAGTAAAGGTAAAATTTATAGAAAATGCCGATATTACCTGAACGATATTTTTTGTCCTATATGTCATGTAAATGGTAAACAATGTGATATTTTTTGGAATATTTTACCTCATTAAAATAAAACTACACTTAGTTGTGGTGCCCAGTAGCCCATGCTTAGGACGCAGAATGCTTATTTCCTAAATATCCATATCAGATTGGTATCCGCTGATATTGAGAACTGAGACATTGGTATCGGTAACACTGACTATTTGCAGTATCCGTACAACACTACTGCAAACTACGTTGAGGTTTTCATAGAATTCAGTATGACAGGCTTTTTGTACAACAGTTCACATATCTTACTTAAATAGATGAGTTGGGAAATGTTTCCATGCAATGCAATATGGGAATGGGTCAAAGGTGAAGTGTACCACACTTACAGTGTCCCAGCACGGGTGTTGCCTGCTGAGCATGCTGATCCGTTGTCATGGTACACTAAACCTTGTGACCTGACCGAAAGTACCGAATTTCCCAACACGTCTATTAAGAGCACCTTATTTGTTCCACGATACTACTACATCATAGTAAGGGCAGATCACCATACCACTGTAGTGGCATACAAACATGACCTGCGTACATATAACAAATCAAACTTCACTATGTTCACTTGACACTACTTGCAATACAACCAATGTATTTACAACCATCCTCTCTACTATGAGATGGCAAATGAATGTATCACATAAACTAACACATAGAATCATAAACATACACACAGAAAAGATGGTCACTTTGTTTACTGAACAATGTCCAACACCCTCTGTATGATTTACATAAACTATACCCCACAAAACTTCAGATATTATTAACTAAATCTTACCAGGTGGTCCATAAAGAAGACACCCCTTCGGTGGTGTAATCCCCACCCTCATAAACAGCTCTGGATTAAGGAGTGGCAGTTCAATGACTTCTCGAAGTTCTCTAATCTGTGTTGACAGTCCACCAATGGCAGAGTATGTAACATCACCTGGGTCTTCATGGGACATGTTGTACACAAGTGGGTCAACCTCTCTTGGCAGATAGCTGTAATACAACCCAAACAAAGCTGTCATCTTTGTTCCACACAAAAAAATTCTTCATCAATCCTCTTTGGAATACTAATGACGGCAATTTTTCAAATCAAAACAGACATAAAGGTGTTGTACGTTATATCGGGCATAAATATTTGCTCTTCTTTCATCTTACGTGGAAAGGAACCTTTTTTCTCCTTCAAGCTATACCATCACCAACAGAATCTGTTTTATTTCCCCATCCATAGTGCAAATGGTAATTCTGTCTTGATGGGAAAGGGTACACAACAAAGTAACAACAAATTTTTCTTTATAAAACACCCCAAACTAGATGAAACTTTTTCTCCACTTTGTAAACTCCTACTTCACAGAATATACTGATCCACTCATCTCATCAAGCAAAAATGAGAATTTATCCGTTAGACAGTCACAAAGACCACACACTTCTTTTTTAGGAACATTTTGCCCAGAAGTTGCAAGAAATGTCTCAGAGCCATCCAGCAGTGACCAAAATTTGGCATTTCCAGATTCCCCCAGCTGACAGGGCTGACAACTGCTTCTTCCACCCACCACTTATTAACATAAAACAGACACACAATCGTAACAAGGTAGTCCAAATTTACCCTGAATGATCCATTTTTTAGTTAATGCCCTTTCCAGCGAAACCGCAATCACTGCTATTTCAGTAAAAACTTTGAATTTGATTAGATGATATAAAATTCATCATATCTTGATATGCCAATTCCTCCAACAGGAGAGTGGTTAAGTAGTTTCTGTAATCTGTGGAAGTATCTGGCATAAATTCTGCTCCAGCTATAAGACTGAGTTCCATGGCCTGGCGCTAACTAGAAGGAGAGGTATTAAAACAAATGTTTGGCTGGAACTCACCGCATGATGGTTAGAGTGGTCATGTCCAGGGCGACCCTTGTTCCTTGTTTCAGCTTAGCTTTATCAATTCCACGACGGCAACCAACCACATAACGGGGACCATTAGTTGCTTTGACAATGACTGTTTTAACATAAAAAAGTGATAAAAGTTAAATGCACCCTTAATACTGTATACTTTTGTAGAAGAAATGAGCAACTCATGTATGAGCACATTATGTAAAACAAAATGCAAAATGGATGCAAGTGTTCTGATGTACTGTAGCTTGCATAAGTTCAGCTCTTTTGTGCATCATTTACACAATTTGTCAATGATTATGTCTATCAGTCATACTGGCAGTATATCATTTACTTCCACACCCCCACCCCACCCCACCCCCCAAAAATGCTGCAGTAAAACAACTGTAGCATGAACAGTTTCCCAAGAGGAACAACTTGTCTTTGTGCTGTATTTTGTGCACTTTTCAGTTCCACTGAAAAATTTTGAACCTGTTGATCATCATGGTTTAATGTAAGCTTGCTGAAACATGCTAGGACATTGAGTGAGTAAGATACCTTTATAAAAGCTATTAAGTACCCTCTTGTGGGTTGAGAAGTCTCCACTTCAAGTAATAATTGACAATGTACAAGTGTAATGAAGAGCTCTTCCAAGGTACAGTTAGTTGTACCATCATCAATGATAACATTTTACTTACTACATTACCAACTTCCTGTGAAGATCACCATTAAATGACTCAAATGTAAAGGCCTTTGGGAAAACGAAGAAACTTTAAATTCATACTTACACTTCTCTTCCGTTAACTGTTTTAAAACTTCACCGACAATCTAAGATGAGAAAAAGTGTAATAAAACAACATTCTGAAATACTTTCATGGATTTTCAGGGAGGCCTTATTAATGGGTATTCTGAAGTTACTTGATAAGCATTTTTATGTTAGCTAAAGACAGCTTACCATTGTTTTAAGAAAGTCAACAAATAAAGAACAAGGAAAAGCTGAAAAATACATAAAACTAATTTTGCCAAACAAATGTTATGAATATAAACAGAAAACATTACAGTAATTACATCTCATGTTAGCCTCTTCAGAAGTTTGACTGAAACAAGGTATCTACCCAATGCATATTACAGTCATCCTGAATCATTTATTTCTTGAGCAAATTTCTTAATTTAATAAAAAAGGAAATAAAACTCACCTGACCAACACTTTGTAAAGCTTTCAAGTCATTTTCAGATTTGTCGTATTTTTTGGTCAACTCTTTAAGTTGTTCCCGAACTGGAGGATGAAAAAAGCATCACACATGGTAAAATATTAAGAATGTAATTTACTGATCCTGGCAATGAGTATAAGCAGCACCCTTTTAATCACAATGAATCAGACTGAGCAAATAGATCCCACATTTTGAGCAAATCTGTGAGTCAACTAGAAATCAAAAATTTTCATGGCTAATTCAGTGTAGGCTAACCAGGGAGTTGCCTTACAGAGGCTGATATAACAGTACAGGCTATTGATTCAATGTTCACAGAAATTTGGTCCAGGAGGGCTACAGTGTATAATGAAGGGACCCTGTCTGCCAGCTCATTCTAATGCTAGCTATTCAGATTTACCCATGATAGTGCACATGATACCAGTTGCTAATAAAGGTTTATTATGTACCACAAGTACACCAGGGGTTTTTGGCCTCCTACATACTGCACAAGTACCAGGGAGTAGACTCTGCTGAGTCTTTTCCAAGAAGTCTATGCCCCCTCTCCTTTTCCTTTTACTGAAAATCCCTTCCCAATTGCTCCTTTATGAACAAGTTGGCCCAGGGAACACACAGACTAGAAATGAAGACAAAGTTTTGGAAGTCATTAAAAATGGAGAGCTTGGAGAGACAGAAACTTGGAAAAAGATAAACCAAGATGCACCTGGGATTGTGTGAGCTTTCCAAAAATGGTCACTGCTACCATACACAACTCATGATTTGTCAAGTTAAAATCTCTGTCATGGAGAGCTCTTAAAAAATAGTATAAATCACAATACAGCAGCTGTCAAGAAACTTAAAATCATTGTGCACTGACCTAGCTCAGGGTGGCTGTGATGTTTTTGGAAGGTCCAAGGGCCGTTAATTCTTAGTGGGCTCATTAGACTATACATTATTCACTAAAATATATTGGTGCACGTAGGGTTGGGCGATATGAAAAAAAAAAAAAACCATATAGATATATCGCGATAATATCGCCAAAATTTTTGCGATATGTATATCGATATATCACCATAATGGATTGACCTGTATTACCTGTTGTAGGCAAGGCTAAATGTGCCTGAAATTAGCCTAAAAAATTTTTACACCTAATTTTCTAGGTAAGGATAAAATCGACGCATGAATACTGACATTACAAACACTGTTTCATCTTCAAATTTAAATTATCAAAATTTTAGTCCCCCCACAGTTTTTTTTCTATATAGTCACATCGTGATAACGGTATTTCATAGCATATCGCGATATGGAATTCTGGCAACGATATATCGATGTATATCATATATCACCCAATCCTAGGTACAAGGACCTTTTAACAGGAACTTAGCCTAGGAAGAGCCATTTCTGGTAATCTAGGAGGCTTTTCAGCTTATACTGTACAAAGTTTCTTGGTATAGCACACTATGCATCATTTCATCCTCAAAAAAAAAAAAGGGCCCATTTGTTGACTGAATGGAAATTTTAAGTTGTGCCCATCACAAATTTTGGTCATCACGGTCAACAGGATGGCCATGGGTGGAAAAATTTGGGAAGCTGAGAGGCTGCATCCCAGGAAATTTGGATATTTGGAGGAAATTTTTGGTAGATGGAAGAAAATTTTCCCTTTTGTACATGGAAATAAGGAATTGTGGAAATGAACATTTTTTCAACCATGAGGATGACTGCCAAAAGTGAGAGACCAGCTCTAATGGAACTTACTCCACAATGGGATAGTGTATAGATAGCGCGAGTACTTATGCCTTTTTAATAGTGTTCGACTGATTATGCCATGATCAGTAATCACTGATTACCGATTATTCAATTACACAATCTGGCCGATGCCAATTACCGATCACCAATTATTTACATGCATGGGAAGGTCATGTTTTCTCGCCGTCTGTCGTATATTTCTAAGTTTGTACACACACCATAACATAACCTTCACACTGGAGTTGACGATTAAGAATAGTTCCCTACGTTCCACGAATGGAATATTAATTGTTTTTTGATGGATTTCCTCTCAAAATACTGAGATAAAAATCAACCATAAATACATGCTCTCGTACAATGTCACATGCTTAATGCAATAGCCAAAGAGTCTGTTGGCTTACATACGGCTCTGCCTACAGTAGTTCTATCCACCAAACATGTTGGAAGATTCCATGTAAAGGTCTGTACTGGACTGCAGTAGTGCTATATAGTGGGCTATCCACCCCAGTTTTAGGCAAAAATATCTAACTACCTTGGCACTTAAGGGCCACTAAACATTCCACTCAATTTACTTGATTTACTCATCTCATGGTTCCTTAATGATATGGATATATATTTTTTTGCAAAGCGTCTTGCCCAACACTTACGTCTTATGTGAAAGATTCTCCAAATGAAATGTAAAACTAATTCCCGATAAATTCCCGTAATCAAAAAACTGTGCAATGCTGTTCCAGCATGAATTAAACATGAGCCCGTTTCCCTTCATTCATCAGTTAGGAGCATGGAGTAGTTCATGACCAACATGCTACGTAAAAAGTGCGGGCAATGCACTTAGCCTTGCATTATGTATTACACACTCTACTGGTGTGCTTCTATAGGTGAACTTCCAACTTCGCAAGAACTCTACAGCAATTACGTATTCGCATGTGCATGTCATAGGTAATTAAAAACTTCATGAAAAGAATGAGTGAAGTGGCATAATTTATGCAGGATAATGAGCCTCGCGTTTCCAAAGTTGCTAAAGTACATGCACCAAATGTGTACAGATGATCTGTGGCTAGCACTGAAACTTGAAAAAATGTAGCACAAAGTCATTTCTTCCTGTAGTATAATTTGCATACAGAGGTGCGGCATGCTCCATGGATGGCATGCACACCTAGGTAATACTGTGGGCCCTTTCACGCACCTGAACTGTGCTGCACTAGAGTTACAGCAACAATAACGGTGATCGCTATCATCTGGAGAGCTTAAAATGTTGCAAGTATTGTGAGTATCAGTGCTGATATTTTGGGCGGGAACTTAAAGAAATGCTTGTTTTGGTGAATTGCAGTGTTCCCACGAAGGAATTGAACTTGGGAGGGAATTCCCTCTCTAGAAATTTCTTTGGGAGGGATTTTCAAAATCAAGGAGGGGGTTATCACTTGGTAGAGATACCATTGCAATTTAATGTGTGTATTATAACTGTAGTTATGATCTCAGCTGCAGAAAAGTGTGTGGGATTTTCCCGCATAAGATTTATTTTTGTGCGGGATTCGAAAGATAAAAGTGGGATTCACGCAATCCCACGCCTTAGCGTGAACGCTGGTGAATTGTAAAGATTTTTTGCAGAAACTTTGAAATGTATTTTAGCCCTGTTTCCAGTTTCAAATAATCAGTGGTGGTAATCGGTTGAATGACAAAATTTTACCCATGCTGATTATTTACCGATTGTGCCATAATTGGCCCAATGCCGATTATCTAACAAATGATCGGTCGAACACTACTTTTTAAGCTTGGAGAATTGTTTAGTTCAGTTGCAGAAAGGGATTTTGAGATCTGCTGAGTTATTTTTAAAGAGGAAACCAAGTACCAAATTTTCTCCGTTGAAAACAAATTTAAGAGATGTTGTTCACAGCAAACAAGTCAACCAGAAAAAACCATGACAAACCAGGTTTGAAAATGAGGAAAGTCAAGTTAATGACAAGATAAGGGTTAGGAATACTAAGAAAAGGTATGTAAGATGGCTTCCTGGAAGGGTTACTAAAGTTTGTATTTGTAGCACACAATCTTGCAATGTCAAGTAGGATTCTTTTGGAACTTCTAGATATGTACACATATATCCCCAACTGTCCTGGAAGGGAGAGAAACTTGCGAGTCAGGAAGGGACAGTTGGAGAGCCATTGAGTGCAGTCTCGGAGACCAGGGCGGGAAAAAGTAGGTAACATGGGAACCTTGTTCCTGGGAAATTTTTGTCACTCGGGGGAAATATTTGAGCAAAAAAAAAAAAAACCAACCAGACAGCAAAAAGATGAAAAGAGACAAAGAAAGATGGAAAGGGGAAAGGGAAATATGACAAGAAATGAGACATATCCAGCAACAAAACATCATATGTGAACCATTAAATACCCACATTAAACTATTTTATTATTGCCGCTGTCAGGTCTAACAAATATTCGCAATAATGTTAAACGGCGAAAATTTCTCCGAACTAATTGCAGTGCATGATGTGTCCCTCTATCTTTCGCATACATACGTGCCATCAGTGGGCCGTGCGATAATTGATGACTGATGTTTGTCCGCACGGCTAACTAGCCGATGTGCAAATAGTCACCACGCGAGCTGAAACATGTTTCACGGGACTACAGCAGTTGTAGCTAACCAACCAATCACAACTCGCTTAACAGTCAACAATGGAATACCGTAAGTCAATGGGGCTTCTTCACTGAGTTAACTGTATGCAAGGCAAGGGAATTCTTCGCAAAATTACATTGTTCCCAATTTACATGTGCCAGCATGCAGTGCATATGTCTAGCCTGGATTTACGTGCGACTGCAAAGCAGTTCCTTCACTGTAGTACTAGCACTGTACTGATTGCGACTCTGTACAAATGTACGTACGAATATACAGTGAGACAGTTGGCTATGGAGATTCTGCGTAATTACTAGGGAGGCTGTGAGGGTATTGCATGGAGGGTGTGAGACTATTGCTCAATGTGACACACACTACAACCAGAACTTCTCTAAACTTTCAGCCATACAGTACATGCATCCTGCATGCCAGGGTTTTCCCTGGGCCTTTTGAACGTCGCGGCCCGCGACGTTCAAACTTCAAAAACAAGAAGGCCGCGACGTTCAAAAAACAGCCGCCATGTTCAAAAATTCCTCCGGTACCCTGAAAAATGTTACTTAAACTTTGTCAACGATCGCCTTTTTGTTAATACAATGTGCCGTGAAACCACAAGCTTATTTGCGAAACCTTGTCACGGCAAAACTACGAGCCATGTTAGTACTACCTTCGCTGTAGTACTGTCATGCTCATACCTACGGTAATACACGCAAGTCTCAAGATGCAAACAGAAAGCTAAGCGTTCGGTATGTATGCATGCCACACACGTACACAGAGTTCAGCAAGCCCTCTTTCATTCACACGTTGCCCGCTCGGCGGACAGTCCGTATACTGTCTGCACTCGTGATACCACATGTAAACATTTCAAGGTCGGGCCCTATACCAGAGTCAGCGTGGATGAACACCGGCGAGATTCGCCTTCCGACACAAACCTGGTGAACAATTGAACACCTCAACCAGCTGACCTGCCCAACCCTTTGAAAATCCCGCATTTCATATCTTCATGGTCACAAAGAATAAAGCCCCGCCTCGGAATGCAACTCCAATGTAAAACAGAATCTCGGATGCACAGAATTTGCGTGTCTTTCATTAAAAATTTCATAGTATGAACTTTTGGATGTGTTACTTTTTATTTTAGTAGTGTTTGCATCGGGTACCCGATCGATGCTGTTACTACCCGGGTAGCGTTTTTCAATCTTTTCCTTTTAATCTTCGCGAAATAGGATGGTTATTGCAACCAACAAAATGTATTTACCCTCATCTCATTCACGTTTATGTTGACATGGAGTTGGTTTTGTCTGTTTCCGTACCATGCTTTTGTTAAATTGCACGAAACAAGCCCCGCGATGCGTGTTCTAACATTAGCCTCCCTATACTAGATAACGAAACAACATAGGCCTACAGTACTATACTGTATGCCTAGCCTATTTCTAGAAATGAACATAAAAAGACAGCTCATATACACTTGCACGCAGTGCGTGTGGATGGTTACCGTTCCAAAATTCAGACCCGGAAGTAGCGCGAAAGACCTACTAGAAATTTTTTTTTTTCCAAAAGTCCCCTGACTCTCTGGCGAAGAGCCAGGGGCGAAAACCAAACAATACTCCCGAAGGAGTTCTGCTCCCCGAAGGAGTAACAACGTCCCCAAGGGACAAACTTTGACTTAACTGACACCACCTGACAGTGGTCCCGTTCTAGACTGGCTGAATAGAACAGGACCTACTAGAAATTTTACACATATCTCTGGTCTATAAACACATACCCAAATGGATATACGGTACGTGGCTCGACGATATTGCTAGATTTCATACTTGTCAAGTTATCACTAATATTAACATGACGTGATTTCATGGTCTAAAGAGGTAAATTTTGGTAATACAGTTATGTCTACATAAGGTATGCACTTATATAAACCACAATAATATTCTTTTGTCTCGAATCAATCGCCAAAAATTCGTATTTTTGGTGGAGAAACTTTTTCTGAAGCAAAATTCACTCCATCAGATTTAAAATCATACACATTCTTTCAAGGTGTATTTTTCGCTGTGTGCCCGCGAAAAAATCTTCTTTCCTGTTACTTCTATACTGGTTCTACCTTACATACTAAAATGATTCCCATCTTTATGTTGCTCGTAATTTTTTATTGCTATTCAAACTACTTGCAAAATTTTTACGTCCAAAGTTTCCTAAATATATGGCGAAAAAGAGCAAAATATTTTCCCAGTATTTTACGTAACCCCCATTCACGAAAAGTGGAACGTGCCAAAGTCATGTGCTTTGCTCCAATATGCACAACATGTCTGACAGAGAGAGCACCCAGAACGGCAACGAACGAACGAACGTTCTTACGTGCACGGTGTCTGCCGTATCTTACCGTACATTTTTAACGGTACTGTGCGGGTGAAATCTCGGCCAGGAGATGCATTAGAAAGATTTTTACTGTCATTATCACGAAGGTACAGTAGGTAGTGGATTTTTCATAAGAGTAACAAGAAAGCAGTTTACGAGAAATTTGAACACATGGTTGAGGTACAGTCATAGAAATAAAAGTAAGTTACTTTTATTTCTATGGGTACAGTACAGTACAGAAGTTGCAGTGACAAACTGGATTTTTTTTTTTTTTTTTTTTTTTTGGGGGGGGGGGGGGTTCCGATGCACGGCACACTTGGACACAAAGCCACGGAAGGTAATGATAGGACTTGTTTAAAATTTGCACTAAAGTATCATATGGTCAAATTATTAGTTCCCGTCTGATTTCTAAACTTACGACATTATGAACCAACGGCACATTGTAGATATAGAAAAATGTGACGTTTTGTTTTCAAGAAATCGATCCGGCCAGAGATAAAGGGCCGATGGGTGGAGTCTTGAATTGTATTTGCATAC
This sequence comes from Holothuria leucospilota, assembly GCA_029531755.1. Classification (NCBI taxonomy): domain Eukaryota; kingdom Metazoa; phylum Echinodermata; class Holothuroidea; order Aspidochirotida; family Holothuriidae; genus Holothuria; species Holothuria leucospilota. The sequence continues at coordinate 70,985,465 of CM055963.1, read as the reverse complement.
CTGCATGTACTAAATTTTGGCTAGATGTTGCAAGGTTTACGGTCGGCTGCCAGGGTACCGGGGGGTAATGCGTTTCGGGTACCCAGGTACGAATTTTCTACCCGGTGCAAACACTAGAATTTAGTTTCACGTGTTTGAATTCCGCTATTCCCTGTGAGGCAATTATTTGCGCCCATGTCATGTGCCTATCACGGCTAATGTAAAATTACGAACGTTATACGTGCATTGTATACGTACTTGCAAAGGTACTGTGTGCTCTCTGACGTACCTGAACTGTGCTGCATTAGAAATTGCGGTAACTATTACAATAGCCAATGATCGCTATCATTTGGAGAGGTTAAAATATTACGAGTTTGTGAGCACCCATGGTGAATATTTTGGCGGAAACTTAAAGAAATTCTGTTGACTGATTCGCCTCAAAAGTGCTACCATTTTGCGTTTAGACACTTCTAAAATTCAAAAAATTTCGAAAAGGGGAGGGGGACACCCCCTCCCCTTATACCCCACCCCCAGGCCGGCGATTCACGGTCGGACGCGGCAGACCCGCGACGTTCAATTCTAAACCCAGGGAAAACCCTGCATGCATACATGTGTGCTTTAGTAATGCGGTCTATAAACATATCCCTGGTCCCGCAAACTCAATTGCAACAATATCCAGGCATATCTGACTTCTTTCCGTTTCAATTTCATAATATTATAAATTCCGAGCTCAAGGTCCGATTTCTGTGATTTTTATTTTTGTTTTCTGTATCACGGCAAACTTCGCATTTCGCAGCGATAAAACAGCTACTCAAGAAATGCAGCTGCACTGGACCATAGAACCACGTCAGCATTCTTAAGCAGTGTACAGGTGTACTGCAGCTGTATTCCTGCTCACCTATTGACAGATGAGCTGCGAGGAAGAAAGTTTCTTCATTGTGTGTGAAAACATTCTAGAAATAAATCCGAATGGGGCTTTTTTACCAGCATTGTAACTATACATGAACAGTACTGTTAGTCAAGCAAATGGCAGGTCCAGCAGCCAAATTATGTGAATGCTTCAGCTGCTGAGGGGGCCACATCCCCCTCAGACTCCCCCCTCTGCCGCTTACCACAGCGGAAAATCTGACTTTGCTGGATTTATGTTCCTGGGAATTAAACATTTTTTCTGACCCTGCTCAGAGACATGGCTCCAAAATCACATTCCCAACTTGGGAGACTCTACTCCAGTGCCATCACTAAGCACCAGTGATCAAGCACAAACCCCGGCTAAACCACTCACCCACACCTGTTCGGAGGTCAACTAGAGTGTCGATGCCAGTAGAAAGGCTGGATTTGTAAATAGTTGTGTTAAAAACAGAATGGTTAGAGAAAAAAAGTAACAAGTTATGTTCCGAGTATTACGTTGTATGTTAAGGTAACGAACCCATTGTATTGATGTCCAGTGCAGCACTACTACTGTTTTTAGTGTTCAACCATTCGGAAGTTGATATTTACCTTGTAAGGAGGTAGGAAGTGTTGGGTATAGAGATATATGGTCGTAATACTACTAGGCCTATGCACCCACTGGTGAACTTTAACCTGTGGCTCAGGAGTATAGTAGGACGACCGTCGACTGTGCGTCTTGCCTAAAACATTCCATACGTCACAGTCTTGGAAAGATAGATTTTTTAAGTGCACATTCGATGGTCAACCTATTATACTTGTTGTAGGCCTATCCACCATCTTGAGTGTTCATCTCTCGTGTTTTCCCTGTGAAGTGTGAGTTTACTACTGTATGCCCTAGGCCTAGCCCTTTTTGTGTTTAAAATGAGAGGGCGACCTTGTTGAACTGGGGGGGGGGGGGGATCATGGCCACTAGCAATCCAGCTGGACAATTCCACATTTCACATTTTCAAGCATGGTAAATGAATTAGTGTCATTCTCAAAATAACTCGAGACAATTTTTAAACAAAGTAATTTAATACAACCAATAGCACTTTGGGAACGACACTCTAAATAACTGTTATTTGTTGTAGAAAAGTCTTAAAACTTCAATATTTCTATAAGTGGAGTTTACTCTGTGTGCCAGATAGGCCTAGTGGCCATGATCCTTCATGATCTTTGACTGGGGCAGACTTTGCAGAGGGACAACTTTGCTATGGGATGACTTGACTGGTTAACTTCATGTATTGTAGCCTAATGGAGGGGTGCACACAGCCCAATTATTGAACTTAGCCACGAGTATGAATGAATGATTGAATGGCCTATCTTTACTCTAGGCGTAGGCTAGGTTACTGCAACTTAACTAGGCTAAGCCTAGGTCCTATTAACTAAGGCTTAGGCTAGGCCTTGGCCTAATAGGCTAGGCCTACCTTCTTTCAAACGTGCATCAAGTTCCTTATGCTCCAGTAGTTTATTTCTGTATTCTTCAATAGCCTTTTCTCGAGGATCAGTAGCCATGCTTCCAGCTGAGGATAGTTCTCTGAGAAAGCTTTAGAAATGGGTGAATCAACTACGCCTTGTTCTGTTCTGACTATAGCGTATGAACTGCGCTTGTAGAGGTATCATTACATGGAGTGGATAACACACGTTGTAGCTATGTCATATCAATTAACAGGAAAAATACCACAGTAGGATAAGCAGCCTATGCTGTTGTGGAAGTCAAAATTGTGAACTCACGATTATTGTATGGAGGACCTAAAGAGCCATATGAAGTGTGAACTTTACCGGACTCGTCCCTGCTCAATAAATTCATTTCTCAGTGTGGCGTGCTGACGAATTAAATGGTTGTACGCAGTAGGGGAGGATGAACAGGGGAAGCTTCCTCCAGAAATTTTCAAAGCAATTTTTATCACATCGATCTACTCACAGTTCATTAAGATGAGCCTTAATATCATAATTAGGACAGTGAAATTTTCAGCATTTCAGAGCTTTTAATTTTCTCAAGTAGGCCAATTTTCATGTACACTTATTCATCTCTGGAGGAGTAACTGGCTACGGTCCTGAAGTCGGATTGGAGGTATTATCAAAAAAACAAAAAAAAAAAGAAAAAGGGAAAAATAATTGGGGAGTCTCAGCCATCTGTCAAATCCATCTACCAGTGCCTCTTACAGTCCAAACTAGACTCTATATGGGATGATTCCAGCCACCCTCTGTATGATTTGATTCATGAAAAACAACTGAAAGCGAGACATTGGTAGGCTGGGACTCCCATGCTTCAAAATAGCAGGCACCGCAATCCTTCATCCCACGTGCAATGATGCTTTGTTTTAAAGATAACATACGGTACTTCGTTGATTTTGACACTATGTACAGTTTACTGTATTATTTGTCCATATAAATATTTTATTACTATTTCTTTTTAAGTTGATTCTGTTACTTTGCTTACTGTCTGTGCGAGTACTTGAATTTCATTTTTATGGAGTAAAAAGGTTTACTTACTCACTTACTTACTCTTTGGCAGAGCTTTTGAGCTGATCACATGTTAAGAAATTCTCATTATTTAGTTTTTTGGGGGTATCTATATAAGGGCTGGGGTGACACACCTACTCTTTGAAAAGTTCTTTGTATTTTTAAGATGGATAAGGTGCAAAATGGTGCTTTTTTGAAAAAGTTCTGAACTGGTTACATGTTTAGAAATTCTCACATTTAGTGCCTTTTTCTATTTTCTTTTTGGTTGAGTATAAGGGAGAGGTTGCTGTCTAAGACCCTCCCCTTTGAGAAATCTTTGTACGGTTGCCTGGATACAGAATGGTACTATCTTTGTCAAATCTTTTGAACTGATAATATGTTGTAGAAATTCTTATTATTTTTTTTTTTGGGGGGGGGGGTTTGGCATGGCACGTTGCCATGTCACAGTCGAAGACTGATAGCCTGAAGGAACCTAGAAAATTTGGGAAAAGGGACGTTCGTTTGCCACGTTCTGAGGAGCTTAATCAGGACAGTGTAGTTTATACTTAGCATATTCGGTATTTGCTCAAGTGGGCCTTCTTTTTATTTAGGGTTTGGAAATCTCAGGGGGCAATTGCCCCTTTAAGCCCCCCCCCCCCCGCAGGCTACGAAAATTCGCAATAATGGCAGGCTTTCAAAATATTGAAACACTTGCCTTATATTCTGCCAAACTGAAACTAACACCATTGAGCACTATTTTGGGACTGCCATGTAATCTCCAGTTTTCTTTTAGACACTGAGCAATTATTTTGTGGGAGGCGTAATGAAAGAAGACTTTTCTTATATGTTAATGGTCGATCCTACCATGATTTTTTTTCTCATTTTGTATTGGAAATAGTATGTATATAACTGCAAGCTGAATGAAACTATTTCAAATTACGATGACTTCTTTTACAAAAGGAAATTCATTCTCAAAGTACGAAGTTATATTAAGGCAAAAAACTGATTTGCCAAAGAAAACAATAAGTTTATCGAGCTAAAAACTGTTGTGTGCACGTACCAAGCCTGTTTGATAATTAAATTATTGTTTAGGCTACTTCATAATTTATAATTTTGGTTTATTAAATCGATTTTAGAACGCTGTCATATAGGGATTGACGCACTATTTGACTGAAGATTTACTTGGTATTGACTGTTGTAATGTAATTAGCAATTATCTGTTGTAAAAATGCGTTTGCTTTGTTATTGTTTATGTAAAGTTTTAGCCTGAGAGGTATCGCTACAATTTCACAGATAAATAATGGTACCAGAAATGCAAATCATGAGTAGTAAAAGTTACGTAATATACCGTATACACATATAGGCCTAGGTTATTACACATACTACTGCATTTTAGTGCGGGAAGATTTCGAGATTCTCAACTTAGTCGAGGGATGAGTGCCTTGCCATGAAACAAAGATCTGCTGTTACAAATTTTGAGTGCGATATCCTACAGTGCAGGGCATTTGAATTGGATGACAACTTTTCTGACCTCTGCCCCCAGCTATGGTGAGGCAACTTTGGTTTCGTCTTGTGTAACACTTTAGGAGTAGCAACCCTATGAAAAAAAAAGATTCCTGGATCCCTATATATATATATAAAAAAAAAGATTCCTGGATCCACCAGTGTTTCGCACATGGACAGTATTCTTCTAACACAAAAGTGCCCCAACATACTTTTTCTGACGCTTTATTACGCGATTCAATTTAACATCTATGAAGTTACAGAAGTTTGGGACATGGTTTTTTAGACTTTTCGATAAGAAAATGGCTTCACTCAAGTTCTCCGTCGGTGTGGCTGGGCTTTAACTTTCTTGTTTACGAATGTAACACTAATGCCTCCGTAGCCATCAGACAAAATAAATTATGACTTGAGGAATACCAGCTCAGCGGGAGTTGTACATCAGCTGGCCAGGCCCATGCACATACAAAATGGTGAGGCGGCCAAGAAGATTTCAGGGAGCATTTTTTTTCCTCAAAATTGTGTAGGGGATGAAATATTTGTAGGGGATGGAAGCTTCATTTAGTAACCAGCCTAGATTCTCAAAGCAAAGTACAAATGTTCACAACTATTGAAGACCCAGTCTGATCATCCCAATAGGTTTCATTCATGTATGTCACTGTATAGAAAATAGTTATTGCCCTCCATGTTGTGTTCGATCATTACTTGGCATGGCAAGCAATATTTTATTGCATATCATGCTGTCTTGGTATCATCAGTGGGGAACAGAACTATGATGGAGGGGGACGGGAGACTGGTACAGTGCCCTTTAAGGGCAAATGCTGTAGCTTAAGCTATTAGTTAACCAATAAGATATCAGATGAAGCAATCAAATTTGTCTGTATTCATCTTTTATGTTCCACGAAACAAATATTACATATTCAGGCGCTGATCCAGAAATTTCGAAAAGGGGGAGGGGGCTGAAAGCCCCCTTTTAATATTCTCCTAGATTAATATTATGCTAATTTTCGCATATTTGTTATCGCTGATGTGGCAAAAAAGGGGGGCTGAGGCCCAGAAGGCCCCCCCCCCAGATCTGCGCCTGATATTTGTGGTAAACAATTGAATAAGCTGTCAAGATTGTATAAGATTGATCATATCCTGAAAATATTTGTCGAGTAAGAACATCCACTGCTGATTTAGCAAACCTGGATATGGAAATTGCAAGTGGTAGTTTCATTTGTAGGTAAAAGAAAAAGCTGATGAAAGTCTTTTAGTTTCAGCTACATGGTGGAACTACAAATGACAACAGTTATTTCTACTTTGGTATATAAACTACCAATAAGAAAGGTAGAAATGTGTTATTTTTTTAGAAAGAAGAATCCTTTATTCTTAAACAGAAACGAGGTTCACAAGACTGACATTTTTACAGTTTTATTCTTCTTATACATTGAACAACATCACAATAAATATGTACAAAGTTACAACATAATACTATCTACAGAGAGATTAGCAAATACTACACAGAAAGAGGAGCCTTAGACGTCGACAGAGGTCACAACACACCAAAAGTGCACACAGATGTTAAGCAGTATCTAGCTACAGTCATACTAGGTTTATATTCCATCATGTCTGATGTTACCATACCAACCAAATTAATCTAGCAAAGTGATATATTATATGCTGACAGAAAAAAGCAAAGAAAAATAAACATATCTTTTCGTTTTATGGTGTTGAGGTAAGTAAAAATTTCAGAACATCCTTGAACTATTCTCTAAGATGAGAAGTAAAATATTTCCCAACATAAGAGGGTTTTTACCCTCTGAGGTAACTCACATCTCAACTGGGTCCTTCCTCAAATGTTATTGTCAGAACCGTAGATACATTCAAATCAAGTGATGATACACAAACATATTCATCAATAATGCCAGTGACTATTACATTTTTTTTTTAACTTGAATGCTTTCCGGATTATTGCAATACAATTTCGCTGTCTATTGGAATACATGCCCTGTCTGCTTCTATTCCTTAACTGATTGTAACACCAACTTTGACATAGAATTTATTAATATCAGGTTTAACTTAGCACAGCCTCAGACTTCAAAAAACAGAAAGTAAAACTTGAAGAAGTTTTATTCTTTACAGTTTTGCTCCGTATACAGATAGTAATATATTTAAACAAATAGTTTCAGAAGACAAAGCCACTTTCAGACAGAATGCAGATGTAACACGCACTACTAAGCATTTATGTAGAATGTAGCCAATTGTCAATTTGCTATTATTCTTTGTGTTTTCAATTGTATTGCTACAGAACTAATCCAACAACCCCAATTATCCTACATTAATGGTATTCCACTTCACCCTGGTGATGATACCATCAGAAAGTACCACACCAGTTATGCAGGGACAATCCAAGGAAGGGCACAAATTAAGTTTGGATCACATACACCAAGGTACTCCATTTCATTAAGTGATCTTACCATGTTACATAATTTGTCAAGATGCTACCAGCTATAAGGTGGTGATAACACACCTTGACATCACAAAGTATTCTAAGGACAACTTTTAACTGTGATTACTATTACCTTAGATAGTTCAACAGTAAATGTGGACAATTCCAAGGTGACTACATTGTGTGTTGACACATAGACGTCATAATTCATCATATCAAAAGCTACAGAAGTAACCACAAAATTTAATACATATCAAAATATATATAAAATAGGCATGAAAAATTACTGTTTCAAGACTGCAACTCAATTTTTGCTCAGTTACAAATGACTACAGAAGATGCTTAGTTAAATAACTTTTGCAGTTATTAAGTTTGATATGGTTTGGTACTTTCAAAGGCTATTAACTTTCATACTGTCGGTGTCATCGAAATGCCACGAGCTTGCAGTCAACAAATTTCAAACTTGAAACGGGCATAAATTTCCTCAGAATGAAGGATCAGAATGTTAACACATCAAGTTGACAAGCAAAAGTCACAATCTATCACTGGAAACCTGGTTTCTTTAAAAGAACCATCTCGATGACTCAAGTATGAGAAAGAAGTATTGTCCAGTTCAGGTGAAAATTGGAGAGATTATTCCCAGTTGGGACATACAATAAAATCTTCAATCTGATTCTTTGTATCTATTACAAAAAAATATATACGAATATGGGATCCACAATTTTCAAAGGATGTTTAGATGATTACAATTTTCCACTAGAAACTTTCCATTTTTCTCAAAGTAAAATGTTACCTTACTTAAGAGAGCAGAAGAACTCAGCTGAATTCCTTTGTATTTCATACCCCAACTAAAATTCCAACAATATTACTTTAAAACACCTCTGTAGATTCGAAGAAACCAAACAGCTTGATATTTTAACCATCAACAAACATATTGCTACCACCCTTGTGATACCTTTGTCAAGTATTACAATCAGATATGTGAATCTTTGAACAGGCAAAGTAATTTCACATTCTGCACGGAGAAGTTTCCATTTCTATGCATAAAATTCAGTTAGTGTTTTATCACCAAGGCAACTTTTTGTAGATGTAAAAATAATGGTAGGTGATTTCATCAGCCTAGAAAATGCCTTTCTTTTACAAATTCCACATTTCTTCTTCATAAGATGATAGTTTCCACTTTCGTAACTTTTACGTTAATGTGACACACCCACTAGAATTATTGTTTCAATGCAAACAACTTGAACAAAACAGTTGTATAAAAAAAAGCCTTGCATCAGCCTCCAATAAGTACAGAAGTTTCCACAAAGAGTTACATCAGAATTTCAGATTATCAATTGCACTGAAGTAGAGATGGTGGATTGTGGATTAAGAGGATTAATGGACAATTCCAAAGAAATGTTAGAGTGAGTATACAAAACTGTCCTACACACATGACTGTATTGTTGCCAATACTATGCTAATCTTAATGCAAGTCACTGTGTACTTGTACCTCAATCTTTTATAAGGTATTCTTGTACAATGAAACTGTCAAAACAATTACTACAGAACTGTTTTGACAGAGATGAGTTCAATGATGTATGGTATCTATTTGACAGGGATGAGCTAGAGTGAGGCTTCCTGACCAAAAGTAAAGTTCACTAATTATCTTGTTGTACAGACCCTACAAAGGGTAGTCAGAATGGGCCTTACAAAAACACAAATCAGATGTTGAATAAATGATACCTTGAGCAGAAAGACAGAAACTTTTCTTTGGCCTTTTAAACCACCCTATAATTTTTTTGAGCTTTTATCAGCATTGTCTTAAATTGCATGTTTTTTGCTGTTGGCATTTACATTATTTTCAGATAATAATGCAGAATGCCCCATAAATTTTATCATCATCAATGCAACTATCAATTTTAATTTGAGCACATTGTTTAATAATGAAGCCAAACACTTCCTTGGCAAGTAAAAACTACAGCAAATAGCTAATCAAAAAGAGAAATATTTAGATATATTACAAAGATATTACGTGAAAAAAATAAGATTTGTGATTAGAGAAACTTTTCAAAATCTACATTCTTTTGTCTTAAATGTAAAAACAGAGCAAAACAGTGCAAAGGACAGAAAAGTTGAAAAGGAATGACACCAAAAGAAAATATGCCAGCTAGGAGGAAGGTAGAAGATGCTACTGATATTGAAGGACTCCAGTTACTTTTAGATCTGCTGGTATTGCACAAGAAACAAACAAACAGCTCGTATTATAGCAAGTACTACCAGGGACATTGCATATCACCCAAAGGACAATAGGAGGTACGTATTGAAGAATCATTGCACATTTAGAAAGAAGATTATAAATCTGAAAAACTATTTGTACGCAGAAAAGTCAACCCTACATTATCATTTCATACTCCTTATCTTGACATCCCTTCTGGAGTAGCTGGCAGAGAATTACATGCAAAAACATGTACAGTAGACTGTTACAAGAGGTCTTGTCTGTAATGATGTATGAATGGGCTTTAATATCCGTAATGTATGAATGAACCATTGTCTGTAATGTAGGAAGAGTCATTGTCTGCACTTTAGATGTTGTGTAGTATTAGAGACGTCTATGTCTTAATAGTCATTAACTGTAATGTAGGGAGAATCACTGTCTGTAATAGAAAGAGATTCATTGTCTGTAATGTTGGGAGAATCACTGTCTGAAATGTATGGAGATTCATTGTCTGTACTGTAGGGAGAATCACTGTCTAAAATGTATAGAGATTCATTGCCTCCAATGTAGGGAGAATCACTGTCTGTAATGTATGGAGATTCATTATCTGTAATGTAGGGAGAATCACTGTCTGTAATATATGGAGATTCATTATCTGTAATGTAGGGAGAATCACTGTCTAAAATGTACGGAGATTCATTGTCTGTCATGTAGGGAGAATCACTGTCTAAAATGTATGGAGATTCATTGCCTGTCATGTAGGGAGAATCACTGCCTGTAATATACAGATTCATTGTCTGTAATGTAGGGAGAATCACTGTCTGTAATGTACGGAGATTCATTGTCTGTAATGTAGGGAGAATCACTGTCTGTAATATGCAGAGGTTCATTGTCTGTAATGTTGGGAGAATCACTGTCTGAAATGTACAGAGATTCATTGTCTGTAATGTAGGGAGAATCACTGTCTGTAATATGCAGAGATTCATTGTCTGTAATGTAGGGAGAATCACTGTCTGTAATACACAGAGATTCATTGTCTTTAATGTAGGGAGAATCACTGTCTGTAATGTACGTAGATTCATTGTCTGTAATGTAGGGAGAATCACTGCCTGTAATTTTAGAAGAGTCACTACCTGTCAGTATAAAAGAGTCTACATACAGTGTAAGTGTTGAATGACCAATGTTACTGCTGGTTAATACAGGAAGAGTTACTGCCCCTATTGTTAGTGTTAGATAACGAACGTCACTGCCAGTTGTGTAGTGAGTCACTACCTGTAGTGTTAGTATCTGAAGTGAACTATATCCCTACCTGAAATATGGGGAAAGTCACTGCCTGTACTGTTAGAAAACTGACACCGATGAATAATATGTCACATACCTAGTTGGTGGCTTACAACTATGAAGCTATCACAGACATAGGTTTTTCCAAAAGTGAATAATCTGTATTTTTTCCTTGTAGTGAATAATGTGTAAAATACACACATTATCTAACACAGTGTAAGGTGTTGACAGTGAGGAACCTTGGCCTGTATCAAAAACTTTTGCTTACAAACTACAATGGTCATTACTATAGAGTATCAATGGAAAACAATGGAAAACATTATGGCATAGACAAGTTTATACAATACTAGACCCTCCATCCTGAATTCTTAATCATTATCAACTTGCAAAATATTACTCTGGCAAGGGGGGTGGCACTGTCTATTAACTGGCAAGGTATACAGAACCCTTTCGGCAGACTCTTGGGTTATACAACAACTTTTTAAGAGAATATTACCCATAGATATATGATTTCTGAAGCCAGAAATAAACATTGAATAGTATACACTCACAGGAATATGTGTTCCAGCATTAGCTACAATACATGAGACTGGCAAGAGTAACTATATCTCACAAGCTGTCAAAATGTTGTTTGCAGTTTATAATAAGTTGTTGAGTAGTTAATAGCCATGGGGCAACTCTGTCATTATAAGCTGTTTACAGGTATACAAAGCAGGTCACATTTCATTACATTAAAGTAACCACTTCCTCTCCTTATTTAACTGAATTACACTGTATTAATTCTTAGTCCCTACACTTTTCTGGTCCTTGTGGTAGATTTTATCACGCAAAGGGTGCCAAAACTTTTAATAGAGCAAGACTACCTCCTGATGCCAATGCAGTGTTTCAAAGAGTGTTCTCTACAGAACACACATAGTCTTACATCCTATAAAGTTAAAAGGTACAAAGATTGTCTCAATCAGTTGTATTCATTATCCAAAGTTAAACTTTGAGAATATAGACATGCTCACAACTTTAAATTATGATTTCAAATAATCATGTGAACTAAGCATCCACCCTTAACCCCAACCCCACCTCTTAAACAGAAATAAAATCACATAAAATAATTTCATAGATTTTCAAGGTTTTGAAATGGTAGTAAAACATTTCATTTTTAATGTTGAACCTTTTTTTTTCAAGATGTTTCACTCACAGAATTTGAGCAAGTGGTACAACACTACTATGCTCAAACTATGTCTCGAACAAGACAAGGATATACTGCCCCCAATACTAACAGTGTAAAGTGCATGCCCCTGCTTCAGATCCAAATACTCCATACAAATTCCACCATTGGCTTAATCCTTGATAAGGTAGCTTAAAGTTAGAGCTGAATACAATGCTGTCAGGAAGAAGCCACCATCATGAAATCTGTAAACCAAACCTAATTTGGTTTTACGACACACGCTTGAATGATATATCTTAAGAATTGCTGAAAAATACATGAGCTGTAGCACTATGCAAGCCTAATGATTAACACTAGTCGATGTCAGTTGAGATGGATTTTTCATCCAAAGGATCACGAGTGTATGTAAAACCTTTAAACTCTGTTTGGTCGATGGACTTGACAATGGCAGTAGGGACAGCTGTCAAAACTGGTTCTTCACGAGTGAAATCAGAGTCAAAATTGTTGACGTCTTTCTTGAATTTCTGTTGGTTATTGAAAGAAACCAATCATTGTACATTTAATATTTATGCCTGACACTTAAAGATGAAAAGATGATACAGAACTCATGATTAATTAAAGTGACAAAAAAAGAGTTCTGAAGTAAGGAATAAAAAATCCAGGCAATGGAACAATGGCTTAGTAACCAGTCATTAACAATTTAAAGTCAACAGACAGGTTTGGCATCAGAAGTGATTATAGGTCGGTCACACAACACACTCCAAGTGTAAATCTCCATTTGGACATAAAATTCTAAAATTTTGATCAAACACTGAATTTTTTTTTAAAGAAAACCAACTTTCATCTGTGGTTCTCCCTACAAACACTGACTGTTCAGAAGATATTCCCAAAATTAAGATGGACAACCATACACACTGTTGTTTCAGAATATTATTTTCATTAGTATCTCAATATTCCTACATGTGCATTTTTTTTTTGGCTCTACTTTGTTCTGAACTATATGTATACCTACATTCGAGCCATACAAGAGAACTTTATGCATGTCAGTGCAAGGTATCCATGTCTGCACTCTGGCCATACAGAATACACTGTAGGTATATTTACACTCTGGCTGTACAGAATGCACTGTATGCATAACTATAGACACTCTGGTGACACTGAATGGAAGATTGTATAAACCAGACAGCCAAAAGGCTTAGTGATTGCTTGCCATTTGGATATAGTTTTACTAGTCAAGCTACTGCTGTGCTTAGATCATGGTGTAGAAAGTTTAAAATTCATGGGCATAAATTAACTCTTGCTCTTAACTTTGGGTGTTAAATACCAAAAACGTTTCCTACTTGAGAAATGGTGTTTACAATGTTTGCACAGCCTGACCAATGGTGACCTCAAATGACATTCAGCTTCTACCAAAAACAATAGAGATTGTGCACTCAATATGGGGCAACTACACACCAGATGTGAGATCCACACAGGCTTTTTCTCAGATGTCATATTTACAAGGTTTTAAATTTGACTTCCAGTGATGTTAAGTGACCTTTGTCTTTGACCTCCAATAAATATTGCAGAGATGATGTACTTAATATTGAGTAACCACATAGCACATAAGAGATTCAGAAATGTTTTTCTTGAGGTATCATCTTTCAAGTTTGACCTCTGGTGACTTCAAATGACCTTTAACCTTCACCAAAACTCATAGGGACCATATACTCAAAGTGAGACACCAACATGCCATGTATGAGACTCATATACATTTTCTTCCTTGAGATATCACACTTACAAAAACTTCTGCAGTTTAACTTCCTGTTACCTCAGATGGCCTTTGACCTCCACCAAAAACAATAGGGATAATCTACTCACTAAAGGCATAAGATTCCACAAGGCTACCAAGCTTGCGATATTGTACTTACAAGGAATTTTCAAGGTTTGCATTGTGTGACTTCTAGTGACCCCAAATGACTTTGACCTCCATCAAAAACAATGCAGACCATCTGCCTAATATAAGCCATCTACATGCCAAGCAGTACACCCCTCATGGTTATTCCTCTTGAGATATCACTTTTACAAGCAAAGTGTCACATACACACAAACATACTAACACACACACATACACAAGGCATCACCATCACATACATTCCTTCCGCAAAAAAAAAAAAAAAAAAAGAAAACAGACAGCCCATCTGCTTTAATATTTCTTGAGGTTGACAACTTTCTTTGTGAAAAGATAATAACTTTCAGATGGAGAACCATTTATCAATATATTATAAAGAGTCTTGAATTTTTTTCTTCTTCCATTAACTTCACGTGCAGCCACAATCTTTTGAATCTGCCCACAGTCACTATTGGAAGGGGAAGTGTAGAGCACATACATTTCTAGATGGCAACTTACAATTTTAGGTTTAAACGGGGGTTCCACTTTAAGTTTTTCCAAATCGTCCCAGTTGATGTCTCGGAAGAACGAATGTTGCAAGATGGCCTGTTCTCCTCCTTGTGGTTCTACACATCCCAATCTCTTGGAAGGGTTCTTGGTCATGAACTGTCAATACAACCAGCAAACCTTCCTCTAATGCATTGAATTCAATATTCAAGGTAGCTATAAATTAAATCATTCATGATATCTACAATTAAACCTTTCTTCACATAACTACGAAAAAACTTTCTTCTATGTATCAGTGAAACCCTTACAAGGTTTCAAATATTTGTGTCCTTACACTTCCTATTCATCACAAAAACATGATTTTTTTGAATATTTGTAGACAATTCTACCATACTTATTTTGGCTCTTTAAAATCTGTATTTCAGAATGGTAAAGTCTGAAAAATGTTTGGGATTATCAGATTTGTATAAATTTCAGCTACCTGGATACAACTTAAGGCTAGATCCAAATCTGACTTGAAATCTCCTATCACACTCTGGAGCATGAAATATTGCAAAAGTACACTTATTACAGCAAAATAACTCACATTCTGACTAACAGCTTTAGTAAACCATGCAACCCACTCTATCATGAATGGTTGTTGTAAGCTTATAATATCAACAATGAGGCCAGTGGCAAAATGAAACTTACTTTATTTCCCAGATATCCTATTTTAAGCAATCCAAACAACCTCACAGACAAGTTATATTGGTATCATTATAATACACTGCACTTGTTACACTGATATTTAATACATATCATGTGCTTACCATGAAAACTGGGTTTCAACTTTATGAATTCTGAATGTTATAACTTTACTTTTATCATGGAAATGGACAGGAAGCAATTCAACCTTAGTGAGAAATTTGATGTCAACGACTGCATCACAGAATATCCTGATATGGTACTACTATCTTGAGTATTACTACTGTAAATTATGACACAAGGGAGGGGTACTCACAGCTTTCAGGATATTGGTAGCCTCTTTGCTCAACCAGACTGGGTATAGCACATCATCATGTAGGATAGAATCAAACAGATCATCCTCATTGTCAGCTTCAAAAGGTGGCTGACCAGCCATCATCTCATACATCAGAACTCCTAGGGCCCACCAATCTACCGATGGACCATAGTCTAGTTCTTGGAGAATCTGAAAAAAATGGACATAAATTATGATAAAGTTAAACATCACAATGCAGGGTAAGTGCTCTTACTCTAAAAATATAGTTTCACACATTTGCAGTAACCATAAAGGGCACATGTACTTCCTGTAAATTTCATTAATGGTACTACTACTATTAATAAGTCCGATTGTTTTAACCTCTCATCCTCAAAAGATGTATAATATGTTCAAGAATATGTGATAGTGGACACTGGGTATGTTCACTAGTTTGTCTATAATGGAGAACTAAACTACCAATAGCATTCATAGAGGAACTTCTTGCATAATAAGAAAATATAACAATATAACAATTTCCAGCTCCCCTGCCCCAACCCCTTCGTTCTTCAAATTAATCTTAGAGTACCTGCATGTACCATATAAAGATAATGAAATGAGCTTTATTTTCCAAAAGTGTTACTTAACCTTTTTAGCCCAGGACACCACTTAATACCCCATAAAATATTTGTAGATCACCACACATCTGGTTCATTTAAAGCCCAAGCATTTTGGTCAACTAACCCTTTTTTTGACTGTACCATGTACAATTAGGTAGATCACAGGTTGCACAACACGGATGTAGTGATAGCTGTACTATTGTAAATATCATCTTCCATCATTTGCTTAACTCATAAGAATGCAGTACTTACTTCAGGTGCAATATAATCTGGGGTTCCACAAAAAGTTGCTGTAGTTCTACCATCACTGATTCCTTCCTTACACATACCAAAGTCTGCAAGTTTGCAGTGACCATTCATATCCAGCAGAATATTATCCAATTTTAAATCCCTGGAAGAAAATTAAAAGATAAAAAAGATCATAATTCCACCATGTTGTGCAAACGCACATTGAAGATATTCATGTAGCCCTTTCCCCAAAACGCTGAAAGGGCTTCACAAAAATACTACCTAATTGAAGTAAAATTAAGCAAGCAAGTTCTCCATCAAGATTTTAAACAATCAACAGTTGGCAAATTATGAATCTTATGATTTAATTTTAGGGATATTAAATTAATGGAGGTGCTTTATTGCTGAGTGTCCTGGCTCAGACATGTTGAAGTACTATCTTGTTGTAGGTTGTGTGCTTTCATATTAATACTTCAATAATTCTGTTGTTACCTGCCAAAAAATATTTTAATGTAACAATATGCTCAAAGCAAAGAAAGAAAAATAGAGAATAGGCACACACACCTGTTACAGGTTACCTTAATCCTGTTTCTGCTACAACCCAACCCAACCCCCCCCCTCCCCCCCGGAGGTCTTAGTCTCAGGTCTGTCTTGAAATTTGACA
The DNA here is from genome assembly GCA_029531755.1 of Holothuria leucospilota. Classification (NCBI taxonomy): domain Eukaryota; kingdom Metazoa; phylum Echinodermata; class Holothuroidea; order Aspidochirotida; family Holothuriidae; genus Holothuria; species Holothuria leucospilota. The sequence goes on along the minus strand of CM055963.1, from coordinate 70,968,678 downwards.
GAGTAACACCCCAATGTAGTTCCTACATTATGACTCGAGAGTTCATAAAAATGGCCTTTTCACTTTTTTGTTTTCCTTGTTGTATAAAACTATCTAAAAGTTTCAATAACATCATTTAAGAAGCAGTGGTCTGAATATAACGAAAAGGGAATTTTTACAACGGTTTAAAATGACATCATAAATATCAATGCTTCAGTTTTACAGTAATAAATGATAGTAAAACTTTTGTACAGACTCATAAAGTAAGAGCTGAAAATTGAAAGAAAGCCAAACTGATTTAATTTGTAACCAAAATCCCACAAATATCAAAGCAAAATGTCTTACACAAATGATTCTGTACAGAGATATCATAGTTTGCATATATAGATTACAGGTGCACTTAAGTAAATCAATTCCATGGCCTTGTAAGCAAACTATTCTGCAGACAAAGTAAAGATTGAATGTTTGAATGTAATAAATCTCAAGCAGAAATGGCACTGCTTCAAATACCTGTGAAACAATTTCACTTATATGATCTCTAGTTTGATCGATTGATATGAAAACACAGAATGATATAGTGTTAAATAGTCCACAGAAACCAGCTTAGACCAGTCTAGAAGCAAGGCACATCTGTAATAGGGACAGTGGATGATGATGCTATGTTAGAATGTTTTACTTTGTGGGAATACATGGAAGGGTTTACATTTTTACATTCAGCCTCACCCACTACCAGGTAAGAATAGACTCTGTACAACATATCTAATCAGTTTGGTGCTTTCATCATGGCCGTGCCTATCTTCAAGCTCGGAGGGCTCCCTAGGGGATATGCACATACTGGACAGTACTGGGCAGTGACACCCAGAACACATATAAATAGCTAAATTGATCCAGCACTGTTTGTCATCGCTTTCACTTCTTTGCAGAAACACTGACTTGTTCAGATTGCAGAAACTACCACTTGCAACATTTTGCACATGGGGAGAATGAAGAATGCATATTTTTCCAAGGGGAGGGGGAAAGGGGGAAACACCATCTCCCCTCCTGCTGGACCCCTGCATATTAACCTGCCACTCAGAATCAAACAGATACAACCCTAAGTACTGTGAACCATGTACACCATTTCACAATTTGATAAAGGTAACATAACAAAAGTTTTGAAAAGGGATACTATAGGTAATGGCATATCAAGTAATAATGGTGAAAACATTGCATTTCACATTCCAAATGGAGAAGGCACTATGTGTCGCATTATGCCAGAGGAGAATTGTCGAAGTAAGGTAACCTTAGGCTTACATTAAGGCTATGCCAAATGGTAGTCAGTGTACAACTGTACTATGATAATACATTGCCCAATAATTGGACGTACGCACAGTCTAAGTGCATACACTTCACACAGCTTTGATTAAAAGACTGGCACACTGTGTAGCCCAATACACAGAAACTGTCAACTCTATTATACACACAGACATGCCACATATTAGCTTATAGTGTTTGGGCATCCCTTTAAAAGTAAAACAACTTTATACATTGCTGGACTAATTCACATATGCAAACAGGTCAATTTCCTATTACACGAATGAAATTGTAAAAAGGGAATTCCAAGGGTGTAGTCGAGTGGTTGAATGATTAAAAGCAATGAGACATACATATGCACAGCACTTCACACAAAAAATTAGTTAAAATGCACATAACTACTTCGTTTTAATCAGTCAGACACAAGGAAACAAATATTTAAGATACTGAATGTCATAAGTGCAAGTCAATTCAATCTTAAAAAGAGGAGAAATGAATGTAAAAAAGATTTGTATAACTAGTTACTATGCAACTCTGTTTTACATAAAACAGAACACTTGAATCTCGATAGGGAAGTACCATTACTCAATATACAATAACAGAAAAAAAGTAAAAGAGTCACAAAAGAATAACAACAACATTTCCAGGTAAAGTTACAAGAAAAGGGCCAATTATTCTGATATATTTAGATTTTTTTCAGTTATTGAGAGATTATGATCTTTCCAAGAAAGACGCTTATCAATTGAGCCTTAGAAAATGGTAACCATTACACAATAAGTATCAGGGTATATTACTGACATAAATGAATTGCAAATGCGGATCAACTGTCATATTGGCAGAGCTGAACAATAATAAAGTATTTTTAACATTACAAGGGATATTTTAAATATAAAACTAGGTGAATTTTTAAAAATTCAGTTAGGACATTTTTTGAATGAGTTATAGATATTTGTGATGAACACAATTACAACTATCACATGGTACATTATACCAAAACCTTAGAAGATTCAGAGGTGTGAGGACTATAAGGGGTCCCAATACAGTAAATAAATGACGGTAAGGGTTTAGTGCAACGTCTTTTATCTGCAAAATCCTGAATGAGACTTGGATTAATTTTCTCATAACCTGGAGAATGTATACTTTATGAAGAGCAGAATATGTAGGAGAATATTTTAAAATCTCACTGAGTAGGGCTTGCAGGGAGAGCTGACGAGACAATTTCGTACATAACAGTTGTGACTGACTAACTTGCAGCAACTGAGTCTCTGGTTTAACATCAATGTTGCTGGAGTTGGGCTACTAACAAAATAACTACATTATGCGATTAACTGGGGAATGACCTTTCAAAACAGTATTCAAGGAATGTTATATTTTCTTCAAATACTTATATATATATACATTAGATTTAATATAGCCCACGATGTGACAAAGTCATTCACGTGCACTTTACAAAAAATAATAATTAATATATAGAATCCACAAAAAGACGAAACTTAATTGAGATATGACTATAGATTGAAAAGGTAAGTCTTTAATCGAGATTTAAATTTGGAAGTATCCTTGACACTTCTGAGAGAGAGTGGGAGGGAATTCCAGAGTCTGGGCCCAGCTACCATAAACGCACGGTCACCATATGACTTAGAAGTGGTGCGTGGAACTACTAATCGTAATGTGTCGCTGTTAGATCTGAGATTATGAATAGTACTAAAATCTTTCATCAGCATGTCATTGAGATATTTCGGTCCTTGATTGTTTAAGCATTTGTAGATTATCAACATCAATTTAAACTTTATCCTTTTGTCAACTGTGAGCCAATGCTCAGATGAAATGTAGGAGGTAATATGATCATATTTATTAAGGTTGTGCAAGCAACGAATTGCCATGTTTTGTACCATCTGTAATTTGTTTATGTGGACTTTGGGAACACCAATAAGAAGACTGTTACCATAGTCAAGACATGACGTCACAAAAGTGTGCAGCAGACTTCGAGTGGCTTCCGTAGTAAGACACTTTCTAATAGAGCGAATATCTTGCAGGTGCATCATCGCCTTTTGACATTGTTTGGTGATATGTAGCTGCATGTCTAGGTGCTCATCAAGCCACACCCCTAAATTTCGCACATGCGGGACTTTTTGCACCACACACTCTCCTACTTGGATTGAATTTACACACACTTTGGCTAAGCTGGATTTGGAGCCAAGTAGCATAAATTCAGTCTTTGAATCATTTATTTTTAATTTATTTGATAACATCCAAGCTCTCAAATCCTTCACACTGTTTTCAATTTCAGTAACTGCTTTCCATTGGTCTGCATCTTGACTGGGGTTAAAAGCTAAGTAAAGTTGGGTGTCATCAGCATACACATGAACTTGGGGTAAGTGCTTCTGCATAACAGCAAATAATTGACTGGCATATAACAAGAATGCCACGGGACCATAGCAGCTTCCCTGGGGTACACCATAATTAAGTGGTCGCGGCTCTGACATAACACCTGACTGGAGTTGTACACGCTGAGTACGATTCTCAAGATAAGAACTAACCCAGGCAAGTACATCACCATCACCATCACAAACAACAATAAATCATGATTATCTAAACACACTTCTGAAGTTTTTGAAGACATGACAGTTTTGAACAGTTCAGCAGGGAGCTGTGAGGGAAGGAGAAACAATGCTCGTTCTTCCTTTGAACTAGGTGTTTTGCCAATACTTAACCTCCACATTGTCTCGTTCCCAAAATTCCTCTTAAACTGAGAGGGCTTAAGCAATGAAGACAAAAGTCCTTGTCGTCTGCTACTCTTGAGAGAGCTGGTAGGGTGACTTCACCTATTATTTCATCTTGTGCCGCCAAGTCCCATGTTTTAAAATAGTACAGTGTAGTTTCATGTTACTTTTTGAACATGATGTTTTGCTAATTCAGGAGCAATCCGGAATCAATTAAAATGTCATCATCAAAATTTAGACTCCAAATAGTTCATCAAAAGGATATACTCCGTACTTGATGAATAAATTAGAATAATAATTGAATTGTGCAACTTAAGTGTGTATGTACAGTCATTTTGATATAAAACGGTGAAAACGTTTCACATATGTCGGCTACACAGATATCTTCAAAGCATTATCTTGACAATGGCCTTTGTTTCAAGATTACTGGGTTTAGAAAGGATGGAATCTTCATTAAGCAGGAAAGTTTCAGCAACAGGAACAAAAAGACCTGTCAATCAAATTTTGGTACCTGAAAAGGATCAAGTCATTCTCAAGTACATATTGTCTGACAGATTTAGTCAATGTTTCTCCTTCCCTTACAGCTCCCTGAGTTCAGCAAACATAGGAACAACCTCGAAGGGATTAAAATGAAGTCAAGGCACAGTTATAAATACCTGTATATATAATACCATGAGTACAGAGGAATGTAGTAAGCGCCACATTAAATAGGTGCATGGGAAGACATTCCAGTGGAATGTTTTACAAACAAACACAACATTAATTTGCCTTAAAATACAACATTTTGTGCCCTGAAACAGGCATTTTTGTCCAGAGGAGAGGGAGGAGAGGAAGGCTCCCACCCAAGAGAACCCCACAGGTCTCATACACCTTCCTGTGCTAAAGTAAATATTTGTATATAACACCATGACTCTGGGTGGAAAAAGTTAGGAAGCTGGAAGGGTCCTTCCTGGGAAATTTGGGTATTTTAAGGGACATATTGGCAATTTGAGGGAACTTTATCTTTTTTTGTACATGAAACATTGAAGGAATTGTGGACAGTTTGGCTCCTTTCGTGGGGAATAACCATTCTTTCTAGCCCTGACTGTGACTATGGAGGAACATGCCATACTATATACCTGTATATGGCAGAAAGACTACAAAGGAACGTACGTGGCAGAGTTATTAACTGTATATAACGCCATGAATATGGAGGAACATAAGTGCCAGAGTTAATACCTGTATATAATACCATAAATATGGAGGAACATATTGCAAAGAGTTTAATACCTGTATATAACACCATGAATATGGAGGAACATAAGTGCCAGAGTAACCTCAGCTGCATAAAATCTTGCTCTGGCTTCATTGAATTTTCGAGCTCGCTGAATCTGAAACATGAGATCTCCTCCATTGACATACTCCATGACAAAGAAGAGTCGCTCCTGAAGAAAGACAAACCAAGAAATGAAAGAACACAAATGATAATCTGGTACTTGTACGCAGCATGAGTACTCAAAGACAGGCCTCTAACTATAAGGTAGTTAAACCTGACTGCCTGTCAGGGATGTCCAAACAACTTTTTATTATTTTGCGATAAAGATTTTTTATAAAGAAAGAATAGAAGCCTTACAAAACATGGAAAGAATAGTTTTAATACATGATTCAGAACATACTGATAAGAGAGTCATGGTCTATCAAGCAAGATTATAACACAGCAGGTCTATTACTCAAGTAATTCACACTTTCAAGTTGCCAGTTTCTCACCCCACATGTAAACAGATATCACCTCAGACACCAGCTTTTCCTTCGAAAAAAAAAATAATAAATGAGTCCTCACAAACAAAAAGGCAACCTATGGCAACAGATGTTTTCAGTGTCATATCTTTTCAATGTAAGCCAAGAATCCTTTCACTTTTGACATCTCAGCAATACATAAAGCTCCTATGCTGACTTACATTTACTTGTGAGGACTTATAATTGGGGCACATCCCAGAAATCTATTCACTGCTTCTACAGCAAATGTTCGTGTTCTTCAAAACTGTAAAGAACCTTTTACAAATTAAGCAAGCACGCAAGTACCTAAAAATTCTACAAAATCAATTCCCACTTAGACTGCAATTTTATTTCAGCTTTAAATAAATATTTTCACAGACTATTTCATTGAATTACAAAATTCAGAAAAATGCAGGGTAAGGAAATGAGACATTCACTAAACAGAGACACAAGTGACTCATACATTCTCAAGGATTTCACACCCGGTGTTTGTGTAAAGGAAGACATTTTGTTGGATGTCTTTTTGTCAATGGCAAAACTTCCTACATCTCACTAGAAGTTAAAGATGACAGCTACAATGACATTGCAACATACTTTCAGAGTTTTAAGATGTTCATTACCTATTCTATTTGCAATGATATTCAGCAGAGCTCTGTCCGAGTGCATAATGGAATTGACATCAGGCCTTTAGCCAAGTGGGGCATAAAACAAAAGGTGCTCCACAGAAAAACTTTCCCTTTTCCCTAGAAAATTCTGGAGAACAAAAATTCATATTGGCTCAACATTTCTTGTCCCATTAAAACTATCTTGCCTCCCTTTAACACTTTGTTTGGCTATGGGCCCAGGGTTGGTGCTAGGATTTGCCATAGAGGGGGGCAAGCTCAGCAACAGGAGGCCAGCAATCTGAAGCCCTGACAAAGGCACAGGGTTGCCAAAGGCTGTTGAATGTATATTTTTGCTTACTATTTACAAAAATAGATTTTTATTGGTTTTTCTTGTCAAAAAAGTGTAAAATTTTGGGTATTTATTGGAGAATCCGCCCTTCCAGGAAAATTTCTCTGATGCAGAGCCAGCCTTTCCTGACAAGGAGCCCCCTGTCCTCCACTGGCACCACCTTTGTATGGGCTTTAGTGACCATTGCCTCAATGAGACAATTGGGAGGTCCAGAGATTGTCAGGCAAAGTAAGGTGGGTCTTTCTCAACTGGACTGTCTATATTCAGAGTTCTTGCAGTTTTTGCCATCAACAATTCATAAGTTTCCATAATTTTTACAAGAAGTATTCCATTACTTTTCCATGACTTCTCCAGGCATATCAATTACATTCTGATCTTTACTGATGTAACTGCAAAGTGAGAGTTTCATATGTAGAAAGGGGGGCAATGCAGATTTTATAATCTTTATTAATGTAACCACAAATGGACTTGACTGGATCATATCATGATGTTTTCAATAATTTTTCACACTCCATGACTTTCCATGACATTTAAATCAAGTTGACACTTTTCCACAACTTTCAAGGTCTGGAAAACATGACAGTAAAATTCCATGACTATCCAGGTTTTCTGTGACCTGGGAACCCAGCTAATGGATTAATTTCACTTTTGAACTAACATGCGGAAATGAAAGCCACCCAATATGCAGCTACAAACCATAAGCCCCATACATTTCTGCAACATTCATGGAAGCTAGGGTAACACTGAATAGCTAACATAATGGCCTGAACCAAAACATAATTCAAGTCTATCCTATCACTTTCACTGCCCCCTGTGGGCTGGGGGTTGTAGAATATGCCCACGGTATTTCCCGCTGGTCATAAGAGGCGACTAAAGGGAAGAACTTGCACCGTGTTTGGACTGTATTTAAAACCGAACTTGAACTTGAACCGCATTTGAAACCGTATTTAAATTTTACCTTTTTATCTAGTTGACACCATATAACACATACGTGTTGGTGTGTCATTAAATCTTATCTAACCTATCACTTTTACTAGCAGACAAATCCACCAGCATTAAGGTGGGGAATAACAATAAGAAGTCTGCTATTGATCAGGCAGCTGTCATCTATCTTTCTGAAAACTATAGCATAAAATACTCTTTAAAAGATAGCAAATAATATAGTCATCTAATGAGTTTGTCATGTACAAGCCCTCACATGACAACTCCTTCCCTTGAAGTTAATCATATCAAAGTATAATCAATACCTTATGAGCTCTATGAATGTTGCTAGTGTTTACCAAAGTCTGGAACACTTAGAATAATAGCATCTTTTAAAGTTCTTGAAATAACCAGGACAGCCAAGTGCACAAGTAGCTTCAATTATCACTTTTGTTCCTTATAAGATAATAACACTCTGCTTCAACATCAGTCAAATTGATATTTAATCCACGTCAATGAGGTACTGCTGTTACATTACATAAAGGTATTGGTTACAGTACTATAAGAAGGACAATAAGCTTGATCAAGCAGACTCACATCTGTCTGAAAGCAGGAATGTAGTGATGTAAGGAAGGGGTGACGGTTTGCCAGGACCAACACACGTTTTTCTGTCATTGTGCATTCCACATCATCATCTTGAATAATTGCGTGTTTCTTCAAAACCTTGACTGCATAGACTTCATCCGAATCTTTTCGTTCAGCAAGCATCACCTGGAAGGAATGAAATGATAACATTTATTTTAGGTGAACAAAAAACATATACCTAAAGGACTATGAAGAATCACAGTAATTTTCACTGTATAAGAGCCTAACAGCACCAATAGCAATTATCAATGGGTAATAAACTTTACCAGGAAGTTTCAGACACTACATAAAATAACTCACAATAATGTTTGTAAATTTCCCTTACTCATTAATACTGGTGATATTAGCTATTCTGCCTTACCTTTCTAGTTTCACATTAGCCATTAGGTTAATAATTTGAATATTTAATGTATACAGGTTATGCAGAGTTCATTTTAAACAGCAATCACTCTTTTTTAATTCCTCATAGTCTGGCATGGCATTTAGTTAAGACTGAGGATACATCAATGCATGATAACAGCTCCTGAGCATACATGATGCCAAGAATATTAATGCTATTGGCAGAAGCTCCACAATATCTGCCAAAAATAACTAAATCAAACCCCTCTCCCTTAAATAAATTTCACATACAGTAACCATCAACACTGAACAGAGGGGTGGGGAAGGGGGTAGGAGTGGGGGGGGGGAGTGGAGAAACTTCCAAATAAAGAAACGCTTGGATCGTGTTTCATTGCTTTTGGCACAGACTATAGGGCCATGGCAATATGACTGAAAATATAAAAGAAATTCAGTATGTCACGCTGTAAAACAGCACAATCTAATTACGTTAACCTAACAATTTTAGTTAAAAGGCATTTCACGCTTTAGTACCTTGCAAGCCACTTCACTCCTAAAATGAAATCAAACACAACCACATAGACAGGTGATGGAATACAATCAACTGAAATTAATACATCTCAGATTTTACTGACAATTCAAGTCATCAAGCCAAGCCATGACAAAGATTCATACATGTTATACAAGTACACAATGAACCAGAAAGCCCAAAGGCTTAGTGATTCCTTGCCGAATGGGGATGCTTTGTAGCACTGAGGTTTAAATCCCTCAAATTTACCTTTCTTGACTATATCATTTTATGATGTTTTAACAATTTGACCTCTGCTGACCTCACATGACCTTTGAACAGTGGCATAACTTTGGTTTAGGGTGCCTGGGGGGCAAGGATGGGTCGGGTGCCCCCTGACCAAATGAAATGAGCACATGATGCAGCAGAGCGAATTAAATTTTAAAAGACGTGCACTTACATATGATACTTACCTTCCATCAATTTTTTTAATATTGTTTTAAATAACTAATCATGTTAAAGATGATGGGTCATCATATTCAGTGGGAGAATGATGTTCATGTTCATATAGGCCTACAGTTCGAAAGTTGGGTGACTAGTTGCTAAAATATAGTGTTATTATAGTAGGGATGAGTCTGTACCACAATTGCTGAATGCAAGGCCCAGGTGGGGAAGGTTCCACTTCCAAAAGTCCATTACAAACAAAGTACCATCATGGGTGCCAGACCCGCACAGCTTCACATTTCTGATGTTAGGTGATGTACAATATCTCACCTCCTTATACATTACATGAAGGGAGATAAGATAACAATAGTTCATAACACTACTGACACCACTTAGCGGTAAACCAAATGAATTCAAAAGAAAAAAGGACCCCAAAACCTCTGATACACAAAAGGACTGCGTGAAAGGCAAATGAAGCCAATCGTTAGAACAAGATGGCTGACATAAGAGGGGTGATGTTACACCCACTCCGGGTAGTGCAAAGAAGTACAAATTAAGCAAATTATATGTAGGAAGGAGGGGTAAGAAGGGCTGACATGTCTGTGAAGTGAATTTGGTATTCTACCTTCCAGGCAAGAATAAAGCCCAAAATGTGAAGGATAATTTCCATCTGCTTCTCTCCAGTCCCAGAAAACAGGTGTATGGAAATACACTCTCTAAAGCCTCCTACTTGATTAGGTATGCACCTGATATCCGGTCTGGCCGGATTATCCGGCCGGATAATGAAAAAAGCGGTTCTGGCCGAATCTTTTAAGAAATCTGGCCAGCTTTTTCTCAAATTCTAGCCTGAATTACATCTACAGTATGACTTAAAGATAAGAGTTGCTTTCCCAGATGAATTTAACACCTTTGCAAAAGTTTCTTAATTGTGTCCATCTTGCATCTAGAAATTGACCCATTTCAAACTATGTTGAGGTAGGTTAGGTGGTCCCAGTTCATAGTGACACTGAAAGTGACACAACTTCTGTTTTGTAGTCTAAGAGTATGTACCCTTTATGCACATACTTATCCAAGTTTGTGGAGGTAACAATGAAGACAATTTAAAGTTGTTATCCACAGGTATCCCACAGGACCCACACTGCATATGTAGTTTAAATTGAAAATTATTACTGTACAATGTGTCCACTGTTTTCATCAGGAAATACTTCCACTGTAAACAGCTACAGTCCTTTAAACAGTCTAAAGAATTTTTGTTAAGCTTAAAAGGTGCAACCGTGTTATTTTATTTTATTTTACTTTTCAATTCATATTCTGTCTGCATCATTCTGGGGGTTGGCTGTAGGCTAGTACTATCAAAAAGTTAACAACTAATTTGACTGCCTACACATATACAACCCCTCCCCCATCCTCAACTCTTACTGCCAATGCTAATTTTTAAAGCTTTTCTTTAAAAGTGCAAAATTCCAGTTCTGGTCGGGTAAAATCCAGCCAGATTTGAAATACTATCCGGCAAAATCCGGTTCCAGCCAGAACCAAAAAGATCTGGTGCATCCCCATACCTGATCAACAGAAATGTTTCTACCACAATGACATGCTTATGTAAAGCACACGTAGTCCAACCAACAAGTAATCACTCCTGCTAAAATATCCATTACACAAACTTAAATAACTTCAGAAACCCTCAAATACTTAGAACTGAAAATATTTTTGCATCTCCATGCATTACCTTTCCAAAACTGCCTTTTCCTAGAACCTTGATAAAATTGAAGTCACCAAGAGCAAATCTTCGGCTTGGAGCCTTCTCTAATTCTTCTTTCAGTGATGGGGTATAAGCAGCTGATCCAGTAGACATATTGTGTCTCTGATGTTTCTTGGCAAATTGCTCGTCTTTCAGGATATCTTTCCTCTCAATCTCTTTTTCATCGAATTTAGCACAACCTTGGATAAAGAAGGAAGCAAATCAGGTGATGGTATCTCCCCAGAGGGTTTCTTACCTTTACTTAAGCTGAAAGCACAAAATCCAGTTGATATGAATTCTGAGAATTTAATGTTGCATTTGCTTCATACTTTATTCAAATATTCCCCAACACCATGCGACCCCCACCCCATTATCTTTACATCTTTTTCTTCCCACATCAATCAAATATGACTACTTCAGTTAAGGTTCAAACATTTCAGTGTAATGGATAAGAATAAAGGCCAGTTCATAAGCCACAATGCTATAGTATAGATCCATAGTGCATTAGTACATATCTACAGTGCTACATTATACATCCACAGTGCTATATTATAGCTATTGGATAGTCATAAAACATAACTACAAAGTCTTTGCAGTTAATTTCAAGCTGTATCACAAAAAGTTGAATTCTGTCCAACTATTCTGCACTTGATAAAACCTATCTGACATGCTAAAGGAACCACTGGCCACAAATTTTCAAAAATTTGTTGGGACAGTTCAACTGCTGAGGATATATGTGTGCCTGTATAATGGATTTGTTGTTACTTTCAAAACAGAACATGAAGGTTTGGACTTTTCCTACTCTCATAAGATCATTGGCCTAAAATGTTGTGATCACATCAAGCTTCAGGCATTTGAAACATCTATTTATAACAGTGCTTTACCTTGCAGCACTGCACTGGAACATGTGATAGAATCTAGGACAAGAATGAGCTACTCTACTGAAAAGTGTAACAGTTTCCTTTAAAGAGGGAGTGCTTCTTCTTATGCCTTCATGGTAAATTACAGAACAAAACGCCGAACAATAACATTACTTATATACCTGACCTTGCATAATGATGTGAACCATCCCTTTGGTCACTACCACAAGACTGTGACCTTAAGGCCAAACAGGCAACATTATAAATTTTGCAGTTAACTTTTGGACATAATTTTTTTTTTTTTTTTTTGGGGGGGGGGGGGGGGTAAATCAGCCATAGTGCCATATAATGGATTATGAACCAGCTATGAGAGTTGTGGAGTAACTCAAAACAGGTTTTTGATCTATCAACCCATTTCTTCATATTCACAGCTGAACCTTACGACTTATGAGGCAACACACCCGTTTTTAATCAGATACATATTATGCTATACCAAAATAGAACAAAACCATGACACCATACTTACAATATGCCAAACAAAAACACAAAGAAAAGAACAACATGCCCATAGATTCATGCAAGGAAGTAAAGACTAACTAACAATCACCTTCAGAATTGAATTCAATCCCAAAGAAAGAAAAAGATACTTTTCTTCTTTAATTAAATCAGGAAACCTCTTCTAAATTGTATAGAGCAACTACAGTCACAGAAATTCTACAAACTGTACATGAAAATACAATTCTCTTATCCAACAGAGAATTCCTTTGATAATTGTCTTAATGCTAAAATACTAAAACAAAATGCTTTTTCTACCAGATATAAAACTATTTTAATATTTCCACAAAGAAGATCTTCACGAACTAGTGATTCTACGCAAGAATCTCTGCAGCAGATGTTTCTCTTGGCAATGTTCTAAGAAAATATTGCCACAGATAGATTGCTGAATATATTAAACATGCTTCCCCCTCCCCTAAGGTATTCTACATGCTTGTACATGCCATGTTAAGCTGGTTACAAAGTTTCGTATTTTACCAATCCTCTAACTACTAAGCACTGCCTCGCATTAAATGGATAAAAAGATCATTTAGCCTTCACAAGCAGCAGAGTAAATACAGCTACTAATATGATTCATGTCATCAAAGAATCTCTGAGCTCACAGTGACTACATCTTTGCTATTACTGTATGTATCTACTCCTGCCTGTAGTACTTAATGAATTCTCCATGAACTGACTGTTCACCTATACTAATAATACACTCCCTGTACTCCTGCCACCCACTCACTAGTTATTAGTAAAACCACTCTGCTACAAGGTATACCATCAGTTTAATACTTTGTTTGTAGAATACTCCTCCTCCTGAGACATCTTTAACTCTCTCTATTTTTATTTCCTCTTAATCTACTATTCTCATCCTGACTCTTCAAGACTGTAAACAACTCTCGATATGGATCTTTTATCCTGTTCTATAAATAAGTGAGTAAAGAGATATATGCAGAAAGTGTTAGTCTTCAGTGAACTACCTCCTACCTGATTGTATCAGCTGATTGTAGCTACTACTCTCTCCTGTTTCTTCTCATCAATCTGATAAATATGACTTTTTACTAAACTCTACTTTGAATTCATTACAACCTTTCACAAATGTTAATTTTACAAACAACATTTGAAACAGGAGTTCTAGTGCAAAAGCAATCCACATAGATAAACTTTACACGACTTTTAACTCTCACTGGCCTATGTTAAGGTACAGTACCTTCACTCAGCAGTAAGCATAATGCACCCTACAGTACTTCTGAGAATGAATTGACGTGATATTTAATGATCTCTGCTAGCTACGTTAGATGAGGTATGCACTGCCAGCTTATAGCATTGCCTGAATATGTTAGATGAAACATGCTTGCCAATCAACTCTGAGTTTTACAGATGTTAGAAAAAGTGGCAGTACTACACGTCTAATTCATTTTTGTTATATCTGATTATGTCTGAGTAAACTGACTTTGTGGATGGACATGCTTTGGTAAGTTTAATGATATGTAGTTCTACATTCTTGCAATAACAAAAAAAAAAAAATGATAGTACATTAACTAATTGTACTCAGACAAAACAACAATGATTACCAGGCTTGAAAACAGGAAATACCCATCAAAATTAAATACATTCTGCCTTGCATGTCTCTAGGAAACATTTAGTTCGAATATGATTATGCAGTTTTTAGAAATAGCACTTTTGGAGCCACATGAGGAACAGCAGCACTGGGTGTGTGCCATGATAATTTTGCAGATAAAACTTCGCCTTCAATAACAAAGCTCCTGAACAAAAACAAAAAACTTAGTGAATTTAGCAGTAGTAAGTAGGAACTACGAAGCCACTTCTCTTATTGGGGAAGCATTTTTTGCTTTGGCCTCATAACAGCTTTTGTCTACCTCACTGTTGAACTACTGTACTTAAAAATCTCACCTGAAATATGCTCACAAATTTAAATATTTACAACATTTAAGGAATAACTTGTTTCCCATTTTAGAAATGCTTGCAAATTGTCTCAATGAAGCAGTTTTTAGAAACACATAGTAACCTTATTTTTTCCATATAAATCTAGAGTTTTAGGCCCTCAGCATTCCAAAGTTATAGACATTACGGAAATTATTTATAGATATTAAAGCAAAATTGACCATAAATTTTAAAGAATTATGCTTTAACAGAATAAAATTATGTGCATTTATTTAATAGGCTTGCAAACTTGTGACGTGCATACATGCTATGTACGTTCTTCACTAGTATTTTACAACTGATGTACAATTTGACTACCAACATAATTTCCTTTGCATTCACCCAACTAATATCACTCTAACACAGAAATGGGTTTCATTTCAGAGCATAAGAATCTAATTGTCTATGGAGTGTGAGTGCGAGGTTTAAACACACAGAGCAGTATTAAAAGGTTTCATGAAGACAGATGCATTGCATGCAGCAGCAAGCAGTGTTATAGCAGCATGCAAGGCAGTTTACAGTGGAGAGTAGCGAGAGCAAACTTCATACCTGATTTGTTCAGAGTATCTTTAGGCCGTGCCTTACTATCAGGTGATTGAAAGTAGTCTGATATGGAATTCTACACAAGGAAATGTTCATACATATCAGGCAAAGCAAAAAAAAAAAAAAAAAAAAATGGAAGGAGAAGAAACATTGAAAGCATGCCTGAAAACACATAATGATGAGGAATATTGGCAATCACAAATTGGACATTTCTAATAACTGCAAAAACAGCCAAATGTGTGAAACTTTTATCACAAATAATAAACAGTGGAAGCAACATTTGGATGTGTGAGAGTAGCATCTTATTTAAACACAATTTATTATTCTGTTACTGCTCAAACAGCCTAAAAAACATATCACGGTCAGTTATGGCTGAAAGTCGACTTAAATATGACAGTTGTCTGTTACCAACTTGAGTTTGCATAATTGCTTTGATTTGATGGGTTCTTCTTCATTAAAATAAATACAATATCTCAAAAATTACTTTAAATCAATTTTCTTCAGTTTTATGTTGCATCTTTTTATTTTGCTTTCGAGTGTAGATCAGAAAGCTAAGGTAATGAATGGTAGTGTGTATTAAAACAACAGCATTAGGCCTAAAAAAAATTGTTTGTTTGTCCTCGACCGCCGACACATAATTTCTCGTCTGCTCGTATTATTTTTTTTACTTTCATATTTTTTTTTTGTTCAGTTTTACCTTTTGCACAAACCTATATATTTCCCGACGGAACTTTTTTTGTTCCTAAATATATACTGAAATACCTTGCACTGAATGGTCCATATAGGCTGAATATCCAATCGGAAGCAGAACAAATAAAATGCCCCCTTCACACATACACACGTGGGAAATCATATATAGGCCTGCTTTTTCCTGGAGTTAGTTCCATGTCACTGACTTCCCTATTTTCAACACTGGCTATGGAGAATACCTGCATACGTAACTGGTTTGAATATACACAATTGTTCACTAGACAGCTATTTCAGTGGCCTCACAGCGTACCCGCGGAGTTACAGTCCACTTGATCAGCCATTGCTCAAGAATGTTGTTATACTATTGTGGCACAATGCACATGGCTACTGTTATACCTTCATGCTACCAGAATAGAAGAAAAAGTTTCCTTCAATCAACAATGCCACCCCCAGATGTGTTAGGTTGGGATTGATGTGCTCACTGCCTACATGAGGGACTGAAATGTGGAAACCTTTCATTCACAGATGTGCAATGTGAATGAAAGGCAGCATGTTGGCGCAAGGGGGAGGGGGGTGTCAGATTAATTACTATGTTCTTTCTTCATTTCATAATGTTTGATGGAAACTGCATGTTTTATACTGCAGGTCTGATATTTCGGAACAGAGATGGGCACACTGCAATCTGTATCTCAGAGTTTCTCACCTCCGAACTACAGTAACATGCTCTGGTCTTACCTCCATAGCAGGTGTCCAATATGTATTCCTATATTGACATACATACTCTAAAGTTGGTAGTAAAAGTGTAACCAACACAGGTGGGAGTAATACACATCTGCCAGGCTGGCAAGCAGATCTGGTCTGAAAATCCTGCACATACATGCGCTAGGCGTGCACTGTAAACATTGAGTAAAAGTTGTGTTTGATCGGGTTTACAGCGATGGCCTGGTCAGGGGGAGTGAGGGACGACACTAGCGCTGTCTTCTTGGCCCTTTGTGGAGTGTGGACTTTGATTTGGTTAGGTTAGATGAGGTTTAACGTCCCAGTTTTCAACCAATTGGTTCAAGTCGAGACGACCACGGCCTTTTTTCCAGTTGTGGCTCACTGGCTTGTTTTCCCTACTCCATTGTTTATGCTGAGCACCAAGCACAAAGGCAGTAGAGACTTTGTGTGGACTTTGAAGGGATATAAAAACACTTGCACATCCCAGTGCTATGCTATTATGTTAACAATAAACCACTATTAACAGATCATCCTAAAAACACATGTCCATATGTTTCATTGTCTTGTGCTTGTGCTTCTAGCAAAAAAAAAAAAAAAAAGCCGCCCGCCTGACGGCCCACTTTGGCAGGTCTGGAGGACAAACAAACAATATTTTTTTTGGCCTCATTTACAATGTTAGTGTTTCACTTGATGACGAACCTTCTTTTGAATTACCACGATGAAAGGATTATATCATTCCTAACCAGCATACTAGAGTTTTCACAAGTAATTTAAACAATTTTTCTAGTGTTATCAAACTGGCATTCATAATAAAAATATCCCTTTCAAGTCTTTTAAACTCAAAGATCAATAACATTTGCTTTTTCCATACAAACTTTCACAATTTAAGGAGACTGTCCCTTGTTTTTCTCAAGGAATACCTTCACTTTTCCTCCAATGCAGGTAAATTGCAAATTTATTACTTTTTATGACTGGTTCCTGTTTTGTACCTTACAACTTATTTCAACTTTCATATTTTTTCACTGTCACATTAAAAAAGTACATAAAACTATGAGAAATAAAAGTGTACTAACTGTCCCTTGCTCTTTTCAAGAAATGCCTTCACTTTTCCTCCAAACCATGTAATTTACAAATTTATTATTTTTTACAACTGGTTTCTGTTTTGTACCATGCAATTTATTTCAACTTTAAATTTTTTTCATTGTCACATTAAAAAGTACATACAACTATGAGAAATGGAAGTGAAGACAAAGTTTTGATATGTCATTTTAATACTTCAAACATATGAAGTTAATAGTGTGTAAGTAATCATAAAACACTTATCACATTTTGTCATGAAATAGCTAAGTAACTTACTTGCCTTGATGGGGAGTTAAAATCTTTTTTGTTTTGCTTCTTTTTTGTTTGTTTGTTTGTTTTTGGTTTTAGTCCTTCATGAGGCATGGTCCTATATTACTCATGTGTTTACCACTTTACATGTAAGTGGTATTTTACACTGGGTATGTCCTGAACCCTAATACTTTAGGGCAGCATGACACTTGTAATTTCAAAGTTTCAACTAGATTGCCACCCTTCATCTTTTTTTTTTCACATTCATGTAATATCAGACATTTTGTGCATTTAGAAGCATATTATGATGTTACAGAATAACCATAAACCTTTCCTCTTCATCAACTGGGTCACCATCTTAAAGTTCATTTTTAGAGATAATTGCTAAGCATACTAAATTAAGAAACTGCAAAACATGTGGGAGGGTAATGAGGAGGAGTTTGCAACCACTTGAACCACATGAAATGTACAACTAGCTCCTTTCTAACCACTAATTCCATAGAAAGCACTTTGTTCATGCTGTGAGTTAAATTATCCACACAGAAGCCACCTTTCAATAGAAGGGAAGGATATCACAGTGAATAGAGACAACAGAAAAACACCTGGGACATTTACCTGCCACGCCAGGCACATTAGCAGGATCCTCCTCAGTACCATCTGATATGACAGGCTGATAGAGTGTAAATTAAATCATATCTATTACAATTACTACTCACCAGACACAACAAATCACAATGAACTTTATTGTAGATAATAAGTACTTTCCTTAAAAGTTCAAACAATGAAATATACAAATAAGTAAACTACATGACAATTGGGATACTCCTGTTTGTATTGAAAATGTTGACTAATAAAATCGGTTCCAAGAGCAATCAAGGAAGAAAGTCTCCAACTGCAGCAAAGTTTACAAATAATGGAAGAAGATTACTTAAAAAGTTGCATAGATGCCATATATAAGCTTGTTTTAATCATTGCATCAATTATTCACCGGGCCAACTTCAAAGTTTTCTATTTCATGCAGAACAATAATATATATTTGTAAGAAAATTTTGTATGGACCAAGTTTAAACCTTTGTCACAAGCATCCCTTACTTGATCTTGTTGAGCTCATACTGATCTCTGTGGGTTTGCAATATACTTTGCCTGGTTTAGATTTTTATTTTCATTTCTCATACTACAAACAAAGAGGTGGAGACAAGGAAATATTACACCTCATCAGCAATAACATGATAACACATTTTTACTAACAATGAGGAAAAATATGCATGTCTTTCTTAAACAAATAATTAATGAAGTGAATGCTGATCAAGCAAGTGAATATATGACAAAACAATAATCAACTCAGATCTCATCAAACAAAATTATCTTAATGAAAATAACAGGACAAAAATGAAACTGTAAAAGTGTATCAAAGTCTCATGTGTGTCCCTGTGTCATTCTATAAAGTTTAAGGCAACATGTTTGTCTAAGAGTAGGACAGATGGAATATGTAAGGCATACTATTAGCATGCAGTCTCTGCAAGTTATCATACAGCAGGATCAAAGCATTAAGTAAGACTGCATTCTTAAGAACAGTTTCACGTTTATAACTAATACAGCATTCATGACTAACCAATGTAAGCAATTACTCTCCAGTTTGCTATGTCCATCTGATGCATATAACATCCAGTTTTACAATTTAAAAGAAACACCGCGCAATGAAGCCTTACATTACATCATGGAAGATGTCATTTCCAAATGCCTTGTATGTCACGATGAGAGCAAAGATTTTGCTTTAACAGTGAATGCAAAACCTTTACCTCATATGATCATTACTTATAGAGTACCCAATACAGGGTAGTACATAAATATAATAAAAGCCACTATACCACTCCAATGTTTCAACCCACAGAATGTTGTCATTACAGAGGCACACCAAACTAAATAGATGCAAGTTACCTTCTTCCTACGTATGGAAAGCTTATCTCCCGTCTGTCCAATTAAAGATAGGGCATCGGCTAGTTTCTTTGAATTAATGCCACAATTTGGAGCAACATTGTATTCACATCTCTTATGTACGTTCATCTTACAAGCTAGAGAAAAAGGAAAAGTATATAATTCATTGAAAATTCTCATAATAATTTCTATCAAGATAACATGCGAAATTAATTAAATCTACGAAATTAATGAGCAAAAACATGCGCTGGACATGCTAAATGCCAAAACCAAAATGATAAAAGTATTCTATTCCCCTAATATTTGTTACTTACTGCAATATGTGAAAAGTGACTTTTGTACTTACTACTTTCTACTCGGTAATCGTTCTTACTCAATACAGATAATACAGTAGCAGTTTGCAAAAAACTGCTACATCAAATCTATATAAATAACTGTAATCAGACTAATCCAAGCTAAACTTCTCTTTTAACTTTCTGAACAAACTGTTAAGTGAGCTTGCTTTTACTGATTAGCACAGGAGAATGATTCTTAAGATTTGGCAAATATGTAAGGCTAAGTAATGCTTTTAAAAGTATGCAGGAGTTGAAGGTAAACAACCTGACCTATCTATAAGAACACTTGGATATCTCTCCAACCAGACCTACTTTTTCCCCAAGTCTACTTGACTCACTGGCAAAGAGCCAAACATGATCCTGAAGTTTTGCTCCCAAAAGGAGCTATGTCCCCTGAGGAGTCAACAAACTTAACTGACCAACCTCTTGACCTTCAGACCCTTTCATACAGTAGTTTACAGTTAAGGATCCTACTTATGAGGGTTGAACAAAATAATAGCTAAAATGTATTGCTAAAAATGACACCACCTTCCAAATTTTAGATGGGACACGTGAATGAAAAATTTGCAAGCTGTTACAAAGAACCATAGAAATACAAACCCTGGCTCATGCATGTTAAATAATATGACTACCTGAGATTCTTGTTCAGTTGGAGTACTATCATATGCTATTTAACATAGTAGAACACACACTGGCCAGGCTTTCTTTGAAATAGTGTTCAAAGGCCTGTGCCCATATTTATAAAGAACAAACAGAAAAAGACTTTTTATTTCAACTTGATTACAAATAAAATGGATACTTGTGTCTACATGAATGAAAATGTGATTTTTTCAAACTTCCGTTTAGTAATTTAGCAATTTCACTGATTACTTTTCATTCATATCCTTTAGTATAAATGAGCTTACTATGCTATCCAAAATGGAAAAAATGGAAAAAATGAAAAGAAACCAGATTTAACTCAATATATTTCTCCCCCAAACAGATCATGCGAAATGTATATCACCAAAAAGTTCTAGTAAATACAATTATTTAAAGGGGCTTATTGAGTTGGTTCAAAAAATTCATGGTTTTTCACACCTGTTGACTTTTACTCACATTTCAATCATAAATGGTCAAACTAAGAGATTCTGCACATGTGATACACAAGTGAAATGACAGTGACAAGGTATTTAGTGATTAAAATCATTTATTTCAAATTTGTGACCAGACAATTTGCACCTTAAGGTATTAATCATATGCAACCAAGGCTACAAAAACCACAATTTCTCACATTCTGGTAACTATAGGAAGTGATACATGAGTAATGAGGCTAATTAGAGACATTGCCAAGCAATGATTTCCTTCACACTCCTCACAAATTAATCGATACCAACTCAATGAACCCCTTAAAGCAATGTGCTATACAGAACTACCAAGATTTTGTTTTTGATAATAACACTATCATTGATAATCAGATATGATACTCACAATGGCATTGTAAACCTTGCTTCATTAAGCCATACAAAAGAGAACCACAGTGATCACAAAATGTTGGCTTCTTGAAGCTGTGTACTTCAAATCGATGTGGCATGTTAATGCTAAACCTTTGTGATAATGGATCCAAATTTTGCTATATGAAGAAAAAGATCAAAAAATTATCTTCACACAAAATCATTAAGTGACAGGCAGCTTTGTATAGGACAAAGGACACAATTTCTGACACACAACTTATCTACAGTTGTGGTTTGGTAAGGATCTAATTAAACCAATTAAACTACTTGGCTATGTTTAAAGTGTACCTAAAGTCTGAAAATTCAAAAATATATATTACAGAGCATGAAATCTGAATTCCAGTGGTCCAAATCCCATCTTCACAGGACATTCCTAAGCTGAGATATAAAATGTTGAAGTTTATTCACTCAATTTAAAAAGGTAGATTGCACAATAATTTGTGATGTCATTGTTGTACTACTCAAATTATAATTTTTGTATTTCTTTGTTTTTCTGAAAGTTACTACAACTCGTGCCAAAATGTGATCGAATCCTTACGACTTTCAGGTGACTTGACTATACAAGCCCTCTCTGTACAGCAAGTCATGCAACAAAACAGGAAGTGTTCAAGGTCATATAAACACTTTTAATTTTTAAAGGAAAAAAAAGCATTTAATGTGAGTTGTACCACAAGAAGGACACAAATTATTGCGCAACGGACTATTTGGATTTAAGTGAATAAATTTTAACATTTAATATCTCAGCAACGGAGCAAGCTTTGACAATGGGAGTTAGATCAATAAGATTCATTTTGCAACCTCTAAAATATATATTTTCAAAATTCTAGACTTAAGGTACACTTTAAATTTATATCTAAGCAAGTTTGCAAATGTTACCACAAGATAGCAGTTTTAATCATGACCTATTCTGCTAACCAAGCTGTTACACATGACATTTACCAGCTATAGTACTGACATAAACCTAAGTTCACTGAGTAATGCATTGTAAAGTGTTAAGTGTGTGTTCATAAACAGCCTTACTGCAGAGACTTCTCCCACATGACTATGGAACTCACTTCCAAATGAGTAGTACTATGACATAGCTCTAGGCTGCATAGTCTCTTCACATTTGTAATATACACACTGCTATAGCCAAGTACTGAAAGTGAGTATTGTTGCACAATAAGCAATTATGAGGTTGGAAAGTATTTTTAATATCATCAATTTTAAAAAGTTTCAAGTTTCCTGGTCACAAAAACACAAAGAAGGCCTTCTTTCATTCAACTTGTAGCACAATCAATCATCTCAGCATATAGATAATAATTATGTAAAAACTTCACATTGAAAACTTGGTTAAGTGGACAGTTAGGTTTGTAAAGTCGGCAAATATTTGTATGTATTATTACATAAAGTCAAAATGAATTGGCATAAATTCAAAGTGAATGCAAAAAGCATGCAAATCAAACTTAATAGAGAGTGTTAATACAACCGGGTGAAGCAGAAAAAATTCTTTTGTGTGAACTTAACCAGAAATATTTACTTCAAATTTTTACAGTATGTTCACATAAATTACTATACTTAGAGCTTCCCTTGCTTACCTCTTTCTGATCTTGTTGGTGTCCTGGACATTTTGTAACCACCTCAAAATGACATCGTTTGTGAACTACTAAGGTGCAAACTATGAAAAGAAGAATCACAGCACTTATTGTCTATGAACTTACAGAATTTTATGTCATAAATCACGAGAAGTTTATTTTAGGTCATAAATCATGAAATGTAGATTTGTAACAGATTACAGGACTGAGTCAACCACATGCCCTTGACACTGAACCTTTTAAAGTGAACATCATAGAATGTTCCTTTTTCATCTGAAACAAGACTGACTGTTATTACACAGGTACAGTCCATCCAACGTAGATGTACTCAACCTTACATACTACTTCAGAGACATGACAAGTAGCATATCTGTATGGAATCATTTAAAGTCTGTGAATATATGAATGAGAAGAAAAGGAAGGGAAGATGGCAGACAGTTACGCTAGGTTACAGTAAAAATTTAGTCAATCTACTTGACAGTCATGCATTACAACACCCCAGGTTTGCGATTAACATGGGATGGTGCATGGGAATTGCAGATAAATGTTGTCATTCTACAAAATTTACTTACTCTCTGTCTTACATGCAAAATGGGCTGGGGGTTGTAGAATATGCCCACGGCATTTCCCGCCTGTCGTAAGAGGCGACTAAAGGGAAGGACTTGGCACCGTATTTAAACTTTGCTTGACACTATATAACACCTTTGTGTTGGTGCGTTGTTAAATTTCATCTAACTAACTAAGTAACTAGCTAACTACATGCAAAATGATTCAAGCTCACAAATGGCACACACTAAATCAATGTAGTTAATACTAGGTATTATGTACTTGCCACACAATATCCTGTCAACTGTGTTAATGCATAACTGGTTAGTAACATTGCCAGTTCTTTTACTCTTCAGTAGTAAAGTTGTATAATGAGACATTAATATTATATGTGCTATGATATAGAACTTTCCTGGGGTCAGACTTCCTTCACAGAACCCCAAGACTAGGATAGGCTCGATGTACCTCTATATATATTAACATTTTACGCTAGAGTAAAAGCTAGTGCAAGCACCTCTGTGGAACGGAGTATTGTATGACAAAACTAATAGCGTATTAAAAGCATTTTCATGGACTAGAGGACTTTACACAACCAACAAAATTTTATGGAATGTGAGCCAACTAGACAATTTTGGATACCTTTCAATTTGACAATAAATCGTCTACACTGAGGCTGCAGTCCTGCACAAGGTGTGCATATACTACAGTAGAACTACAGTCTGAAAGGACTGAAAGCTATTATACACTCAGTCTCAGGATTTTAAAAGCGTGGTAATTACTATCAGTAATCTAAAACACTCAGGCTACCAGATCAAAACAGCTAAATTTGTTTAATTTTGTTATCTCTGTA
Organism: Holothuria leucospilota; assembly: GCA_029531755.1. Classification (NCBI taxonomy): domain Eukaryota; kingdom Metazoa; phylum Echinodermata; class Holothuroidea; order Aspidochirotida; family Holothuriidae; genus Holothuria; species Holothuria leucospilota. The sequence goes on along the minus strand of CM055963.1, from coordinate 70,944,026 downwards.
AATTTCTTTGGTGAGGGTTTTGGCACAGTCTCTGGCGGACCCAATACACAGTAGACAATCTTAAATTCCATGGAGCACTTGATGCCTTGCTTCTGCAGATCTGCTGCTATTAGAACTATAGTAAATAGGGACTTTATTTAAAATCTGTGGTTGCAAGTTAAGGTATAGTTTTAATGGCCAGTCAAGGTTTAACTTTATGATGAGGATTAACAGGCCACAATTATGGCTAGCAAATGAGAATGGATAAGGTGGGGTATAGTTACTACTTCTGGATGGCAAACTTTTACCTTAAAATAGATGCTTCATAACGTTTCCAATTATTCTGATATTCCACATGCTTAAAATTCCCTCAATTCTTGAATTTCTCAAATTTCAGGTCAAGGGAGAATTTCTCTCCAACCTCCCCACCCTCCATCCCCTTCTACCACCAGATTTTTGAAGCTCGCACTAACCCTGCTATGGCAATGTAACTGGGTACTTTAAAGTATAATACTGTACCCAAGTTTTGACATATAATCTTGAAACAGATTCTAGGTCAATGTTGTTTTTTCTCTTCAATACAATGAGGAGCGGAAGATTTTTACCCTCCACCCTTTGTCAGTCCCCAAAGAGAGACATTATCGGCTGTTTATCAGAAATATACAATAGAAGGGGTAAGTTCACAATTTCCTGCAACCTATTCCCTATTGCACCATTAACTAAGCCAATTTTCAACATATACTCCCTCATATTGATAATTTATTACAACATTAACTGTGCTTTATAGCATAGCTGGTTTCCAGGAATAACACATGCCCATTTTCCTTTTATTTACACAATTTCCCCAGTATTGTAAATGAGCTGACAATAGTTACTCTGCACACAGGAAGTGATTTATATTTCATTTTTCATTCATTCATTTGCTTTCCCTAAAAAGGTCAAATCATAAAAAAAAAAAAATGATGTGTAGCTGGAAGCAATTTAAACCATAGTGAGCTTGACAAGACTCCTCCAACAAAAAAAGAAAGAAACAAAAAAAAAAGGGGGGAAAAGTATTTAAATCACTACCTCTAAATAACTTTCCCAATCTTAGTATATAGTTATCCAAAACCCATTTGAAACATTACTGCACTTTTAACATCCGCTTGGTAAATACTGTTAACCCTACCCAGTACCCACCTATTAAACCTACAGTAATGAGACCTTTTCCCTTTCAATTTTGTCTACTGCAATGATGTGAAGCATTTTCTGAAAGTAGCAACAGATTGTTTTGAATGTATACTAGGTAGCTAGAAAAAGATTTTTTTAGAGGAAGTACACATTTACCTGAAACTAAACTGTGAGTGTTACGATACTAGGTATTAGAAAATTTGTCTGCTTGTCCAGTGTCATGATTACGAGTAATTACACATACAAAAAGACAAGAATAAACTAGGAAGGTTATTCAGATAACTGTGGGTGCAAGGTAATGCAGACCTTATGTTCATAAATGCCCTCTTTTGAATGTATTATTCATTCAATATCTTCTTTGTTGCTCACAAAAACCATGTAAAGAAGGAGAGCAATCATCTCACAAACTAATGACCAGCTTATGGCTTTACTTTACAGTTTGTTTCCTTCAAGAGAAGCAGGAGCACAACTGAAGGTCTATCTAAAACTGATGTCCTATGAAACATAGAAGAAACACTTCAAGTGCCTAAAACATGGCTTTCAAAAAGAGCTTCAAGAAGATCAATGCAGATAACAGTGATTTCAGCCCCTCTGGCTTGATACAGTATGGCCGTAATTTGTTCTTTAACTGTGGCACAGATCGTGCCAATGTAAACCATATCATGACTGTTTCGCTGTAATTCCATCTAATTTAGATGCATGGCCAATGGGTAATTTCATAATAGCACTTTTCAAGTAAATGAACTCCTTAAAAATATCCCACCATGAATATTTTACAAAGTATTGACTGCTCTTTTTCAATTACACACAACAAGCGTTCAAACAACACCTTTCTGTATGAGTAGCCTACACTGTACTGACAAATATGAGAAAGAGGCAATGAAGTTTAACAGCATTTGAACATCATACAACCTAACGCTCGTTTTTGACAGCAGTCAGCAATGACATTTATAACATGCTATGATGCATGGGGTGAGGTGTTCATCTTTAATGGCTTCTAAATTGTGACAAATTAATTTAGCCTTTGTACAGACTGAAAAGGGGAGCATGATTCTGATAACAGACAACAGTATTCCAGTAATTTATGATTGTCATAGCTTGTAGTTCCATGTACAAAGTACTGCTGAATGAAATGTGATATTATGTTGCTGTTAGCTGTAACAAATCTCTACCTAAAGCTATTTGCCTAAAACTATAGCTACTTGCCTAACCTCTATGAAGTATTTCAACTGAGGCATCCAACTAGACTGACAGTCCACTACACCGAAAATCTTATTCAGTTAGGGGTAGGATTAGCATCAGAATTGAGAAAGGATGAGAATCAGGGATAGGTTTAGGATAAGGCACCTTAGGTGTAATGAGTAACTGATCCAGTGCTCCGTGGATCTACAGAACCTTCAGTTTACTATGACACATTAATCACTGTACAATGATCAAGATTCACACGGTGTATGGTATAGTACGAGAAAATTTGTTCTGCTGGGCAGACTTAAAGGATTCATTCATAAGCTGAGGTATGTTAACAATTGCACTTCAATTGCACAATGTGTGCTATAGTGTGCAATACACCTCTATGCTCTGAGATCTCTATCTTCCACCAAGGACCACACATGCAGACATGTAGCTTCAACTGATGAATCCACATTGTTTTCATTTCACAAAAACACTGAGATAAGTGGCTTCTGCATTAGACCTAGTCCCTATCCCCATCGCTATCCATGACCCTAGGCTTACCATAACCCTAACTTCCTTACCGTAACTACTAAGGTCTTGAAGTATAGAGCAGGTCAAAATTTAATTTCTTTTGCCACTGTTCCAGAAACAGTGCTTTTTCCAAACCTGCTGTTCCAGGTCAGATTTTACTATTCTGAAATTTCATATTGTAAAGGTACATTTTTTTTCATTATTAAATCTCTCTTGTAATAATTATAGTATAAATAAGAATTTTTAAACACTTGTTGCCAGAATACTGTAGACTTGCACTCACAATAACCCCAAACCCTTGGATAACACACACACAAAAATGATGCAGGGTGCAGGGGACTGCTCTCTGTTGTGACATCTCTATATTCCAACCACAAGAAGGCCCGTGTTAGAATAACAGTTAGGTTAGGGTTAGCTTAGCTGAGAGTATTGCTGTTACCTATGTTGGAACATTGAGACATCGGAACAGTAGGGTGTAACCAGATGCACAGTATGCATGCAAAACTGTATAAAGCAAAGGCATGGGAAAGTTACACAGCAAGTGCAAGGTACTATTCTTTGTTGAAATCATCCTGTGCATGGCAGTTTTGTGATAAAGCAATCCCCCATTTCTCACACATGTACCAGTGCACATGTGATACTAGCGTCTTTCTTACAGTAGCATTCTACGTATCTGTGCGTATCTGTGAAATGATCTATCGTACAACCCAGCAACGTTGCTTCAATGATACTTTTATACAGTATTTGAGTCACTGGGAAGATCTTGCATTTTAAGCCAGAGAAAACACACACTTAAGGCCCATTGACCTTGTTCGCTAGATGACAGCAATCAGACTTGCTTTTAGTTGTTTTCAAGTTTCGGTGCTCAAGCTGGGAGGGAATATTAATGCAAAAACCCCTCAACACCAGTATTAGCCTTCCATGTAATGAGAATATCAATGAACGTTTGTTTGTGGGTCCTACAGAACACACCATATGAGACGAGGGTTGATGAAACTTGATGTCTGCTTGCAGGGCAATAATAGTATACTGAACAAGTTTCTCTGCATTGGGTATCAAACTGACAGTATGCATGTATAAAGACAGTGAAGATGTATCCCCCATAGGAAATAACATGTACACATCCAACTTAAAACTGATCAATGTTTGAAATGAGATTACATTTTCGTACTAAAGTAAACTTTTACAGGAATTTTTATTATTCCCAGTGTGATTATCTTAGCAGAAATTAGGATCTATGTGTATATATGCAATATGCTATGGAAAACACTGTTCCGCAGAACAGTGGCTTTTAAAAAATCACTGTTCTGTCAAGAAAGCACTATTCTCTGAGCAGCAGGAATTTTGACCTCTGTAGAGTCATCTGAACACAGCAGTCACCGTATAAAACACCCTTGGTTCTCCAACTTTTTCATACCATTGTCCCCATCATGGAGGCTCAACTCTAAGATGAACAAAACTTAGTATTCTACTTGACTCAGAGGGCTGGCCATACTGAAATTTTATTAATAAATCCCCACAACTTCCTGGTATGTGTATTCATGAGTGACTATACCTACCCCTGGCTACATTTACAATGTACCATTGCCTGAGCTTGGAGATCATATTAGCCCTTGAATCTCCAAGAGTAAGTTGGGTTGATGATCAGTTCTCATTTTCCTTCTATGCTTTATTTTCTTGCTTCCTACTCAAAACTCAGCCGGTTTGTGAGCGTACAGTATGAATTTCAATACCTACCTACCATTTGCATATGTCTTCCACCCCAACTTGTCTGCAATTACCATCTGGCATAATTTTTCACCACTGGGATGGCGCTCTCCCACTACTAGAGGGCAACATGATAAAGTGGTATGTGGTAAAACCAATTCTTCTCTCCACATGGCCCTCTTCAAGGCTGGGCAAGATGTGGAATTACATATGTACATAGGAGCTAATGAGGAGCCAAACAGACTGGGTTTCTTCCTCTACAAATTTACTCACTTTCTTGCTAATGAGTTTTGGTAGAAAATGTTTCATTTCATGGCATAGGCCTGACAGCTTATCACACTACTACAGCAGGAGCTAAAATGACTTCTCTTTGCTCAGGAAATAATGCATACTAGATGAAGTATTGGGTAAGTGTATGTCTGCAACTGGAAGCAATATCAATTATTTTGCTATAAAACTATTTAAGTGACTGCTATATATACCAGTAGTGCTAAAAATTTACAGATGACAACTCCTAGCATTAAGGGAATGACCATACTGAAGCATCCCCCAACCCTGATTTCACTGGTAAGTGCCAATGAAATGTTTTAATTTCTTCCAGTAAGATAGTCCCATTTTAGAATTGGGATGCAGTAAGTTCCTTGTACTCGTAAAGCAGTGAAAAGTGAACACTCTTGATGCAAATAATTTTGCGTAAGTAAACAAGCTCTTTCATCATTAAATTATAAAACAACCCACACTGGTTGGAACTGCACCCAAAAATTTGTAATAAAAGTTTATGAACGTTAAGGAGATGACATACTTAATAATACTGGACTCTTATCTGTCAAAATAAAAAGTTTGCATACCTTGACATTGGTAACCCTGTTTTATGAGTCCCCTGTAAGAAGAAAGAAAAGAAAAAGTTAAATATGAATTCATCTTTTAATACAGCCACATGATCAAGATATTCAATTTTAACAAGATCTGTTGCATATTATATATGTTCAAACACATTACTTTTTACAAAATCAAAAAAGAAAAGAAAAAAAAAACCTGGAACAAACAGACAGATTAATTTCAACAAAAATGAACATTACTATCCTTTGTGATCACTACTGTGGCAATCTCTGAGAAGAGGATGAATAAGAGGATGTTGACCCCTCCCTTTGGATGGCAAAAGAGAGAAATGTATCCTGTCTCTATCCCCAATTTTCATTCCTTTTGAAGAGAACAATATCGATCCAACCACAATCATATTTGTCATACTTTGTGGTAATATTTTGAAATTAAAGAGCAAAAAAGATTTTGAAATTCCATAAAGAAAGACTTTCTAAGCCTATTCCCCTAGCATCCGTTGAAGTCTTGCCATTGGACCACATGTCTTCTGCACCACTATCATTACATGAAGGGAAATGAATGTCTACAATTTTCTCACTGCAACCTTTTTTGTACTTTTTTGATATCACCTTGGTAATCCATTGAGGAAAGAAAAAAAAAATAGGTTTAAAATGTCTCAAGGTCATACTACTTAATAAATTGCCTGAATGCTAAGCTATGACAACAGCAGTAAATGCATTTTGGCAGCATGACTTCAGCTACAGCTAGACGGTCCAAGCCATTATTATAAAGATGATACTACTGAAGGCAATCTGATTTCCACAGGCCTTCTTTTAAGAAAAAAAAGATATCCTTCCACCAATATGTGTCATGCACACAGATCTTTACCTCACACTACAGATAGGTTTTCCAAGGTTTTCAGTAATTACCACTACTGTAATGACAATTACATGTATCTGCAAAACCTACATACATTTGTGGTGTGTAGATTTGCAGCAATGCAAAAGAAGGGTTGTAAAACATGTCTTGATTTTGTATGATTTTCATTTTCCTTGCAGGGTGGTTCCTGTTGTTGATCTCCCACAACTTTCTTGTATGTCTGAACTTAAAGTAATAATAAAGTCACATAGTCCTACATGAAAATTAGCATGAGAGCCCCAAACAAATAAAGAAATCCCAAGAAAATCACAACATCCTGCTTAGTCTACCCTAACACATTTTTCCTTAATCTTTGACACTATGGCAAAAAAAAAAAAAAAAACTCAACAACAATAACTTTGTAGCCAAATGAATGCAGACTCCTATTCCAAATGAAGAGCCTTTGTGGGTGTAAGGTCAATAGAAACAAGCATAAATTTCCCCTATTTCAATAGGTAGTTTACCACTTCACAAAATAAAGCACCTATTCTCACTGACAGTTTCACAAATTATACGCCCTAAACTCTTCAAGTACTGCTCTGCCCAATTTACAAAGAACTAGTTACTGAAATCATTCACCCTTTACAAAATTTAATTGCAACTTTTTTGAAATACAGTTGTTATGGAAAGACACCCATAAATTGTGTGGAAACAAAGGCACATACTGAGTTAACAATTAACAGTATGGTAATCCAATTCAGGAAAAAAGAGAAGGGAAGAATGAATGAATCATGCCACTTGTTTACAGGAAGTGAAAGACAACACCTCTCCCAATCACTGGCAGATATTGTCAAGCGTCTGCACTACATACGAACTGAAAAATCAGCAATGACTTGCAGATATCCTGTGCAACAATTTCTCTGGCATATGAATGGTTGTAGCATAAAACAGGTTCACAACAGTTGCAAATTCAGGACAGCTTTTTCTGTAAATTGAAGTTTTAATTACTTTACATCAATCTTCTTTCTTGCAGACTACTAGACATAAAGTAAACCACTGCAGTCATGGCATAGCTTGCCAAGCCAGCAAAGGCCAATACAACTCTTCGAAAAAAAAAAAACAAACAAACAAAAGCTTGCACTATAATGTTCAATGCTAAATGATAGGCGGATTAGGGTAATGCAGCTCAAGGGTGAAATGCAGCTCAAGGGTGATGCAGCTCAAGGGTGAAAGAAGCAAGGGAAAAAGGCTTTGCCTCCCCCCCCCCCCCTTTGTAAAACAAGAGAGGAAAACATGCAGGATATCATTTTCCTATAGTGAAACTTCTCTCAGAGTGGTTGGTTACAACAATCTTGTCAGGACATGTACAACTTCTTCTCTGTAATAGCCTGCATACAAAGTGGCGGGGGGGGGGGGGCACAGGGGGCTGCCAGCCCCCCTATTCAGGCAGTAAATTTTCCAGTGCACTTAATTGTTCACTGCAACTATGCAGATATACAGCAATACCACATATATGTGATGCATTAAGGAAGTGTACAATGGTCAATGGTGTGAAAAAGCAGAAAAGAGTGATAAAGGAATGGTCAAAGTTTTGGACTGAAATATGTCTAAGAGAAATATCCTGCTTTGAATGATGAAGCCGAATCTCAATGTGTTAAGCAAGCTTCAGAGAGTGGACAGGTCAACTGAAAAAAGGAACTGGAAAATGGTGTTTTCCCCCTAAGTTACACTCTCCTCATTGTCTTTGGTGGGTGACAATGCTGCTAGAATATATGACAACCATTTTCCTTGCATGACAGATCATTCATTCCATCCACCCCCTGCAGACTTCAAAACTACACTGCAGGCTTAGTATACTGTACAATTTTGAACAGTTTAGAGTAAAATCAATGCAAACCTGTCAACTGTGTCCAACTTTTACAAGGAGGCTGCTTCCTAATTTGCAGTCACACCCTAATCTCCCTAGCCTCAAGGTTTCTTGCTTAATCCTCCTGTTTTTTTTTCCGTTTCTTCCTTTTCTCATTTCAACATTCCCTGAACAGTAACATAAATGTACCTATTCCCCCCAAAATACTAAAAAATAATGCCAAGTAATTTTGTGTACAATAAAACGTTCCTGTTTAAGCCCATGTTTGAACCAAAATTGAATTTTGGCACATTATCATAAAGCTGGAAATTATAAATTGATGTGGGACATAGCATGAATTTGGATTCCAGAGAAAATATGGGACATCTACATGTCAAGTATGAACTTCATTGAGGTTAAATTTCTTGAGATATGTTAAGGACATTTCAGCTTTTTAACCTCTGTTGACCTCAAATGACCTTTTACCTTCCAAAGAAACAATAGCATTTCTTCACTAAATATGGCACACCCACATACCAATTATGACAGTAACCAGCCTCCCTTTAGATATGAATGTTAACAAGGGTTTTTAGAGTTTGACCTCTGATGACTTCACATGACCTTTGACCTCTACCAAAACCTGTAAGATACTTCTATTTAATGTGGTGCATCCACATACCCAGTGTCTCAAACATGTACACACATAAATACATAATGTGCATACATGAACATGCCTGCATGAATGCACAGATTCCTTGACCTCACAAAAAGGAATCAAAAAGAAAAAACTAGCAGGATCATTCCTTTCATAATTTATGACTTTAATTCAAGGTATGTTCTACAGCAAGATCAATCAGTATATGTTACATGTTTTCAAAAGTAGGTACATTCAAAGATAAAACTTACATCTTTTTTAAGTGATGCTAATGGCAATACTAACCTTTAAAATCACACTTTGTTACCCTTTGCATGGCTGAGTTCAATACTGTAATTGTCATTTATGTTTTCTGTCTGTGCATGACTCACAGTAAGATATTCAATCTCTTAATGGAAGGGATACTCAACGCCTACTGAAATCCATAATTTGTAGATCATGTTTAAGATGTTGAAAACCTTGACAGCATGAGAGACATTTCATAGAAGATAAAAAATGAGAGGTGTTGCAACAGTAAAATCACATCCGTGACTATGCAATAGTGGTAGAAGTATCACTTAATATTCATGTTTCATGAAACATCAGCCTTCGTTCACAGCAATGACTGGAAAACTACTTGTGTTGGAATAATCACATCTATTAATTAGTCTCAGACTACCATTAACCATGTAACAGTTGTCATAAAAAACATAAGCTCACTTGTAATGGAATTTTAAGACACTTGCATAAGTATACATTACACAATATTCCTGAGGTCAGCCTACCTTTATGGCAGAAGAAAAAACAATACCAAAAAAAAAAAAAAAAAAAACATGGAAATATTTATTTATTAAACCAAAAGGCTCGATTGCTATGTGATTCCTAGCTGAAAGAAATAGTTCACTGCACTGTGCTTCAAATTCACAGTTTCATCATGCAGTAACTGTTCTACATAAATAATTAGGTGTAGCCATGTAGAATGTTTAAGATCCATTTCCACTGAATTAGGTTTCCCATTTGATCTCTAGTAATCTCAAATGACCTCTTTCAAAAGCCATAAGGTTCTTGTTCTCAACATGGGTCATCCACATGCTCAGTATGCAATTCTTCAATCTCACTTGTTTCCAAATATTACATTAACAAGGTTTCAAGTTTGACCTCTTTTGACCTCAACCTTCAACAACCACCAAAAGCAAGCCTTCTTGCATTCAACATGTTGAAGATCTACAAGCTGAGTATAAAATCCCTTAAAGTTAGTATCAAGACGGCCTAGTATTACTAGTCACTATGTATCTAAAATAGGAACCGATGTTTTTGATATCAACAATTCATCAGTATTATAGTCAACTATATCTAGTAACTAGCAGTACGTAATACTTAGCTGACCTTTACCCACAAACTCCTGCCTGTGCTTCAGACATTCCACAAACAATTATGAACACAGTTCTGCTCGTAGTCAAAATCCAGGCACCGTGCAGTCTGCTGCAGGCTGCAGCTCGCCAGCTGCTCGGCACTCTCGCGCATGTCCGGTATCTGGAATATCAGAATTTTTCTGAAACTTTTATTAAGTCCAACATGAGAGCTTTTATGCACCTATTTTTGCAGGATCATGCCCCATTGTAGTGTCAGCAATCTTTTTTTTTTTTAAGGTATGAAAAAATATCGCAGTCAAAACTACTCACAAAATCCCGCACACTAAACTTCTAACGAATGTATTTGTGAAAATGTTTACGTTATATTCTCTGTTTGTGGAACTTTACACTGTAAGATAGATCATCCTACAGTAAGTCTGAATATCATGAAAATTTAGTTTACTTGTAAGGTTTCAGAATAAACTTGCATGCAGTCAACAATTCTGTAGGAAAGCTTTTATGTCAACAATATGGCTCATGAGCTAGCTCTGTACATATTCAGCCATTTACACCCCAAGTGTACTTTGGCAGTCAGTCACCAATCTGTACCTGGATCCACTGTGTATGCAAACCGCAGAAATATGCATACAACATGCCTATACACTCGTATCATTGCAATGAAGAGCACTGTATTGTGTTGCAAAGGTCACAAGAGGTGACCCTACACCTACATAAGCTACAGTATTTAGGCCTAAGATTCACTGGAAACTATCGATGCTTAGGTATCCGTTTTCACTCGTTATCTGACATGAGTCACTGAGTGACTCAATACCAGTGTTGAGTATCCCTATTTTGGTAGAATCGGTATTCAGGTGAGTAGTAGAATATCCATATTAGTCCTATATATAGACTTTACTATATCTGTATTTTTGAAAACACATATCGACGATATTACTAAGGTGCAAATATCGACTAATATCGATATACCGCCACACCTTGGTTATCTATGGCATTGACAAAGAAGGAGAAGTTTTTATTCAACAGCATTATTTCAGACTCAGGTAGTAAATTTGGAACCGGGTAATGGGACAGAGGGAGGGCACCCGGATACCTCGTGTAAACACTACAGGTCAGTGTTGCTTCATCGCTAGCAGTCTTAGTTATAGGTGAGGTACCCAGAATAGGGGTGTAGCAGATTTGTTATCTCAAGAATGGTACAAAACTCAGTTAAGTTCACCTTAGCAAGCTCCAAATGTAATTGGATCGACTGTACTGTTGAGAATATTTGAAGGTAAAGTAGTTCCAACTTGCTGAAATGCAGCTGAATGAAATTTACCATAAGGAAGCAAATATGAGGCAAGATGATCTATAAATAAAAGAAACGCTGATTGCAACAGACCAAGTGGAAATTGATAAAGAGTCTTAGCTGAGCTTCTGTACACCTTGTGACAACCAGAATCCATGGAAACAAAACTAGATACAAAGAACAACTTCACACCGGAATACATATCTAGCATGACAGAGATGGGATACTGGTAAACACACTGGCTGAATGACGTCAATCAAAACTGTGAACACCTCAAAGTTTTATTTCGATAGAGATCAGATCTGTTCAGTCATGAGAAAAAACAAATTAACTTATCTTTTCATAGAATAAAGAAGTATCTCAACCAAGTCAAAAGAAATACCTCTTTGCAGAACTACCTAATCTAAATAAATAGATTACTCCTTGCCAACTGTGCTTTGTGTATTTTGCACTTGACTTGATAATTTACGTTAATACAAAAAATTGAGAAATCCACTGCAGTATAATGGGAGCCTTTCAGTTAAGCAAGGGAGGATGTATCATTGAGAGGCACTCACTATCTCTCCACTACCAATAGCTGATTGCATTACAACAGTAACTGTAGGTTGCAGTACTAGCTGGTTGCATTATACACAGGTGACATTACTAGTAGGTAGCATTATTAGCAGGTAACATTACTAGTTGGTTTCATCACTAGAGGGTTGCATTACAAGTTGCAGAACGCATTACTAATAGGTTACATTACGTACTAATAGGTTGCATTACTAGTGGGTTGCATTACTAGTGGGTTGCATTACTAGTAGGTTGCATTAGCAGTAGGTTGCAGTTAAAGTAGGTTGCATTACAAGTGGTTTGCATAAAATTTCTAGTAGGCTGCATTAGTAGTAGGTTGCATTACCCAGGGTATAGGTTGCAGTTAAAGTAGGTTGCATTACAAGTGGTTTGCATAAAATTTCTAGTAGGTTGCATTAGTAGTAGGTTGCATTACCTACAGTAATGGCTGCAGTTCAAGTAGGTTGCATTACTAGTAGGTTACATCACTAAGAGGTTGTATTACTAATATACTGCATTGCTAGTAGGTTTATACATCACTAAGAGGTTGTATTACTAATATACTGCATTGCCAGGGTTGTTATATAAGTGGTCAAAACCAGTTTTGACCACAAAGCGGTTTAAACCTGGTTTAAACCGGTCAAAACTAGGTTTAAACCGGTCAAAACTGGTAAAAACCCATAAACCTTCTGTTAGACAAAATATTTTAGGTCACAGCCCATGAGCACACATCAAATCATGTGACCTTGAATGATCAGGAGGCTTTAATAGATTGAATTAAATTTCTTTGATTGAAAATATTATTCTTTTGCCCGAAATAATTATGAATTAACTATTCCATTAATTATTGAAAAAATTGGAAAAGATAAAAAGAAATTCTACACCTGACATTGTTGGGTCAAATACATAAGTCTGTGCTGTTAGAGACTGTGAGTTATTGTTACATGTGTCATGGAAGTCACATTATTATTTAGCAAATAGGCCTACCTTGTGCCCTCTAAAATTTGTAGCTGCAAACATCCTGTTTACAGCACTTCTTCATTCTTAGCAAGAAAATTCAACACTATGTTATAAAGTTTATTAGACTTAAACTTAAAGTTTATCTATCTGCACCATAACAATTATATGCTCTGATAAACTGTTGGTAACACCATTGTTGGGTACAGATGAGATTAAAGGATTTTCTCAGTGTTAGTAGGACATGTATCTCATTAGTGAACAATACATGGGCAAGGGTTTCATTGTATTCACTTGGACCCTAGGTACAGTGTGCATGGGCCAACAGAGCTTCATCTATAGGAAACACTTGACAGTCAGCGTCAAACTAGTGCACACACACACACACAATTTACATATATGGTTATCTTTAAATTGGACCTTTTCGTTTTGAGCCAAGTTATTTAGGACTTTATTGTATTTTTAGGAAATATAGACTGAGGATTTTCATCAGTTTTTACCAGCATGAATAAAGGCGGAAGACCGAAGGACCCTGTATGGGACTCTTTTGAATCGCAAACAGGATTGTAGCTAATAAACACACGTGTGAGCTTGATTTTCCAAATGTAGTGAAAGCAAGTTCAGTAATTGAATCAGTAGTAGATTTGTTCCATTTGAGTTTGAAAGTGCCAAAAAAATTACACTGGGCATTGTGCCTTGCATGTCCAGTGATTTGGCTATCCATATTGGGACAGTTGATACTTTCTAGGTTTCATGTAGTTGAGTGGGTAACTGGGAATGTATTCTTAATGGGGTTATTCTTGTGTTTGCTTTTTCATTATTTTGAGTTCAAAATAGGCACCATGAAGAATAAATTTGATTTTAGTTCATAAGAATCCTGTGTCAGAGTTTGTAGTGTAACTGTATCAAGCCAATGAAATAATTTTACAACTGCAAGACAGCAAGAGTGTTGATTTTTAGATGTTTTGACTTTTGAGACTGAAGGGGCAAATGAGAGAGAAGCATTCAATAGCCCCCATGGGACTAATTTGACTTCTGAATCTTTGTCAAATTGAATCAACTATTTGGCACATGAGTAACTGGCATGTTTTTTCTTTAAATTCAATTTAAATTGACTTGATTTAAACACTGAAGGGGTTTTGACCAGTTTTGACCGGTAATAGGTGGTCAAAACTGCCCGGTTTTAACCAGGTTTTAACCGGTTTAAACCAGGCGGTTTAAACCGTCCCGGTTTAAACCGAACAACCCTGTGCATTGCTAGTAGGTTGCACTGCTACAAGGTTGCATTAGTAGTAGATTGCATTACAAGTAGGTTGTATTAGTAGGTTATATTACTAGAAAGTTGTAGTTATCACAAGTAGGTTGCATGACTAGTAGATTACATTACCAACAGGTTGCATTTTATGAATTATTTTACTGGTTTTTCAGTTTTCTTTGTTTTCCATGACCAGTGGTTGGGAGTTGGTTGGGCTCTTTTGCCAGGTGGTAGTGCGGTTTGTTGTTTAGTCTTGTATTTTTGTTGTTTATCTTCTTGTCCTTTTATTGTAGCATTTTACTTTCTTATGTTCCCTTTTTGTACTTTTGTATTGACTGTGCAAGTGTTTGAATTTCCTTCATGGAGAAATAAAGTGAAATCTAATCTAATCTAATCTAATCATTACTTGTAAGGTGCACTACTACAAGTAGGTTGCATTAAAAGTAGGTAATACATTACTAAAAGTCTGCAACAATAGTAGCAATATAGCTATTAACACTCAGCCTAATATCCAAAATGCAGACTGATAGGAAGAGTAGCTTCAACAATGGAATGCACAAATCTCCAAGTCTGGTTATTTTTGAGCAGAAGGAAAATGAGGACAGGCTACAGGCCAAAATGGTGGAGGCAGTAGCTGGCATAGCATGAGAATTTAAAGCATTTCAGGTTTAGCAAGAGGTATGTCAACAAAGTGAATACTCACATTCTTAAGCAGGTGGTATAATAAGGGGAAAGTACAGTATGGTGTATGTACAAGAAGCTGCTTGGACCTTACTTGCTATTAAACTATAATTTGGTAAGCATAAGGAATCACTACAAATGATTCCAAAACTGTTTGTTACATTCTTCTCTAGTTCATTTACATTGTGTACAGTACTTTGGCAAGATGCTTTATCTCAATTGCCTCTCTCTATTCAAGGCTTAAATGGGGACCTGTGGGGTAACTAGCCACATCATGGGCACAGTATGTAACTGTAACTTCCTGGAAGATCTCTCTTGGACAATCCATTGACCAGGGATTACATATGTGCTGTTCCTTTGATAACGACTCTCTAGACATTGGTGCCATACATTTTTCTTTTAAATTTATGGTGTATGTAATACTCTAAGACAAGTTGCTGTACCTGTACGAGGTATTTTTTAACCCAAACTACATACATACATACTTTACAAAAATATTTTGTCATAAAAGGTCCTTCATCCTTTTGCCTCCTGGAATTCAGGTTCCTGGCCTCTGATTTTTATCATTAACAAAGATAAGTTGTGATTGCAATAATATGCAGATGTTTGAGAACTTAGCAAATATTAATTCACTCAGTCAGAGAGCAGAAGAATAGTAAATGATTTGAAATCACCCTGGAATAGTTACGAAAACCTGAATGATATCAATCACAGCACTTTCATTTGGGAAGTAATTTTATAGTCATGTTAAGATCACAACAGGAAACAGAACATTCCTAGAATGCAATGTTTAGAAGTTTACCATCTGTAGAACAGAAAATGTGTAAGGACTGACTAAGGAAAATTGGTTGTCGACTGGTTTTGTTTCTAATCATAGTTGTCGACTGGTTTTGTTTCTAATCATAAATTTTGTTTGTACAATATCTGGTACATTAAATGTATATGAAAATATGAAAAACCATGTATGGTCTCCACTTAAATAAACCTGAAATGATCTGAAACCATTACAGACCATCCAATACAGCAGGTATAGTGAGACAGTTCACACATTTGGCCAACACTAACAGTATGAAAACCTTCTACATACTGAAACTGTTCTCTTTGCAACTTTAATGTGCATATTAACCAAATAGTACCAACTCTTTCATTCTGTACTTTACAATTATGACTGAACACAGCACCTAATACAAACTTTTTTCACTGCTCAAAAATAACACTGTATTATTTACTTTTCATTCTTCATCACAGGTTTGTTAAAGTCACGAAAAACATCGTGAAGAGACAGAGGACCCCACTGCAAGATAAAAGCAAGAATTACGAATAGCCAAGACTGAGTGGGCTACACTCCTCACAAACCACTGAGAAATGCGGTTAAACAAATACTTTGAATCAGGCAATGGTTTTATTAAAGGCAAAAAGCACCTTCCAGGCATAGCTGTTGGGAAGACATCCCAACTAAAAAAAAAAACTTAATAAGGTCACCCAATAAAACTTAACATCTGACTCAAGCATCTCAAAAACCATAGACGGATGTGTACAATATATCAAATACAAAGGCTTCATCTGATGGATGTACCCAAGGAGCAACTTTTATAAGAGTAATAACCACGGATGATGCAATTTTAAGTCTATTTTCTTTGACAGGATTAGTCCAAAACTATCTCTTTATGTCAAAATGCAACAACACCTGTACCATAATTCGTATACTTTACTTTTAATGCTTGGGATCGGTTCCAATTTTGCTTATTCTTGATAGTTGACTGTATGAATAAATATGGGTATATTCACTGTGGACCCTATCAAACATAGCAAGGCACTGCCTAGCATAGACACTTTGCAGACCAACCCTGACCTTATCTTTGACTGACAATATTTGTATTTTTCAATTAAGTCTCCATATTCATACAGTAACTAGGCATGATATTGGTAAAAACATGAATACACCTGCAGATCAGCACTCTACATACTGTAACCCAACATACATAACTACTGCCCCTAAGTGAGATGTTCACTAAACCCCCCTTCAAGGACTATTTCTGATCTGTATGAACTAACTGGGGAAAATTCAGACTTACACAATTAGTTGTATTTTCAAATTTTCTTGTACAATGGACACGCTGATGCAGTTATATATAATTACTGATTAACAAACTCGATCTTACATAACTCATAACTGGTACCAAGAAAGTACAACAGGCCATTTGAGAAGTTTTTATGCTCTGATTTTTGCTAGGAACACTGATTGCTAAGAAGTGGCAAAAACCAGGACTTAAGATTGCCGACAATGTATCTAGGGTTCACAAATGGGGCCCATCAACTGAACCTTTAATTGTAAATTGCTTCTTTATGACCTTTTTTCAAACACTTCCTTTATATTGCCCACACACTTAAGCCAATCAAGCTGATCATCTGAGGAATTAAAAATTTATTGGCATGTCCATCACATGTATTAAGTAAACTGGGTCTACTATTTGGAAATAAGAGGCAACTGCTTTACATCACCAATTAATCACTCTCATTAACATGCAGCATGGAAGATCCTGCCAACAAAAGACTTATAAAGACTAAAACCTCAAAGAATGTAACCTATCTATCCAGTCTGGTGCTCAATTTGTTTTCACCATTTTGAAATGCTTTTATACCTACTCATGAGTATTTATCACAGTGATCACCTGGTGCCTTTAAAGTCCAGGTATAGAAGAGTTATTCCTTCAGGATGTTTCATAGGTTTATTAAATGCCATTCAAACTAACAACTTTTGGAATAATTAAAAATTAGATTCAATGAAGATTTCCTGGTTTTGGTGCATATAGATGTTAAACATTGCAGGACAGATTGTCATGGTTTTCCAAAAATTTGATCTATGATATCACAAGTGGACAACACTTACACAAGACTTCACACTGCCTATAAACCTGTGCTTGTGTACACATGTCAACCATCCACACTAGCTGCTACAGTACTACCTGTAACTAATGCTAGGGAATATTTTATTTAAGGATTTATGTTGGGTGCAGTCGCAAAATTACATTGTAAACAGCATTTCATAGAACTATTTCTGTATGGGACTTACTTTTGATCACTGAGTTCAATAATTGCACTAAAGCTAAGAAAAATCCCCCCCCCCCCTCCAAAAAAAAACATTACCTGTGATTTGGGAATCTATAAACCCTACTTACAAGTGCTAATACCTCTCTAAACTAAAACTACAAAATGTGGCTACAGTTACACAATGGGCATTTAACTAATTCCTTATCTTAGCTGAAAGTGTGATGTTTGCTTCAAAACCTAGAATTGCAAGCACAAAAAGTTACTGAGCTGGAAATTCACCTGCATCTCTGCCAGTACTGTCTTAAGATACTGTACTCTACTACTAGCTCTCTAAAGGTCATTCAAAGTCAAGCAAAATTTGAATCCATGCAAGAGCCTCTCCATGAAACTGGCACATAATGTAAGGATGAGGTTAAATTTAACCGAGGAGAGACTGTATTACTATAAACAAGTAACACTCAAGCTGAACACAAGTTTTAAACATACACCAGCTGCCTTATAGTACCATGTAAATTTTACTGAAAAAAAAAAGCTCTGATGAATGGATTTTGGCCACAATTTTCACTTCAACACATGTACTCTGCCACTGTCCCTGGCAATATCAAAGATGAAATATCAGCCAGCTAGTATACTGCAGTGACTTATCAGATCCACATGAGGTATTCAAAAGTAAAACTAACTGTGACTGTGCACCGTTAACAAAACCTTTGCAATTTCCATAACAAGTAGTTTAACAACAACATTTTGTCAACAATCATATTCCAATAATTTGCCAATTGCTTTTCTTCTCCATATTTCCAGCAACAATTTCTACTATGATCTAACACAAATCCCCGAAACAAATATTTTAATTCGATCTTGTTACCAAGAAAAACATTAAAGCAATTTTAACAGGAATGTCCTACTCTGGATTTCCTATTCTCAGCATTAATGTACCTACTGTACTTAGCTGGGAAGGATGTTTATAAATTGTGCTATATTATGTTTGTTCCTTTGTGCAATCATCCAGGTCGTAAAATGCAAAGAGGACTCAAAGGGATGTTTTGTTGAGGTCTACACTGAAATATATAAGTGCCAAAAATCTGTATTAATCAATCATGTAATTAATATTGCTACTAATTCTAAGCAATTCTGGGCAAACACTTAGCTATCTACCCAGTAACCTCTCACTGCTACTCAATGGTAACCTAACATATTTTATGATATTTTCTTTGCACTCTTGCCATTAGAGTTGCACCAGACAAATGTTAATCATGCTCCTTGAAGCAAAAAGAAGTAAATTCTTAATCTAGAATCCCAAATACTATGATCTTCACAGCTCATTTTAATATTTGGATATGACATCACTCGCAAAGCCTTGCTTCCATTTAAAACAATCTCTGGTGTTTTATTTGCTGACTACTTGAGGCTAAGGCCAGGTTAAGCTGCACGTAATCAAGCCATGCTCAACAAGCTTCTGTATGAATACGACAGAGCAATGAATATGCAGCCTGCATGAATGCTGTCACGTACAGTTGTAGTAGTAGTAGTAGGGTGCTTCTCAATGAGAAAACATCAATTATAGCACTGCAGCACTAGGCACAGATCACTGAACAGGGCTTCCTCCTTTTACATTTTGTAATCTGTGTGCAGAGGACTCTTTCAGGATGATTTTACTTCAGCATCCTTCCACAAGACTGATAAACTATATATCCTCTAAACACACAGCCCATATGTGAGATTTACAAAACCCTGGCACTTGTCAAGGCATATGTGCAGAAACAGACAAATCTTGGGTGAAACCATTACTTATAAACAATGGGAAAAGACTTAAATGGTTTAATAAATTTTACTTGAAACTGTGCTGGTCACTTTTATTCTTTATTAAACTTGCATCAAAGGCAATATGCAGCTGTCCCAAAGTTGCTCTGAAAACTTAGCATACTTTTGCAAATCTCCTTTTATTTGTCTTACAAGTGCCTCTGAAGATGTTTTTGAACATAACTATTACACACAAAAGGTAAAGCAAGGAGCAATTCTCCACGAATTTAATAATTTAGAAACAAAAATATTGCCACTAATCAAAAAGGTCATTCATGAATTAGAATGATGGGATATACTAATTCTGACTGGGGTGACTCCATTTTCCCTTTAACTGCACACCCAAACAAGGAAGTATCAAATGATCTGATGGGTACCTTGTGTAAATAAATCTATGTTTTATACAATTTATCAGATAGCTAGCAGTTTTGAATTTACCTTTAACAGACTAAATTTTCACATCTTTTTTTTCTTCAGTCCAAACTATTTCATGAGAATAATTGGAAATTGAAGGCATACATGTGCTAAAGCTGCATGGTTCAAATTAACACAAAACCTGAAATGAGTAACACCCACTATTTAAGGAAAGTTGCTTTTTTTCTTTTTTTAAAGATTTTATATTTCCTATACATTAACATGCATGAAATAAGCATCAAGACAACATTCCACATTCTATGCACTGTCTCTTTTTGCTTTTGGTAATTGGACAGTCATTACTTTGAAATCATTATCTGGAAATATTGGACTAAGTTCTAGAGACACACCCACATAGAAATGCAAATGTGCTGTAAATGCAGACACATACCATCATCCACTTATGTACACATGCTATATCACTCGTATACCTGCATCCATGGGCGTCTGCAGAAAAAAAATTTGGCGTCCACAGAAAAAAATTGGGGGGGGGGGGGCAAAACTTTTACTTGATCAAAATAGGGGAAATTTTTACTCCCAGAAAAGAGCTTAATTGCTATATGTTGGCACCTTTTACAGGGGTGTTGCCAGAAATTTGCCACAGGGGTGAAACCTGTAGGCAAACTATCTACGCATAATGCAACCATGTTAGGCGCGAAGCGCCAAGAAAATTTTGGCTGTAAATGCCACCCACATCACTGAAAATGGAACTTCACAAGCCTTGTGAGTTGCATCTAATCATTTTTTATTTTGAAAGCTCATGTTCTGGAAATTTTCTAGCGATACCATAAAAAAAATATGGTGATATTACTTTTTCTCCAAGTTTTTTTTTCAAGTTTTTGATATTCCGGGGTGAGGACAAGTGCTCCCCCTTGCCCCCTCCCTTCCGGATGCCCATGTCTGCATCAACTTTTTATCTCTTCATCAAAACAATTACTTCCGTAAAGAAGAGAAGAGATTACCTACCTACAGTACAATAAGCAACTGTACATGGCAATAAATTAGGCAGAGGTGAAGAAAACTAATACTGCTATCCATTCCCTGGTAAAGTAACAGCTGTTAGACTACATACAACTATTTACATTAGAAATAAAAGCAAGACCCACATCTAGGTACAAGCTACAAGTCCAGGGCCCACAAAACTAATGCATAATGAAATGTTTGGCATCACACTCACCAGATGAATTCTTTGCAATGTGCACAGTATGTGGGTTGACGGAGATTGGTGCACATGAATTTATGAGCGTTGACTTGATGGACTCGCCTTCGGACAGCACCTCTACGTCTTTTCATTGCATCCTCTCTCACCTGGAAAACTCTTTCCTTTGAGGGCTCTGTGAAAAGGATAAAATTAGTACTTACTGAATATAACACTGTCACACTTTGACAGCTCATGTTTTCAAACTCTTGTACTGGTAGCTGTTACATTTACAAGCAATCATCTTTCATATTTGTATAGTAATTGTAAGTAGAAACTGTATTCTACCACCTCTAGCCATCTGTAAATGAGAATCCTGCATTCTGATTGGTTAAACACTGACCTGTTATTCCACAATACACAGTCAGTAAACCTAAAATTTAAGTGATAAAAATGAAGTTTTTCACACATTTTGGTGGTGGAATAGGAATAAACCACATTTGTCCAACTGTTATTGTCTTATAAACCATCTTGACTCCAAATTCGGCAAAATAACGGACTTCGCTTCGCCTCTTCCATTATTTTGCCAAATCTGGAGTCTTGACAGTTTATTCACCAACAACAGTCCACCAAATGCAATTTATTCCTTAAATAAATACTCTGTTTATCAATACTTTTCCATCTTGACCACATTCTTAAGTTACATTGTTTTAAGTTCCACTACTGGTGTTTTTTCTCTTTAACTTTTAGCAACCATGCAAGGTGATATGACATATTACTCAATAATTAATGTTGTTTTTAATTATTAAATCAGAGGTGAATGTGATAAAAAAACTACAGAAAATAAGCAAAATAAATGCTGACAGGTTTCTAATTACTGGTATCGAGTGAAAGGAAGGATGGGCACTGGTTTCTTTTCAATTTATCATACTTCATACTACAAACACAATATGACCTAAGCATCATACATGTATAATATATCAAATGAATACTTCAATAGCCTTCAAACTGCCCATGATATCTAGGGTTTTTGTAAGGCAACAGACCACAAGGAAGTGTGACATTGCATCAAAGTTTCCATCTTAAAATAAAAATCTCACCTTTCATGATGGTGCAGATTTTATGAACATCATTATACCACAATGGCCAAGTTACTGAACCTTGGAACCTTTCACAGCATTTACTTTCTTTTTTGAGTATTGGTATAAATGACTTGTATTTTATCATTTTTTCTTGGAATATGAAACGTAAAGGGTGAAAAAGGAATACTCACTTGGACAAAAATGAACTATGGAAATTAACCCTGACTTAAATTTTAGGTTCAGATTTTCAAATGTTCAATTTTCCTTTTACATTGCAATCCTGCAGGGTAAGTGTATTGTGTAGTAAACTATGCAGTGCTGTATGGGCATATTTGTGACATCAATACTTTGAGGTTTATAAAAAAAAAAAAAAAAGGTAGAGAGAGTAATGAAAGTCTTCTTTAGCTCAAATAAAAACCAAACCCTAAGGGCATTAAGCATAAATGTTAATCCCCTAAACTGGATCTTTCAAATCTTACAAACTACATGAGAAAACTACAACTGAAAACACAAAGATAACAAAAGATCATTGTCTAAACATGTCATAATGACAGGCAATAATAGTATATATATTTCCTGCATGGAGGTAACGAGGAGCAAAACAGACTGTTGCAAAGCACATATCTTGTGATACCTTTGTACAAGGCATGGGTGTCAATCCTGGGGGAGGGGGACAGGGGGACATGTCCCTCCCCCCACATTTTGGAAATAAACCCACTGACTTACCATTTTTACACAGTAAATTTTTGACAGATGTGGCCATGTCCCCCCCCCCCCCATCCCCCACACACATTCGAATAAAGATTGACGCTACTGGTACAAGGTACCAAACTGTATGGAAGCACTGCAAGCACCAAACTGTATGGCATCAACATACATTATGACCATATACTATGAACTATAGACCAGTGATTATCAAACTTGTTTTAATAGGGTGAGGGCCAAATTCCTAGGCTGAGCTGAGGTTGAAGGCTGCAGGAGAGGACATCAGGCTTAAAATGAGGAAGCTCATCCATACCTACATGTAAGAGGTCCTGAAGCTGGATCTATAGCAAACTGTGCAGAGATACAAATTTCATAGGAAGGGGTCCCTGAGGAGGACAATCCACACTTTTACAGTGCTTAACAGTACCAACCCCACCTCAGACCCACCATGGATGAGGCAGAGGTCACAAAATTTGGCTTGCCAAATGCCCTACATCGTAGGAATTTGCACTCTAAACCACACACATTCGTCTTTACAATTCTGGTTTAGAATGTGTCAGTTACCAGTATCATTTCGATATTAACCATTCGTGGGTAACTGTTGGCAGTATGAGAGAAACATTAAGTGGCATCCCAAAATAAACCAATTTGCCAAAAACCACACTCTGAAATGGATGGAGGTGCACAGTTCTGCATTTATCATGTGCAAGTAGCCAGTAGTGAGGAAACTCTAGACCAAGTTACTCTCAAATGCTGTCAGACAGAGAAGGTGGACCGAGGTCGAGGGCCGCAATCCAAAAAATGGAAATAATCTTCAAGTTAATGGAATGATTCTATTCATTTATCAGAGTTGTGGAGAGAGTGAGGGCATATCAAACGTTGCAAATGTGTTATGCTATGCTGGTTACACGGTTACACTTGATTTAGTTTCTACAAGTATTGAAAGATGGCTTGCAGAGATATTTAGTTCAGTAATCAATCACTGCTCATTCAACATGGTATGACTTTAATATTGTACAATCACCCCAAGCAGCAATTACATTCTCAGGATATAACTTTGCTACAACCTTTGCCCCTACAAATACATGCACATTACGTGATATTGCCCTTACTGAAATCGCCTTTCACTGAACAGTGCAAAACCTGACCTTCGGGGTGGGGTTGGGATTTTGCTTGATGTTCGCACCTACGGGTTATAGCCTTTGTGGACCCTTATCAGGTTTTATCATATTTTTATTGATTTTTCCAAGTTTTAGGCTATAATCTGTTGGTGCGAACATCATGTAAAATCCCGACTCTTCCCTCAGTAGGTCGGGTTTGCACTGTTCAGTGGTGGGCAATTTGAGTAAGGGTGATATCACGTAATGCACTCCGCAACGCATGTAGCAAGGGTAAGTATATGTCTGCGATGTGAATTACTATTTGCCACCATATATAAAACAATGTCAATGACACGGTACATGAAACAAAATCCCAATCTTGGCAAGACATCTAGAGGTCTGTTTACTCAGCCCTTGAAATTAGGCTTCCAAAAGGCAGTCTAAGCATGTAACAACCTAGTAGGACTTCAAAAGGGTAAAATTGGAAGACATCAAGTAGTGACTGCAAAACTAGCCTGCGGAGCAGACTCTGTAGCAGCCTTCCCAAAGATGGCACTCTCTCAGAAATCATAACACACCCCTGTATATATTCTATATAGAGTCTGCAAACCTTCATCCAGTTTTCATTTACAGGAATCCCCAATATGCGGGATAGATTATTATTCATAAGAAGGTCACATGGTGTTCATAGCTACTGACTATTCATGTTTATCAATGGCCTGCAGTGATGCACATATACGAATACTTCTGAAGATATGGTGACATCTTAAAAAGGCATGTAATTATCATGTATGGGCTAAAAATCAAGCTAATCTTTGCAGTAAAAAGTCGAGCCTAACGTTAAGCATAGGATTTTGTCCCAGATCCTGCCGGTTTATAGAAATCTTCGGTAAGGGCGTTGGAAAGGGCCAGCTATTAGTCGAAGTCGGAAAAACCCGTCCCCCGCGAAAATCCAGTAGTCGGAATCGGCAGGAGAAAAAACCAAGGCCAAAGTTGCGTTCAAACCGTCTGGTGGTAAGCAGGAAGAGGACTTGGGAGGTCGGCCTCCTCTCGGAGGGCGCCCTCCCTGTCTACTGTGCTATTAGTTTACCAGGGTTTAGTTGCGGGTAAGTGGGGATTACATAGGTAAATAGGAGGTAAGAGAGGGGCGATGTAGATTGGCATATATATAGGCCCTCGCATGGACAAGACGACAATGTCCCTTGCTAGCTGTATACATGTACACAGTAGCAGCTAAGCCAGTTACTATACAGTAACAGCCGTACTGCACTGCATAACGTGTATACAAGTGGAAAGAGTTGTCTGTTGTAGTAAAGCAAAAGGTCGCTCATGTTGACTCCACCCCTTACCAACGCTGATGACGTGCATTAATTATCATGAAGTTATTTTTGTCTTCGAAATGAGATTGGCTAGAAAGTTGGGAGGCTATTGTATTGTTTTAAACTTCGTCTGTATATTGTACATTCATGGTAAGCAAATATTAAAAATTGTACTTGTAGCTGATAAAACTCAATAATAGTCTGCTTACAGCAGGCTACTGCAAAACATGTAATTTAAAACAATACATGGCAGTATGGATTATTTGTGTTTTTTCCAACTTTGCTACATTTTTGCTTCATACAAAGTAAAATCAATTCAAGGGCCACACCAACGGGGCCTGGGGGCTGTATGCAGCCCTAAGGGACATGTTTGAGAGTCAATGAACTAGACAGCTCAACCCACACTGTGAAATTGAAATGGATAAGCACGGCCACATGAATGATTCTGCATGTTTAAGTAGTTGCATACTTAAGGCTAATTCAATTCAATGTAAAACATCTCTATGTGCGTTCCTTGTGCGTTCATTGTGTGTTCACCATGTATTGCGACATGCAGCACCACAGTTGTCACAGACATTGTTGCTCAACTGAGTACACTCTTCACTAGTGCATGCAGTACACAAACCCACAGGAATGTCACATCTGGTCCCAATCCAATCATATGAGCTTCTTAGCTTTTGCTATTTTCAATTTAAAATTTATGTGATCACAGAGTATCGCCAAAATAACACAATGGACAGTTACAGCAATGCTCATAGTGGAAAACTACCAACTTTTTTATTTATTGATCCTCTCAGCCTTTTTGTTTAGAGAATGTTATGTACGTTACAGTCAAGAAGACTCAAGTAAGACGATCAGGCCAGTGAGGTCACCCCATTCCAAGTGTGCTTAAAATTCAGTCAGTATAGGATGTTTATGCACTATGGAAGCACCGGCCTTAAGCACTAACCTGTACTCTACTACTGTATTCCATCAATACATTCGTAACACATTATCAATACCACCTATCACTGTACACAAATTGTACACATCTATTCAAGTTTCTTCATTCCTCTCACTCACTCATGCATGACATTTAACCAGCAACAACGTTTCTTCTGAAAAGGCAACGGTGTGTCAAGCTTGGGAATGACTGGTTGATGTGCTATTGCTTGAGATACTAGAGTATATGTTTAATACTGTAAGCATGGTAGCCAATTAACACAAAGATTTAATCCTCAATTCTAAAGATGCATTTACTGTACTTTCCTCTCATAGAACAAGTACATACTTAAAAAAATACTCGACTTTAGCTTCCCACTAAAACAATTTATATGCAAAGGGTCAGGTTAGGTACTTTTCTATCATAGTCCCTTTGAAACAAAATCACTATAAATGACTAAAGTGAGTTCATTTCCCTTTCATTACACTTTGACATAGTGCTTTACATTCTTCTGTATTCTACGGGATGCTGTAAATGATGACAAGTAGAGTAAATATCCCCTTCAAATGAGGACAGCAGGTTAACCCTATCACAACATATCATTCACCCTTACACAGACTAGGGGGTTTAACTCTTCACCTACACTATTGAGTGACATGGTTCATGTGAACCTTAATAACAGCAGAGGGTGTGAATGAATAGAGTTGTTACAGTAAAGATGAAATGCAGTGTCTTGCTGCTTCATCGACTGCCAAACTTACTTTAATACTCCTTGATCAGGACGGTAAGGAGCCATACACACAGACTTTTAACACACTCAGAATAGAAACCATCATTATGCGTTTCTGTACATAAACTAATAAAACCTAAAGCACTGGCCTTCCTCAACACATTGCAAAGTGCCTCAGTTATAAAGTGTTCTTGTGTAGAATCGGCAATTCACGACTAGATGAATCACATCAATACAACTAGATACCTTAACGTTCACAAGAAGTTTTCATCGAGTCCAAGTATTACAATCATGACACCTTTCCAATTAACTTAAGTATCCATCATTCATATCTCATCTTCAAATTAAACATGAAATTGCATAATTATGTATTTATGTAGATTTATGTATTTCAGAGACTAACAATGATCTGAAGATACTCGTCTCAATTGTAAACTGTAAAAGCATGTTGTTTTTCTATATTCGTGAACTGTACAATCATTGAAAACTGATAAATGTTCACCTTCTAAAACAATTCTTTATAACAGGTTTTGGTCTTTCACTGACAGAATTATTACATCACTGCCAGTAACCTACAATAAAATACATGAAACGTCTATGAATACAACATTCTCATGTCACAAGCTCTTCTCAGAATAAACCAACCACACCTTACTATCTCGTGAAGGAACTGTCTACAAATCTAACATTTTTCTTCTTTCCCCCATCGATACATTTTACTGATAATGCATCTCTTCTCTCTTCCATCATCTACTGAAGGATGTAGCAGACAGCAGTTGAAATGTATGCGAACATCCTACTCTCTGACTACAGCTCAACATGTTACCACCTCAGTTTCATGAATACCTGCAATACAACACATGGATATTTACTCCCCAGCGTAAATTAAGAGCGAAAGCTCTCTGCAATCCAGAGTATTTGAAAAGAATTCCCCAATCTGATTTCCAATTCATAAGCAGCCCTGACAATTGTGCTGCAGCAGTAAGCAAACTACACAGTATGCTTAGCTTGGCTGCCTCTCTGCATATACAGCATGTGTGCTAATTTGCCATTGTCAGCTAGAACTTGTATGAGTCGGTCAGGCAGGCAATAATGAATAGCTGTGGAATAAGGGCAGCTCCAAGATGAGGAACAGAAGCATTCAATAAGGATTCAGCAGCCAGGCTTTTTTCATTATAGCTAGATATTTTTGTGGAGAGATTTCATCTCATGAAGACCAAAGGTGTGGGTTGCTAGGACAGTGTATCAGACCTGCAGTCTGTAATGGAAGAAGCTTATATACTAGCTATTCAGTGAAGAGGCACAGACGACGTCTGACAAATGTTGTTGTGAGGCAACATAACATACATGTGTTGCTCATGATTAAATTAATACCTCCTCCACAGCAACTGTCTGACAGAGATGAAGAAACATCCCTTGCAACAAACTTAGAACCTAGATAGGTTATTTATAAGCAAAGACGGCTAAAATTATTTCAAATACGCTGTTTGATACAGTGCAACTAAGTTTATCTACATGGGTAGAATGAATACAATTGACTGGCAAATTTTCAGGGCACACACTTTCAGGAACAGGACAGTCAAGCTTACTTCAATGTTTGTATTTGATTTCGGCAACAAAGATCAATGTGGCAGAAGGAATCACATAAATGTGATTATAATTATGTGCACTAGGGGTTGGGCGATATATCGGTATTCACGTAAATACCAGTACTCATGGTACGGGGAGTACAAATACTAAATGGCATTTAAGTGCACTACTGTTACTGGTAATTCATAAAATTACCTAGTATTTCTTTTAATTCATATTCCTCTTTTTTTATTCCAGACAAAAATAATGGACAATTATGGATCTTTTTTTCCATCAAAATTTGTCATGATTAAAATACTGCACACCCATGAAACAAATTAACTTACTTTACTTCCATTTTCTGAATCAAAATGTAAAATCACCCAAAGTTTTCATGCTATACAAACAGAACACATGGCAATTTTGCAAGGGACCAAAAACTTGGCATAGTTCACTGTGCAATGAATGCAGTTCACTGTGCCTCTGCTGTCCTTGTTTGACTGTACAGGAGTTACATTCTAACATTACTATTAGACAGGTAATTAGTAAGATTTCTTATTAACACTATCTAGCTGATTGGTAATCAGCTTACAGTTGACAGCCAGTGATACTTATAAACTGTTCTGTGTAACAGACGATACCAGTACCGAGTTCTGCCCAACCCTAGTTTAGTACATGTACAGTGTAAGAGTAGATCATCTACAATATACTACAGCATGTCATTTCTGCTTTGTTGCCAATTCAACAGTCTCTTGTAACATTGTAATTTGCATCAGAAATTATCCTTACATCTTTAATATGTATAATTTTTTGGAGTAAAAAAGCCAGAGCTACAAAGTACTTATCTTTCTCTCAGTTTATCTATAGTTTTAGTCACAAACACACTGAATTGATTTCATTTAATCTGTATTTCTATACATAGCTGTTTGTAATGTAAGATTACAATCCCAGACTCCCCCACCTTACTGGTGTGGGTATTCACGAGCGACGAAACTTACCCCTTACTACATTTAATTTGCATTTAATTTGCGCTTCTCATGCTATCCTGAGTAGTTTTAGCACCGGTCCCCCTATGGCCACCATCTTGTTCCAACAATCGTCGTCATCTTAATAGTGCCATCATGGTTTCCAGTGATTAATCCAAACTTAATGACAATGAATTTTTTTTAGATGGCTTTTTTTAGATGACAACATAAAATTGATTTACTCTTGTACCAACACAGTGACAACCTAAATGCACTCTGTAGCTTGATTTGACTGTAAAGCTGATTCCACAGAATGCTGGGAATATAAATATATTGACATACCGGTAACGAACTGTTACAACACACAAGAAGATGGTCATAATGGCAGGAACAAGGAAGTTATAATTTTTTTAATAAAAACCTAAAACATCAGAGGAGGGTTAGAATGAAGACTTTCCAGATATGTGAAGTAAAGGAAAGCAAATGAAACGTGTGCTGTCTACTGAAGATGAACACACAAAACCAAGGGCCAGCTAGGAAATGTGAAAATTGTACCAAGTCCTGTTATCTCTGACAGTTTTTTATTTTAAAAGAAGGGTCTAAGCTCAAATAAAGTTTTGATATGTTAGAGGGATACTTACTCTAAGCATTCTGGTGAAATGTGCACTGAAATCCAATGTGTGGTTCTCAAGATATTAGCAGTTAAACTTGTCACATTTTCAAAACAAAGGGAACTTGAAGCAAGTATATATAATGTCATAGCCTCACATTAATGAGCTGTCTTTTGTTTTTCTTTAAACGTTTACAACCAAATTTCTCTTCCACAATCATATGTTATTGGAATGTGATTGCGTGAGAGAGATAAGAATTTTACAAACTTCACATTCCCCATGGAGAGGTCCTATCCCTATTAACTTCAAGGTAGGCACAACAGACTGAAAAAACAAAGGAAACAAAGCATTTCTCATCAATGTGAGGAAGTGATACAACCCCTACTTGCCTCAAACTCACTTTGAGTCACAAATGTAGTAACTTCATTGGCTGGAGTATGTACTACAAGTCCAATCTAAATGGAAGATCACCAAATTGCATAGATTTACTTCCTCTTTCACATATAGATTAATTTTTTTTTTTTTTGCTTAAAACCTTCCTTTAAGGTGAAAGAATTTGGATGAATATAAACTATCAAAGCAAATATTATGCAATACCCTTCCAATATTGGCCTGTCATCATGTACAATACTAGGTTATACTGAAGCCCATTATATGCATGTATGCGAAGTTTCATCAATTTTACAAGACAAAGCTTTCTCATATAACTCAGTTTCAGGCATTTTCATCTAACTTCCCTAACAGCATTATTGCTTTTTACCTGTCATGCTCTTGTGCACTGGTAACCATGCAGTTAGATGGGACTAATACTAACACGGTTGAAAAAAGGTTACAGTGAGACTTTCCTAACACACCTTGTTGCAATAATTGCCTAGTAGAGAAGCCTTTCCTGCCAATTACAATGGCAGTTCTTTTTTTTCAACTTGAATCATTCTAAATTTTCAACTTAAAATATCCTCAATATAGCAATCCTATATTTAAACCAGTTCTTTGTGAACTCAACAGTTGAAATGTTTTGAGCTTTCACACACATATGCATACAGTACTTTTTCAACTAGGGTTAAGAATTTGGGTCATACTAAGTATTACATGGGCAGTGCAACTGGGTATACTGTTTCACAAGGGTGGTCAACCTGCCACTCATTTTCCCTTACTGTTTTAAGGTTTTTTAATATCTAAATTGCAGAAAACACACTGTGTTGGTAATGGTGTTAGAGACTGTTTGTGATCAACCACACAGTTATATGCAATTACTGTATTAAAAGAATCAAAGACATATTTGCTGTGCAGGCTTCAAAATATTGGAATGCTACAGTAATTATGTGCACATGTTCCCTGTTAGTTATTCTGCCCCCCCCCCCCCTTTCAGTGAAGATAGGGGTCTAATGAAGAAAGTTTTGTGAACCTTGTTCATAAATGGTTACGTACTATGTGTGGAGAGAGCTATAAACAGCAACAGACTAACATGGTTGGTCTTAGTTTGAACTACTGTAGAGAATCCCTTCTTATATTTATTTTTGGTAGGGATTTAAGAATTTGGGCAGAAAAATTTATTCTGTGTATTTCTATGAGACCTCCCCCCCCCCTTCAATAAAACACAAATGTCACAGTCCATACTAAAACTTTAGTGACCAACCCTGAGGTGTAAAACCCAGTACAAGGAACTGGTATTCTGAAAGGTGAAAATTTATTCTATGCACTTCGAAATCCTCCCTCGCCCCCCCCCCCCTTCAATAAAACTGAAATACCCTTCTTAAACTGTACAGTGCCCAATCCCTGTAGCGTGAATGCCAGTTTAAAGGCTTGATATTCTGAAAGATTGAGAAGGGTGGGAGTCATTGCTGTAATCAAGTTAAATGTGCTCCCTCCCCCTTACCTCTTCCCATGACTATAACCACATCTATGATTGAGCATGCAATTAGAGTTGGATCAGTTTCCAACAACCCCTCTGGGTTTGGAAAACATGGAATCTTGAGCTGCTGTTACTCACTTGTAACACTAGCTTAAAAGTAAATAATAGTTTTAATGTAACAAGTTTTGACCAGCAAATATGTCACCCTGTAGAGAAATGAAAACAACCTGTGCTTAACATATTAGAACAAGTAATACATTTTAGTAACACTTTAAATACAAAAATATCAGATAACATTGGGCCCAGTTCACATGTGCACCAGAGTCCAGAGTGAGTTCATGAATATCGCTTCTGCAGAAATACAGCTGTAGGTTACGTTCGTAGAGCAGGCCTATTATAAAAAATGTTAGGCAATGACAAAAGTGCATTGCTATTCTGAAGAAAAATATACAGCAGGGAAAACCTGTAGAACTAAATCTTGCAATATACGTTACAGACTGTTAGGCTGTATTTGAGAGTCTATTGCGCATGTATGTGACATGCATGTTTTTGGCATTCTCCACCAACAAGGGATTTTTCTTTTCAATAGTTCCAACGGAGGGTCAGGGTATTGCTCTTGGAGGGATGCTGTGTAATAAATGTACACAGAGAGCAGTACTAGTTAAAATGTGCGATCAAATAAAATTTCGGGACAGAAATCTCCTCTTCTGAGGAGTCAACAGACCCATATAAATGATCACAGATGCTTTCAACAACAAGGAATATCAATTGTTTAAACTATTTTTTTCAAACTGTTTTAATGTGATATGTGCATTTCCAATTTTGATCGAAAGTTTGCCTCCTAGCAATCTCTGCATATATTACTCATAAGTGTCAAGCACTGCCTGCATGGTCTATCTTTCTTCTGATGAAGATGTGGCCTACATGAATGTACAATGTGAACTGATTTCAGAAATGATATTATAATGTATCCAACACAAGGGCATTGTGACAAAAGCAACAATGTGCATACATACACATGTTGCCTGAATGAAGAAGACAGCTCCTCTGTGTATACTTTTTAGGCCTACTAGTGAAGTACATACGGGACCATTTGTGCTCATGTCCTGTCCACATTTGGGTGGTGATTGTGCGGTAAGTTCTGGTGGGTGTGCACCATCACCACGCACTGTTTTTGCAGGATTAAACATGTTGCTTGTGGGATTCTCACAATCATGCTGCTATAAATGTAAATATGTGAATTAAGCGTAATCTTTTCTCTTAAAATCTCCCAGCAAACGAATCTGTCCATAACTCTTTATGAGTTTGTTATGTCTGGCATTCAACTATAAATGCAAGCAAAGGTTGGCCAATTTTGACCATAAAAGAATGGTCATTGTCATTATTTTCAAGCCTAAACAATAAAGATCCGTGCCATTTTAAAGCATCTAACCCTTACATGCCTGTTACTTCAATAATCAACATAGTGCTTAACTTTATACAGTATATTACTCTGCAAAATTGATTCATACAGACAAGCTAGTTGGTTTTTAATATACAAAAATGTTTGGATAGCAGTTTTGCAGTTTCATGTATAGTCCAAATACTTAGGGTATATTACACAGTACACTGAGATATATATGGGTATTAAAGTGCTGGTTGAATACTATCTTCTTAGTCTGGGGAAATATACCTCAGCGAAGAGTATGTATCCAAGTGTGGAAAAAGAGAGTCTTTTCCTAGTATACAGAGGATTCTCAACACTTAAGTCTACAAATTATCAAATAAGAATTCTCAAAATAGATTTGGCTAGAATTCAGCTCATTTACAAATTGTCTCTGAGCTATTTCATATTAGGAGTATGTTTACCCGATCATGCAGAGGGCATCAACCTTTCACAACAGTAGTGTAAAACCTATAGTAATACCATGTGAATGTTTGACTATGAAATAAAAGATGAATCCAGCAATTCTTTTCAACAAAACCTTACATTTAGACCTTTAAATCCTGCATACTATTCAAATTTTCAATATAAATGTAGGGATATACAAGAGCAATATAGGGGTGGTTTCTATTTAAAAGTACTGTATGGACTTGTGCACCAAAACTAGACTTGAAACGGTCAAACATGGAGGACGTTGCAAATTTACAAAAGTACCACTTACAGAAATTTACACTGAAGAGGGGAAGAACTCCAGAGTATCCACAAACAACTTCACTAAACCCCTTGCTATACCCATTGTGCATTACTTCTCACATGTTGTGACCTAGAAGTAGCCAGAACTGCTTCAATCCAGAACCAAAAATGAAGTAGTTAGTGAATGTCCATAAAGAGATGTAGCAAGGAATAAGGTTGTGTCTGAGAAGTGAATACATATGGATAAGAAAAGCAGAAGTTCAAATGAAAGGCATCCATCCGTCCACATGATCAGAATTCATAAATGAAGTACAGAAGTTCATATTTAATTGCTGATGAAATCTTGCCAAGATTTTACTCATTTATGATATATTAATACCAAAAGATATGCTATTGTTTGCTATTTGATATCAACGTTCTTTAATATTGCCACAAAAACATGAAAGCAGGATGCTTCCTTTAAAAGATCAATGTCCTATCAGGAACTACATGAAAAGCAAAGTCTCAGTTGTATTTTAAGCCAATCACTAGGTAATTAATTTATATTCTTCACAACTTCTTTGCATTTACTCTAAGATATCTGCCACTGACGTAGATCGAGAATGTGGGCGGACTACTACCCAAAATGGTGGATATAGCTGTTACATTTTTAGATGAGTTCAAACAAATGTGAGTAACTTATAGTACTTGATGCCAGAATAATGCATCATAAATATAGCAAGGACCACATACATGTCAGTGAAGGAAATTAACGTACCCTGTATATGTGGTTGACAATGTAATACTATTTTATGTTGATATGATTCATTGATAGAAGGGTTTATCATTTATGCAACTATGTTACATCAAGCACATACCTGAAACTTACTTTGACCCCTTCAAAAGCATATTTTTTCCACACAGATATTTTGCACAAGGCTAATGCATCAAGCTATCTTTTATAAAGCATTCTTAATAAAAAAAAAAACTGAGTCAATACTCTCAGCTGCTGTGACCGAGTACTACTGTGTCTACATTCAAAGCCATCTTTGCTGTGACTTATAGTCTACCAGACTGGTACGATACATTGTCATCATATATGAAAAAAAACCTCTTAATACACAAGTCATATTTTAATGTAAACTCAGAAGATACAGAACCTCACAGATTTTGCTCTGAAATGATTTTGTAAGTTTCAGCAAAACTTGTCAAAATTTAGTCATACAGAATGATTTACAAGCATCCACCAATGTGACTGGAGTATTAAGAGCAGTGTCATTCATTATAAACAGATCTAGGATTCCAACAGAAGCCAGACTTCTGCCACAGACATGTCTGGTCTTTACTCATTTTGAGACTACAGTAGATGGTTTAATGCAGTGCTACCACTGTACACAATATGACATTTCAGAAGATTCTACACAAACGTATATACAGCACTTCACATAACATCACAAAATGCTTGCTACGAGTCAGACTGCATGTAGACAAGTTGACTGCAATACTCTGCTTGGCATGTATCAGTTTAATACTGAATGTTCTTGTCTCCAGAGTCTGTTGGATACGAGACATCTTACACTTCTTGTTGTATCACAGAAAAGACATCTCATAGAAACCATACCTCATCATTCTAGGACATAAATCAAATGTAATTTACATATGAGTCTACAATCTAAGTCACAGTTGTTTGAAATGTATATCATGCTAGCTGTACATATTGCATACTTCAAGAAACTATTCTGAAGAAATTTTTTAGTTATCCATTTTCAAAATATGATTAAGATCATCTACAATAAAGCTGTAAAACCCATACAGTTTTATGATCCATTGCATTGCATAATTAGCAAAGTGCAGCTAGATGTATATAGTGACAACTGGGGAAGACTTCACCAGTGCAGGATGCTTCAATCCCTGCTATTGATTCGACCCAATTTCTGAACATTTAATTGCATGGATTGGCAGTCCCTGGCTTTTTCTGTGTAGATAGACTAAATTTGTGGAACAAATGTCTCATAGGGAAAAAATTCAAAGGTACTGTAGGATGAAAGAGTGCCTCTGGAAGCAGTTCTGGTAGCATCAGAGAAGTTGAGAATATCAGTAAATAGAATGTATGACTATATGCTAAAGCTATTGCAGTATATGTGATGATTGTAAATACTACATAGTGTATTGAAAGAAATTTATCCATAACAGATGGAAGATAAGAAGAAATTGTAGTTTTTCATATTTCTGAGGAATGTATGCTATATATGTATAAAACAACCGTAATTCTTTAAGATGATACTTCTGTACATGTGTGAAAGCTATAAATATACAGATATGATAGTTATTTTACTTCCAACAAACAATATCAAGCTGCCAAGGAATCAAATAGAAAATGAAATGTAAAATTCATTATGCTATATGCTGTTTATATACAGAACTTCAGCTACAGTATGCAGCAAACTGAGATTTCATTGATAACAAAGTTCTAGGTACATGACTTTACCTTATATTGTACCTTATATTTACCTTATATTGTACCTTATATTTACAAGGTACTTGGGTTTAACAAAAAATTTATCTATTTTTTTATATAAAAATATATATATCTTTGGAGTCTCTCCATTCATGCTTTTCATTTAAGTTACCACCTTCTCATATCCATAGTTATTATGACATAAAATGCAATATATTCATTTTCACTATGTGAATGCCCTATCAGCACAAAATGTCATCATCGCAGATCGGGTATTATGTCTGCAATATTCCATGTTGAGTTTTATGATACCACTATTAAAACAGTGAAACTGAGCTTTCATTGATAATTAAGTTCTATTTATGTGACTTTACCCTACATTGACAAGGTACTAGGGTTTAAATGTTCCAATCTGAGAAATAAACAAAACGAACACCTTACTACAATTGACAGCTAATTTCCATACAGGCCAATATAATATCACACTAAAGGCACTGTGCCATACACACATGAACATACACATGTAACATCCATGGGGATGCAACTTTTTTGGCTTTCAGCATTAACTGTAATGAAAATGGTCTGTTCGCTATTGATGACTATGTTTTACAGTGATTAATTTGCTGCAAAATACAAAGACTTGGTTGTAAACAAAATGCTTGGTTTTTCCAAGTAGCCTTTTAAACTGCCAGCTCAAATTATTTTAGGTCCTGACCTACAGGTTCAGGTTACAGGACAAATACACTATTTCCTTAGTGTGACCTTGTAATAATTACGTTGTATCTCTGTGTCTAATGAGGTTTCCTAGTAAAGCAATGTACTTTACTTGACAACCAACCAGTATCTGCATAACCATCATTCTATCAAACCATAATGTTATCATAAAACCCTACTATCTGTTGAGTGTACTTTAAAAAAACTTTGTACTGTACATCTGCACTTATTCCTGTTGTAAACTTAACCTCTACCAGCATTCAGTCAAAGCACTTACTATGTCAAGAGAGATGTCATATACTGTAGTTAAATACTCTTTATAGCCTAGCAATCTTCCTCTATACTATACAGGTTACAGCCATGAAACTAAAGGCTCGTGAGACTAAAGGTGTACGAGACTGAAGTTCCGTGAGACGGAAGGGCTGTGAAGATAAGTCCCACAAGACAAAAAGGTCACAATAATTTCTTCACTAGAAATGTATATTCATGCATGTTAGATCTAGAAGTGTTTTCCCTATTTAGCGGTATAAACCTCAAATGCAGGCCACATTTCTTCTTACACAAATAGGAACAAAATAAAATTTTGTATAATGATGTCAGATCTGGTTTTGAAGTCCACTTTTCCAGAAGCTGAATTACTCCATGAGAAACTACCCGTCTTATTATAATTCCAAATTCACTTTTGGTCTCTTGGACCCAAATTTCCTGTCAGTCTCACAAACCCTAGTTCACTTTTGGTCTCACAGACCTTCTGTCTCCCCCTAATTCACATCTGGACTCAAGTTAATTCATTTTTGGTCTCCTATAAGAGTGCTATATCACTTTCTGTCTAGCTGACCTTCCTTGACCTTCCATTTCTTGACACTTGCAGTAAGCCCACACTCAAAGGGGTAGCGACTTCAACAAATCATGGAGCAGAACAAAATATTCTCTTGCACATCATGAAAATATGTTTATTAGGTTGAGAATACACGTTTTTTGTGCAAAAACATATTGCAGAAGTTTTACCTAGGAGTTTGCTTACAAGGAATACAAATACGTCACCACTGACTGCACCGCCCATGCATGGGCCAGCTAGACTTTGTCTTTTGAGAGTCTGAGAGTCAAATCGATCCCAAACTTAGACAAACAACATAGTTTAAGGATTGAAATTTCGAATAATCTCACTTTGTTCATTATATCCAAAAATATTTTTAGTATCAGTTATTTAGTCCAAGTATTTGATACACAGGACAGGGATAATTCAAACTATAATGACAAATTT
Source organism: Holothuria leucospilota (assembly GCA_029531755.1). Lineage (NCBI taxonomy): Eukaryota > Metazoa > Echinodermata > Holothuroidea > Aspidochirotida > Holothuriidae > Holothuria > Holothuria leucospilota. The sequence continues at coordinate 70,905,417 of CM055963.1, read as the reverse complement.
AATCCTAAAACGAGGTGTCTGATATTGGTTTGATCGATGTCCTATTGGCCATTTGTGATATTGGCCAGGGGTGCCCAACCTTTTTTGACCCAAGATCTACTTTTCAAGCAGCCACCCTCCCGAGATCTACAAAACATACACTGTCATACCTGTGTTATACATAGAAAAACTTTATGTTTTTCGTTTTTTCCTGCACCCCTCGCAGTCAACTTGGGATCAGTCCAGGATCTACCAGTAGACTGTGATCGACTGGTTGGGCACTCCTGGCCTAGGCTTAGTTAGGCTGTTGCAACTTGCTAGGCTATGACTATACTACACTGGTACTTTGCAAGCCCTTCCCGGAGGCATTTGCATTCGAAAAAACTTACGCCTGCAAGCAAGGGAAATTCTTTACTTTTAGAGAACATGAAAACATGTTCCTGGCATCGATGCTTTCTTATTTCCCAATTTGCAATTTTTTTTCATAAGAATTAAATGCTAAACTGATAAAAGTCAAGCATTTTACCATAGTTTTATTTTCAGTATGAGGCTAGTCTCTTTTGTTTGTTTCCCTTTGTTATTTACAAATTTCACCAGTAGTTTGAATGATGTGAAAGTCACACACTTATTTTATGTACATCACACAGAGTGAGTTGTGTGGGCCGTATATGCATACTGTAGCTGCCGGTGTACAGTTGAATTACGATCAAATAAAGGACAACACAGTCAATTGTAGCTTGGAAGCAAGTACTAGAGGTTGGGATGCAAATATTTTGGCAAGGCTGCATTTCTGGAACGCAGACTGTTTTTTTTTTTTGCCTAGTAAAAACACTGTGATGTACATACTATTACCCAAATACAGAACAACTGGAAACAATTCCATTCATGATTCTATGACTTCATGCCGCTGGATTCTACTTGTTTCAGCTACAGCACAGGTAATGCATCAACATGCAAAGTATGGCACCTGTAACTGTACCTTCTTGTGAAAAAATTTTTCTAGAGTAATATGAATAAAAGAGAAACCATGTTATATCTATTTTACATGACCTTCATGGGTTGCGTCTAATTATTAAGCACGTTATTTTAAATTTCTAATTATTATCATGTGTGTATACTGTACTATGTGATATCAAATACAGCAGCTTTCCTTTAATCGTTAATACTGTGTATTTCTCATCAAATACGGCAGCTTTACTTTAATAATCATTAATACTGTGTAATTCTTAACTTCTTACACAGTACTGTACATTTCTAATGGCCACCCAAGATCCATCAATCATTATCTCCTGGTTTCACCCAAATGCTTGTGAAAATCCTATGGAAAAGAATGTTCTCAAATAATAAAGCATCACTTAAGTGACAGTATATAATGATAATACAGAGGTATTGCGATATTAAAAGTAAATTTAGCATAGAATGAACTGTAATTATGCTTGTTGAATCTAGTATAAGTTTCATTTAATTTCATTTTCATTTCGTTTATTTGTTTTTATCACAACAATATATAAACATAATGACAGATTATACAATTAACAACAAGTTAATAAAATTAGTGTTGTGAATGGAAGTACAGTACTCTTAAAAACCCTTCAGGGCTTGAAAAAAAGCACTCCCGGAGAGAGTAAACAAAACTATAAACAGTGAAAAGCAAAAAAAAAAAAAAAAAAACAATCCCTCCTATATCCCCCCCCACACCTTACATCCACCATCCTACTGACATCCACCATCCTACTGTCCCCCACCTACAGACTGTATTAATAAAATATCTGAGTAAACCTTTCCTAAAGAGATGCAAATTAACGACTTAGTAATTCTAGGGCAGTTGTTCCAAATCATAATAAATCTACACTAGAGACTTTTTCTTGTAAGCATCTCTACGTAACAAATTTCTCTCTGTTACAGATCACTTCATGCCTGAATTCTATTCTTTGTTCACAACAACCATTAAAACTAAGAGTTTGGGATCCATGCTCCTTCAATACTTCATTCTGGATCTGATGGCCAAATAACCATGTTTTGGTACTTAAATACACTAAAATCCATTTGAAATTTGAAACAAACAATACAACTCTGCAATACAGTTCATTAGTGTGATTTATCACACAACAGCAACTTACTCCAAAATTTACAACTCAATTAAATTTACTGTATCAAATTGAGAATCTCAGGTTTACAACTTTTTAAGGGTTTATTGCAAACATTCAAGGAATTCTCTCTCACTACAACTTTGATGCATATGACTTTTCAATCAAATACAGTGCAAATTGTGTTACTCTTAAATTAAGACTTGTGCTAGAACATTTTACTCACTCTAAAGGACCTGATAATGTATGAAAAGTGAAATGCTATCTCTCCAACATCTATCACCTAAAAGCACCTCAAGAAAGTGACAAACCCTTTTTTTTTAATAAAGAGCAATAATGCTAAGCTTTCAATCCTTTTTCTGCATTACAGCTTTTGCAATTAATATTGTTAATTCAAAATTTTACTTGACTAAAAGTCAAGAATACAATTCACTAAAAGTCTGCCTATTTTTTATACATCAAAAGTAATCTGCTGTGAGAGCTACAAACAACATGGCAAAATATTAAATTCATGAGTGAACACAGACAAATTTTCACGCTGTGCATCGAAAAGCTTTATTATTTTGCTAAATGAATTTTTATGCACCAACCAGATCACCATACATGACAAACTGACCAAATACATGCTAGCAGTATAAACAAGCTGACATGTTAATATAAAAGTGAATACATAAAGACTAATGCACACACTGTAAGTACAGTACTTTAGGTTCAATTTATATTAATCTTCACATGACATTCCAGTCCATGTACCTTATTCCAACACATCTACACTGTTCGCTACCACCAGCTTTAATGTATGAGTTTGAATTCCATCAATTTTTATAACAAAGCAAAACTGCCTCAGCCTAGGTTCATAAGTATGAGCCTAAGACAGCTAAAAAGCATTGAAGCAGACTAGCTCCCATAGTGCCTACACCATCTCTTATGCACTGACTTTGTATTACACCTTTGTCTGTTTTAAAATTGCAATGGTAAAAGTGCATTTTTGTTCTGAGGATCCACACTACTTATTAAAATGCTGCCTGCAAAAATATGCTGTGATGAGAGGTCTGCCATTGCTGTGTACTTTATCTTCGAGAGCACCACTTGATCATAGCCAGTATCAATACTATAACACTGATAAGACTTACAGTTACTCAGCAGGGCTGGTAATATCTCTTTGCCAGTCACTATGATTGCAAAGATAAATCATCTACTGTAAAATGATGATATGGCAGTAATTCTCCATTAAAGCAGACATATGGTCAATGACAGGTTATCTCTCTTCCTAGGAGTGTCCCTATATCAAAGCTGAAAAGATAAACTCAACTCACTTTAATTCAGTTCTTGCTGCAGCCTCCACTCTCCACCCATCCCCACCCCCTTTTTAAAATTGTCATCTTACTCTTGATTCCCCCAGCCCTTCCTCCTCCAACAAAAAAGATGCCACTACACAATGACTATTGAAATCATCAAAATGATGCCACCCAATAGGATGGCCACTGGTCTTAGACACCATAATAATGTATACTGGAGAGATCATGTACACCACTCATAAAATACAATGTTAACAACATTCCAGGGAGTTGTGTTTAATTTCATATTTCACAACATTAAAATATGCACACATAAAAAAAAAAACATTCAACACAATTTTCAGTTATTTCTTCTAGTTTGAACTTTGAAAGCAGTAAATATACAGTAAATTGTGTGCAATCTACTTGAGACAGCTATTGACATGGTGGTAAATGGATTCTACTGTACTGCAGTCTCATACACACATGTAGTTTGCCTTGAAAACTGTGGCTACACAATTGCACAAAGATTAAATGTTTCGTATTGGAAAAAATCATTTTATTACATCCAGGGTTCAAGTACATCTGTTTGTCGACTTGGTGCCATACAGTCCTGCACTCCAATTATCTAGCCAACCAACACCCTGGCGTCCTTAAAGTTAGGGCACTGACACCCTCTGTGCCAATAACTTTGCCAGATAGGTTCTACAGGCAATTAAGGAAAGACAAGTACATATTAAAGAGGTATGACAAAGTTTAGCCAACGTGCAGCCATGAAATCTCACAATCATGCTTACTTACCATATTGACAAGTCCATTTCATTTTTCTGTGTGATACAAGTGAGTGTATGTAACATGCCAATGACCTACCTTTCCCCCAAGTCATATCTATGTAATTTACATCATCTGTTTCTACTGTGAAGATCAGGTCTCAATATAATCACAAAGGATCACTTTTTAACTTCTTCTAAAAATAAGCCCATTCTATGTGGATGCATGTGAAACGTATGCCGTAATTAAGTCTAAGGTCAGAACAGCATGAACTATAACTGGTGATGTACAACACCCTTCATCAAGTAGTACTATATTCTACTACTACTGTCATATACAGTCACACACACACTAGGCCTACCATTACCACACTTGATTAAAGCAAAAGTCACCCCAATCTGAATTAAAGTACATGGGTATCCTATTTCATGAATGGTTCTCTTTGAATGTGACAACATTTTGGTACTGAACTATTAAATTCATGCAGACCAACTCCTTATTTTACCTTTATAAATATTCAATACTTTTGTTTGGAAACACTAAGGTAAGGTGCTTGAATGTGAGATAAGAGGTTTGACAGATTTAGCTAATGTTTCAAAATAAATTTGGGGTGACTGCATATTCCCTTTAATGTTGTAGGACAGTGGCAAGCTTGATCTTTCAAGTTTCAACCATGGAGATTCAATATCACATAAAAATTTAAATTAGGCAAGAGTTCATGTCTGAAGTGGGGGAAGTGGAACAGCAAACAGTGCTCAAGGTACTGCGAGAGCAAGAACCCTTTGACTTGAAGGCAAGGGATTCAGAGGCTAGCCATAGGGCCCCTGGTGGGGTCCAGTGACAATGTCCTGGTGGGGGTCTGGGTGAAACATCCCAGAAGCCTAAGGTATTTAAAGAATTAAAACTATTAGAATGAAGCATTTGGCTACCTTAAAACTCATCAGAAGACCATTTAAAAATGGTATTACTCAGAATAAAAGTCATTTTTATGATGAAGGGGTTTGGCTTGTAGGTGGTCACAACTATAATGGAAGAGTTTGTACAAAGCTATGGAACAAGTTGTTCTATTATTAAGTTCACGAAAATGATCTGTTCCCTATTGATGACATTTTGCAGTGATTAATTGCTGCAAAATACAACAATTGGTATAAACAAAATGCTTGGTTTTTTCCAAGTAGCCTAACTGCCATCTCAAATAATTTTAGGTCTGACACAATGTCCATGGCATTTTACTAGTGGCCAAAAGTAATGCACACCAACACTCTTTCCCACAATCCTTTGTACTTGCTATTTGGAAAAGGGTCTATTCTCAAATCTGTGGATGTGTGTACAGCTTTCACGTCCTTGGGTACAACTACTGCACAGCACAGTATTGCTGTTCTACACAGCAACAAATAAGGGATTAACACTATGTACTGTACCTACTACTTATGTAACACACAGATATGAGAGTCTCTTGGCCAAAGAGGCAATGCTGAATTTAACTGACTGGCTGTGTACATCTTCATGCTTATAGTTTAATTATGATATTTGTAGTGTCTACAGTACCTTCTACAATCTGCAGGTTAACAATATTATTTTTAGGACTGTACCTTCTTATTCTTTTCAAACTTATGGTGTACATGTTATAGTATCTTTCTCAAAGTTCAGGAAACAGTGCATGCTACGATGTGCTTTTGAATATCATGCACTTACGACCCATAGTCTAAAATTAGTTAGTTATACTGACCGTCCAATTATAAGGGCAATGTTCTTGGCTAAGGTAGAAAACTGAATAAAAGCAACTTTTTTTTCCATTTTATGTTTTTTATTGGTTTAGTTACAATTCACTGATTTACTGCCAGTAGAGCTCAGACTATTCACACCACTAATGAAACAATTACTACCTTCAAGCTAAACCTGTTTAAAAATGAAAGTGAACAATAAACTATCCTGCATCCCTAAAGTGATAGGAAACACTACTATGAAATATGGATCACACTCTTTGTGAATCCCCTGTAGTTAATAGATTAAAGGAAGGATGTACTACATTACTATTACTTCTGATATATATTCACACTCCTTGCAAGTAGGAAGTTCTCATGTAATGAATAAAGGTTACAGACCAGTCTACCAATAGCTGGAGGTACTGTAAAGCACTCTTCCAAATCTTCAGTTCTTTTTACTTAATCTGTAATGTTTATTTTTAAGTGTATGACAGTATCTTCCTCTGTCAAAACTCGATCAGAACAGTTATAAATCTCCTATCATTGGTGAGTAATAATGACTTCAATTAACTGATGATTCCATATGCTTATGCTTTTTTGTGTAGCTGTTGATGTCAGGAGTGGTACATACTTTGGTATACTTATTTTTCCTGTACATTATTCATGACATCCATGAGCTACTTCAAACTCTACAAACAAACGCCATTCACCAGTGGTGTGAAATGCTTTGAACAGTGATTTTATAAACGTTTTCTCTTACATTTACAGCTTTAGTATTTCCTCTAATGTTTTCTCGAGGTATTCACTAAGCTGATCTAGAGAGTTAAAATAATAGAAATATACTGAGTGTATATCTCAAAATAAAAATTCCCACTGGATGTAGTGATCGTACTAAAATCAAATCTTCAGCATAAAATTCTCTGATACTGTATTAGTACTCCTCAATTCTGTCTCTTTGAGGGAATTTACTTAGTAATCATGTTTACCTTCTGATGAGCCCTCCATTTCCACCATGACATGGACCTTTCCACATGGCTCTAACTCGATCTGAAAGAGTAACAATAAAAAGAAGCATAAGAATCATCACGGGTAGACAACTAATGCAACATCCCAAGGTTAAAACGCTCTTACCATGGTTTCATTCAACAGTGCATATTGACTGTGATAAATTTACATAAGACTATCCACATGATATAATACCTTTTATTATCTGATTATTTCTCTGTAATGAAGGTAACATAACTTTGCCACATGACTATCAGTAGCATACAGTCTTCTAAATTGAAGGAAATGTCCAAAATTACTTTGAAAACAACAAATACATCTTCCAAATTTCCTCTTACTGATATGTCCAAGCAGCAGTATTTATACTGAAGGTAAACTAAGAAGTTATTCTGCATGAACTGGACATTTTAATGACAAAAATATTGTCACATGATTAAACACAGCCATTCATGAATTAGGGTACTGGGGTACACTAATTCAAATTGTAGTGACTCCATTTTCCCCTTAATGGATGGTTATGATCTATCTAAAATACATATTCAATGGCAAGTCCAACAGAAAATTATGATGAAGGTAATTGAGAAATTCCAAAAGACCACATCAATACTCAAAATTTTATATTGATCTCTATTTTATGGGTAACAGTAGAGCTAAAATGAAAACAACTTGCATTAAATTTCAAACACCTCAACCGCAAATCCCCTAGTTACGCCCCATTCTCTTTTTCTCTTTAGCTACATTTTACCTCCTGCTACTGTACAGTATGCAAGGAGGGATTCTGCCATCACATTGACACACAAGGGTCAAAAGGCATTAGGTTTATGTTTTTATTTGCAGTCACACCTAGCACATTAACCCACACTCCATTGATCTGTAACATGCAAGCCTACAGTACAACAACAGTCTATCAACATGGAAAAATTCATAAGGCAACCTGTGACATGAAAAATAAAAAAAAAAAAAAAAAAAAACACAGGACATTGTTCAGGACCTATCCCCTTCCAGCCTTTCCTCAATTTTGATAAAATGAAAAGCTTGACACTTCCATTTATGCTCCACCTGAATTTATAAGCAAAACAAGACTGAACCTAAGGCTCACAATACAGGGTACTCTTGAAAAAATGTCCAGGGCTGCAGGACCATTGATCATCCTTCTATGATGTGGCAAAGAGAAGGATTGTATTCACATGTAAATGATCTAGCCATGGTTCAATGATTTCCAAGTATCTCCCAGGCACTGTATATAATGCCACCATACAGTAATTCACACTTCTGAAGGCAAGTTTTAACTGAGGATGCTCAATGTGTCATCAACGGACCTGAACAATGAGTGTAGAAAGTGAACCCCAACCAGTTTATCAATCACAGTGCAGGTATATATATACATCATATTGTTTCAATTTCCAAGTCACTCTCAGGTTTTTCAAGTCTCTGTATAAACATGCACTTTCCAGTTTGTTTCCTAACAAGTGAGGCATTGTAGTAATACTGCATAATAAAATGTTTAAATGTTCTGATGTTTACTGCTATTCAGCAGTTCACAAAACCACTTTCATAAGGCAGATACGCTACATTTAATACGCACACAGCAAGACATTCAGCACACTGTCAAACTACAACAAAACACTTGGTTCAGTGGCAGATTCTTACTCTATGCAGCCAGGCTTTATATTCCCATCACGGTATGTACAATACCTCACACATAAGCTGTCCTAGTGTTCAATGTTGTGCATAATGAACAAGAACATCAATGGTAAAAACTTCGACTTCAACAAGGTTCAAGATTGACTGGGTGTCGGATCCAGCAATATATTGTTCATTACTATGCGGAGCAGACTTTTTGCTCAACCCCCTTTAAGCTTACAGCCTGATATGCAGGCAAATCGTTCCATTACATCATGCATAAATAATTTGGTTCATATGACACTGGAAGAGGCCTGCCTCCAATAGAGGGAGGCCTCCCCTGTCCGCTTCTTGCTTGCCGAGTCAACAGCTTTGATGCGTAATTTGTGTTCTGTTCTTTCTTTTTCGCGATTTAGTCATGTAGGGAATGTGAAGTTTGTATAATTCCCATGCCAAAGAATCAGATTATGGAGGAGAAAATTGGTTGTAAAGTTTAAAGAATAACATTACAGTGTTGACTATTGTGCAGTTATAAGTGGTGTTTCCAGGATTTTTCAATAGGTACGGTGGGGGGAACTGAATGTTGGTTAGAACAGAGGTGGCTGAAAATCTTTACAAGTTGTGGTCATACCATGCACGGCATGTGCAAAGCAAAATACCCGTAATGAATGGACTCCAGGGTCCCCTGATATGGGCCTCTGGTGAGGTCCATGGGCTCAAAGCCCTGGTGGGGGTCCAGGGCAAGCTTGACGCATTTCAGTGTTTCAGGTGTTCCAGAAAGATTGTCTCAAGGAATATATTCTCTTATCTTTTGAAATACAGTAAAACCCCGTTTATCCGAACACATCGGGACCGAAGCTTGTTCGGATAACGAAAAAGTTCGGATAAACGATGTTCCAATGTTTTGCCTGACTCATGGCTTCTAACAAGAATTTCGGATAAACGGGGTTTTACTGTATTTGACACATTGTGCTTACAGAATATAGATTATACAGTGTTTACACATAAATATACACAGCCATAGCAAGATAGCCTTTGGAAGTCCTTAAGTGTGCAATAATTTCCCCCACCTAGAGGCAATTTTCTTTCTCTTGCCTTACAAAGGGGTAGAACATCTTTCACAAGTGAGCTGAAGAACTGGCTACAATAATCCTTCTTCAGCTCAGGGCAATTGAACTTGAAGCATGGAGTACTCTGCGAACAGCAAAGGGTTCATGGGGCACTGCACAGGGACCTGGCTTGGGTCCAGGAGTAAAATTATGTTGGGACCCATAAGAAAATTCCCTGGAAGCTATTATTAACAAAATGGGGAAACATGCATGGACTTTTCCAGGAGTCCTCCAAATGACACTCAGAGCATACCTGAAGCTCTTCATCAAATCTTTACACACTTTGAACATAAATATCTGCTCAAACAGCTTGCAAAAGAATGGCAGAGAAGGAAGCAGGTAAAACCAAATGAAGATGATAAGACTAATAAGCAGTGGTTTCAAATGTTTATTCTTTGCCAAATGTATTAATTAAAGGAGCAGTCACCATGGATTGAAAATATGTTTGAATAAGTTTGCACAGCTAGAAATGCTTCAAGTCATAGTCACTGTGCTACAACTGTTAATACCAACCTCCCCCCCCCCCCCCCCACATCCTGTGCCGGCATCACTGTTCATAGGTTCAAAAATTTTATTGTGCAATAAATTTTCCAAACAGGGAACAGTAGTGCCCTGTGCCCCCTGCCTGGCTACAGCTTGAATGTCGTGGTGTTCAAAGACGAGTGGTTGATACGTACCTGATGCACAGTACACTATATTATATATAAATGCAAAGGCTCTGTTGATTTTTATTACGAAAGAAATGCTGGGAACAGGCTTGCCTTTACTTGCAGTACTAGCAGTATTACATGCACTGCACATGTATACAGTATGTTCTCCATTGATTTTCATGCTTCATGATAGATATGCATAATTTTGATTCTCAGAAGGGGAACAGGTGTCAAATATTGTATGATTTATCTTCCACCAAGAATGTTCGTGCACTAGAAATCTCACTTTTTCTTTATTTTTCCTTCTTTATTTTTAACTTTTTCATTTTATATTTTATTTTTAGGTGCCAACAGGGGGAGGGGGACATGTCCTTTGCACCCCCTTGTATCCACCACTGGTTAGGATGTCACCTGTGCTTCAGCTTGCTTCAAGTTGACTTTGGGTTGAAAATGTGTGAACTTCATCTGCTAACATTTCAAGAACTGCACATAAGAACTAAGTACAAATTTCACCAGAAAGCTTACTTTTAGTTCCTCTTAAACTTACATTACAAAATTAAAGATTTGCCATAAATGCTTTTAATGTGCAGACAGTAATAGTAGTTATCAGCACATGCACTGAGTTCAGTACATGTGAAGTTTACTTGCTTTGTCAAATATGATCTAGCTCATGAATATTAATGAGGACAGGTCAATAGCACCTTTGTAGTATTTTTCAATAAGTATGTACACCCTCATACCAAAACCAAAGCACATCGAACTAGCCATTTTTAGAGATGAACAGTAGTACACTTGAAAACTTTCATTAAACCTAATCCACTCATTAATATTCATAAGAATGAACAACTGATACCACAGATGAGCATACAAAATATATGGGGGGCAACAAGCAGTAGTTCCCTCCCAGAGCTATCAAAATCACCTCCAGACACATGTTGAGGGTTTAACAATTATATCAAATGTTTAAAACATCATCCGCTACCCCTCCTTGATAACTGCCAGCAAAAACAAAAAAGGCCTCTCTGATAAAACTTAAGTTGCACTCTCCCACAGAGACATTATAACTGCCTGACATGAAAAATACCAACTAAGCATATAGCATATCAGACAAATAAGGAAAAACTTGTCTTAGTGTTGTACATTTCATCCACTCATTATTCATGATAAAAGATCCTGGCTGTCCCATGAGCAATAGGGTCCAACAATGACTAATAACAAATTACAGCATCCACACAACATTCCTTCCAAAAGTTTGCCAGCTCATAGCCTAGGGGTTAGGTTAGATGAGGTTTAACGTCCCAGTTTCCAACCAATTGGTTCAAGTCGAGACGACCACGGCCTTTTTTCCAGTTGTGGCTCACTGGCTTGTTTTCCCTACTCCATTGTTTATGCATAGCCTAGGGATATCACATAAACCCACAATAAACACCAACTACAATGCAAGGTCTGCGTCTTACAATAAGTAATAACATTAGCATTCTTATTAAATGTTGTACAACAAACTGGTAAAAATAAACTCAACTATACAAAATATTAACTTACACATTTTCACATATTTCTTGACATCCTAGACCCAACTCCAGAAAGATGGATAATAGAAAGATTTAATTTGTGTGATGAATATTTGTATGGGGTAGACTGTTGGTGCATATCTATGATAAGAACATGTAGGGATGTGTTCAACCTGAAGACATAGATGAAGATCAAGAGTACAAGGGTTTCTCTGAATTTGGCAATTTGCTGGTAACTAAAAATGTACACATTTGTTCCAAATTATACAGCAAGTGTCTTTACTAAAATATTATGATCCCATTTACCTTAAGAAACCAGATACCATCTAGTTTGTTAATGAGTTATTTTGATGATCAGCATTAAGGTCTATGTGTGTATAACATGGAGATGTAGTCAGTGCCAAAGCTACAAGTAGCGAATAACGTCAGCCTGTTTGATTTGGGTCATATTTTGTTGGATGATACCATACCATCTTTTTATCTGAAACAATGCCAGATGCCACAACTTCAAGGAGCCTCTAACTGAATCAACTGATGGACACACACTTACCTTACACTCAATTTGCCTGTAAAGTGTGCAAGTTTGCTCTCAGGAACTTCTACACGGTAAGTTCCACTGTTTCAACCCAGACTCGAAATATTACATACATTTAACCTAGATATCTTATCAATCACCTGTTGGGATAACCTTGGTAGCAGGTACGTCTGATATGTTTACCTACTTTTACATACTCATATCCAATCAAGACAAAGACCATCCAATTTCACTATTTTCATGAACTAAATATGAAGTTATCTTTCGAATGTTGGTTGATTCCAACATATAAATATTCATAATTGTAACACAGTTCTACAACCTAATCACTTTACACATTAAGTTAATAGGAATTTTTCACTGAGTGAGTTTTAAAGGGGATATGCAGTCACCCCAACTTGAAGTAGTGTAGTAGACTGCCCTGTTTCATGATTGGCTCTTGAGAGTCATGTGACAATATTTTTTCTCCTCAAATGTGAAATTTACGAGAAGTAACTGATTGGTTTACCTTGAATATATGCAATATTGAAGTCCTAAAATATTGTGAAAGATACTTTGCAGAGAAATAAGAAGAAAATTGTGAGATTTAGCTGTTGCTTCAAAATAAGTTTGGGACGACTGCTCTTGCCCTTTAAGCAAGAGAAATCACACACTAAAACCACACTGGCTTTGGTCAATGAAAATGAATACCATGGTAACATATAACATCACTTAACCCTGCTAAATACATTGAAAATAGAACAGGACCAAGAACTGAGCCCTGTGGCACTCCAGTTATCTAAGCATTTCACTGAAGAAAGAACATTACCAATTTTCACTTGCTGGCACCGACCTGTGTGATAAGATCTAAACCATGTGAGAACAGTACCACTTTATACTTTGAATGAAGTGTGTTCAATAAATTGTTGTGACTGACAGTATCAAAAGCTGAGGACAAATCTAAAAGAGCAAGTAACACAACTATATTTCATCCAGCTGAGATGCAATGAAATTGTGTATATAAATGAGGGCAGTCTCAGTATTGTGTCCAGGCTTATATGCAGGATAAGGTTCAAGTAAGTTTCACTTGCAGGGTAATCAGACTTGCTTTGTCTATTTTTTGTTAAAAATTATGATTTGTGTTTGTTGTGATCGTATACATGATTAGTTAATAGCAAACAGTTTTTACAGATTCTTGCAAAGGTTCCAGGACGTTGGTATTACAAGTGCAGCCAATACTGGTACAGGAGTAATACACATCCACTGGCGGGCACCTGACTGCTGTTTTCCACATTTCTACTGATGAGAAAACAACAGTATGTTATAATTCATCAAAATTATGAGGGACTTAACCAATATCTTTTCCTTTGAAATGCAGCCTAACCAAAGTTTGCACATGACAATATAAGTAATAAGACTAAATGAAACATAAATCGATTGTTGCAAAGGATGGCATTGCCATACCTTTCTGCACTGCATGTCTAAGAACAAGAAAGTTGTATAAATGGCATGGACAACAGTAAAAAGAATTTCACAACATTCTTAACTTCCACAGCAGGAATAGTTTTATCCCATAGTGATGTCCAGCTTAGGACATCCTTCCTTCTAGCCAACAGTCCATAAGACTGCAATAGTTAAGTCTGACAAAGGTCACTGATGCTCACTGACAGTTTACAACACCAATACACACACAACAACCTACACTGACCTACCTTCATAGCAGGTGTCGAATATGTACTCCTCTTTTGACATACATACTCTAACACCTGCGAACAATGACAAAGATAATCCCATTTCACTGTATTCATGAGCCCAATTTGATTTTTGACCTCTTGACTGTTGATTGGTTTCAATTTATGAATATTCATATTGCACGACGAAGCTTCAGCTGTAATGTTCACTTTTACACAGTAAGTCAATGGGACTTCATTGTGTGAGCTTTAAGCGGGCTAAATCACACACTAAAACCACACTGACATGGTTCGCCTGAAATAGTATGGTAATTAGAATTGCTTTAGTCTATTTTACGTTGAATATAACTTTTGTTTGATGTGATCCTATATATGAATAGTTAATAGCATACAGCTTTTAGGCAGTTTCACCAAGACTTCTTGCAAAAGTTCGCGGCTGTTGGTATTGCGAGTGCAGTCAGTGTGGGTGCAGGAGCAATACACATCTGCCAGGCGGGCAAACACTGAACAGTCACTATACGCTGTGTTACAGTATGGCCACAAAAAAGGAAGTCTGAATAAATATGCATGGTGACCTTCAGTACAGGTATCTGGAAGAGATGCATAAAAGTACACTGAGGGTCATGCCCAAGAAGTTTCTGCACCTGGTTTGACAAGGTGCATATGACCTGTCCACAAGTCAGGGGTACATGTGTAACCAGTCAATACCTGATGGCATACTTTCATACCTGACCATGTAAAAATTCCACATGACTTAATAAAGTTAGTTCCTTCAGTGGGATGGGAAATAAAAATATCAATTTGCTATAAAGTGTGGGTTTGGATGAAACATTGCCTGTGAAAATTTTTCAAACCAGATCTCTTTACAATGGAATAATCCACAGTTCATATGACATGTACAGTAGCAATTCAAAATGAGGCTGCTCTACTTGTACTTCTCCAAAAGGACAGGAAGTTAAAAGGCAATAGGTAGTCACCCCAAAATTGCTTTGAAAAATCAGAACACTCTAGCAAATCTTCTCTTATTGGCTTTACGGTACTTCTGAAGATGTATTTTAACATAACTATTACAAACAAAAGGTAAATAAGTCTCCATGGATTTAACAATTCAGTAACAAAATGATTGTCACATGATCAAAACAAGCCATTCATGAATTAGGATGAGAGTATACTTATTCTGATTGGGTTGATTGCATTTTCCCTTTAAGCTGTGGGATTTAAATAGCCAATCTTATATCTGGGACAGGTTACAAAAGCCAAGGTTATATCTGGACAGGTTGCAATACCAATACTGTTTTTCTAAACATGTCTATCTTGCTTAGGAGCTAAACTCCAGAAGATATTATAGTTTTCAAATTTATTAATATTTTTTCATGTCAAATGTGTCCCCCTTTCCCTAAGGGCATATTACCTTAATGCCACCTCTGTACTACTAAATATTTGAATACACTTTTGCCCATTTCATACCAACAAGGAGGTCTTTATGGCAGGCAAGGCCTTCAATAACATGGCAAGACCTGAACGAGTCTTTTTTTTCTTTCATAACCTATTGGTTAGAAACTGAGCCGTAAAACCTCATCTAACTAATTCATAACCTTTTAAGTTTTTTGAACAATTTAAAGGCCAACATCCACTTTAAGTATTGACACTCAGTTAATTACAGAAATTTGATTATACTGCCAGTCTCACAGCTTCTTGAGAAATGTCAGATATTATGACTTCTTTATGAATCTAGGCCCAGTGAAGTATTTACACGGTCAACCTTTGATCTTGGGGAGAAAAGCTCTTTCTCAGAGACCAGTAATGAGCTAGTCAATCCACTTGAAAAACTTCAAATGTGGTAAAGCTAGCATTTTATTTGCCAGAGCTGATTTACAAGGGAAAATCCTTTGGAGGTTTATTACATGGTATTACCAGGAAGTTGTTAGTTAACCTCCCTGGTCTTACAGGGCAGCTGGTTTTATGTTAAATGTTTCATGTCTACCATAGAACCACAATCAAAGAAACTCCTACCAGCTAGGATGAAAGGATACATATAGTGTAGGAAAAGATCTGTTCGTTAAAAAACACTCTAAATTAATTACTATCATGGTAATCTGTGAGACATGCAAGGATTGAGAGCTTATTGGAGATACGCTACTTCAGGGTTGATGTAACAATTACTCATGAGGCTTGAGCAGGTTACCTGACTAATTTCAGAGTCACGACTTCAGGCAGAAATTCACGTAGTAGGAACTCTGCTTTCCTTGAAGTCTTTGCTAAAAATATGCAGTCAATTTATTGTGTACTAAAAGATCTACATTTTGGACTCCTTCAAAGTGTTATGACCTATTGTAACCAAATAAGGTCCTTAGGTAACTTAAGCCCTTTCTCCGATTACTACTGCCCCCTTCCAACGACCACTGAAATTCTTCAACATAGGCAATTCGTAACCTCTGTCGTTGACTAGCATATAGTGTAGGCTTACATCCAAGAATCTTAAAGCTGGTGTTCAACATATCCGTGTAGCAGTTATGATATCATTGTAGGCAGCTCCATTCAGAATTTCTACTATTAAGGCAGCAGGTACTAAGCCCTAGCCTACTACTCATGATTGGCAGCTTTTGTTATTAAAAGCAATAGGTAGTCACCCCAAAATTTTCTTTAAAAAATCAGCAGACTCTTGCAAGTGTCCTCTTATTGCATTACAAGCAACTCTGAATACATTTTGAACATAACTAGTGCAAACAAAAGCAAGGACAAATTCTCCTTGAATTTCACAATTCACTAACAAAAATATTGTCACATGATCAAAATAGGCCATTCATGAACTAGAGTGATAGGGCATACTCACTCTGATTGGGGTGACTGCATTTTCCCATTAAACATCAAAAGTGCATCCACAGATAGCTTTCAGCTTCCTCTACAATAATGATAAAGCAATCAAAAAAGCAATTTTCCTTTCTCTTGAAAGGCCTCCCTCTCTCATGTTCCATAGTAGACAAATTTATGCCCATTCCCACTCCTCTCTCTCTCTGTACCTTCCACTAATCTCAACCTCAACTAAAAGTCCGAGGCACTCTGGTAATTTAAAATGTATATTGTATCTTATTCTCACAACACTGCCAGCCAATTGACTTATTCACTGGATTTTGGAATTTAAAAATCCTTTGACTTTAACTCATCTGTCATAACAAAAAAAAAAAAAAAAAAAAATCAAATTCAAAGACAGATACTGAGACTATCACCTAGCTTGTGTTCATCATAACTGCTTTATAGAGAACCTTAGTTTAAAACATCATGCTGGTGTATGTTTTCCTCTTGGAAAGGTTCAAATGAACGTTTTAAAGTTGCAGTCATTAAAATGACGGGCATGGTACCTTCAGAACACAGGAAACATCACAGCTTAACCAAGTATTTCATACAGGTTCATTCACACGACAAGTACTTGTTAAATATGTGAACCTTTCAGAATGCCTCATACAGGCATGCATGTTGCTAGATAGTTCAGATTGTACCTGGACCTCAATATAACAATACTGTCACACTCTTGGAACGTGTGATGGACAGAACCTCCATTTCTTAGCCTTATACAGTACAGCCCTACTCATTGTTTAGGTCCAAATATACAGTAAATATATTTACACACAAAACTGCATACAGGAGAGAATTAAAAAATACTCGAAGCCAGCTACTACTGTAGTATCAGAAATCATATGGAACTGGAAGAAACAGTACAGCAATGCTTGTTCAAAAAAATTCACATGGTAAAAGTATATGAATAAAGGTCTCTCTGCACTTGGAGATAGAGTATAAATGTTGATGTTCACAAAACCTGTAACCAGGAATTCTGATGGGGTGGGAAAGAGATGAGGAAGGGGAATGATGGGGAAGGATAAGGGGAGGCCACTTGCACTTCAGGAAGTGATAAGACCCTTGTCACTCCATCAACTTGCAATGTACCTCCCAAAATGTGTGTGTGTGTGTAGCATTACAATGATTCACACTAGCTTCATATAAATGTCATCAAAAATAAATTAGATCCTTATGCTGAAATGTGTACTGTAGAATCTACACGGGCAGAGTTACACAAGACCTACAGTGTAACTACACCCATTCTGAAAAGAGTCCAAAAATAAAACAAACTTGATTATTCAATGCCAAGATTATATAACCAAAAAATTACTAAATAACAATGAATTTTGAATTATTATAAGTCTAACTACACACAAGATGAATACCATGACTGTCAAGCATGATGACAGCATTATATGCAATGGTATCATCATGAGTTAGTACTCCCACTTAAACTAAAATACAATCTGTTTATTAGTTTGATAACTGTGAGATTCTGCACGTTGCACAGCTACATGCAAGAATGGTCTTAATAGATCAGCATCAGTAATTTATGGACTGGCCCCTATCACTCATCAAAAATTAATGTGGACTATTGATATGAAATACATGAGAAAGGTCATGCTGTGAGCTCCACACCTAACTAAAAGCAATTACCCCACATACAAGATTCATTAAACCATCATTGCTCTATGAACAGTAGGATGCATGAATGACTAAAATCAGAAATGCAAAATTTGGCTCTGACCACAGAGGTACTTTATGATTCACCATCCTGCAATACTCACACAAAATTTAAGACTATTTTGCCAAATCCCTTGTTAGAAATTGCAGTTTTACATTTTTTATGTAATCCTTCCATATACTGTAGACTAAACAGAAAGCAAAAAATCTATGTATGTGCCTGATCACATGATAAATTTAAGATGGGCCCAGTCTTCAAATTTTGGAGGGTTTACAAGACTCAAAGTCACACATTAAAGTTACTGATTTTAACACGTCTCATGAGTATTTAATGAGGGCTTCTGAAACATACTGTAAAGCATGCAGTACTTGACTACAATCCCCAAAACTTAATGGTGTGGGTTTTCATGAGTCACTATACTACTTACCCCTCCCCACTCCCTGGCGCTTAGTCCGCTGAGGACAATTAAGTGGGTCAGAGGACCGACTTCCGGTCACAATGGGGGTGCGGTGCTAAAACAATCTCTGAAAGCCTCGCTCTGCTCAGGAATTTATGCATATTAGATGTAGCAGAGCATATATCTGAGAAATGAATCTAGGCTACATGTCTACTATCTTTTATCAAGATCAATACTGAGAAATTTTATGTTGTAACTTTGCTGTCCACCCATTCATACAAAGTTAGATATTTTCCCAGTCAATCTATTTTTGAAATGTCTTTACAAAAAAACTATCATAAATACAAACATTTGAAACACGTGCATGTATCTAATCACACAGATTTATACAGCTTCATCAAAGAGCAAATAGACTTGGCAAACATATCATTTATGTCCCTAGACACCAATGAGATAAAGGCACCCAAAGCCTCTTTTTTCTCTTACCAGTAATTACAGTAAACTCAAAAACAGGTTCACAAGACAACTGTTTGCCATGATTTCATTCCTTTTACAAGTGCTCCTAAGTGGATTAAATTAAATCCAGTTATTCCTTTGCATACAGTACCCACAGTTATATTGCTACTTGGAAGAAACAATAACATAGACTCCCCCGTGGCTCCCTGGATCCCACGCGGAACCTGAGAACCTGCAGGGTCCATGGGGACAGAGAGGAAGAACTCTGAGCTCTTGGCTCTATGAGCCATAGAACCAAACTCTGGAGCTGAAGCTCCTGAGTTCTGTGGGTCCACAATTACTAGAGTGCTCTGGTATATGGACCTGGATGGGGCACTGCCTTTCGGGCACATGGATGGCATGACTCCCTGACTAACGGTGATGGGGAATCAGGGATTTCAGCACTAGGCTGTCCTCCCTTCTTAACCTTGGCACCACTTCCACTCTTCTTCTTGTTTGGCCTATGAGATCCTGTCTTTGAAACCTTCCCCCACTGTTTGGCTGGGGCCTTACCTTTCTTTCCCTCTTTACCCTTCCAGGGAGGTGGAGGAAGGTCAGAGTGACCGAGGCTAGGTATGGGATTGCATTATCTCTAGGGATCTGCAGCCAGGAGTCGATCTCCCACTACTGATCAGCAGACAAGCTAATGCACTGCTTGTATGGGTCAAGCCACATGCCAGTTCTGCAAGAAGGGCAAATGGAATTTGGGTCCTAGCCCTTCCTCTGTCGGAATTGGGAACAGAGTTCACAACAAACACCTTCCATAACTTGCAGGCAGGATTCTAGGCTGGAAGGACACTAATGCTTAGATATACAATTAACAGAATTAGTAAATAAAAACAATTCTAGAATAGGAAAGTATACAATGAATAATAACAAAAGGTAGCTACTGTAAGCAACCTGGGAGAGTAAGCATGAAGGGAATAGTTGAGGACCCAGAAACCTCTGAGGTAACAGCTTTGCAGTGGAAGGAGAATAAGGGTGAGTTGCTAGCCAAAATGGCAGACATTGGGAGCGAGGTGCCAAAACTACTCTGAGCTGTGCACAACAAATGAGATTTATGCAAATTAGATGTAGCAAGGGGTAAGAATATGCCTGCGACATGAATACTGTGAGTACTGCCAATACTCTCCCACTATTCTCCCCTCCACCACAAAACATCTTACAACTCTCTAGGGCTTACAATACCACAAATGCTCAGGTGAAATATGCACAACAATAATGCAGGGCATGCAATCAGCAAGGCCCCTGGGTTTTGGGGATGCCTGGCCTTTTTGTGAAAGAAATCTCACTATCTCCTCCTAAACCATTTCCACTAGCTCTTTTTAGTCTATCATTAAAGGACCCACTGCCCAACAAAGTAGATATTCATTATTCTTTTCACACACTCGTGCCAGCCCATTTGATTTCATAGTTTACTTGATTCATATTCCAATTAACAAAACCACACGATTCTTGCATACTGTGGTGCCAGTAACTGTATAATTTACATAATTTCATATTGATTCAACCATGTGCGAAGCATCCACCACATAGTCCAATGCACACTGGATACCTATAAGGTATGTTGTGACCCTGATTGGTCAGTTATGTTAGTTGACTGTCAATGATTTTGGTCTTTTTACATCTACTTTGAGTTTTAGTCACTGATGTGGTAATGGGACTGACGAATGCTACAATCAATAATCAGATAAGATTATTCATAAAACGACTGACTGAATGGCCCTGATCACCATCATATTTTATATTATTACTTTTGGCCAATCACAGAGATCAAACTAAGCTGTGCTGTATAATTTCAGACTCCACAAAAATTCATTTGTTGTGAATATGTGTACTGTGTATGGGATAGGTCATTCATGAATGAGGGTCAGGAACAGTGAGGGACCTCTACATTAAAGTACTGCATGATCAGGTTTGAGGATCCCTGGGGGAAAAAATGGATAACCAGACTCTCCTCCATAGTTCTATACCAATATACCCACTTGTAGCCACTCTAGGCATGCTGCACTAGCCACTGATCAACCGTCTACTTCTATACTGTAGATCACACACTTGATGTACAGTATGGCAAGTCCTGTGCAACTAATAAAAATTGCACTCTTGAACTAGGGTTGGGGGATATACGATATATCAATATATATTGCCAGAAGTCCATATCGCGATATGCGATATGAAATACCCTTATCACGATATGAAAAAAATAAAACTTCTTGGGGACTGAAATTTCAATAACTTAAATTTTAAAGATGAAAAGTGTTTATAATTTCAGTATCCATTCATCCATTTTGTCCTGATTTAGAAAATTAACTAAAACTTTTTTTAGATTATTTCAGGCACATTTAGCCTTGTCTACAACAGGTTTATCCATTTTGGCGATATATCGCAAAAATTCTGGCGATATTATCGCAATATATCGATATGGATTTTTTTTAATTCACCCAACCCTATCTTGAACAGTTTCAATATGCCATCCCTCCTTTGAAGGAGCTAAGTTTAATTCTTTAAACATTGCCACAAAAATATACAATGAAATTATTTCAGCCTCACAATCAGGTTTGCAATTAATTTTGTTCTCTCAATGTCCAATACAGTTGTCTTCCACTGACATACAGGAACATTACAATCACCCATTCACTCCGCGCCTCATAATGCAAGGAGGAAATGTCTGCCAGACTTTGCTACAATTCTTCGTAGATACCTGAAGTTAAAAGTGCTGGCCATATAGTTAGGTTTTCTTATGTTCCCATGACAACAGCTACAGGCCCTGGTTTATGTTCTATACGATAGCAATGTCAGATAATGTTTGTCCATCATCACATTCTATATACCTGCTGTCAATCCACAATGCAAATCTCCCTCACAGCCTGCTGCTGGCCTACTTAGGTATTCAACTTGATGAATATTTGTATGTTATCTGTAATTGTATCTAGGGTAGTAATATTTTTAGGATTATCAACACCTACACCATGACACTAAGCTTGCAGGAAACAATCCTTCTTAGTAGCACGCTTTTTTATGGACAAATACATTCAAGGAAACATTATACAAATTTACATGGTAAGACAATGATACTGACTTTAAAAACTGAAAACAGATGTGATGTTAAAGTGGCTATGCCACGTGTAAATTAACGGTTTAAACCCTTTGGTATCTTTAGGAATACGTTTTCTACAACAAAAATCAAACATTCTGTTTGTTTACAACTTGTTTTTCCGTTCAAAAATTGAGAAAGACACCCTCTTCCAGCCTTCAAAAGTTAGTATTCCCGAAAATTTTCCAAAATCTTGTTACGTCATGTGACGTCACTTTAGGAACTGATTGTTGTTTGCCGTGGTATCCTTCGGACATTTGATACAGTGTTTGCATTCCATTATACTGGTTACCAAGGTCGATACAATGTAAAACCTGCGTGAAAAAGTTGTAAATTTTGAAATTGTTATCCCTTTTCTCGTGCTTACCAGTTGTTTTAGTCAATTAAATGCATTTCACGCAGGTTTTTCCTCTTGGTGTCATGATAAGTAGTAGCTGCATGTGCAAACATTCACAATGCAACAGCATAGGTACAGCAAGATACAGTACACAACATACCTGATACTACACAAAGCATCACCAGCACTGTTTCGTAGTAGGTACTATGTGAAATCTAGTTTAATACTTTCTTTGGAATGACGGATCCGAGCCAGGGAGTTGCCATCTAATGACAACTCCATGATCGGACAGGAATGTTGGATTGTCGGTAAAGTGAGTTTTCTTGGATTTGAAATCAGAAAAGTGAAGGCGATACTGAACAAGACGTCAGTGATGCAGATGGGGTGAGTAATTCGTTACGGTGCATAGAACCGTATCGATTTGAGACTGTTAGGTGAGGTGAAAGTACAAAACCACAACAATTTAGCATGAGAAGCATTTGGAGCAATTGAAAGGGACTTAAGCTTGGAAAGTTTTATGTAGGCAGTCAAAATATGAACTTTAGGTTACTTTCGTGCAAGTGTCAGTGGAAATCGTGGAACTAGCCTATGATCGAGTGTGCAAAGTATTTCGCTGGCTGCTGCCAGTCCACTCACTGTACGTATCACTGCAGACTGAACCGAACAGTACACTGCCGAGTTTTTTCATTCTTCGGTTATAAATCAAGAGTATTTGTAATTATTAGTAATAGCCTACTGCAGCCCCAAAATATAACAGGCCGACACAACTCTCCAAACAGACAGAAAAAGTTCAAATTCAAGACATGCCGCGAATTACAATCATTACTATCCTTTACGTATGTATAGGCTATGCTGTACGCCAGGTTCGGTATACGGAGGCTGGTGTTCCTAAAATGACGTCATTATTGTGTTGGCTTGAAATCTCATTTTCAATAGTCTATTTTTTGGTGCAATTTTTTTGAAACATTAATTTCTTTTTAGTGCTCAAGGCTGTAAGGGTGATGAAAACAGTTTTGGAAAGATCTTTTTGCGTACTTTAGGCTAAATAAGTCTCCCGTTACTCCAATTTACGTGTCATGGCCACTTTAAACATATATTCCAAATGCATGTAAAATTAATTGTTAAAATTTGATGCAAGGTGGAGGGGGGGAACAGACGCATGGCGACGACATATCAAACCTCAAAATCACTGCTTCTCAAACTTGCCCTGTAACCTTGGAAATCTTCTAGGAACTCCATAATTATGCTTATGACAGAACCCTTATGTAGGCCTATAATACTGTATAGTGTGTAATGTAAAGGTAAGGGCCTGCCTACTTATTCTACTCCATTAATTACAAGTCTTTTTTCTTCAACAGGAAACTTTACCAGTAAACCCATGTTTCATGCTATCCCCCACCCTCAACTTACCTGCCCATACCTCATCCTATCATAACTTTCCACTATGTACATCCTTGGTAAAATGCTTGTGTCATAAGTGCTTCTTTTGCTACCACAGCTGTGCACATATACTCCACAGCATTTTCCTGAAAAATTTCAATCAGCAAAGCTAAAGAAAACATATGACTCACTCAAATACGGAAATTTTGGATACCTTCTTAGTTCTTATCAGAAGTTCTTACATACAAAATGAGCAACAGAATTATAACATACCTGACTAATGGAATGCAATGAAACACACTGTTACTGCAGCTGCCAACCATCTTCCCCCCCCCCCCCACCTTTCCCCCTTTATAACCCAATATGTTTGTTTGTATCGAAACAAACAAGTTTGGTTAACACTCACTTCGAAAAAAAGAGTATATTCCAATAAATTCAATTGACAAATGTCCCTTCTTTACACCAGTAAAACAAAACTTACAATAATGTTACAACAAAAGTGTTGCAAACAATGTTACAACACTTAAGATAAGAGTAACTTACAGCTTCTTTTGTCCTGATAGTTTTGTGCATATGACAAATATGTAACCATGTGAAGTTTCCCTGCAATCTGATTATCTCAGCCACTGCTAAAGATAAAAGTACAAACCCCATCAAAACAAATGAAACAAAACTATGACAAGTTTCACACTCTCAAAAATCACACTGACAAATTTCACTCTCTGAAGAGCCCCTCTCACCCATTTCAATATTCTGCACTATCCCATCTTCAACAGTTCTGAGCCACCACTGACTTGGGGGGGGGGGGTGGAAGAGGTGGGGAAATTGCAGCCTAGCTAGCCATGAATAATGCCAAAAATTTTGTCCACAGAGATCACAACAAGGTAGGGTAAACCTCCTGAGTTCAACATTGCCAACTTGTCTACCTTAAACATTTGAAACCTTGAAGGTAAATATACTACAAAACTTCAGGAAGTGAAAAAAGTTTGCAAAGCCAGAAATTATGTTGACTATTATCTAGTATACTGCAGGTGAGTGAAGTATGTAAGTATCCCTCCCTTCTGAACACAAAGAAAGGAAGTGGACAAGAGTGGTAGGTATCTTTTTAATTGGTCTATAATTGACCTAATAACTCAATAGTTCCTGTCCAAGCCAGTCTCCTAGCCCATTTCTCCAATAAACCTGCTACACTGTGACAAGTAACATCCTTTGTGGAAAGCCAATGCAGTTTTAAAATATCTCTGGCAGAATGATTATCTTTCCATACATGTGACTGCTGTTGAATCAACCTTTAAATAGGTCTCCTTTAAACAATGCTATGGTGAGAAAGTTCTTCTTTGAACTAGACAGAAGGAATTTGGTGGGATAAGAACAAAGAAGCTGCTAGCTGAAGGGTGATGCCCACAAGAAATAGTGCACCGCATTTACACTTAAAGGGGCATGCAGCACCTCAGCCATGAACTGTGCCAATAGGCCTTTCTCTTACTTCCCCAAAACATAGTGCATCACTTGAGATATACATATATAGCATCATCTGAAATGTCAAAGTTTTGATAAACAGACAATTCAAAAGCTATAAAGCAGTGAATTTCTTCCTTAACCTTATCTGTTGAAAATAAAGCTATCCATATTGAAAGTATGAATTGCTTAATATTGCTCCTTTCCAGTTTTAAAGGTACTGCATGACAACTTCCTAAACCACAAATGCATTAAACACCTTTAATTTATTTCAAGTGATATGACTGAGGTATTAGATTGTCATTCCATATGCCTTACTACAGTGGTTTATACAGTATATACTTTCTGAGCCTGCCTAGAACTACATAAGCCTAAGCCACAACATGAAGTATTCTATTTAAACCTAGAAGTTTGGATAACAGATCACAGGCAATAATGGATTACAGAAATCTGGAATCTGAGATGTACAGGTCTTCCTGAGAAACTTTGGCATTTGGAAGGAAGTTTTGGCATTTGGAAGATAATCTGGTAACATTTACTACACATGACAAAATATTACACAACTGTTGCTTCCCTAAACATTGGCAGCAATGACTTCACACTGTTTTACTGAGATCATTAGACCAGTAGTCATGCTAACATCAACTAGAACCTGTTTCAGATCTGACTTATATTAGAAACATCATCTTTCATATGATCTGATACCAAGTACATTATCAGATCTGAACTCCATACTAAATCCATCATTTCTGATCACACAATTTCAAGACCAGAGACTGTAGTTGATCCTCTTATGAATTTACCTGAAGCAAACATTTACTATCAGTAATGTCTCTTGTGTTCATGATATCATTTTATCATGCCCTTTTCATCACAATACTGATAAGTTGCAATGCTAATTACGAAGTAACCATAGCGATTATCTTGTAATTTGGATGGTCAAAACCACCCCTCCAGTACTTGTACAGTACTTGTACAGTACTTGTACAGAAGAAAAAGAAACAAAGGATAGTAGATTAAGATAGGTATCCTTTCTGTTAATCAGCTGCAGTAGCTAATGCCCTACCCACGATGAGTGTCTACTTTCCTCCCTCCCCGAGAAATTCCACCACTTTCCCCATGAAATTTTCCCTAAAAGATTTAGGATTTAAGATTAAAGGATATGGGATTGTGTAAACAGAAATTTTTCTTGAGTTCAAAGCTTTGCCGAACACAGCACCTTTTTGCATGTCAACCAGCTAATTCATTCTCAAAAATGCGGCACAGGAGAGTTAGTGACCCTTCCTCCTGAAGAACTTCCCCATGATATCTGACCCCTCTCCCTCACAAAGAAAAAGGAAAAAAACTAGAACAGCAATGCTGATATGTAGCTCACACAATATCTGTCTGTTAAAAATAGAAACTCACAAAACCAAATTTTATCATCTATTCATCTGCTTCCAAAAAACTTCCTTACCTTACAAAGGCAAATGGGAGGGAAGAGAGGAGCGTAATAATTAATAGAAATCAAAACCCATCTGTAAAATCACAAATGTGTTAAGGAATGTAAACCTGCAACTGACATAGTTTTATGACAGATAGCTACAAATATCACTGCATATTTTCTCATATCAAGCAAACCTGCAAAGGCTGTATACACTTTTATTAGCAGCAAGACTGAAAAAAAGTTTGTATGATGTACCTATAAACTGTTCAAGTGTTGCAAAGTACATGTAATCGCACCTTCCATTCCACAAGTAAACACTGCATGGGTTTGCACTGATCAAAATAAAACAGACTCTCAAAAAGCTCCCACTACACTTGAACTCAAAACGGTTAAATTGCAATTACTAGACTAGACCAACTCAACTGAACATAACAGAATGGGAGATATCCCCACAATTAATAAGTTAAAGGGAAATATTGCTTTTGAAAAAATACCACGACATGACTCTAATTTAATCCCATTGTGGTCTTTTACCCTTTCCAAACATGGAACACAAGTAACTTGCAGCAGATCAACACTAATATCACGAAATATGGAAAGAAAGAAGCAGCAATTTTTGTATCTAACGGGCTCATTATAGAATGATAAGCCTCGCCCACACTATGCAACGTTCGTACTGCTGCATATTCATTTAAGAAGAGTGGTCATGTCAGGTCATATATGCACCCATTACGTAATACGTGTTGACATTGATTACCGTAATTCCAACGACCCTGCTCACAACCAACTACCACCACAGTTTCTGTACCGCATGTTGTCTCAGGATATTGGAATTCAAAACACATACATGGAGACGCAGCATCATCTCCCTGGTTCACCGTGAGTATGCATTATTAGTCATTACAGGAGAGTCACTACAAAGTTAATTTACCTGCAAAAGACTTGTATGCCCGCATATTTCTTTTGTTTTGGACAAGTGGCAACCACTGGCATCACAGGTTCGTAAAATTTTCATTTTGTACCATTGTCGAAGCACCAACAGTCTCTTTTACATCCGGCTGTTTCGAAAGTAAATCAAACCTGCCAAGGCCCACGGGCTGCAATTCAAATTACGCAATAACTGTAACTTTGTGTATAGTATACCAGGGAGGTGATAAGACCACTTACTGTAATATAACGGTAGTTCCGTTAGGTGATCAAGTAGAAACTCCTTGGTGCAGTAATACAGACATAATGTAGTAGTAATTCCCACTAATGTACTGTACTGTACTTAGTTCGTATTTTCCGAACTTTTTGTACATGCTGTAGAAGGCGTTTGTTATTTTCTGACGTAATGTGATAGAAATGATTTGATTGGTGGATTTCAAATCAGGGGTGATGAAGGTGTGGTCTTGCATGCATAATTGTTTGGGTGAACAAATCTATTAGTTGTTACAGAAAGGTGAATTACTTGTTAATTAGTGCTCGGAGGGTAGCATGTTTTTCTTAGTTACCTCTCTTTCATCGAACGGGACCAGATCGCAAGTAAACGAGGATTGATTCAATAAAAAGCCAGACAAACGCAATATTTCCCTTTAAGCCTATTTCCTTTCATGTGTTAAGCCACACTGACCACAGAGTTGCTTCAGACCAGGGAGCTGCCACAGTGGCAGCTCCCTGTTCAGACTGCAGAGACCACTTGATGAACAAACACATGTGTATTGATGGATTGAATTTCAAACAGCCTGCATATCCATTTGCAAGATGACAACTGAACACAAAACCAAGCACACTGCTATCAGTACAATGGATAAACAGCTAACTGTTCAGCAGGCACAGTGACTCAGTTCTACAAAAACGGCTTTAAAACCCAACTTAACTTTCCTATAATGGAATGCAAATAGGTAGGTGTTAATGCTCTACTGACAAACAATCATATCCCAAAATTTCAGCCCAAAATCTCCTCACCTCAAAAAGAAGGAGACTTTTTGTTGAAAAGTTGACGCCATCAGCCCTATTTTATAACCTCACACATGTACTGTGTACATATGTGAGCTAAAAATAGATCAAGACAATGAGAATAAAGTTGTTGTCAAAGCAAATTTCACAAGAATGACAAAACTTCAACTTATGGACAAACTTAATAACCTAAACACCACCTCTCTTCTCCTTCCTACACCCAAACCCATACACTGCACTTGGCTTGTAGACGGTATGATTTATAATTTTTTTCCTACATACACGAGGTGCATGTAGGTCAACATAACTACATGCACAACAAAATTTGTACATGCACCAAACAATCATGCTGAATCTGCTGAAGGCAACTAAGGCACTTTTGTGTTCATTTATAAGTCTCAAGCAGCTTCACGATCACGACAAGAGTCAAATACTGCCGTTTGTAATGAACGTCAGTGGTTAAGACATTTGTGCATGATTTGTTAAAGACTTTCCCTCTCCATCCTTTTGTAATTTGCAGGAATTCATATGTTGATGTGCAATTCTTGCAATCACGCTGCCTGGCGCCACAAGCCTGCACGCGCATTGTTTTTCCCATGAGGTTCTGGGCAAATCATGCCAATGGACCAATCAGCTTCTTGGAAATAGGCCACACCTCTAATTCTAAAATGACAGCTTTTTGACCCTTTTCATGTAATTCTGACACCGGATTATGAAAGAACAGGCCCAATAATCCCAGTCCATATAACCCTAACTCTAGAAGGAATCCGAACCATGATTTTGAAACAAATTCTCCAAAACCTACCTGTTTTTCGAATCTATGAGCCCTACTTACCTCACCTATAACTACTATTGGACAGTCCATATACTGCGGAATGATCACTGACAATGAAAATCCTACCCACACTAGGTGGCGTCCTATGCATATCCTTGCTGTTTCCCTGTAACTCGCCCTTGTTTCATTGGTCCCACTTGCTGGATATCGAGAGAGCACGGAAGGGCTTAACATCAAACTGTGCCGCTGGTTAAGGTAAGTCCAGAAACCAAACAACCCTCAAACATCTACCTAAACACGATGAAGTCACTCCTTCAAGGAGTAAGGCTCACCTTAAAGGTCTGGAGTAGAAATGTTGGAGCATGCCGAAGCTTGGTACAGCAGCACAGGAATCAGGTGATTAATAGTTAGTAGAAAGTGCAATCACAACAGACACTAGCTCCTTCGTAATGCCCTCTTCGGTTCCGATGTGGGGCCGGGCGGTGGGAGATAGGTGAGGTAAGTAGGGCTCATAGATTCGAAAAACAGGTAGGTTTTGGAGAATCTATTTCGCTCCTACTTACCTCCCCTATAACTACTATTGGACAGACTAGCACCGTACAGAAGGGGGGAAGGCCGGAACCGAAGGTGAACCCCTCCTGCTAACCTACAGTTGTTGACTTTGAGGTTGACCTCCACTGACGTGATCCAGACGAGTGGTTCGGTTGCTGTGAACTGGAAGGACTGAAGTTCTCCCTGTCAAGACTGCCTTTGTAAAAGCGCCTTCTGCCGACACCGTATCCGTGAGGTAGTGGGAAACGAATGACGAAGGCGTCTTCCAAGCCGCCGCTTTGATGATGTCCTCTAACGGGGTGCCCGCAAACCAAGCTTTAGAAGTGCCGTGAGCCCGGACATCATGCGCTCTGACTCTCTCTGAAGGCTGGGAGTGAAGTCTGATCAGGGACTAGATCCACCTTGAAAGTGTGTCTTTGGAGACCGGAGCGTGCGGGGCAACATTGGATATAAACAGGTGTTGTGAGCTTCGTAGTCTTAGTCCTGGACGAATAGCAGCGTAAGGCCCTGACAGGGCAAACTAAGGCGATCCTCCTTGACGGAAGAGATGTTCTCCATGGATGGTAGAAAAACTTCTCCCGGTGAAAGGGTTAACGTCTGACTTTTGGCCAGGAAAGAAGGGTCTGGAAGTAACCTGACTCCTCCCGGTTCGAACCTGATAAACCCTTCTTTGGTGGTGAGAGCGTGCAGGTAGCTACGTCTCCTGGCAGAAGCTGTTGCTAAGAGAAAGGCTGTCTTCCTTGATAGAGCGTCCAAAGAACAGCTTCCTAAGGGCTCGTAAGGAGGTTTGATGAGATGCTCAAGGACCGCATTGAACGACCAAGATGGAGGGAGAGCCTTGGATACTGGACGAGAATGGAACATGCCCCTTACCAGGTGAGATAAGGCAGAGTTGGACCCCACAGAAGAGCCATCTTGAAACCTTTGTGAATGGAGGCTATGGCCGATTTGTAATTCTTAGTCATTTGTTGAACAGAAGTACGAGAAAATCTGCAACCTGGCTTACTGAAGCTTCCAGGAGATCGATGTTATGGTCCAGGGCCCAGTCTCTGAATTTCCTTGTTCTAGAGTCGTAAACATGTAGAGTGGAGACTCTTCTGGAGTGTGTGGCAAGGTTAATAGCTTCCTCTGAAAGGCTTTCTGCTCGGAGATTCTGTCAGATATTGGCCACGCAGTAAGACGGAGAGACTTTATGTCTGGATGGGCCACCCTGCCCTGAAGTTGAGTCAA
Source organism: Holothuria leucospilota (assembly GCA_029531755.1). NCBI lineage: Eukaryota > Metazoa > Echinodermata > Holothuroidea > Aspidochirotida > Holothuriidae > Holothuria > Holothuria leucospilota. The sequence goes on along the minus strand of CM055963.1, from coordinate 70,873,893 downwards.
CAGATTTTTCCTTGCAGGAAACGGGTAAGGGTTGTCCACTAGAAGGCGGAGTAGTAGCGGGAACCAAGGCTGTCTGGGCCAGAAGGGTGCTATCTGAATGAAAGAAGCCTGGGAGTTCCTTAGCTTAACTAGGACCCGGTAAATCAGGTTCCATGGTGGAAAGGCGTAACCGATGGTCCCGGACCAGTCTTGAGACAGGGCATCGACTGCCCATGCCCGGGGATGGTGGAACCAAGTGCAGAACGTCGGAAGACGAGCATTCTTGGCTGTCGCAAACCAGTCCATGTGGGGACGGCCGTAGATTCTGAATACGTGGTCTGCCCACGACTGGGCTAGGGTCCATTCCTTCTGATCTATTTCCCAGCCCCTGGGCAGGGCGTCTGCTACCACGTTCTCCTTGCCCACCAGATGACTCGTTCTGAACCGATGTTGAAGTCGTCTGCCAGAGAGAACAGTTCGAGAGTCCTCCAACAGAGAGACGGAGACATGGTCCCTCCCTGTCTGTTGATGTACAAGACTACGGTAGAGTTGTCTGAGAGGACCGTCAGTAGTTTGTCTCGTAGAAGTTTCCTCCAAAGGAGAATGGCTTTCTTTATTGCCTCCAACTCGAGGACGTTTGTGTGGAGGGATGCCTCCTCTGGTGACCAAGCTCCTGAAGTGGTCGACGTTTTCCAGGTCGCTCCCCAGCCTGAGAGGGAGGCGTCCGTAGTGAACAGGTCCTGTTATCTCTGGTCCTTGCAAGGTCTCCCTTTGTCCAGGTTCGACGGAACAGTCTACCACTGGATGTGAGGTCTGACAGCTTGCGTCACGATAATTACCTTGGAATGAGAGTCTGACGCCGGATGATACTGGTCAAGAAGGTAGAGCTGGAGAGGTCTCATCCTGAGGCGGCACGGAGGGACCACATCCACTGGACTTGCCAGTAAACCCAGAAGTCTTAGCCAATGAAAGGCCGTGTTGGCCTGCGCTGAAAGGATTGAACTTGCCAGATCCATGACTGCTGAGCGCCTTTCTTCTGACGGGTAGACCCTGCCCTCGAGTAAATCTAGTCTAGCACCCAGATAAGTAAGGTGTTGACACGGGATGAGGGATGACTTCTCCTTGTTTATCAACCAGCCGAGAAGACGCAACAGGGAAATCATGAAGCTGGTGTCTCTTTGAGCTTCTCGAGGGGAAGGGGACACGATCAACCAGTCGTAGAGATACGGAAAAACGGTTATGCCCCTGCGTCTGAGGAAGGCAGTTACTGCTCTGGTGATCCTGGTGAGGACGTGTGGAGCTGTCGAAAGTCCGAAGGGCATGGCCTGAAAAACATAGTCGGTAATTGAAGGACAGAAACCTCTGGTGAGTTGGGTGAACTGGGACATGCAGATATGTGTCTTTTAAGTCGATGGGCGTGGTCCAGAGATTGCTTCCCAGAGATAGGATGATGGATGCCGATGTCTCCATTCTGAAATGACGAGGACGAATGAAATGGTTGATCGGGGGTTTAAAGTTCAGAATCGGCCTTCATGTGTCCGGTTATTTGGGGGGGGGTGAGGAAGAAGGACCACCTGTAGAGCATCGGAGATTCGTCAGGAGTGGCTCTCCGGATGGCTTCCTCCCTCATGTCCTTATGTTTCTTTACTTTCGCCTGTAACAAGGATTCAAACTCGCCGTTAAAGAGGTCTTGACCGGATAAAGAAATGTCCTGCAACTTCCTCTTAACTGCCTCCGAAGGCCAGGTGAGTGAGTCGAGAACAATGACCCTCCTTAGTGGTGGCCCTGACGGAAATCCTCGCCAATTGATCAAATACGAGTCTAGAAATAGGGCCTAATAGATTAACAAGTACACCAGCATCCCTTCTGGAAATTAGTCTCTCCTCGCTCTGTTGAAAAGCCAGCTTAATCACCTCAGCTAAGAGGAGGAGGGCTGATGAGACTTGAGGCCCATACGGGCTGCAGAGTCCAATTTACGAAGTTCTGCCTCAAAGGCTTTTAAGTCTTTGGAAACAAATTTTCCTTTGGAGTCCATGGCTCCACAAGCTTTTAGATTGTCTTTAGCAGCCGTAGGCATTCGTGGGGGACAAAACAAATCCTTCCAATCAGACTCATCGACCTTGAAAGAATTGGGCACTTTAACTGGATACGCTGACCATTTTCTTCTCTTTGCAATTTCCTGAACTCTTTCCGAACACTCTATGTCTACGGGGGGACTAGCAGATGGTGACGGTTTCGGTTTGTCCAGGGTGAGCCTCGATTTCTTGACTGGTGGAGTCGGGTCCGGTTCCGGAGGGTCAAAACCCAGGACTCTATGAACTACCTCCACTGCATTCTGAAAGGCCTCTGTAGTAAATGAGGAACCTAACAAAGGCTCTTTGTCCTCGGGCTCACTGTCTTTTCCCGAGCCTGGTCTCGGTTGGTGGATGTGCGATCCAAAGCCATGAGAAGGAGAAATCAACTTGCTTCTACAGGAACTAGAGCATCCCCCGGAATACTCTCCTCGGAATCAGAAACGGAAAAATCCTGGGATGAAGCACTTTCCTGATGAGACGTGAGTGGACGATCCTTAGAAGGTGTAGGCTCAGAATTCGACCCATATCCTTCTTGAGATGTGTCGGAGGCAGGAGGCTGGGAACGAGCGGTAGGAGCTTGAGTAACCTCCAAGACTTACGAAGGACGTAGCAAGAGGCTGTTAAAAAGTTCCTCAGACGGGTGAGATCTCTTCGTTCCACATGGGGAGGAATCAGAATAAAGAGAGTCTCTAGAAGGCGAACTTCGAGAGCCTCTGTTGGGTTTCTGGGATTTCCAGTAGTTCCTCTTGGCTAAAACCCTCAAAATCTCTCGGGTCACCAGGCAAGGAATCCTCCACAAACGCGTTATTAGGGCCAGAGGCCGAAGGTTGCAAAGGTTGAGGATGGGTAGCGGAATACTCCCGTAAGGAAGAGATAGTTGACAACGAGGCCCGAGTAGTACCAGAGGCAGCTGCGATGTCAATTTGGTACAGAACTACCCTGAGAGCGTGAGCCAGATGCAGGAGAGGACCGTAGTGGTTTAGGCTCAGAAGACTTGGCTTTAGGCCCGCCTTTCTTGGGTGTCTTCCCCTTGGAACTGGGAGAACGATGAGGGGCCTTGGCAGGTTTATGTTGCTTCTTGGTCTGAGACTTGCCCCTCGACAGATCAGGAATTTCGGAGCTGGAGGAATTCTTGGAACTCTTCTTCTTGCCGGGAGCCGGAGAGCCCGTCTCGCTCTCTCCTTGGTTCAAAGCCTGAAACGAGAGGGCCCGAACACCCTCTGTTTGGCTTGAATCTTGGGCCGAGAGGGTCCGAACACCCTCTCCTTGGCCTGAGTCCTGGGCCGAGAGGGTCCGAACACCCTCTCCTGGGCCCTTGCCCGAAGAACCTGCCGAAGCAGGTACGGGATCAGTCTTCCTCTTTCTTCCTGCCAGAAAATTCCTCACAGGATCCCACTGAGATTCGTTCCACTGGGAACAGATGTTGCACGGAGAATCCTGAGAACAGGAGCGACAGAGAGGACAGTATGGGTGACGATCCCACCCACGATTTGGTTTGAACTTTCTGCATGAGTGACACAAGGCGTCCATCTCTGTAGAAAATAAAAGAATAAAGAACATCACGGGGAGGGCCGGTCGCAAGGACCGGTGCTCCAAACACATGTAAACAAGAAGGCAATAAACACAGTACAAAAACAGTATACACAGTCCAGACAACCTGGGTACTGCCTAACTGGCAGAAGGGCGACAGTGTCGGACTGCGACAGGTTGGACAAGAAGGCCTACGGCAAAATAACCCGAGGAGTGCCCGGTAACCGCATGAAAACAGGGTCAGAAACCCAGAACTAGACCCCTAGAGCAACGAAAATACCACCGAGACGCAAGGATAATACGATCCTTAGAGACACGAGAAAGTCGCGATCCAAAAGGCTGTAAACCTCCCGACGGGAGTAGGTAAATTACCTGACCAACAGATCGAAACTGCCTACGCGAGAAGGAGACAGGGGTGACTGAGACAGTACACCACAGGAACCTGTCGGAGACACGAACCTACCAAGGTGACATAGCCACAGGGTCAGGACAAGGAGACACGAGATCCTCGAAGTGACAACAAGGTCACACGCGGCTAAACACCGACAACAGATCTAACATGAGAGACACGAGTCACAACGAAAGTGACAAAGGAGACACGAGATCCTCGAAGAGACAAGCCAGGTCACACATGGCTAAACACTGACAACCGACCTAATGGGAGAGACGCGAGTCACAACAAAAGTGACAGGAAGGTCCAAAGAGACGCAATTCCCCCGATTCCCCCGAAGTGACACGAGATCCTCGAAGTAACAACCAGGTCACACGCGGCTAAACACCAACAACAGACCTCACGGGGGAGACGCGAGTCACAACGAAAGTGACAGGAAGGTCCAAGGAGACGCGATTCCCCCGAAGTGACACGAAATCCTCGAAGTGACAACCAGGTCACACGCGGCTAAACACCGACAACAGACCTAACGGGAGAGACGCGAGTCACAACGAAAGTGACAAAAGAGACACGAGATTCTCGAAGTGACAAACCAGGTCATACACGGCTAAGAGAAGCGAGTCACAAAAGAGTGACAGGAGGTCGAGAGAGACAAGAGGAACAACTACCGCTAAACCGACAGCGGGTAACAAGTACAAGGCTGTAAAGAGACACAACACTCAAATAAGAGAGAGACACAACGTAATCACACAATTTAATGAGCTAAGATCCACCTGTGGAGAAAATGAGACATCGACACAAAAAAGGAGAGACACAGAGGGGATCAATAATATATTTAAGCAGACAAGCAAAAGCAAGTCGAACAATGACGATAGCAAGCCACATACCAAGCGGGTGACGCCGGACAAAGGAGCTGTGAACAAAAAGGTAACTCCTCAATACAAAGCAATCAACCGTGACCTCCTAGGCCTCGCCTAAAGAGAGAGTGGGGCACAGGAAAACCACAACCAAAGCCTGGAAACGGGAAAAACAGGAGCGGGGAAGGAGGGAGGGGGAAGCCAGAACCCAGCTGGCAAACGCCCAGATCCCCAAGAACCCAACGAACCTCACGTAGACTCCCGAAGTCCCAGGCCTAAGGCGGGAAAAACCCGCGAACGAACAAGCCCTAGTACCACTAAAACGTTAGGCTCCGAAGCCTAACCACGCTAACGAACCTGAGAAGGTGAAACTAACAGGCAAACTAAGGCTAAAAATTCCTAAACCCAAAGGAAAGATATACTCATCAACTTCCATAAATGGGATGAGAAACGCTCCTGGTCTCAACAGAAGACAGATAAACGATCCAAAGGGTAGGAGGCAAATCAAAAAACGGAGAAAAAAGCTGAGTGAAAATTCGCGATGTTAACCATTCCGCTGACAATGAAACAAGGGCGAGTTACAGGGAAACAGCAAGGATATGCATAGGACGCCACCTAGTGTGGGTAGGATTTTCATTGTCAGTGATCATTCCGCAGTATATGGACTGTCCAATAGTAGTTATAGGGGAGGTAAGTAGGAGCGAAATAGATTTGAAAAATTTTGAAAATCAGATTTGCCCATAACCTCGTGGGAAAAAAAATGAGGCAGCCTGCGCCCAGGCAAGGCTAGGCCTACATGCACGAAGTGCATGTAAGCCTCCACAGTTACATGCATGTGGAAAACTCTACATGCACCTGTGCATGCGTGCACCCGGGTAAATCGAACCCTGCTTGTAGAAAGATGGATGGTTGGCTCTAGAAAATTTAGTTTCCTTCACAAATCCTTTAAAATAATCTATCCAAGCCATAAACTTCCTGCAAGTTACGGTATTAAAAGGAAATATTGTGTTTAAAATGGACCAGCATGGCATACAAAGAAAATACTGTACCTTAAGTCATTATCAAACCATTCAGTCTAACCAACAAACTCTAGCAATAGTTTTATCTCCTCAAAGTATTATGCATTACAAGAGTCACAGATGTTGCATCATTTGGATGTTTGAAAGTTTGGGTGAACAAATAACCAAATTACTTCCTGAGGGAGCATTATTTCTTGAAAAGAAGGCTACCATACTGCCTTACTTTGAATTGTCTATCATTCTGTATCTATAAATATTGGTTTAAAAAATATGACAATTTTCTGTAGAACAAAGCAATATTTCCCTTTAAATGCAATGTAATGTAGAGATGACTTAATGTTGGTACGCTGGAAGATAATTGCTCTCAAGAAAGCGAAGCTTCAACATACAGTAGTAGGAGGTCTATGCTCAAGAAATCTTCACCTTAACAAGCACTCTGTCCCCTGCTTAAGGTTACCACACATCAATGTTTGTACCAATCAGGATATACACTTTGAAATGGCTTTCTCAGGAAATAAGTTTCACTCTTCTTATCTTTAAATGTCTTTCAATGACTGTGCCCACAGTTAGAACTTTGAAACCGGGGGCTGCCACCATAAAAAAGATAGGATGGGGATACATATGTACAGTGTATAGAAGAGTACTGAAATTGGAAAAGGAGCACTGCAGGAATCTGATTCAAGTGGATTTTAAATCTGGTGGGGGTATGAAAAGTGTATATACAGGACAGCCATTGCTCAAGAAGTAGAATTCCTTAGGCAGATGCTTTAAATTCTCATCAAAGGACAGCTTAAACTTCAAAAGGAAACTTTGTTGTGAAGAGACCAAGTGCATAAATGTGGATGTACATAAAATTTATGTAAAGTTTTCTGCACAGTCGGAAAAACTTTTGGAAGTTAACGACTGATTGTTTAGCCAAAATGAAAATCTGAAATGAACGTTTTCAGTAGCATCAATTAAATCATTCGCAACTGTTAAACACTTATTCATTTCTGTCATGTCCTACAGTAGCATTTGCTTGGCTAAGGATATCTTGTGACATGAAAGGCATGGATCTGTAATACCTGTTAAAACTCAGATTCATATCTTTGCATTTGCATTACATTTACTGTACATGAAACAAATATTTCTGCTTTCAAAACAATACATGAAACAGCAAAGTAAAGAAAAACTTTTCCAGCTAACTTGGTGTTTGCACATCTACAAAAACTGAATAGAGCAGCACTTATTCAAAACCATGTTTACAACTTGAATCTACAATGATGGCATTTCCCACTTCAATGCAAACACAATTACCGTCTATGACACAAAACAAAGAAGCACAACAGAAATAATAAAATGCAATATGGGTGAAATTTTGCTGTTTGTTAAAAAACCTTAACATTATTTTTTGCATTGCCCTTTAAGTGATTTCCTTGAGTGATTCAAGCTCTTTCTCTGATTACAGCTCTTTGTATACAAACCTGCTTCCTCCTATATGTTTCAACAATAAAATTTGCTGTGCACTGCTCTAGTATCTCCTCCTGACATCATGTTTAATCTAATTTTAGCCAGTTAATTTCATTTCCTGATTTAAAAAGTTAAAAAGAAACAAAGCGACACCCACAAAAGACCACATCACTAACACTGATTGCATTGCATAGCCAGTGTACTTGTTAAGTCATAATCAGAGAGTTGTCATCACAATTTCCTGCAGTAGTCCATGATCAATGATTAACATACATACTCCAGAATCAAAAAGATCTTCAGAGAAATGGCACAAATGCAATATTGCTGAAAGTGTGTACTAACTTTTTAACAGAATTTGGACATGAGAAGGTTTAAAGCCTATTTGAAGGTCCAATACTATGTCATTAAACAGGAAGTTGAAAATCCTCACCTCTCCCTGCCCCCTCCCCTCACCTGTGCAGACCTGTTTAAGGTTAGTTTCAAGGGTGTTAATATCCCTTGGGTTGTACTAAATGCCTGTCTTAGATCTCTGGTCTAGTTTGTCAAGCAACAGTGGCAAACAATATCTTCACTGCATAACCTCTCCCAGCCAGTCGTATTAAACTCTCATTCTTTAAAGGTGGTCATTAAACAATACTAATTTATCATCTTTAAAACTTTTCAGCAAAGTCACTAAGAATCAGTAAATATGTTCGAGATGAACTACAAGAGAACATTTTCCCTTTTTTTTCAACAAACTATAGATAACAAATTTGAACTCTCAGTATATGCAAGCATCTAGCAATAATTGTTTCAAAAGCTGCGGGCCTGTAAGTGCTGTTTCTATGCAGAGTAACACATACAAATAGTCAAATACAGCACTGCCACCAGTTCTGTTAAAAATGTTAATTTTCACCCCACAGTGCCCACATGTATTTGCAATGGGTATTGCATTACTGTACTCAGTGATGTAAAACATTTTCTCTTTGGAACTGTGTTGACAACAAGAGTAAATAACAATAATGATAAAATACACTTACATAGTTATTTACATAAAAGATTAACTCAAAGCGCTTTACTGTACATAGTAAAATGCAACATAAAACGAAAAAGTATAAATACGAAATACTTCTAAAACAAATAAGAGATAAAACAAACGAATAGGTATAACTAAGACATGTCTTAAGTGTTTTCGACTGAAAATTGATTCGTCTGGGCCGGGTTTCAGCTTCAAATGATATTCCATACGGCCTTGGTCAACAGACATTCAAATACTAGTATATGTCAGTAATTATAGCCTATAATTGTATTGTTGTCATGTGTTGTTATCAAAGGGATGTCAAAAGTGACCAAGCGGCGAAAAAAATGAGGATTGCTATTCACATTTTTGGGGGGCCAAATTAGGGTTTGGTCCCCCACTTTTTTACTTGAGGGGGAAAGGCCCCCTTGCCCCCCCCCCCGGGATTTGCGCCCCTGAAATAGGCCATACCTCTTATTCCAAAATGACAGCTTTTTGACCCTTTTCTTGTAATTCTGACACCGGATTATGAAAGAACAGGTCAAATAACCCCAGTACAACAAATTTGAAAAAATTTTGAAAATCAAAATTGCCCATAACCTCGTGGGAAAAAAATGAAGCAGTTGGCAACTAGACTCTGAATGTCTTTTCGGAAGTTTGAAGTTCTTTATTTCCACGAAATAACGCGTATTATTTCCTGATTATGATGAAGCGTTGTAGATAGTTATTAAAAATGATCACTAAACTGTAACGAATGGTCGCAAAACATACATATAGAAAGTGGAAACTCGGATCTAGCGTTTTCTGGCGTTTTTTGTTGACAGATGTAGCGTGTTTTTTTTTTTTTGTTTTTTGTTTTTTTTTTTTGTCACTTGTCGCTGGTAACCCTGATGACGTAGTTTGTAGAGGAGTATTTTTAGTTTGAAAATCACGACATCTGACTTGACTGACTTGAGCGAAAATGACTTGTTACTCGACTTCACCGGAAAGAAAATGACTTGGTTACAACTCTGACATTATTTCACCATATCTGAGGCAGACAGGTGTAGAGAACTTTTAAAACTGGATGAGTCGTTACAGCTTTTCAATCTTTCCCAACACCTTCCAAAACCAGATACAGTACAAAAGTTCTTCGAAGTTTCTTAGGAGTGTCGTGGTCACAGAGTCGGAGCTCCCGTTTGGTCGTGTCGCTTTTCGGCCTAGTTTGGCTAAGATCATGTGTAGTATCTGTTCTTTTCAGCCAGTCAAGAACGGGACCACGCATGACAGACAGGAACACAGACATGATGTAGAGGTATGAGAGTCGACAGGTTGGTCAGCTAGGTTTGTTGTCCCTCGGAGATGTAGCTCCTTTGGGGAGCAGAATTCCTTCGGGAGTAATGTTTGGTTTCGCCCCTTGGCTCTTCGCCAGAGAGTCGAGGGACTTTTGGAAAGTAGTTCTTCGAAGTTTCTATTTATTTATTATTTACTACTTAATTATCTCATCTCCCTACATGTTATGTATAGGGAGATGAGATATTGTACCGTTCACCTAACATCAGACATGTAAGGGGGTGTGTGTGTGTGTGGGGGGGGGGGGGTGTTTGTGTGTGTGAACAAAAGTGTGTCGAGATCTCCTCCTAAACCGTAAGTCCGGTGAAGTTAAAACTTACTGAATAGCTACCTGACCATGAAAACCTGTGCATGCGTAATTAATGACGTCATAGGTCAAAGGTCTGAAGTCAAATTTGCTAAAAACTGGGTTTTTGCCATATTTAGGTATCACTAAGTTTGTTAGAAAATGTAATAAAACCACATGATATGCTGGGCCTGATACGACAGTTTTTTAAAGTGTTTTATGGTTGCTAAGGGTGGGGTCAAAGGTCAAATTTGCCTAAAGTTTTGCAAAAAAGCATGTTGCAATCTCCTCCTAAAACGTAAGTCCGATGAAGTTCAAACTTTGTGGGAAGGTGCACGACCATGAAACTCGTGCATGCATAACTGATGACGTCATAGGTCAAAGTTGTCTTTTTGCCATTATTTGCCTATAAGTTTGTTAGAAAAAGTAATAAAACCAAATGATATGTTGGGACTGATAATTTTTAAAATAGTGCTTTTTGGTTGCTAAGGGTGGGGTCAAAGGTGAAAATGTAGGTCAAGATCAAATTTGCCTAACTTTTGTGATGAAGTTCAAATTTGGTGGGTAGGTGCCTGACCATGAAAACTCATGCATGCGTAATCGATGCATGACATCATAGGTCAAAGGTCAAACTTGCTAAAAATTGGTTTTTTGCCATTATTTGCTTATCAGTATATTAGGAAAAATGATAAAACTACATGATTGATATTTGAAATAGAACATTTTGGTTGCTTAAGGTGGGATCAAAAGTCAAAATGTAGGTCAAAGGTCAATTTGCCTAAATTTTTGCATAGGTAGTCACTGGCATCATACGTTGAAAATCAAGAGGTTGTAGTTCAAATAAGCTAAAGTTGGCTTTTACCCATTATTTGCATAACAAAATGTTACAGTATGAAACAGTATGAAATTTCTTTTACCTCAAGGTATGTAAGAATTTGGAGGAGATTAGATTTGCAACTCCATGGATTGTCCTCTTGTTTCAGCCTTCAATGGTAAAGCTCATTTAGCAATGCAAAGAATTGGTAACCTTAAAGGAGGCTCTCAACGTAATTCACGATTTAAGAAGTATGAAAAAAATAAAACATGCCCGATAAATACATTTCACTAGTCTTCAGCTTTCACCAGAACTTACCCCTACATTGTACATGCATGTAATGGACATGTCACCTAGAAGCACTATTATGATCAATGTAATGTATCCACACTGGTATATAATGCCTACTACAAGGTTTTCAGAATTTGAACTCTGGGTAATCTCAAATGACATTTTACCCGTTCACAACAGCAACCACAGAATTCTTGTGTCAATATGGAAAAAAAGCATAAATACCATGTATACAACTGCTGTTTCTTGGCATAAGATATCCTCCTATACTAAGTTTTCATATTTTGACCTCAGAGAACCTAAGTTAACCTCCACAAAAAGTGTAAGGCTCACCTAGTTAATATGACATATCTACATGCTACAAATGAAAATGTACACATGCTTCCTATTTTAAAATGTCATTTTCAAAGTTTTCAGAATGTGACCTCTGGAGGCATCAGATGTCCTATGACCACTACTAGATACAGTGATATTCTTCCCTTTTCATATAGAGCTCCTACATGCTTAGTGTAGGAAGTATCCATGTGTCCTACCATATTACCAAGATTTTCAGCATTTGACCTCACATGACCTTCTACCTCCACCAAACATGATAGCAACCTTCTACTTGATATGGGGCATTCGCAATCTAAGTACAAGTGGTATGCATGCTTCCTACCTTGGGATATCCTGTTAACAAGGTTTTCAGGTTTTGACCTCCAGTGACCTCAGTTGACCCTTTGACCTCCACCATAAACAATAGGGTCCTTATTCACAATATGGGGCATCTATGCATCAAGTATGAGTTGTCTGAGTTTCCCTTCTTGACATACCATGCTAGCAAGCTAAGTGTCACAAAACACATACATATGTACACTTACAAAGTCACACACACTCACAATCATGATAGCATAAGTTTCTCTTATCATCAAAACCAAAAACAATAGGTGTCTTTTACATGATACAAAGTGTCTATGTGCTAAGTATGAAAAGAATGCATACTTACTACCTTGGGATATCATGCTAACAAGGTTATCAGTTTGACATGGGACAACTTCTGATTAACTTTGACCTCCACCATAGGATTCTTTCTCTCAATATGGGGCATCCACATATCAGATATGAAGAGTTGATGACTGAGTTTCCCTTCTTGAGATATCATGTCAACAATCTAAGTGTCACAAACACACATACACACCTACACTCACACACATACACACATGCCCACAAACATGCACATGCCATCATGAATGCATAGGATTTTTCTTTTCATCAAAACCAAAAACCGAATCTCTGGCTCTTTGGTAGGCATTGCTTGAATGAGCTCTGCAGAATTATGAGATACTGCAATTCTAGCTGAAGCAAATTATTGCCACTGTGATAAAAACAAAGAAAGCGACATAAATCATTTAAAATCTGTAAACCATCACATTTTCAGGCACCATATAAGATTTTACACATTTACATGTTCTGATAGTCACACCTACAATTCTTCATTCAGCAATATATTAAATCTCTCCACTATTGTCACTATTTACAGTTAAAAGCATGCAATACTCTTAACACCCACTTTTACTAACGATGAAGAATCACTCAAAATAGGACAGTCAGACAAAGTCTCGACCTGCATCCCTATTAGGTGAATAACCTGTTTATAATATGAGGACATTAATGATTACACAAGAATCATTTTTCTTTACAAACATGAGTACAAACTTTTGTATTTACATTAAAAGAAGGATGTGGGCTTATAACGAGTTTTGATTTTTCAGAGGGGTAGTAAATGTACACATTCTGGTGAAATTTGCAATGAAAGCCATCCTGCAGTTCTAAGTTGTCAATTTTCAATCCTAGGGGAACTTGAAACAAGCACATGTGACATCACCACCTCACACTAATGAGCTTTCCTTTTTATTTTTTTTTTAAACCTTACAACCAATATTCTCCTCCATAACCTGATATCACTGTAACATGACTGCAAGAGAGGCATGCAGAGTTTACAAACTTCAAAGTCCCAATGGGAATCTCATATCCCTTTGAACTTCAAGGTCAAAGCAACAGACTGAACTAGAAAGCCAAAAGGCCTTGTTTCCTTGCCTCAAATAATTTCACTTTCTGAGTTTCATACTGACATTCTGATCACCAAGTGTTTCCTAAGAAAAATCCTGCTGGTTTCCTCCCAGCCTGAGGGCAAAAATCTGAAACCACTCCCAAAAGGAGTTACAACCCTGAATTAACACAAGACTAAAAGTGCGAGCAACTAAGCTAACCACACACTACATGACTTTACACACAGCACCTCAACTCGATCATCAGGTCTCCAACAGTCATGAAGTGTGTATGAGTTTACGACTGCGACTGGCAGTTTTAAGACCAGTTTTAAGTCGCCTTGCCTTCAGTCGGGAAGAATGAACATGTTGGTTCTTCCCGACTGAAGGCAACACAACTTAAAACTGGTCTTAAAATTGCCAGTTGCAGTCGTAAACTCACGCACACAACACGACTGTTGGAGACCCGATGATTGAGTTGATTTGCGGTGTACCATGTCATGTAGTGTGTTGCTGGCTTTAGGGCACTTATTCTCTACATAATGCACCTACAAACCAAGTATGAAGAGCATCCTTGCTTCCTATCTTGAGATATCATGTGTACATTTTTTCAGAGTATGAACTCTGGTGACCTCAGCTGAACTTTGAAATCCACATAAACACAAAATAAGCATTGCTTATAAATGTGAGGAAATGATATAACTTCTGCTTGCTTCAAGCTTACTTCACATCACAAATAAAGTAACTTTATTTGCTGATATCTTGAGAACCACAGATCGAAACTGAATGAACATTTCACCAGAATGCTCAAGTTCCCCTCTCACATATCAAAAATAATTCTTTGCTTTAAACCTTCCTTTAATGTTTGACTTGTTAAAGATATTAGTATTAGTCTGGGTACAAATTCTTCCTCTAAAATATAATTACAGGCAAACAAGTCACAGCATGAGCATGACCAGATACACCCCCCCCCAACAAAATTTCCAATCCGGCAATTCCCCTCCAGATAATTCTCATGCCAATTATCCCTGAGACAACTTCCCCCACAAGAAAAGTTGGAACTGACCGGGGTGGGAATTGTCAGTGAGGAACTTGCCTTGATTGGGAATCAGGAAGGGGAAATGGTGGGGGTGTGTCTAGGACCCAACATAATTATCTACTCACTGCATGTACAGAGGATATTGTAAAATAAAACAGCAACTGTTCAAGTTGCCACAAATAAATAGCTCAGCATTACCAAAAAATCATCTGATACACTGATGGAATAACTTGAATGTCCAGGTATCAGAACATGTTTTGAATGAATTGTTAACTGTCCATCATAATTTGAATGAAAATGAGGCTCCACACGAACATCCATTGTCGGCTTTTGGATTGTTGATAATCCTAAACGCTGATCTGATAAGTTCAGTGTGATAGTCTACTGTTGATCCTTGAATATACTCCAGGGAAACTTCATCCACTACCACTTTTGCACCATCACGTTCAAAGACTCTGAATTTAAAACAAAAACATGAATGATGATATTATGACACAATACAAATGTCTTGTTATAGCTGTTATAACCAAAAAAAAAAAAACCAAACTACAAAACTGCAGTAAAATTGTCACAAAAAAACTTTGAAATCTGCAATTATTAGTTTTGCAGCTCAGAAAGTCAAATCTTGAGTGTATAACCTCCTATATGACAAACATATGGAACAAACCTAACTCAAAGGCAAGTATTATATCCCCCCATTTCTAGCCATTTTCAAACACTACTCTTTTTGTAATTCACAGAATTTTGTTTTTGCAATATTGAATTTATATATGCTCATGAATGTTTAAATAATGGTAATCAAAATCATACAAAACCAGAAAGCCAAAAGGCTTAGTGATTCCTTGCCATATGGATATATTGTAACAAACATGAATCACCCACATGACAAGCATGAGATCCCTCACAGTTATCATACTTGAGATATGTTAATAAGGTTATGACCTTTTAAAATCTTGTGACCCAAAGAGAGCTTTCACCTCCACTTAAAACAATAGGGATCACCTACCCTATATGGTCACCTACATACTAAATGTGAACAATATATGAACAATCCACAGGCCAAGTTTGAGGTGCCTCACACTTATCCTCCTCAAAATATCATGTTTACAAGGTTTGACCTTTTGTGACCCCAAATGACCTTGACCTTCATAAAAAAAAAATGACAGGGATCAAAAAATCAATATTAGCAGTCCACACGCTAAGTATGAGATCCCTCACAGTTATCCTTCTTGAGATATTGTTTACAAAGTTTCACCTTCCGACCTCCACCAAAACCAATAGGAAGTATCTCTCCAACACGAACAACCCACACGTCAGTGTGAGATCCCTCACAGTTATCCTTCTTGAGATACTGTGTTACAAAGTTTTGACCTTTTGGTCTCTGGTGACCTCAAATGACCTTTGACCTCCACCAAAATGCAATAGAGATCATCTACTCAATATGGGCAATCCACATGATAAGTATGAGATCCCTCACAGTTACACTTCTTGAGACATAGTGTTTACAAGGTTTAGACCTTTTGACCTCTGGTGACCCCAAATGACCTTTGACCTCCTACAAAAACAATAGGGTTCTTCCTCTCATCATGATAAATCTATATACCAAATATAAAAAGTGTCTGTCACTGCAATCTTGAAACATCCCGTTTACAAGGTTTTAAGATTTTTAACCTCTGGTGACCTCAAATGACCTTTGACCTCCACCAAAACAATAGGCTTCTTCCTCTCAACATCACCAATCTATCTATTAAATATGAAAAGTGTCTGTAAAATTTGGCTATCGTGAGATATCGTGTTTACAAGCAAAGCATCACATACACACACACCCATACGCACATTCATTGCCTTACGGGGTAGTAGGCAAGGACCCGGTAAGGAATTCACTGGATTTCCCCATTAGCCTGGCTGACCTCCAACTAACCCAGCAGACGTACGTGTCTGGAGGGCGGGCTGCTTGCCAAGGCAGGCACGTGCAGCCGCACGAGACTTCTCATTGCAGTGGCCGAATTTTCGGGCAGCTGCGCAAGTTACGAGCCGCGCGTGAGCTAGAAAACACGTGCGAGACCGGAGGTCTCGCCGGCTGCCTATTTACCCGCTAAGGAGGTGTCTGTAAGTGCACCCATGCCCATATCATGGCTTACACAGCTTTGGCTCACCCATACACACATTCATTGCCTTACGGGGTAGTAGGCAAGGACCCGGTAAGGAATTCACGGGATTTCCCCATTAGCCTGGCTGACCTCCAACTAACCCAGCAGACGTACGTGTCTGGAGGGCGGGCTGCTTGCCAAGGCAGGCACGTGCAGCCGCACGAGACTTCTCATTGCAGTGGCCGAATTTTTGGGCAGCTGCGCCAGTTACGAGCCGCGCGTGAGCTAGGAAAGACGTGCGAGACCGGAGGTCTCGCTGGCTGCCTATGTACCCGCTAAGGAGGTGTCTGTGAGTGCACATGCACACACACACACATCACCATGGCATAGATTCCTTGAGCCTTTGGCAAGGAATCAAAAATGCGGCACTCATCACTCAGATAATGTTCACACCAAATTTAAAAGAAGCTACATTCAGCCTTCAAAGTGCTGAATGCAAAATTTTGCAAAATGTGTAATACATGTTTTTCCCTTCTTTTGTTTCATTCCACTTCAGAAAAAAATTAACTTGAAAAAAATAATAGGGAATGTTTTGCAACTAACAGAATGTGCCAAATCTGATCAAAAGCTAAAAGACCACAAAAAATTAATCAGCATTCACAAACACTACTGAGGAAGCAGTCATGGATTCATGCATATTAATACATTCACATATGTAAAGATGGAAGGTCTTTACAATCCAAGTACTTTGGTAAGGCCCTTTTTGCTCCCTCAGTTCACCCCCTTTAAATTTACAATTTTGATGTATTATAAAAGCTTCAAACACATCATGGAAGGACTATCAAAGACCTTTAGTATAAGCCCTCATCCTACCACACTCTCTCATATGCTCCCTATAACTTATATCTAAACAGTAAAGATAAAGCCTTACGTGAGAGTGCTGTACGACAAAAACATTACCATACATAAAATAGCAATTTAACCAAGTGAAAAACAGAGACTGGTTCAATATTTCATTGAGTCAAAGAATGTTTACAAACCATCATCATCTGTTTCCAGCAATCACACCAAACATAAAATGTAGCTCTTTTAAGTGTGTACCTTGTCTGCATCCTGATGCATGATTTCTTTTAATAACTCAAGCAGCAGCTGATAAAGCTTCTAAAATGTTTGAAGGTCTCAGTTCAATGTAAGGCTATGTCTAAAGGTCCTGGTTCAATGTCGTGCCATTAAATGTGACTGCTTTAGCTTGCCATTAAATGTGACTGCTTCAGTTACTAATTTCAGATGAAGTATTACTACTAGCAATGGCAAGGACACTCATTCCACTGGCACACTGTCCTAGATGCTACTACTTTCTATATCAAGATTTGGGTAATAACTCATTGTATTTTGGGATCTAAGATTTTTAAGAGTCCCTGTGCAACAGATATATCAATGGTGCTATGTGATAATATTTCAGGAGACTAGTTTTAATGCTTAAACCTAGAGTATGTATTGAGGTCAGGAGACACTGATCAACTGATGTGCTAATAATGTTCGGCTGGAGTAAAACTTCCAGGTGATCTATGCAGCCTAGAAAGAATAAACCAATGCTTATAGGATCTGAAGAGAATATAACACCATGTGGCTAGAAGTGGAGGTCAAATAAAGTTATAAACAATGAAATCTTCACTTTTAAAGGAACTAGAACTGACAGTGAGAAACCAAGTCTTTAAATTAGGTCACTGATGGTACATTAAGTAGAAAAACAATGAAAGGGGGCAATGGCACCACCCCAAACATATTTATGGATATGATCATATCTCTAAATAAACTTAGTGACTGCACTTGAATTAACATAAATTCAAACAGTAGCTTCAATCTGGTTGGTCAATGACGACTTGTGCAGTCAGAGCGGTGTTCCCAATTAAGCTCATACATGGTATTGTGTTGATGTGGTCTTGGGCAGTTAAAACTCAGTGCAGGTTATTGTAGCTTTGGCAGGAAAGTGACTAGAAAGGTGTTTTTGTTTGAATTAGAGAAGGTGCTGGAAGTAGGGAGGATTTTCACTCTCCCGGGTGAGACTTGTTGAACGGTAGAGTAACATTCTGTTATCAGTCCAATATTCAGCTCCCATTAGTTTTTTTTACAAAAAATCAATTTTCTGAAATGTATTAAAAAGACACGGAAGATATGATAGAGAATGCAGTCTAAGAACCCTATCCCCTTGTATACCAGTAAACTTTAATGGTCACAGTTGTAATAATCATACAGGTTACAACTTGTTTTAATTATATAAGACAACTTATCCCCAAAGAAAAATTTAAAAATTGGGAAAATTATACATTAATAACATAATTGATACAACTGTACAACATCAAAAGACAGGCAGAAAAATTGGCAAATGTGCAAAAACTGATATACAAATGATAAAAGGTATTAAATGAGCCAAATATACACACATATATAACAACATGACCTCAACTTGAGATATCTTTAACTTATCAAATTTCATTGAATTCAGTCAAAAAGTTGCAATGTCAAACTCAACAAAATATAACTGAAGGTATCCCATTATATGTCCCATTCTTTACTCATGCAAAATTTGTAGAAACGCTGGTTGTAATCCAATTTTGATTATCGGGTGGTCTCATTATTTATGCAAGTTGTCTTTGTTTATGATACCATGAAAGCTTATTACCAGTAGGTTCACTGTTCTACAGTTTTCTCCTCTATCAGATCTGTACTTGCTGAATTGGATTAATCATTTTTCTAGAAGTGTTACAACATTACACAAAGATCAATACCAACCTATCCTCAGCTGAGATCTCCTTGTCTAAATCAAATTTGTACTGAAATCCAGAGCAGCCTCCTCCCTCTACAGTTATTCTCAGACAGTCTTCTGCCCTATCACTTATACTTTTCAGTTGCTAAAGAAAATAAAAAGATAGAAGAAAAAAAAAACAGAAAAATCAAAACTGTCTTCCAGGCAGTTTAATTACACAATTTCTCAATAAAAGAGTGTAAAATGCCCATCATTCATACATGAAGTGGTTTTATGTAATCATTCAACAAAATCAAAAGATAACATCAAATATTCAAATTAACCATAAATGACTACTTCTATCTGGCTAGTATTATCATGCTGTGGCTTCTGAAAAATTATACGTAAATAGTACAACAGTGACATTTAAATTTTTTATCATCTATAACTTGACTGTACATAAACTTGTTTCTATATAGTATCTCTGTTCAAAGAGGGGTTGTCTCCCTTCTGAAATTTTTTGCATAGTTATAGTGCCTCAAAGCACAATAGTGCAATATTTTGAATGTATTTTAGTTCCCTGACAGCTTTATGTTAGGTTACCGTATTTCTAACATATAATTTGAAAACCTTACACAAGCCTTTCTGAAACCATTCATTTTCCATATAGCAGTTTAGCATGGACAAAAGTTCTGGTTATACTGATATGCCATTGATCTGTAGCTGTAATTTTTCTCCAATGAGGGCTGTCAACCAAGAGTATTGGATAGACTTGGCTGCCTAAGCCACTGTAGGTTTATTTCAGCATGTGACTAGTACTTGAAAAATGTGTGGGCAACAGCTCTAAACGGCTTTCTGACTACAGAGGTCAAATCCAGGTGAATTCATGAAGTACTTCTGCTTTGTAATCTATCTTCCCATATGAAATCAGAGACTACCCATAATGCACTGCATTTCCCCCAAACTGCACCCCTTTGAAAATTACTCTCTTCCAGATGTACAGTATCATGCCATTATTGAGATTTCCTTTCAATCTTCTACTGTGGGCATTTCCCCCCTTTTATTGGAAAAACAAAAAGTTGATTATTATTTTTTTAACAAAGAATGAGAAGTCATTCCCAAGTTGACCCTTTATGTTTTACCTTTACACAACTGTCTGTTAAGAGCAGACCACCAGAGTCAGGCAAACTGTTCTCTCCTGCATCTTCTTTTGGTTTACTGTCAGTTGAAGAGAAAACGCATGGTACTCTTTGTTGGCATGACACTGACCTGATGGCTGTCATCTCCTTCAGCCTACAGCATGATAGAAAAGTGGAACCATGGTTAGATTACACAGAAGCTAACAGTTTTGCATCCTTTAATTTACTTCAGCTTATTCCTTAGCACACCTCTTCAGTACTGTTTAGTAATTCCTCTCTTTAATAAAGTGTATCTAGAAATTTCAGAAAAAAAATGACCAGCTGTCACGAGCCAAAAGCATTATGGTGAATTCTGAGGGGAACATAGCCTGTCTTATCAATTATTTGATGTAGTATGAATTACGCCTTTCTTAAGTTAGTTGAATTTTGAGTGAGAAGACTTTTCACAGGCACATGAAAATTTGAATTTCCAAAGCTATACATCATATCCAATCCCTGAGATGTCAATGAGTTAACAATATCACACGACAAGAACAATCAAGGTCATAAAATCATTACCCTAATCAATCACTTTTCTGGTAAATTTGCAACGTACGAACAACAACTATACAATTAACTCAGAGCAAAGTTTAATTAACAGTACCTCAAAGAACGAGCATATACCTACCCTAAGGGTCAGCACACACTGAAATCACCAATAATGCTACCATTTGATGCATGAATGCATGATGCATGCATGATGCATTTGATGCATGAATATGCAAGAGCTGTTACTGGTCATCACTTACAAGAAGGACAACCTAGTATTGTACCAAATACTCCTGGAAAAAATACTGTTTCTTGATTGATACCATTCAATTTGAACTGTCAGTCTTTTCATGTTTGCACCATAGTAATTCTTTTGAAAGTAGTTGCCCAATGTCATCATAACTGTTCATTTCTTTATCTAAATATTGCAATTGGGGGAAAGTGACAAGTGTGTTTGGAATAGTATTCTACAAAAATGGTAACAGGCAGCTCAAAGCTAGAGTTAGACTTATGGTAGTTGCTTAAGAGACAGTAATGTACATTTGTTTCTTCAAATGGTCATCAATACCTTATTTCAACATTTAACTTAATATTATATATGAAAACTACAGTGTTGTATAACAACTATAGACTAGGATAACACAGGGGAAATGATAACATGTGAGACTTGAAAGACTTCTGACAAGTCTAAAGCATGACAAAAGTTCTTGGTTATTCATTCATAAAAAGTCACTGTGATGTCACAGGCTGGAGGTCAGTCAGTACACCATTCAGGCTGCCAGCTGTTCTCAAAAGAAAGAAAATTTGTCCAAACTATTGTCTCTTCTTTACCTTCTGTGAGGCTAATGGCTGAACTGTTAGAGTGAATGACTTCATGTGTTCAAATCAGCAGTCAAATCCCAGTATCTACAATCATCTGTGAATTTTCTGGGGACTAAACTGATTGTTTGTCAAAGCAAACTGGTAAATTAAAAGGGATTTCTGGTTGTCTGAATCAGGTATTGCCTGATTTAAGTCTTCTCTTACTCTTTCCTTGGCACAGCTTTCAAATAGTGACACAGAACTATTAACCATCCTTCCAAGCATTTGGAAAATTGGCTACAAGCCTGGGGAAACACTCTTGTCCTTAGAACGGAATGTGAATGGTGGTTCCAAGAGCAGGGCTGGAATCTACAAGGAACACACCTTGCTCATTTCCCCAAGAAACACTAGTTGAAAAGAGAATGCAAACTATGCCCTTACATGTTCATCCACTAACTCCTTCACATGGTCCTTAATGGGCCCAGGTAGATGGGTTTACAGACAAAAGGGTGCCATGAACTTAACAAGGGTAACCATCCAACATCACCACTGGAACATCACAGTCACTCACAATATAACTACAAAAAGGCAAGTCATTAAGGGACACATCATGGCAATTAACAGGAATGTTCACAGGTCTGCCCTGGTACTCTTCACTGATGGATTACCTGATCGATCAATTGATTTTGGATATGTAAAACAACAAAAGCAACAGCAAACACAACACATAAACAATTTAAGAAGTATGAGCACAAAGAATAGAACACAAAGAAAAGCTTTACATTGACTTGAGGTTCCTAGGGAATGAGCAGAATTATGGAGAGGACAAGGAACAACTGGCACACAGATAAGATACATCAGTGAGGAAAAAATGCACTGTTTAGATGAAAGACAAAAGCAGCCAAGGCTGGTTATATTCAGCTGAATGAGAATCCAAGGCAAGGTGCAGTATTTCCTGACATGTACAGTACTTTAAAACTGGGAACTGGAGTACCGTCCAGTGTTAGCACTAGGTCTCAGAATTTGCAGGGAAGGGGGGGGGGGGGGATTCCCCCTTCAAAATATTTCAAGCGGGAATTTGGTCTAAAGAGGAGGGTCTTGCCCACTTGGCCGATGTGTATTACTCCTGAACGTATACTGGCTATACCAATGTCCACGAACTTTCGCAAGAATTCTTCATAGAACTGCATAAAAACTGTATGCTACTATTAAACTATTCATATATACTATCACAACAAACACAACTCATACATATTCAACGAAAAGTCTGATTACCATGCTGTTCAAATGACCAAGTCAATGGGGTCTTAGTCAGTGCTCTGGTTCTAGTGTGTGATTTTTCCCACTTAAAGCTCACACAAGGCAGTCCCACTGACTTAGTGTGTAAAAGTGAGCAGGTCGTAGAACATTACTAGGGAGCTTTAGATTACACGACGTGGGCAGGGCGACGCGCTGTTTTAACCCATAGTTCACGTCGTCGAGCTGACGTCCGCGCCCTGGAACTATTGCGCTTTAGATTTCTACGACGCGGCATGAAAGTTGTGTTTTGATATTCAAACTTTGTTTGAGCAAGAGACGCGCAAACCGATCTGTTAATGGTAACAGTATTTAGCGGGAACTAGAAGTCAAACTTACTCCTTATGTAGGCCTAAGTTGGAGAGTGGCAAACCTTCATCGAGTTTGTGAAGCAATTGCTATGGTTATAACTGATATAATGGACGACGATGAATTTATATGTGTGCAACGCGTATTTTAAGTTTCTAATGCAACGATCGGCATGGCAACAAAATTATATGACGTCATATGCTGCCTCTCGTTGCCGTTCTAGCCACAACGCCAAAACGAGCGACTTCCAGTGTAGAATTACACCGACAACGTGAAGTTCACGTAGAGGCATGCGCATACTTACAACATGACATCATTACAACATAGCTGATGTCCGCGTCATGCAATCTAAAGCTCCCTACTGTTAAAGCTTTGCCACACAGTATGAATGTTCATATATAGAAACCAATCAACAGTCGTGAGGTAACATCAACTTGGGCTCATGAATATAGCAAAATTAGCTGTTCTCTGTCATTGTTCACAGGTGTTGCTAGAGTATGTACGTCAAAAGAGGAGTACATTCAACACCTGCTATAAAGGCAAGTGGGGATCTTAATAAGTTGCAACTTACAAAGGCAACTTTTCCCCAACTGATGTGGAAAATTCCTGCATCTGATTTAAAACTTGCGAGATTGCTAAGAAAAGTGCTAGAACTGTGCAATCCCACTGCCTAATGCAAACACTGGTACTGAACATCTGATTAAGGAAATTGGGAAGAACAATCCAGTCTTTCATGGCCTTGGAAAAAGGTTTAGAGGGTAAGCCCCTTAATATGTGGCCATTTGGAAACTTTTGAAAGCAACAGCCAAATCACAAAACTTGGAACTTTAAAGGGGATATGAAGCCACCCTAAATTGAATTGGTAAACCCGGATATCCCAGGGGCGGATTTAGGGGGGCCCAGGGGGCCCGGGCCCCCTCTTCCAAAAAATTTTGAAGTTTTGTTAACTTCATAAAACAAAGGACAAGGCCCTTTTCCAATGAAACAGACCTATGAGATGTGTCAGAGTGAAACTCAAATTTGTTCATTATTTTCTACCTCAGAAAATAAGTGTTATGTTAACAACTCTGCTATTGACTTTCAGCTGATAACATTTTGGCTTATATATTGGCCTCAGTAACTTTCCTTGGGCATTGCAAGGAGTTAGTCGTGATCGCTGTATTAATGGATTGCTAACTTCAGTCTATTACCAGCCAGGCCCACAGCACTGGGAGCACTGCTTCTACTTTCAAGGGAATTTCAGAATTCTTTAATATTTAGAGGAATATTTTCCACAACATCAGGCTTTTCACTTGCTGCAATTTTACCCTGTAGTGTCTTACTAAAGCCTTGTAATTTATTTTAATGGAATGTATTGTGAATTTAGGGTAACATTTAAAATTCACTAGATTATGAACATTTTCCAGCGATATAAGATCAGTTCAAAAATATACTAAAGGCATCACCATTTTGCATCTATGCAACCTTTAATTAACAAAACTTTCTCAAAGGGGAGGGGACACCCCTCCCCAGAAAAGCATCTTTCACCCAACCAAAAATTAAAATCCACTGAATTATGAATGCTTTCCAGCTATATGATCAGTTCAAAAAAAATACACCACAGTCATCACCATTTTGCATCTGAGCAACCTTAAACTCACTTTAGACCCCTCCCCCAGGACGGCGATTACTCATCACATGCTTTGCCTCTATCAAAATACCCTGGCACTGATCGGACTTTTATACAAACCACTATGACCTGCCCCCCCCCCCCCCCTTTTGCCAAATCCTGGATCCGCCACTGTATCCTAATTAATGAATGGCTCTTTTAAATCATGTGACAATTTTGTAAATGAAATTTTAAATTTGTGCAAAACAACCTCTCTACTTACCTTGAGAATGCCACTTATGTTTTGGAACATTATGAAGTTGTAACAGAGATTTGTAACATTTTGTTCATCTGTCAAAGTGAGTTTGGGGCAACTGCTTACTCCTTTTAAGGAAGAAATTATATAGCCCAGGGAGAGGTTTCATTCTGTGGCAGAAATAATGCCTACAAATGTATAGCAACTGCATCTCCTGAGGGTTTCGTATTGCAAGCTTGGAATGGCAAATATGTGATATTTAAAGGATCGCCCAAAAATTTGCTTTAAAAAATCAGCTATAAACTCTTGAAAATCTCCTCTTATTGCATTACAAGCACTTCTGAAGACATTTTGAACATAACTATTACAAACAATAGTTAAAGTAAGGCCAAATTCCCCTTGAATTTCACAATTCACTAACAAAAACATTTTCACATGATCAAAATAGGCCATTCATGAACCAGAGTGACAGGGCATACTAACTCTGATTGGGGTGACTGCATTTTCCCTTTAAAACTGAGCAAAGAGTCTTTGTGACCTTCAACATCAGCCTCATCCACTATGTTTCAAATATTTGCTTTGATTTTTGTCTGGACCAAACTGTAGATTTGATAGAGTGATAGCACAGAGCTTTATATTTATAAAAGCCATGCTCTTAAATTTTGACCACTCTTTTAAGTGACAAGCTTTGCAATGGATGGCTAGCTGTTTAAATCCTACTAAAGTGGGTATGCAGACCTATATGTAGAGTGGATTAAGAATCCAACAATGCATTTTCTGAAGATTGTCTTTACAGTGCAGGGTAAAATTGAAGTACTGTACCAGGACTGCAGCTGGAATAATCAAAATACCATTGTTTCATGATATATTTTGCAAGTACTGTACATCTGTGCACATCATGCTGGCTTTGACTGGAGCTTACAGCATTAGATGGTATACAGTAGACTAGTCTGCATTCTGTGAAGTGTTATGTCTCTTTATGGCTTCATACATTCCACTATAAAGATGGGTAACCTACTCTTCAATACTTGCCACTTTTTTCAATCCACATAATCATGTTGCCTGGCTCTTTTTTATGTTGAAGACAATACACACCTTTACCACAGTGCCTTAGATACATCCACAAGTAATGATTTCTTTGTCAAGGTGCTACATCTTGTTGCTAGGAAGTCAAAACTAAAATGAATATGGTGTTGCTCAATTTAAACGTAGTCACACACTTAAAAATAATTTAAAGGTTACTACATGGGCACTATATATAAATGGAACCAACCACAAGGCCATAGTGTTCTCACCATGCAGCAGAGGTACAGGACCATCCAGTTCAAATAATGGTGATGCTTACAGTAGCTCTGGCCTGGCCTAGTTCAAAAAACAAAGTGTATTATAAGTTTTAAATTAATCAGTACAGCATCAGGAAGCCACTTGGCTCATTGAGGACCTATGCCTGATTGATTGAGTCTTTTCGGCTAGTGCTCAAAGGGTAACTAGGCAGGGACGTACCTAATTTTCAGTTTTGTGAACTAAGCTGGAAGCAAATTTGATCCTGAGCCTAGCTACAGTCCATTTCTGGTCAACTCCACTCCAGAACCTCCAGGGTTCAAAATTAGCACTCGCACACTGGCCATTTGCAACTGAAAACATCGGCAGGCCAGTGAAAACCCTCTTCTTGGTGGTCCGGTTGGTGAATTAAAAATCTGACTATCTCCTACCCACAGTTAAAAATTATTCATTGCAAGGCACAATCAGACCTATTTATCACTAAAACAATGATCTCAGTTCCAACTCAAATATTTACCAACTGTCACAATTAGTTTCCTTATTTACTACTCATTTTCCCATTGCGGATACTGCCAGTTCTTACGCTTCGATGTGATAGACTATTAATATGACATCATTTTCAACATACCTTATCTGTTTCTACATATTTCCAAACTCCCTGAATTAGATTGTTCAACTTCCTTGAACTTTCTCATACTGAACTGGAAAGAAGAAGCATCAAAGCTCTCACAAGGTGATTGCCTCAAGTTGAATGAAATCAATGAACACACTCAAATGTTATTAAACAGGCATCTTCATAAGGAAGTATTGAATAAACCAAATTTTTATTTCACTTTTTGAATGTGAAAATAGGTGGGCTAGTGAAAATAGCTTGTGGACTACCCAGAATTTTGGATCACAAGTCTGGCTGGTGAGTGAAAAAAAAAGTTAAGGAAAACATCCTCCCATCCCAGACCATTCGGAGTCCAGTAAAGCAGGCTAGAGTACATATAAAGTTAAATTGGTGTTCAGATGAAGGCATTACAGCCCTGTTCATATACATACTGTACTCAACTTCAGCTACCATAATCATTCATGCATGACATGTCCATCCAGGCACAGGGGCTCCTTCCCCCACAATTCAAGGACAAAGCACCTTATCTGGTCCCTTTTGAAAAAATGTCAAATGTTTGCACTTAATTTGGCTTAAAATTTGTACAATACGCCGCACTGAATTGCATCTAAAGATCTTCAAATATCAAAAATTTTCCAAAGGAGAGCGGGATACCCAGACCCCTCCCCAGGGAGGCATCCAAAAATGTTCAGCGTCCCCCATTTTCCCCCCAGTTGAAGGCAGCTTCCTACGACAGCATCCCTACAGGTATGTACAGTAATTTAACATGGATGGCATGATTAATCAGAAGTACGAATTTGAATTTACTGTAGGCTGCAAGAAGACTTGGATAGGTTATTTTCATGATCTCGGACTTGGCAAATGTCTTTCAATGCAGGTAAAGTAAGTGCAAAGTCCTTCATTTTGGTCCTAAAACTTTCAGCTATGATTATAACATGAATGGCAGTATTTTAAAGGGGTTTATTGAGTTGGTTCACAAAATTCATGATTTATTTTCACACCTGTTGAGTTTCAGTCACATCTTCATAGTAAATGGTCAAACTAAGAGATTGTGCACATCTGCCACTCAACTGAAATGACAATGATATGATAATAATTAATGATTAAAACCATTTATTACAAATTCGTGACCAGACACTTCTTACCATTAGGTATTAATCATATGCAACCCCTGTCCACAAAATCTACAATTTCTCATATTTCCGATAACTATAGGAAGTGACACATAAGTAATGAGGCTAATCAGAAACATTGTCGCACAATGATTTCCTTCAAACTCGTCACAAAATAATGGATATCAACTCAATGAGCCACTCTAAGTAAAGTGACTTTTGAGAAAGATCTGGGTGTTGCTATTACAGGCGATCTGAAGCTGTCTTGGCAGTGTGCAGCTACTACTCCTAGGGCTAAACTAGGATGCTTGGATTGATCAAGAGGTATTTCAGTAATTGAAATTGTACTAAATTTGTATAAGCAGTTGGTAAGACCCCATCTTGACTATGTCCGTCAGGCCTGGAGTTCCTTCTATGAAAAAGACAAGTTACTTTTAGAGCAAGTTCAGAGGAGTGCCACTCCTCTCATACCTACGTAAGTATATCTACCTTATCATATTAGAGTTAAATGTCTTGGGCTGGAGTTAAAAAGGATTAGGGGGGACATGCTCCAGGTTTACAAATTTCTCTCTGAAGGGAATCCTATGTTATCTTGTAGCTACTTAAAGGTTCAAAGTAATTCTCAGGTTTGAGGCCATTGTAAGAAGCTGGTGAAGTGTTTTGCAAGGCTTGACATTAGGTAGTTCAGTGGAATAGTCTGCCTAAGTGGGTAGTTTACTCCAAACCTGTACAGTATGAACTCGATAAACCCAGATTTAACACATAATGTTGTCAAAGATTTTTTACTCAAAGTCCTTCACTTTGGTCCTAAAAATTTCAGCTATGATCATAACATGAATGGTAGTATTCTGAGTGATGTGACTTTTGAGAAGGATCTGGGTGTAATTATTACAGGGGATTTAAAGACATCTAGACAGTGTGCAGCTGCTGCTGCTAGGGCTAATAGGGTGCTTGGATTGATCAAGAGGAATTTCAGTAGTTTTAGTACAGAAATTGTACTAAATCTGTATAAGCAGTTGGTAAGACCCCACCTTGACTAAGCAGCCCAGGCTTGGAGTCCCTTCTATGAAAAGGACAAGTTTCTTTTAGAGCAGGTTCAGAGGAGAGCCGCTCACCTTATACCCGAGGTGAAACACCTACCTTATCATGTTAGACTTAAGCATCTTGGGCTTACCACCCTGGAGTTGAGAAGGATTAGGGGGGACGTGCTCCAGGTGTACAAATTTCTCTCTGAAAGGAATCCTTTGTCATCTTGCAATTATTTAAAGGTTCAAAGTAATTCTTGGGTTCGAGGCCATTGTAAGAAGCTTGTTAAGCGTTTTGCAAGGCTTGACATCAGGAAGTTCAGCTTCTCTCATAGAGTTGTTAACAAGTGGAATACTGTAGTCTGCCTGAGTGGTAGTTACCTCCACATCTGTGCACTGCTTTAAGGTTAACATTGACAAGTTCTTCCATAACTCTGGTCGAATCTAATAGGGCTGGGCTCGTTTGGTGTTGTTTGGTTGTTTGTTTTCAGTTAAGGCTGTATGGACTTCAGGGTATCTTATGGGGCCTTAGCCCTCCTTTGCCCTTTAACCTGTTATGCTATGTTATGTTATGTTATGTTATGTTATGTTATGTTATGTTATGTTATGTTATGTTATGTTATGTTATGTTATGTTATGTTATGTTATGTTATGTTATGTTACTCAACGAGCTTGACCACTGGAATGCTTTGCCAGAGCTTGTATTAGATGTCACCATCCTTGAATGCCTTCAAAAGGCAACTTGATTGCTTTTGGTCAAATAAACCGCATTTATACAGCATAGACTGTGATAATTAACTTAAACTGTTCAATCATGAACTACATTGGATGATATTTTTGGAGCGATGAAATGGCCATTAGCCAATAACATTGAACCTGATGTACTGTAATGTGATGTGATGAAACCAGTACACTGTTAACACTGACAAGATCTTCCATAGCTATGGTAGAATCTAACTGTACTGGGCTTGCTTGGTGTTGATTTGGTTGTTTGTATTAGTAACGTTAGGCCTAGTCACTGAAAGTAACCGTATAATCCTTTCCTTCTAGTCACTCCTTACTACGGTCACTGGCCCGCATGTACAAAATTTCAACCATTTAAGAATATGATTCACTTGATAATTTTATGAGAACACATTGCTGCCAACCCTTCTTACATACTATACATTGTAACTTTCTTACGTGTTTAAAACTTCCCACTTCATGGAAAAAATCACGAAAAAACCTTTTAAAATAATATTTTTTGGTCTTAGAACCTGTTCAACCAACCCCTGGTCAGGTGACAACAGTGTTTCTACTTGTCCCGATATCTGGAAATTTGGACAGACAATCTTCCAGTTTCGGGAAACATTTTGTAAAGTTCAGGTAATAGAGAGGAGATCATTGTAATTACCCAACAGTGATTAGATCAGACTAAAACCTGTTGCATCAGCACCAGTCACCAGTGAATTTTGGGGAATGGTCACTGGATCCCAGTAAATTTATTTGTGTAAATCAGGAAATCCATTTCTAAAATATGGAAACTGCATGACAAATCAGCTGGTGCCATTTTCAAAGTATCTACATTGGACTAATGTTACTGTACCTTCGGATTTATCAAGCTAACATTTACCTTTTAGGCCAAGTAAAAAAATATATATGTTTCGTGTCCCCGCCCGCTTCCTTTTTCGGCGCCGCATGAAATATTTTTTTATTTTTAATCTACTGATAAAATGCGAGAAAAAAAGAAAATTTCGAATAAATCTACCGAAAATAATACTTGCGAACACTCGTAAGGTCTTGCCGATTACTTCTTTCAACCTACGTCCAAAGTTAGACATTGGCTAGCTCCGCAGCCTATACTAGTACTACTGTACGTACACTCGTAGCGCTCTGTGAACGTTTCGTCGCCAACACTATGGCGCGATGAAATGCTTCAACGTAGCAACGTGACTTGTAGTTATTGAGTGATCACTTGCCACTCTCTAAAGGGTTGGCCCCTGTTTTTTTTTTTTCAAAACTTCCTAAATACAAGTCTCCCTCTGGTGTTGGTTCGCTTAAGCCTCATTGGGTCTTTTTTATCCAAGGACTGTTGTACATTTAGACAAGTTCTTGTTTTAAACTTTAAAAGTTTCATTTAAAAGTTATTTTTTCTTTGGGTGTGAAACAAATTTTTATGTAAAACTCACTCAAGGGAACCATGCACTACAAGACAAATATAAGGGTATGCTGGAAGTATACGTTGAATTCCAAGGGTGTTAAAGAAGCTCTTCTACACTGGT
Organism: Holothuria leucospilota; assembly: GCA_029531755.1. Classification (NCBI taxonomy): domain Eukaryota; kingdom Metazoa; phylum Echinodermata; class Holothuroidea; order Aspidochirotida; family Holothuriidae; genus Holothuria; species Holothuria leucospilota. The sequence goes on along the minus strand of CM055963.1, from coordinate 70,842,762 downwards.
ATAAACAAAATAAAACAAAGTTTTACAATCACTACACTGGTATAAACAAAATAAAACAAAGTTTTACAATCACTTTTGTGTGTCAACGAGTTATATTTGTACATATCTTTAAAATGATGTAATTTGGATTGCGGGAAAGTCTGTTTCAGCCATCTTGGAAAAAAAAAAAGAAAATAAAAAAAGAAAAAAGCCCCGCCTCCTCCTTTTTTTGCAAAAACCTGACGGGAAACATATATATTTTTTTACTTGGCCTTATACATCTTAGTTTTAAGAGAGACTTACGTGGTAGGTGGGTGTGATGCCAGAGATCATCTGTATAAAATTTGGTGAGAAAACCTAACTTTTTGGGGTCGCTAGGGTTGACGATCTTGGCCGAGGTCAGCATATGAGTCGAAATATTGTGGGTACCGGGCAAGGGCCCAGAAATGGAGTGTATAAGTATAGCCTAGGAATGTAATGCTGGCTCCTGTTCAAGGGCTATGACTATGTTAAGCCTTGCCTAGGCCTAATGCACTTATCAACTGAATGACGCACCCCACTATCCCCGGACATGGTCAGTCATTGTCCACAACAGTGATGAAAAACTTGTACAATATCACATACCCCTCAGTCACTTCTGTGACTGACAACTTAAATGTAAAATGACTCACACCTCAGTAACAAAATTAATGCACAATTTGCAATTTTGACTGACATGTGGGTCACAATATATTGACTGAAAAATTGAGAATGGCAATTGGTATCCCTGTACAGAGTGTAACAACTGACTCACAATGATCCACCCCTTGGTCACAACAGCGACTGACAAGTGAGGTAATGTGACTCGCCCCTCAGTCATGCTGGTGGCTGACAAAAGTGGTTCAATGAGGGACATGTGCATCACACTGTCACTGGTCAATGACCCACATTTGACTGACAATGCCAGGGGGTAGTGGGGTGTGTCATTCAGTTGATAAGTGCATAGGCCTAAAGGGGTTTGAACTTCAGGGCATCTTATGTAGCCCAGTCTGGAAAGTTCGTATTTCCTGCACCGAATTTTTACGCCAGTCACCTGTTTTCTCAACTTTTACGCCACGCCAAATTGTTGTACTGTGTTTTAAGTACAGTGTGTATGTAAAAGATAAGAAAATCACGCCATGAAATTGGCGTATAAGGTCTTTACTGCACGCCGAAGATTTCGGGGTAACATACATGTTTTCCAGTCGGGTATGTAGCCATGGCTCTACTTTGCCCTTCAACCTGTTACATTATAATAGGCCTATTATATTATGTTATTTTATGTTATGTTATAGGCCTTGCCTCGGTCCATATCCTGCTCTGTCACTCAGGTACAGTAGTGGCCTAGCCTAGACCAATACTATTACTAAATAGGCTAAGGCTAACTGATAGGCCTAACGTAAGGCTAGGCTACATGTTCAAATTCAACGCTAAGCCTAATTCCTTGTACCTTTGCCTTAAAACTATCCGGATCATGGTAAAGAACGGTTTACTCTCCCATGCAAAATGAACTAGGGCTTCCAGACGGCAAGATCTCCACTGTTTTTCGCAACGGCAAATCGCATTTTTCACAGCAAATATCTGGTGGTTAACTAGTTAGCGTTACTAACATTTGGCTACCTGCAATTTTGCATGCACGGTGACGTTGTAAATATGAAGTAGCCTAAGAATATCCCGGTTGAGCCGATGTACTGTGCTGTGTGTATTACGCAATAGGCAAGATCAAGGATTATCAATGTCATAATACTGCGTAGAAGCGGAGAGTGGACATACTGTGTGCACATGATCTGCGGTACCTTGCTTACGTAGCAGGCTGCATCGCATATTCCTTGTTCAGGTTTGGGGATGAGCTGAGCAAACAGAGTCCGCTCCGCGGGTATGCGGTGGACCCGATCGATTCGCCAGTTTCTACACAAAAATATGAAGGTGGTACCGACCATGAGTCGGGAAAGACTTTTGACTAAGGACAACTGGTCCATGGGTGTAATGTGTATAGACCCTGTTTGTAAATGTGGGGAGGATTATTACGGGAGGGGTATCTCCCTCCCAATGTAGAATTTAATTCTGATGATGCTTACATGTGAAATAACGGCATTTACATAGGAATTTCACACACACAATTTAATTCTGTCACCATTTTTAATAGACTGAATTTGACTGGAAGATATGGTAGCCCTTTGCCATATTTATAAAATTATCCATAGAAAAAATTGTTCAGTAAACAAATACAAGGAATCATAAAGTGATTTTATTTTTCCACGTAAAGTCAGGATCAGAGCCAGTCTTGAGTTTGATATTACAGTGGTATAGCTAGGGTAGTGGACACCAAGTTGGGGTTGGTCAGCTTGGTCTCCTTGAGAAAGGGTCTAGGGAGTGGGGTCAGGGGAGTCCCAATGGATCGATGGGTTGAGGTGTTGGACCTTTACCTGACAAATAAGGGTAATGTTCCGTACAGAACCCTGTGTAAAGAACGGTTAACTCATAGGCTTAACCCTCGTTTTAAGGAAATCTTTGCTAAAAGCACAGAATGCAAATTTTAAGTATAACGGGAGGACAAGATAGAAAAGAAAAAGAAAAAATGCAGTTTAAGTTTTGGAAATGTCATTTTGATCGAGGGCACCGTTTTTATTTTCCTGCTACAACAGCACGGTCGATTGGTCATAAAAGTGCTACCTCCGAGATAGTACTTCCGACATTGTATCATGTCATGAGATCGTCTTTGACGTGCTGCTCAGTTGCCCGGCGGGCTTAGGGCCCATTTCAGTTCAATGTCGTGTTCTGTGGGAACCTACCAGGGGTGGGGGGAGCTCCCGGATGCTCTGGAACACTAACACAATTGTGAGTGCTAGGAAGAAACATGTTACCAGGCCCGTATGCAGCTTTTTCAGTGGGGAGGTTCGATTTAACGCTAAGCGGAACAAAAAATATTGTCGCGCGGTATATTGCCCTTCTCAGCTGGTACTTGGTATGTCCAAAAACTGATGACCTTTTTTTTTTTTTTGCTTTTGAGCATTTTGGAGGCCTATTTTGTGTCCTCAACGAAGTAAGGACCTTTTCTCCGGGCCTTCGGGCGGAACTCATGATGTCCGGGGCGGAACTCCGAGTCGTGCTTCTTGAACCCCCCGCCCCCTGGATACGGGTCTGATGTATCCGTCTACAAGTGGCATTGAATAGGCCTACGCATTAAACACTGATCAGATTCACAACGCTCGCAGTCTGTCTGCATCTTTTCAAAATAGCGTAATTTGGACTTACTGCCCAGGTCGATTTCTTCAAGCTGCCGCTGGATTGCAGGCCCGTAGCCAGCTTTTACCCGGGGGGGGGGGGTTCGTCGACTACCTAAGCGGAGCGCCACCATCAGTTGGCGCGGAGCGTACAAGAAAATTTTCGGCTTTTCAAACCCCCAAGATGGCCGGAAACGGCACTTCCCGAGTGTTTTAAGCAAGAAGAAGTTCAGCCCTCATTTCGAAATTCTCCTTGCTTGTTGGAACACTTGGAAAAATATTGGGGGCTGAACATACCTTCAGCCCCCCCCCCCCACTTTTCATTTTTCATCGCCGCCACTAGAAAGGTGTTCATCATGAACACCTATCTTTCCTTCCAACCTACTGCAAATGGATGAAAAAACACATGATCAACAAAACTTAAAATAGCTCTTTTATTGTGATCCAGTCTCATAAAAACTGAAGTGGGTACTGTGATTATATAGATGATTCACAGAGGCACATATCATGGCAAACTTCGATTGGCTTGAGAGTGTTGCCTAGCCCTACCCCACCCTCACAGTAGCCTTCCAGATTTCGTGGAAATTTTGCGAATTTGTATGGGAATTGTGTTGCACTAAAACAAAACAGCTACTCATACGGCTTAACGTTCGCACTGCAAATTCAGCGCGGCGCGGCGCCCGGTGTCGTGTGGTCTGTGGACGTCCCTTCGCATCAATGATCCCGTGTTGCCTTCAGCTGAGCGTATGTTTTATGTCAATATTGTACTCCATGGTCCTGGTGGCACCCACTATCGTTGAAAAGCGATTTAAATATGCATTTTCGTGCATTTTGTGCAAATTGACAATTTGCCCTGGAAAACGCCAACACTCCATTAAAAAAATTGGTCTGGGCAGGGGGTTCGTACGAACCCCCGAACCCCCTGGCTACGGGCCTGGGATTGATGGTGGAAAGAGTGGAAAGTCACAGAGATACTACGACGTTTCTGGAGTAATTGTACTAACTTTGTTCTATGGGGAGTTATGAAAGGACAACAAGAATACAAGCCTATTTCGCGCTGGAAGCGCCGAAAAACAGTTTTACTGTTTTTTGTATGTTTACCTTGATTACATAGTAATTACCTACAAATAGCACTGAAGGCGTACTTAACTAACCTAAACATTGCAGTTTGCCCTTTTTTCATAACGTTAGCCAGGGCTAACGGACATTCGATTTCTCTATGATGACATCAGTTTTGAGGGTTAGAAGCTAGGATGGGAAATCCCGAAGGCTGCACGGGGTTTTTGCAAAACTCCAAAGCACGCAGGCTGTCCTTCTTGAATTAATAATTGGACAATTAACGTATATCAAGGAGTGAGCCCGAAGGGACCTCCCGAGGGAATTGTAGTTGGTGGGGGAAGTAATCAGCGGGAGTGGTTGCAAGGGTTTTGAAAGTAGTAATTTACTCAAGCTATACTACGGGATGTAATAACTTGCAATTCCACATATATAAGTTTCCCACGGTACAGACGGCAGCAGGGGCGGATACAGGTTTTGACTAAAGGGGGGGGGGTTGCGATATAGTTACTATCTAAGCAGAGCGCCATCATGAGTTGGCGCGAAGCGTACAGAGAAAATTTTTGGTCCAGAAGACCCCCAGATTGCAGGAATGGCTATTTCCCCACGCCGTTTCCTAGCTCTTTGATCGTATATAAGAAAACAGCTTTCATTGAAATTCCCTGTGTCAGAAATTTTATGATAAAGGTCCTGTCCAGAAAGTTGTCCTCCCTCCTTGTGAGAGATGCATGCTATACAGCCCGATAACGATCTTGGGCGTCCGGAGTTCGGAGCATTCAGTCATTGTTGTGCTCCTCTAGGCACTCACAGTGACTCACTCAAAGTTGCTCGGTGTGCTTAATACGTGAAAATTTGGTTTCTCTTTTTGAAATCTTTTGAGAAGTAGTATTTTTGGTATTGGGGGTCTTAAAAAATTAAACTGGGAGGCTTAATCGCATGCCTGGGATTTTTTTTGTTGTCTCGTTATTCTAAGCGGAGCCGCGACCATCGGTTGGCGGCCAGGATTGCCCGATCGGGGGGGGGGGGGGAAGGACCCTCCCCGACGGCGGGCAGCGTAACTGAAGACCCTAACGGCCATGATGTCGTCGAGGATTGGTGAGGAAGATTGAAGAAAACTTGTGTACAGATTAATGACATTGGCGGGCATGTATTTCCTATAGTTGTATATACTAGCAGGGAGCTGCCTGTACTGAGAAACTATATTTCCGCCCTGATTTTCGTTTTTCCTAGAATCAGGGGCGCTGCGATGACGCTCCCTGCTAGAATCTAAACTGTGAAATTTCAAAAGCGCGCGAAGCGCGCGAAATTGTTTTTTGTGATAGGCCCTACACTAAAAAAAATAATCTGTAACTTTTTTAAGCATATATTATGGTCAATTGTCAAGGTAGTTGGCCATATCGGGCATACCTACGCTGAACTTCCCTCCTCTAGTCACTAGCAGTACCGCACGACAGACACAAAGAATATTAACTAGGTGTTAGCAATAAGATGAAATGACCGACATTTACTAAATCCATTGTTAACCTACTTATATTAAGTTTACTTGAAAAGGTGGAAAGGGTTTGTTACTATATTTCTCTATTAGTAACGGAACTGAGGAAGATGGACAAAGTGCCCTGGAAAATTTGGATTTTAAAACGCAGAACTTACCTTTTGAAAGCCAAAATAAGTAAAAGCCACCAGGTCGGGTAGCGACAGCATTTTCCGACAGGGGGACCGGATCATGCAGTGACCCGAATTTCCGACGGCCCCTATGTCGAAGGGGTGGTAAGGAGGGTATATGAAGGGAGCCTAAATATCCCAAGTCATTGCAGGGCATATTTTTGCATAATATCACTGAATAGCTTCATGAGCCGAGTTGCGTCACTGATAGTGTACTTTGACTCTGAAACGTAAGTTGCAACGCGCGCGAAGCGCGCCGAAATTTTTTTTTTTTTTTTTTTGTTTTACACAAAAATAGGCTGCAATCCATTAAGAGCAAAAAGAAAAAAAGATGACTGTAGGGGTTTTAGACCATATCAGGGATAACATACATTTTATCGAAACCACCTACTCACCTATGAAATACCCAAACTTTTCTCCTTGAGTCCGATCACCAACTGACCGTTACCGCATGACATACACAAGACAACAGCGAGTGACCTTTGCGATATGGGTGGAATTTACGACCACCTACATGTTACTGTTAGTTTGACAGGTCTTGTGCTATCTAGCAATGTAGAATGGAAGTACCGAAGAAACTGGTAGTGACTCTACCGCGCGCCTATCGCGCCGAAAATTTTGGGTTCTTTTAAGGAAATTGTCCGTCTTAGAGCAAAAAACAGGTAAACCGTCTTGGCGACTTGTCGCCGTTGGGGACTACACCACTTTACCGTATCGACTCAGACCTCTGACTATAAAAAACTGTAAACTTCCCCCGACGGGGGGCCATCCCCCCCTGTCCCCCACTTTGGCGCATCACTGCCGGGCTATGAACCAAGAAAAATTTGACCTTCTCATATCTTACAATCTACTCTTAGGCCATCTTCATGTTTCATGCTTTGTATGGTGTTGTCATTTCCATGGAAACATTACTTTCTTTGGATACCCTCCCTTTCTGTACATACACCATTTGTACTAGAGGCACGCAAGGAAAATATGCTTAAAGGGGAATTTTTCATCATCCCAGACAGTTCCAATTCTCCCAACTTGCATCCTTCTAGGCTCTCCCATAACTGTATGAGGCTCTTCCTTGTGCAAGAATAACCTGTTTTATTGCTTAAGGCCATGTCCCTGGGATCACACAAGGCATAAATGTTAAAGTACTCTCTCTGCCTTGTGTGGAATGTGAGTACTCTGCATCTTTCCAATTTCAACTTTGATGTCAATCAAACAGCAGTCACCACTGAGAATTTGATTACATACACAAAAGTATACTTTGGGTGATGACAGTCTGTCCTTTAAATAACCGCCCTACAGGTCACTGGCACTTCCCATGTGCAAGAAACGCCAGGCACACACCCACTCTTTTTGCATGGAATAGTGTTTAAACGTGATACTTGGTCATACGTACTCTTGATAAAAAAGAATATATCTTGTGTATCACAATGAACGGTGTTCATCTATCTAAGCGAATTTTTTGGATTATAATACTTCTCCAGAACAAGGTGAACTTCTTTAGAATGTATGTTTTCGCCAACTGAACAGTGTAATTTTTCCCTGAACGTCTTTACATACACGATGTCCAAAGTATGAATGACCTTCGCGATTTCTGATTATATTAAGTTATTCCATTCAACGACAACCACTTTCGGTCAACGCAATATTTGAATTTTCAGCGAGATGTAACAAGCGAAGCTTGCAGTCGCCGTTCCAATGTTTTAAAACAGAGTTAGGCACTACTGGATGGCGATGTCATTGCATATGAAGGACCAGATTAGAGCTGCACCCTCCTCTGTGGAGGATTCACTGACTGTATAAGGATTTTGAATGAGAGAGAATCGGGA